>JARQOC010000010.1:89149882-90349882 GCA_033576535.1 Allobates femoralis
GCAAAGTGGAGAAAAGGCAAGAGAACACTTGGATGTATAGGAGGGGAAGCTATGGTGATTTGGTGAAGACATTCATCACGCCCCCTATGATCATCAATGTATCATCTATCATGTCGATATGTGAAAGGTTTTCTTTATTGGATAACCCTATAAAGCGTAACCACCATTTAAATTTTTATTCAATAATAATGTAGAGCAAGAGATTTTAATAAACTTTCACTTATTCCTTATAAAAGAAATCTGAATGAAAACGTTTCAAAAACCTTCTAGAAGATGTCTCCACTAGGGTGTTTATGAACCTCATATATAAGAGTGGGGGCAGAACCTACACAGCTGGCTACAGAGGTCAGTGTGTAATCAGTCAGCTCACAGCTCCTGTGATTTTTATCTTCTGCATTCAGATAACGTTGCTCCTTGCTACCTCTCCTCACAGCTCCTCACTGATAAGTAACACCTCCTCACAAAAAGCAAAGACATGTGAATGCAAGAGATAACATCTCAGCAGCTGTTAGCTGACAGGCTAAGCGTCCTGTGCCCCATGTGATACAATGATCAGCTGGGAACACAGTGTGGGCCACGCCCTCTCCCTTATGTGGCCGTATTCAGTGTGAAGACGGATCTCACAGAGAATGAGCTTCACACACAGTGCAGTGGGGACATTATATGGAAGGTTTACAAATGGTTTTCATTCAAATTTTATTAATAAAGTACATTTAAAAGTTTACTATAATCACTTGCTCTACATTATTACTAAATAATAATTTGAACAGTGGTTACACTTTAAAGATAGAAATCAGTGGAATGAACAAGACCAATGTAGCCATGAGTGGAAAAGAGACAAGGGAACACTTCAATAGAGAGGAGGGAGGCTATGGTGATTTGGTGAAGACATTTTTTACGCCTGTCAAGCAAATGGTGTGGTATAGGTGGCCCCAGTCTGCCATCACTGTTTACCAGGATTCATCCCTGGGAATGGAAATATGTTTGGATAATAAGAGTACTCACAGTAACCCTTCATCATCATGAAGCTCTTGATGACAGCTCATATGTCCCTAACTTATCAAAGCACAGATGTGATTGATAAAAAAAAAGCTATCTAATAACATTAATGTACAATCCGAGAGGTTGTAATGCAAAAACACAAACACGACCGAGTACACAAAAGAACGAAGCCCACCGGAGAGGACGCAAATGTTTGACAATGTTCTGCAGAAACCTTCCATCAACGATCAAACGTTCCCCATCAATATATCTCAGATTATAAATAGAAAGGCAGATTTTCTGTTATGATGTATTTCCCAAATGTATCATAAATCTTCTTAATTTGCAAAACATACACATCAATTCACATCTCCAGTAGCTGGTAGGAGTCAGGTACCCTGGAGACGCCGCTCATTATGAAACTGCGGTAACAGATTTCTGAAAAGTGCAAGAACTCCAGAGCTTCACTATTACCTAATATTGTCTGTATTGGGGTCTGATGTCCACGGGAAACAATTACAAGGATTGAAATTATTTGGTTTTAAAGGGAATCATGATTTAAGAAATATTTTGTATATCTCCTAAAAAGAGAAAATATCTACTAAGAAGATATGACCCTAAAAAGAGAAGAAAACTAATATAGCATGTAATGTAAGCAGCACCAATACAAAGTGCATTATCAGTACAGGGACGTAGGAGGTGGAGCATGACACAAGAAGGAATTAATCAGTCAAGCTCCGCCCTTTGAGGTTCTGCAGCAGGCTTGACCCAATATATCAGTGTTTCCTGATCTGTTTCCTTAAGTTATTTCAGGAATTCTTCACGCGTTTCCACAGAACATGGTTACTTTAAAGAGAACTGTTGTTTCTACTGAGAGCAGCATGATGTAGGGGCTGAGATCCTAATTCCAGTGATGTGTCAATTAGTTTATTGGGTTCAGAAGTTATGATAAAATCACAATTATCTCTCTGCTGCAGTTCTCTGAATGCAGAGCCCTGAATAAATCTGCCCACAACACTGATTGGCAGCTTTCTCTGTATAATCCCACCCACAGCACTGATTGGCAGCTATCTCTGTATAACCCCACCTACACCACTGATTGGCAGCTTTCTCTGTATAATACCACCCACACAACTGATTGACAGTTTTCTGTGTATACTGTATAATAACAGAAAGCTGATAATCAGTGATGAGGGCATGGTTAGACTAGGAGACATAAGACAACTAGTCCTATACTGATAATCTCCTGCTCATAAAACATTAATTTTATTGAAACAGTGATATCACTGTAATCAGGGTCTCTGTCCCTACACCATATGTTAATCTCAGATTACATAACAAAAACCAGCTGACAGATACAATTAATTAGTTTCCCCATGTCTCAAAATGATCACAGTAAATCAAGTCATAATTGTGCATGGGTTGTGTCGTAATTATCCCGGGAGTTTCTGGGTGGACCTTTTTCTATGAATAGTCATGCAGTTTTGGAGCATGTCTTCACTTCATCTGCAGAAACACTCAGGATAAAAGAAGTGGATTCGGCACCTTCTCAGAAAAGATGAGCAGACCAGTGATGATTCAGGTGGTGATATCTTACCTTTTTTTGCCTACTGTCACACGCTTCAATTTAGGGAACGATATTGTTAGTGATCACATGCACGCGCGATCGCTAACAATATCGTTCACATCGCTGGTGAGATGTCACACAGACAGACTCACCAGCGATGTGGAGCAGCGAGATCGCTGGTAACTATGGTACACATCGGGTTACTAGGTGCCGCGCGGCGCTTAGTAACCCGACGTTTACCATAGATACCATCTCCCAGCATAGGCTCTGCGGCTGGGAGATCGTTCATCATGGTGTCACACACCACGATGATGCAGATTGATCAAGCGATTATCGCTTGATATGAGCTCCGACTCACAAATCTGCGATCAATCAATCAAGCGATTTTACATTGTAAAATCGCTTGATTACACGCAGCGATGCACAGACGATATAGTTTAAGCGATCATAAAAGCAGATAGCTTAAGCGGTATCGTTCAAGAAATTGAAGCGTGTGACATGGCCTTTGGGTCCTGAACTTGATATGAACCTCAATTAAAGTCAGTCACTGATTGGCAGTTCAGTCCATCCACATACAGCCAGAAATAAGTAAAACACTTCTGGGGGTAGGAGGGCTTTTTTATTTTCATATTAGTTTTGAACACACACTACATCCAAAAACTGTGCTTTTAACCCCAGTGCAGACTATCAAACACTTCACGCAGTTTTCACTTAGCCAGGCACCAAGGTTACCAGAGTACAGAGATGCTCGGTGATACTAGTGATTGTCTGCTGTCTCTAACATCATGTCTTCTCTCTACCTTAAACTGAATCTGCAGATGAAGTCCACGGAGCCTTGGTTAAGAGTCTACAACATGGACGCCAGCCAGTTATCCCACCAGGGAAGGACCTAGCCCAGGGTATTAGTAGCTCTTAAGTACCTACCCAGCCCTTGCGAGCTTGAAGATATGGCCAGGGGTTTACCATGGACTAGGTATCCAACCACAGACAGCTGTTTCGGGGTTGTTGCCCCTCATCAGTGTGGCGCAGGATTCTGGCTGGGTGGGAGCAATGCTTGATAGACCGACATCACAAAGCAACCACTGACCTTGTGGTTAACCTTGACCTTAAACTGAATCTGTCAAAAACTGAACTCATCTTTCCTCCATCTACTAATCTTCCTCAACCCTATATTGCCATTTCAGTGTCTGGTTCTATTATTTCTCGCCAGCAGCATGTCCCCTGTATTGGGGTCATATTTGGCTCTGATCTCTCCTTCACTCTCCACATCCAATCACTTGCTCGCTCATGCCACCTGCACCTCAAAAACAGCACTAGAATGTGACCTTTCCTTACAATTAACTCTGCAAAAACTCTACCTGTTGCCCTAATTCATTCTTATCTGGATTATTGCAATTCCATACTAATCTGTCTTCCATTTACAAAACTCTCCCCTCTCCAATCCATCCTGAATGCAGCAGCCAGGATCATATTCCTCTCCAACCCCTTCACTGATGATTCTATCCTGTGGCAGTCATTGCACTGGTTGCCCATCCCCAACAGAGTACAATATAAAATTATCACTCATGTTCCTTCCGTTCTGCGAATTACCCAGGATGGACATCATCTACAATCCGAACCTCACACTCCCATCTCCAAGACATGAGCTGCGTTAATCCTCTGGTATGTACCACCAAGATCAATTCAATTAATTCTTAATACCCATAGTTTTAAGCAGACCCTAAAAAAACATCTCTTTAGACAAGCCTCATCTCACCATTCCCATTCTGCCCTTTTACAAATCTGGCTTCATCTGTTTACCCCCTACATGCACCTACTAGCACTTTATCTGTATTGTACAGATCCTGTATAGCTGCCAGGGCAGGGTGATGCTGGCTGGTGGTGTATGGGGCCCAGCTGGGGGGGGGGCCTGCCAGAGCCAGGGCAGGGTGAAGCTGGCTGGTGTATGGGGCCCTGCTGGCTCCACACCCCCAGGTGAATAGGAGTGAGCACATGGTGTGGAGGGGGTTGTGGACCCCCAGCCCCGGGGGATAAGAGTGCGCACAAGGTGTGGAGGGGATCCCGGAACCCCCAGGTGAATCTGAGTGAGCACATGGTGTGGAGGGGGTTCCGGACCACCCTAGGGGGATAAGAGTCTGTGGAGATGGTGTGGTCGGAGAGCAGCATATACCATATATTCTTGCTTCATAAGACGCTCCCCAAATTTTGGTGAAGGAAAAAATTATTTTTAATGTTACATGGGGTCTGTCTTATAATGCCAGTGTCCGTCTTACAATCAGTATATATATCCCACCATAATGGTATATATGTCCTCCATCCTGAACCCGCCATGGCTTACCAAGGGGGAGAAAGGGGGTTGGGGAAAGGTTGTGGTGGTGCAGGAAGAAGGTTTGCAGGGACCATGGGGGAGGGGGGCCACACTGCGGGCCCAGGGGCCAGGGCTGAGGGGTGTCGCGGACATTTTCCATGTACCTGCAGGCATTGCCAAGCTGTGGCCCAGCCTCTATCGTCCAGACTTCCAGAAAATAGCCGCAGAGGCGGTGCATACGCAGATCGAGATCTGCGGCAATTTTCTGGAAGCTTGTGACTCCTGCAGAGCTCAGCTCACCCCCAGTCTGTGCCCCCTAACACTCTGCTGTGCTGTATATGCTCTCTGTGTCCTGTATATATAGCAGTCTCCTATGTGATGTACGGTATTTGATTTACGAAATTTATTATCACAGAGTTAACTGCATTAAAGACCAACGCAAACCTGGAAGATCACTTATCACCAAATATCGCAGGACACAAAGAAGCAGCGTCAGCCATGAAATTAGGCGAGTTAATTTAGTAAATGTAGCCGGGTAACTTTCATTCTTTCTCTCTCTCCTCTCACCTCGCTGCTGTCTCCGGATCCCTGAGAATCACGGATCCGGAGGCAGCAATGTCATCCGGAGTTACAAGTCTGGAAGTCAGAAGCTCACCTCACAAGCTGTCAATGAAAGTCGGGGCTTGGGTGAGGGTGGGGCTTGGCTGGGGGAGGTGCTTGGGGTAGGGTGGGGCTTGGGGGAGGGCGGAGCCTAAGGGGGCCCCAAAATGTTGCCAGTCAGGGGCCCCGAAATTCCTAGTGGTAGCCCTGACTCAGCCCTGACTTCATGGCTATTTAAAAGAGAGGCTCCTTAGTTATGACTGGTTCAGGATAATCTAATAATGATTAAATCATCATTATCTGCACCAATGATTATTAGCCAGCTTTCCCTTAAAATTTCTTTTAAAGATGGCCTCTCTGCTCTCCTTGTCTTTAGTGTAAATGGTTTGTATTTGGTACAGAGTTTCGTAGTGTAATAAAGTATAAGTTAATGAGGATCAAAAATTTTAACTATATGTTGCATAAGTTTTCCACACTTAAATTGATGCACTGTGCAGACGATTTATTGTGTTCATTCTTTGTGCTGCTTAGGTGTGGTCTTCGCCTTTGTAATGTATAGGGTGAAATTCTCAACAAAATTCGCATGGAACGTGTACCGATTTTGATGCAGAAACACTACGGATTTTGAAGGGAAACGCTTCGGACAATTTACCATAACCTGGGCAGCCAGCCTTATGCTTAATACTTGCATTTTGTGAAAAGTATCAATGCTGGAATATCTTTTCCTAGATCTCATTGCCATTCCTCCATTATTACCCCAGGAAATATTCACATAAGTTAAAGGGAATCGGTCAGCAAGCTTTTGCTATGTAAGCTGAGGACAGCATGATGCAAGGATTAAAAAACAAAAATCAACTGTGCCTCTCTTATCACTGTGTGTGCTTTTGTTTATATAAATTAAAGGCTTTATCACCTGGTGATTACCATTACAGGACCACATTGTCAAGCGCATGGCAGTCTGTTGTGATTGGACATAATCTCTATTGAGCGCTTGGTGTGAGCAGGGGCAGGTCTCCCACCTCTGCTCCATGCCTAACACTAAATGTAATAGAATGAGAACAGCTGCAGCCAGTAATCTATGAGATACATGGTTGGATTCAGTGTCTCTTTGCCTACAACATGTTGATCTCAGACCTGCAGACAGATTCCCTTTAGGGTATATGCTCACAATCCTCAGACGCTGTTTCCTGGGCACAGTGCCTCCGTACATGTGGGAACCCACGGGTGAAAGCAGGGAGACCACAGCTGCTCTGTACTCATGATCGGCGTTGGGTGCAGGGTGGCTTCTCCCTGTGTGCAGCCGATGGTTATAACTTCCGACTCCGTAGCATAAAATTTACATGCTGCGGAGATGTGAACGTTCAATGACCCGCACTGCAGGTGAAAACACGCTGTGATCGGGAGAAGCACAGTGAGCCTGGAATGTCTAGAAATCCCATCTACTATGCTGCTACAGTACAATGCTGTGTTACGGACACAGCCGCAATATGCTGTGTCCAAAATGCTGTGTGTCCTGATCGTGAGTCTGCACCCTTAATAACTGGACATTGCCATTATTCTGGTCAACGCACCTTTCTAAAAATGTCATGTTCTCTTTCCCTTCTCCCTTTTACCTATTGCCTTTGCATTATAACCATGAAACAGAAGGATCAAGAATAACACAATATACATATTTAACCCTGGAAGACTAATATAATACATGACATTTTGGGTAGAAAAGAATTGTGCAAACCTGGAAGTCTCCTTTAAATAATCATCATGGTCGACTATGACCATACCTTGAATTATTTTCTCCCTTTAAGATTTGGTCGTGTCTCATGAGGCGATTTTAATGCCCCAATTCTGCATCTTTCCGTCTTCATAAAAGCAAAATACATGTCAGAGATAACATTGCTCCGGAATAAGCCATGGCTCTATCATTTTGCAGTTTGTCCTCTTTGCTCTGAGTTATTATGTGCTTACCCTGCAGAGTAGGTTCCTATGAAGACAAATTTGTGTTATGACATTTACGAAACCATATACAACCTCTGAAACTGGGACTCTCTCCAGAAAGGTTCAGTTGTAATCAAGATGTTAAAAAAAAAAAAAAAAAAGTAGCATTGGCGCATGTCATGACCGAGTGCCCCGCTCTCGCCCCTTTTTTACAGATACAGACAAGCGGCTTCGCAAAGCAAAGAAGCCTGTGATGGGTTGGCTCCCCGGTGGCTACTGAAAAACTGACAGTCTTTAAATTACCGCCCGACAAGCATATCACAAGCCACCTGACAAAAGAAGGGGAGAAAGGAACCACAGATTGTGTAACATCATTATTTCTCTAAGGAGACGTGATGTTTCAGTCTTCCAAGTGAAACCAAATGAAAAATATATGACTGCAAACAGCCTGGAAACAGATTCACATTTCTTATCCGCCGCGCTTTGAATCATAAAGAATCCGCTCTTGGAAATAACAAATGAACTTGCAATTGCTTTGCTCCGGAGAACTCCCACATGTTTTGCAGATATGTTTTAGAAGACGACTTTTGCAGATTAGTCAATGGTGCTTGATGCACTCCTCTCTCCTCCTTGGAGATCCGAGACCAATCCTAGCTTAAAAGCTTTTCACCGTTTGCCATAGGAATGGATAATATCACAGAAGATAAGGGAAATTAAGGAGAGATATTATACAAAGTAACACACACTTTGAGGTTTCCACGACAGGCTTGGTTGCTCAATGAGACAGTACAGTGATCGGGATGAAAAGGAGCAAAGACTTCGGAAAACAGGACAGAATTCTCAAGGCCTTATCGCAGTTTTAGGTATTCTGGGCTAAGCAAGTCAGCAACGTTCCAGTAGAGCGGAGGATGTTTCACTTGTTATATGTCCACTTTGATTCTCCATCGGCCTAAAGACTACAAGTAAAAGAAACTGAATAGAGCTACAGTTGACTATGAGTACTACCAAGTACAGATGAGTGGAGCATGGAAATTCTGGTTCTGAGGATTATATTATTATTATTTATTTGTATAGCACAATTAGTTGAGCCGGACTTTTCTATTGTGGACTGAAACTTGACGTGAACATCATTGGAAGTCACTGATTGGGAAGTTCTTCTCTCCACCCGCATACAGCCAGTCATAAACAAAGCCTTTCTGGGGAATGAGGGCAGGTTTTGCCAATTTTATTTGTACACACTACTAGAGGATGAGCGAACGTCTGTACTTACAGGCACTCACTGTTCGGGACCCGCACATGATCCCATAAGTCATCGGATATCACCGATTGGCTGTTCAGCTGTGTGCCCACATGCAGCCAGTCATGAGCAAAAGACTTCCAGGGGTGGGATGGCGGGGTTTTTACTTTATTTACCAATCAAACTACGATGATAACGCCGTGTGAGCCAATCACACACTGCCAGCTGCTCGCACTGGCCTGACCACCCAGCATACTGGACCACTGCGATCCCAACTCCAGCACTTAGAAGACAGAATTCCCACAAATTCAGTCCAGTACAATTTCACTCATCTTTATATACTACAACCTTTGATAACGCTGATGTTACCCCTCAGTGTAGCCAATCAAAGTGGCTCACACTGGGTGGGGCACCAAGTGTACCCAATCACAGCGATGCAAGCTCCAGTGTGTTGCATTTGTAAAAGCACCTGAACTCCAAACCCATAAAATGAAAATGTTTGTAAAGTCTGTGTTCGGTACGAACACCGTATTTTAAAGTCCAGTTCGCGCAACCCTATTGCCAAGTCTACAAAGCTGCCGATAGGAAGCCAGCAAAGCAGTGTACTAGGTTATCTTCATCAGGGCCAAGTATTGGTACCATTCACAATCTGATGCCCCTCTCAACTCCTCCCAAGCACATTGTATGTAGGGAATGACTAAAAGTTATCAACTACCCAGAGGATAGGAGTCAGCTTGTTTATACCAAAATGCTTTATAAGCTAGCTATACACTCTCAATGTTGATGGCTAGATGCTTATTCAGCTAACAGCTACTTCTACAGACTCCTCACCATACACATGCAAATTCTGTTACCTATAGAGCGAGGGTGTAGGTCACTACCGGACATCTCCGAAACAAAAAGAATCAGCATATTGAAACTCAACATGCTCCGTCCTTATTTAGCTGAAAATTTCACACATATGAGAGGGTTTGATGGTTCAGTTGACCTAACTTTAATGTAAATGGGCATTTTTAAGGGCTAAGCGGTATAAGACTAAGCAAAAAAAAAAAAGCAATTCAACTCTTCAAAGGTCAAGTTATCTAAAAAAAAAAAGTCACAGCACAACAAATTCCAGACCATTATATGAAGATTCTTGAATGTTTCATACACCTTTGAGACGTAGTGAGGAGGAGCTCGGGAGGAGCTCTGAAACGCGTCGGAAAATAAAGGCTATCGCGATTCCAGACATCTGTGTCTGTGTGTCTTTGGTTCGGAGCAGCAGCGCGGACACTGAGGCACTTTGTCAGGATTCTGTAGGGCAAGACATTGACACAAGAGCTATCTCTTGGCCCAGTTACACACACAGATAATTGTGCAGAGATTGTTTGCAGATCTCTGGTGCAGTGAAATCATGGACACCTTGTTACATTTCTACACAGCCACAAAATAGAACAATGTGTCCATGATTTCACTGCAACCAGAGATCTGCGAACAATATCTGCACAATTATGTGTGTATGTAACTGGGCCTTTATGACTTACAAACAACTCTGTATGAACATTATTATGTCCTGTGTGTACAATGATTACAAGATTTGAGATGTAATTAAAAGCAGATGTTCTGTATAGATAGAGGGTGGATCGAGGGAAACCTGATCTGATACCTTGTATTTGGGATGTTACTGATGAATGCCCATGATGAACAACCACCAATGAGATCATAATAAGGAGGCTGTGGTGATATTTTGACGACCTTCTACTAGAGATGAGCAATTCGATTTGCACTAACCTGGTCCAGCATCCATCCAGGTCCTCCATGTCAGGCCATGTGCGTGGCATTTTCAGTGCACCTGGTACCTACTAGACCGCGTGGCACCAAGACAAAGCAGTACAACAAACTTTGTGATGTTCGGCAGATTTAGTGACAAGGCCTAGTAAGTGCCAGAGATGCCTTGGATGCTGGGCTGAGTGTGCAAGGCACAGAATTGAAGTGAAAACGGATTGGATGGGGACCAATGCAAATAAAATTTCTAATCTCAACCATGTACCACTGGGTTTGACTCCAAGATTCTCATGGGGTAGATGTTGAGACATTCTCGTCCCACTGATTTCAATGAAACATCAACAGTTTTACGAAAAGTGAACACAGAGGGGATCACGTGTTACTGGAGCACCATGAATCCTTCATTCTAGTAATTCAAGGGGTTCTGTTGATATTATTTTCCCAGAGGTCCAATAAAGCTTTAATAATCATTTCAAATGGATGGACTCGTGTGGCCAAAGTAGGAGATACATTTAACCATTTTGCTACCGAATTTTGAAAATTCAATGGGAATACTCCTGCTTCCCGAAATGGAATAGAGAGAAGATGGAAGTGATTTTCTTGCTTTACAGATGGTGAACCCCGGACTACTGCCATATTGTGCGAGTCTCGATCCTAATTTGAGAGCCAATCCAACCTTGACCCAGCAGACAATAATTCACGGCTGCAACTTGACCTAAGATGCATGTAAACAAGTATCATCCATTACCAATATGACGAAAGCAGAGGGGAAAAAGAGGAGGAATATTGAAGGGGAGATCCCATATCCACAACAGAATTACCAGCACCTTGCAGCATGTAATTCAAGTGCACAAGAAGAGTTCGTCATACAGCTAAATTAAGCAAGACTCGGTGTTAACACTACTCAGTTGACAGCCTCTAAATATCAAATCTCTCATTATAGGGTCATTTAAATACCTAATGGCATAAGTGTGGATAGCATTCAAAGAAAGTGCTACTGACGTGTGACTGTAATGGCCTATGGCAAAGCTAACAACAATAATAAATCCCTAGGTGGAACAAACCCTAAAGGCCCTGTCACACGGGGTGACATCGCCAATTACATAGGTGACGTAGGGGCGTGGCCTATCGGCGGCAACATCGCCCCTACATCGCCTCATGTAAAAGGGCGATGTCAGCGCCGCCGGGAGGTCGGCTGGTTTCAGAGCAGTGCTCTGAAACCAGGCGGCTGATCTGGGGTGATGTGCACACATCGACCCATGTAACCGGCTGCCGGTGACCTGTCATGCGATGGGAGCCATAGGCTCCCATTGTCCTGCATCGGCGCTGGGGTTTTCAGACACCCCGGCGGTGATGCCGCCTGTAAGTTCACCGGTGCGGCGCTGGAGATGTCACCCCATGTAAAACGTGCTCGCAACCGCCAGTCGCCGCTGACATCTCTAGCCCCATCGCCAGGTGTGACGGGGCCTTAACACATTAGGAAAAAATACACCAGTCTAGAAAAGATTTGCAAACGTCGGGCATCAAAGACAAGTTATAACCAGTGTATTTAAACAATGACCCTACACACAATTAAGGGGGTGTTCCAAACTGATTAGATGTTGAAACAAAAGGCAATAAATATATGATCACTAGTGATGTCACCACTGGAAACCCTATATGATTGCGAGAACGGGTGTTTCGCATTTCCGGTTTGAATGGATAAGACAGTCCACATAGTTGATCGCAGCTTCACTTACAGCTTAGGCGGCTGTCCAGTCTTCAAGTTCAAGGGGGCCAAATACTTTCACAATGCACTGTACATGTGAAAAGGGGCATATGTAGACAAGTACAATAAACATGAGCAATAGAAGGCAGACATAAGTACAGAGGGAGAGAGGACCCTGCCCGCGGGGGCTCATAGTCTACCTGGGATGGGTGAGGATACAGTAGGTAACGGGAGAGCCGGTCTTGCGGCTGTTTAGAAATAATAATCACTAAACTTGATTAATGACAAAAACAATTCTAAAAATCGCTAACTAAAAAAAAAAAGAAAGAGAAAATTGAGAGTTCTACAGCCCAGGTATCTAGACCACGTATTTGCTGTCCACACCAGTGTATTTTGCAAAATAGTATTTTATTCAATGCAGTGGATACAGTAAATGAACGTGTACAAGGTAACGAATAACAAGGATACAAGACTAAGAGGGAGACAGATGACAGGTGGGCAAGACAGGCAAGGACTGTATATAGGGTTCAGAGGGGTAGTAAAGTGACATGTGCTAAAGTGCATAGATCCGGGTAAGGTGCGGTTCAACTAAATAAATGTAGCATTTCCCTGATCTAGACAACATAAAGTGCACAGTAGTAGCTTTCGCGTCGGCTGCTTCGGGGGCTAGTGGTCACCACTAGCCCCCCGAAGCAGCCGACGAAACACGTGTCGGGGCTACTGGACCGGTGGGCAGATCTGACAGGGACCCCTGACGAGGTTTATGGGTAAGCTACTACTGTGCACTTTATGTTGTCTAGATCAGGGAAATGCTACATTTATTTAGTTGAACCGCACCTTACCCGGATCTATGCACTTTAGCACATGTCACTTTACTACCCCTCTGAACCCTATATACAGTCCTTGCCTGTCTTGCCCACCTGTCATCTGTCTCCCTCTTAGTCTTGTATCCTTGTTATTCGTTACCTTGTACACGTTCATTTACTGTATCCACTGCATTGAATAAAATACTATTTTGCAAAATACACTGGTGTGGACAGCAAATACGTGGTCTAGATACCTGGGCTGTAGAACTCTCAATTTTCTCTTTCTTTTACAATGTGTTCTGAGTAGTCTGCCCTCTAACATGGTCATACCCGGTCCTCCTTTTCTTAAAAAAAAAAGAAGTTAATTTTTTCCTGCATTTGTCCAGGGCTTTAGTAGTTAAATTCCTGGGCCATCCACAACAGAGAGAAAACAGCGAGCAGCATGAGCTCCTTCAGCGCAAACATCCATGTCATCGAGTCCATGTACACGACAAATGACAGGCCCTTTACACCATAGTGAAACCTAACAGCGCGCGGCCCTAGGGACTGCAGGTAATTTAGGATCCTGTATCAGTTCTCGGCTTGTATCGCCTGTTTCACACATTAACTTGAGTGTCAGAGGGTTGTTCTTAATGAGCTTGTCTATTAATAGTGTTACTTAAAGTGATAAGCGCTGACAGGTTCTCTACATATTACTGGAGGTAGGCCTATACCTACAGGGCAGAACAACAAAAAAATAATCATTAGTTCCAATTACACAGCTAGAAATCAACATTACTGGATGTATATATAGTTCTGTGCAAAAGTTTTAGGCAGGTGTGGGAAAAAATGCTGCAAAAATAAGAATGGCTTCAAAACTGTAAGTGTTAATAGTTTATTTTTATCAATTGTCAAAAAGCAAAGAGAAGTCGAACTCAGATCAATATTTGGTGGCCCTTTGTGGAAGTAACAACTGTACCTAGATGGACAGATGCTTTTTTGAAGACAGTTTCTGAAGGAACTCTGAAGGAGATTGTTCCAAACATCTTAAAGAACTGACCCCAGATTGTCTGTGTATGAGGCTTGTGTGGATCCTTCTGTTTCTTGATCCCAGACAAACGGGATGACGTGAGATTTGGCTCCGTGGGGGATGGATCATTACTTCCAGAAGATAGTTCTTAATCACATTGGCTGTAGTTTTTATCCTGCTAAGACATAAAATTGGAGCCAATCAGATGGCTCCATGATGATATTAAATCATGAATGCAGTGGGGAAAAAAGCATTTGGTCAGCCAACAATTGTGCAAGTTCTCCCACTTAAAAATATGACAGAGGCCTGCAATTGACCTCATAGGTAGACCTCAACTATGAGAGACAAAATGAGAAAACAAATCCTAAATATCACATGGTCTGATTTGGAAAGACTTTTTTTCAAATTTTGGTGGAAAATAAGTATTTGGTCAAAAAAAAAAATTAATCTCGATACTTTGTTATATATCCTTTGTTGGCAATGACCGAGGTCAAACATTTTCTGTAAGTCTTCACAAGGTTGGCACACACTGGCTAGGCCACTCCAGAACCTTGAAATGCTTCTTACGAAGCCACTCCTTCCTTGCCCTGGTGGTGTACTTGGGATCACTGTCATGCTGAAAGACCCAGCCATGTTTCATCCTCAAAATCCTTGCTGATGGAAGGAGGTTTGCACTCAAAACCTATTGATACATGGCCCCATTCATTCTTTCATGTACTGGTCCCTTCTCCTGGTCCCTTGGCAGAGAAACAGCCACGAAGCATGATGTTGCCATCCCCATGCTTCAAGGTAGGTAAGGTGTTCTTTGTATACTACTCATCATTCTTTCTCTTCCAAACATGACGAGTTGTGTTTCTACCAAACAGTTCTACTTTGGATTCATCTGACCTTATGACATTCTCCCAATACTCTTCTGGATTATCCAAATGCTTTCTTGTAAACTTCAGATGGGCCCGGACATGTAATGGCTGAAGCACGGGGACATGCCTGGTACTGCAGGATCTGAGTGTGTTACTGATGGTAGCCTGTATAACATTGTTTCCAGTTCTCTGCAGGTCATTCACTAGATCCCCCATGAGGTTCTGGGATTCTTGTCCACCATTCTTGAGATCATTTTGTCCCCATGGGGTGAGATCTTGCGTGGGAGCCCCAGATCGAGGGAGATTATAAGTGGTCTGGTATGTTTTCCATTTTCTAATTATTGCTCTCACAGTTGATTTCTTTACACCAAGCTGCTTGACTATTGCAGATGCAGTCTTCCCAGCCTGGTGAAGGGCTACAATTTTGTTTCTGGTGTCCATCGACAGCTCTTTGGTCTTCACCATAGTGGAGTTTGGAGTGTGACTGTTTGAGGTTGCGGACAGATGTCTTTTATACTGATAACAAGTTGCCAGTACTACGGCTAATGAGTGGAGAACAGAGGAGCCTCTTGAAGAAGTTAGGCTGCCTTCAGACTTGCAGATGCATCTGCAGCGTTTTGCAGATGCATCTGCAAGCATCAGCATGCAGACCGCGGCCCCTATGTTTATAATGGTGCGCACCGCGGTCTGCAGATGCTTGCAGACCGCCGCGCGCACCCATTCACTCCTATATGTGATCTGTGCGCAGGCGGATGCCTGCGTACAGATCACACACTCCCGCCCGCACCATGGACGCGAGATGTCGCGTCCCTGGTGCGAACGAGAGTGTGTGATCTGTACGCAGGCATCCGCCTGCGCACAGAT
The DNA here is from genome assembly GCA_033576535.1 of Allobates femoralis. Lineage (NCBI taxonomy): Eukaryota > Metazoa > Chordata > Amphibia > Anura > Aromobatidae > Allobates > Allobates femoralis. Next base: position 89,165,519 of record JARQOC010000010.1, read on the forward strand.
CACATATAGGAGTGAATGGGTGCGGTGGCGGTCTGCAAGCATCTGCAGACCGCGGTGCGCACCATTATAAACATAGGGGCCGCGGTCTGCATGCTGATGCTTGCAGATGCATCTGCAAAACGCTGCAGATGCATCTGCAAGTCTGAAGTCAGCCTTACAGGTCTGTGAGAGCCAGAAATCTTGCTTATTTGTAGCTGACCTAATTCTTATTTTCCACTGAAATTTGAAAAAAATTTCTTTCAAAATCAGACAATGTGATTTTCAGGATTTCTTTTCTCATTTTGTCTCTCATAGTTGAGGTCTACCAATGATGTCAATTACAGGCCTCTGTCATCTTTTTAAGCGGGAGAACTTGCACAATTGTTGGCTGACTAAATACTTTTTTCCCCACTGTGTCTGCCTGGATTCTCAGAATTGAAGACACCATTAATCTTGACTAAATCTAAACTTCATTTGCTGAACTGCAGCCCAAAGCCTACAAGACCATCCAGTTTTCCTCACTGTTCCTGCAGACGCTCATTATTGTCCCGCTCTCCAGTCCCTCGGTCAAAAACCTGCCTTCTGTTACACCCAAATATTTTACTTTTCCACTTATTTGTCCAGAGCACCTGCTTTTATTTTTCTGCATCCGAGTCTTTATATTTTTATGCACAGTTGAGTCATTTGACTTTGTTTCCATGTGAAAGATATGGATTTTGGATGTAATTTTACAATGTAAATCCCCATCTGGCCAGACTACTCTCCACAGTATTGGGTGTAACTGTGTTGCACTGGGTGAGTCCTGATCTCAAATCATCCAGTCTGGAATCATATGAAGAAATAGACACTATGCACAGAAGATCTGTGGTTCGTTCTGCAAGATGTTGGGAACAATCTCCTGCTGTGTTCCGTCAATGTCAATGTGCAAGTTTACCTAGAAAAATTGATGCTCTGATGCTGTTATGAAGATAAAGGCCAGTCACAACATATTGTTTCTCTTGTTTATTCACTTTGCATTCCGTTAATTAAAACATACACATATAACCAATGAAGAGGGAATAGAAGAGTTTCGATCCCGGCATTGTGTTGACCGATGAAGTCTCAGAGGACATTTTGTCACCAAACGTTGATGATTTATGCTAAGAAAATTTTATTCCAAAAACTAACATGCCTCCTGAGGAAGACATCACGAAACATACGTTGGGGCAGCAGAATTGTGTGGAGCTGGTGTCACTCACTTCATATTAAGACTATGCAGCAGGGTTGCCATATAGTATTAACATTGTAAACAGCGTTCTTATAAGGGTTAGTTTCCCATTTACTTTCTAGCTTGCCCTATAGCTTTCTTCAATTGAACACACTCAATATTTTTGTTATCTCTATGTATTATAGGGGTGTACTTTAATTTGTAAACTGCTTCAATACGCTAGGCTTCTATAGTCTGCCAATTCCTATCCTGCATTGAGCATATCCTTTTTATTTGTATACTATATAGAATCATATATTGATAAGTGACTTTTGTCCATTTCCTCACCTGTATTGCACCAAGCTTATTATTGTGCATTTATTTTATTTCATGTTATATTGATGAATGAATGTAAAATTTTAGGCCCAATACTATGAAGTTCTGTTCTTCTTGTGGATTATAAAGTTATAGTTCATGGCCCTATTATAGTTAAATCTTAGGTGGTTCTAATTCTGACTTGGCAGCAATCTTTCTGCCTAAACATATATCACAGTACTGTATATATGGTATATATGTAATGAGTGTTTAAATAATGCCCTCCAGTGGCGTAAAGCAGAAGGCCCCTGGGGCAAACCATAACACTAGGCGCAGACTCTTCAACATACACATGTAACAATTATTATTATTATTTATTTATAGAGCACCAATGATTCCATGGTGCTGTACATGAGAAAGGGGTACATACAAACATGTTATAAATACAATTAACAAATTAACAGTGACAGACCGATACAGAGGGGAGAGAAGACCCTGCCCTTGCGGGCTTACATTATATAGGGCAATGAGGAGGGAAACAGTAGGTTGGGTCTGCTTGGGTTGTGGTGGGGCACTGGGTCCAGTGGTGGTGGAGTGTTGGGTCTAGTGGTGGTGAAACGCCGAGTCCAGTGGTGGTGAGGTGGCACTATGGTCATTGCAGGCTGTTCTGAAGAGATGGGTTTTCAGGTTCTGCTTGAAGGTTCTGAGTGTAGGGGACAGTCAGACATTTTGAGGTGCTGAATTCCAGAGGATGGGGGATGCTCGGGCGAAGTCTTGCAGGAGGTTAGATGAGAAACATATAGATGGGGAACGTACAAGTGTGGAGGAAAGGAGGTGGTTTTGGGAGGATGGAAGACTACGAGTTGGATGATATCGAGAGATTAGTTCAGAGATATATGGGGGACAGATTGTGGACGGCTTTGTAAGTCAGTGTTAGTTCTTTGAATTGGATACATTCGGGAATTGGGAGCCAGTGGTGGGATTTGCAGAGGATAGAAGTGGAGGAGCAGCGAGGAGCGAGGAGAGAGGTGGATTAGTTGGGCAGCAGAGTTAAGGACAGATTGGAGAGGCACAAGAGTGTTACCAGGGAGGCCACAGTGGGAATAGGATCATTTTGATCCCTGCATTGTGTTGACTGCTGAAGTCTCTGAGGACAGTTTGTCACCAATCAAAAATCGACAATTTATTCTAAGAAAGTGTTATTCCAAAAACTAAGATCTCTATAGGAGTTCTCCCACAATCAAAACTTGTCACTTATTCAGGAAATAGAGTAAAAATGTTTGGTCAGTTGGGGTCCAGTTGCTAGACACCCATTGATCAGTCCCAAAGACAAAGCATTGTGCCCAACAACCACTCAATTTCAACAGAACACAGGACCACACGGGGAGAGGGGGTAGCTTTGGTCCACTTCAGCTCCTTTATGTACATTAATAAACTATAACCTTTGTTTTATTTGCATATATGACATTCAGTTGTAGCAGGTGCCACTACTCTCAAAGGTGCTTCTCATGAGACCCAACAAAAGATGAAGCCTGGACCGTAAATGGTGTACAATATTCTGTACCATTGACAAAATGGAGAGCACATTTTCAGCAGAAACGTTCAAGGGACATAGAGCTGAAAGGACTCCTTGAAAAAAAAAGTACAAGATGTTCCACGAGCCGTCATATGGAGGCCAGCAGATGTTGTAGTGACCTATACCAGGCTCAATGCAAAGAATCAGCCAATTTAGCTCTTTACATCCTCTCCGGTCCAGGTGTAGCAGAGATAGGATAAAAATATTGCTGATTGTCCCTGAAGTTACTGGAAACCCCTCAACGCGCCTTTTATAGAAAAGGGTAAAAGTGGTGACAGCAAGGTCACTGTGGAACTGGAAAATCAGGACTAAAATTTCTCAATTTACGTAAATATAAAAACACAAAGAAGAAACACCTCACAAAAACCATTAATCCTGAAATTAGCAGGAAGGACACAAGTTTGCTGGTAAACACAATGCAATGGTATAGAAATACTGTAATGCTGGAGAAACGTCAAGGACTTGACACAGGAAGCCTTAGAGCCTCAGTCTATGTTTAAGGGGAGAAAATGGTTAGAATTATTTTAATATTAAATGGTGGCCCTAAAAAACAAAAGTATTCACTATCAATCCCCAATTGTTCCTTGGCAATCCTGCCAAACGAATGGTTCCGGATTAGGTGATCGATCAGGTGATTGTCAGAAGAGACAATTTGCCAGGTCGTAAAGAAACTGTAACCTGATGACCATCGGCAGAAGAGGAAACCAAGAGTGGCAGTGATCTAGAAAGGGAGTATGTGTTTTTATTTCATTACTTTAATATTACTATAGCGCTGTTTATTTCATGGCACTTTACCATGTGAAAAGAGCTATACGTAATAACAGTCATGAACAATACAAGGCACAGACAGGTACAGGAGGAGAGAGAACCTGTCCATGAGGGCTCACAGTCTACAAGGGAAGGGTGAGGATACAGAAGGTGAGTGGAGAGGACCCTGCCCATGAAGGCTTTCAGTCTACAAGGGATGGGTGAGGTACAGTAGGAGAGGAGAGAGGAGCCTTCCCGCGAGGGCTCACAGTCTACAAGGGATGGGTGAAGATACAGTAGGTGAGGAGAGAGGACCCTGCCGCAAGGGCTCACAGTCTACAAGAGATGGGTGAGGATACAGTGGGGAGAAGACCCTACCGCAATGGCTCACAGTCTTCAAGAGATGGGTGAGGATATAGCAGGTGAGGGGAGGGTACCCTGCCCATGAGGGTTAACAGTCTGCAAGGAATAGGTGAGGATAAAGCAGGTGAGAGGACCCTGCCCATGAGGGTTCACAGTCTACAAGGGATGGGTCGGTATACCGCATGAGAGCGGACCCTGCCCACAAGGGCTCACAGTCTACAAAAGATGGTGATGATACCTTTGGAGAGGGTGGAGTTGGACATGTGGCGTATAGTTAAAATGATCATAGGAGAACACAGCGATAATTAAAATGATCATAGGAGAACATAATTAAAATGATCATAGGAGAACAAATGTGGTGGTATAGGTGGTCTGATAGTTACTGCAGGTTCTAGGCTTTGTCGGAAGAGGTGGGTGTTCATATTGCTTTTGAAGGTTTCCACAGTTGGTGAAAGTCTGATATGTTGTGGCAGAGAGTTCCAAAGTATGGGAGATGCACAGGAGAAATCATGTATGCAATCGTGGGAAGAGGAGAGAGAAACAATAGGAACAATATGGTCCAATTAACATGATTTATGATTGTTTAGGGTCAGATACAGTGCTGATGTAACACTGCATTCTCTTTTGCCTTTCTCTGCAAAGTGGCGCTCCTGGCCACCCGCTTATGTAGACAACTGCAGCTGACCCAATTTATTTCACTTTACAGCTGGGTTTTGCTAACCAGTTCTATGGCTCATATGTTGAGAATTGGTTTGGGAGCTAGAGGTAGGATAACCACTGATCATAAAGTGATGGCATATCCTTTATAAGATGGTAAATGGGGTTCCAATACAGGTCTCTAATTTAAACTGCAGCAATCAAATCCCAACACTTCACTACAGCCAATCAAGTTTTAACTCTTCAGTCTGTGGTTTCCTATGTCTTAAAAGGTTATCGACAAAAAATCAAATCATCCCTTATCAGTTCAGTTTGAAATGGCTGATAACAGTGAACAATTAAAATCACCGACAAAGTAAAAAATAGACTTGGATTTAGAGTTCTTTTAAATCACAGGATCAGAGCAGCTCAAGCGTTGATTTGTATTCGTAGTGTTCACCTTGGCGAAACCTTTAGTTCATGATTTCTCTAAATAATGAAAGAAAAAGTTACCCAGAAGTATTTTCTCTGGAGCATTTTCTGCTTTCACATCTCTGACTGGAGTTCACAGGCTTGTCTTTAATAAATCAACTCTATTGCCACAGAAGCCTAAATACAGAATAATGTTGAAATACTCCTATTTAGGATCACACAATCTCAAAGATTTTTTCTCTCTCTAATTCCCCGAGGCGCACATACTTTTCTGGTACATTTGTAGCAACGGTTTCATCCTTCTGAATGTAAAAGACGGAAAATTGCGGGGTTAATAAACATCTCACAATAATTTATCGAGAGCAGCCATGTCACTTCTACTTTCTACACCTATGGCGATTGCTCCTGGAAGGTGTAATTTAGAATTCTCCATAAAACTTCCAAAAATGTCACTTCTTCAATTAGATTTTTTTAGTGCTTTGACGGCTAAGGAGGCCCAACACTCCTTGTTCTTCTTCGGGAGACAGCAGGTGAAAGGTCTCCGCTGTTATACTCAATTTTAACAAACACATCTCCAATAGACAATGCATTACAGCGGAGATATCCATCTCCTGATAGAATGGCTTCAAGAACATCTTATAAGTTGGAAATTCTAGATATTCCCTATAAGTCACACATCAGTGGGCTCCATGTAATGTACTGATAGGACGGGATCATCATTCACAGATATTGTCCGATGAGCTTTATGCTTTCAAGAAAAAAAAAATTCTGTCTAATATCAAGTAATAACCATGAAATGTGGATAAATGTCTGGTATAAAGGCTAGCCAGCTGGGGGTTCCAGCCCTGGATAGTTGAGGTTCTGTTGGGGATTTTTGCACTGGTCTTCCAGTTACCCTTTTTCAATTGTCCATCCACATGTCTTATCAGGGTATATGGACATCATAGCAAAAGTTCCCCACTCAGATACCCCTTTAATAGAAAGAGCGAGTTTTACTCAGAAGATCTCAGTCGAATGGTATATTACAGGGGAAGGAACCATTTTTCTGCTGGGGATCATTTGGAAATATCTACAATCCTTCGGGGGCCGCACAAAATTACCAACTTGAAAATTACCTGTTAGTAATGAGTTAAACAATCAACTCACTCCTACTGTGGTGGCTGGAGCTGCTTCTTTTTGGCAAGGGTGATATTGGTCATGTTGCTTCTCAACTGCTTTCCCAGGTTTGCTGAAGCCCTAGACATCACAGGAGAGGTTGGGAGCATATACATCACTGGGGAGGCTGAGGCTAGGGCATAGAGATCACTGGAGAGCTGGATTTAAAGGGCACATAGTTGGCAAAATGAATCTGCCAGCCTGAGCACTGCGGTCCCCAGGAATCTGCCCTGGGGCCGCAAGAAAGTAATTGGTCTATTACATCATCAGTATCGTGAGCTGATCACCAACTATTACCCTCTGACTTATGGCGATGAGCTGCTGCAAAAATGGGATCTAATAAGTCAAGAATTTCTGCTTGTAAATGTCTGTAGATCAATCAAAAATTCTGATTCATATTGTCTTAAGGATCTGTAAAGCATTGCATATGGGTGTGGTCATAGCAACTATTGTCTTCCAGTCATTAGTGGTGGTCACCTACAAAATACTGTTCCAATATCTAAAATGTCCTTTCTAAATATCTATCATTACACCCTATCTACAGTACTGTTGTAATTTACTTTATTATATGTTACACTACACTTCTCCCTACCTAACTCTACACTTCTCCCTACCTAACTAATCTCTAACTGTGTGGTTTTCTTTTCTTTTTTTACATGACTTTCTGCAATGTTTTATTTGAGAGGAACAGAATGTCATCAGGCGGTGCTGCAGTTAATTATTACAGATTTTGGCATCGCCACTCTCTGATGATATCCTGGGTCCACGGCACAGACAGACGCTATGGGAGAGGTGAGTGCATAGTTGGGAATCTGCTTCCGTTTCCGCAGCTTTGTAAGTTGTAAGTGTAAAACAAAACATCATCTAGAGTCAACTATAGCAGCAGTGAGTGATGATAGCACTGCCACACAGCTTCTAGCACTGCCCTCAAATGAACTGACATCATGGTAGAAGCAGTGTGAATGACAACAGGGCAGCACCTTAATGACGATTCATTTGATGTCGGTTCTAGAATTTGTGGGATGGCGCAGGTGACACTCACTGCTCCTATCTTCACTCCCTGTTGATGTCTTGTTTCACAGCTGGCATCAAAAGCAAAGATAGAAGCAGAGAGCCGATGCTGCACTCACGTCTCCAACGGCTTCTAACTATGGATCCAGGACATCCTCAGAGGGTGGTGATGTAGGAAAGTGTGGTAAGTTACTGCGGCGCTGCCCCCTAATACTGTCCTGTTCCAGGAAGGGCAATATACACTGCAGGATAGTAAATGCAGCTCCAGCCTTCTGTGGCCATCGCATGTAAGACCCCTCTCAAACAAAACATAGGAAATAAAAAAAATCAAACACATTTTAGGATTAGCGAGATAGGGAGAAGTGTGGGATATTGTGTAAAAAAGCAAATTACAAAAGTCCTTAGGGTGTAAAGATTATGTGTCTGGCGACCATGTCACACTATCGATGGGAAGTATCACAGAAGTAGAGTAGTTCTCTTCTGTGATGTAAGCCTGGATGCAAACTCTTGTACACTTAGTACTAAGAAAGTTATTCGGGGTGCATCAGGGACGGGTTTTACTAGCTGCCAGAGAGATGGTCGGGCTGGCTGCTCACATACCCCCACCCTTGGAAATGGTATATAATATAAAATGGAGTCCAGTAGCATGAGAGGTGCCTCTGTGTGTCTTGAGGCTGATACACTTCTAGTGGGACACCCGTGTAAAGGAAATGTGTCTTATGCTGACCGGGCGATCCCGCAGCTAAATGGACTCTTTATATCGGAGGACCCCAACTCCAGGTCTCAAGGGCCGCCAACAGTGCAGGTTTTCAGGATTTCCTTAGTATTCACAGGTGCTAATGTGATCATCTGCACAGGTAATGATTCCAAGCCCTGTGCAATACTAAGGAAATCCTGAAAACCTGCACTGTTGGCGGCCTTGAGGCCTGGATTTGGGGACCTCTGCTTTATATCCTATGTTTGAACCTGCATGTTGGAGAAAGGCTTTACTTATGTTTTTCTGTGAAGCAGTTTTTGTGGACTAAAAATAAAGCAGGTTGACTTTTGAATGAATTGCTTCCACTGATATCTCAACCAGCACCCAACTGACTCAAAAATATTACAATGAATATCTAGAAAGGGCATTTTAGGTAGCGGACCATCCCTTTAAGTCTTGCATCCAATAGACTGGAATCTTCAAAAATCTGGTGGTGCTTAAACATGTCTGCTTTCTTCTACCTCCCCACAGAGGTTGTGTCTTGTATCACAGGTCTGGTGAGCTAAGCTGTAATACCACACACAACCTGCGGACAGGTGTGGCACTCATTTTGATAGAATGCAGACATGTTTTTCTAATTCTTTACAACCCATTTAACCCAACCTCAGAGAGGTGACCACCTAATCTCCTAATTAATAACAAGAGTGATAGTAATGGATAAATTACAGTGTACAGCCCCCTAGATATCGATTACAACATTTCAATGTTACTATTTTAAATATGGATGTCCGGGATATAAGCTGTAAAGTTCTGCTGTCAGTCCGAGCCCCGATGTGATTAATATCTAGCTCGATGGCGTGAAGCCTTGCCATGACTTTCTTACATAACCCTTCTATGCACCAAGGGTCTATTTTTCCCACAGAGCTGTCAAGGGCATTGTCTCGAAAGAGCCAAAATATGAGTTTATATATAGATTCCCAAATAAAACCGAACATTTATTTAAGTTTAACTGGATATTTCACATCTCATTGCTTTTAACACCGCTAAATCTTGCAAGACTCGACACGGATCACAGGGCAATGGGACTAAGGAGATTTCTAGACTAAGACAAGGCATTGGATTTCTCCTGCGTTCTATATTATGACCTCCTCGCCGAGTATCAAAGTCAAAAATTACATGAACAGAGCTGAGAACAGCTGCCCGTGACTCTGTCTCCTTCATTTCCCAGAGGTCCGATTCCCGAGGGAAGCGGTGGAACCTCTGTGACCTCGGAGTGTTTACCAGCCAAATTTACGCACCCAGTTTTACCCTTGCAATGACCATACGGGAGAGGCTTTTATCTGCCTCCATATTACAATAAGAGTTTTGCAGCATTAACACGAAGCGTTTGTGTATCAGTCAATGGTGCAGAACACGGATGGCTCTTGGTCTGTCGCAAGGGGGAAAAAAAAAAATCCTATTCACATTCTGAATTCATTTTGCTGCCATTAACGGCGATGAGATGATTTTTTTTTTCTCTTTCTTGTCCTAAATGAATCTTGACTTCGTTGCAGTTATCCGATGATTATTTTATAAAAATGTCCTTCTATTCACTACGGTCATTTCATGCCTTGCAAGGTTATCAGAAGAAAAGCGAATCTCCTGCCCGGCTTTTCAGCTGAGAAATCTGATCTGGGTGATTAACAAGCCTCTATTCACATAGCGCCTGCGTGTCATTTGCAATTTTTTGACCTAGGAAATCTATACATTCAATAGAAATGATGAGAATGGTGATTACTTTCTAGGAGGTCGTTCTCATGGGCGGCGGTGGATTCACAAGTTGAATACTGCAACACTATAGGTGGAAATGCTATAAGTGTTGTGTATAATAAAAAGTCATATAAACTACCGTATATAGAAAAGTACCACTATCGACCAAGTTAAAAATGTAACCTCTATTGGGCCACACTCTACTCAGTCCCATGCCCTTTTGATACTTGGTGACAAGAATCTGTACAGGATACCTTCTGGCAATGAAATCATGTGGGTAGGACAATGGCACGATGGTAAATAAAAAGGAACGAACAAGTAAACAATTTCTACAATGAGGGAATCTGTCAGCAGATTTTTGCTATTTAATATGACAGCAGTGTAATGTAAGAGGTAGAGACCCCAATTCCAAGGATGTGTCACTTATTAGGCTGTGTGCTAAGTTTCAATACAATCAGGTTTTATCTGCAGGATATTATCACTGTAGCATACAAACAAATCGGACCAGGCAACTGCTATTGAGCCAAGCTCTACTCAGTCATCCCATTGATACTTTGTGGCAAGAATTTGTACAGGATGCCCTCTGCCAAAGATGCATTGCTAGTAGAAATTAGGCAGCTAAAAGCGTCCATTTTTAAAGTGGTAATGTTTCTCCTTGTGGAAAGTGACATGCCTTAATCACCTTGCAATGTTTCTCTGGGAAATTGAATATGCAAATTGCCTCTTCAAAGAGGAAGGACTTGAAATATTGTGCCACCTATTGGAAGTAGACCAATAGGTGGCACTAAGTTCAAGTCCTCTTCCTCTCTGAAGAGGCAATTTGCATATTCAATTTCCCAGCAAAGCAATGCATTTCGATTAAGTCTCCTTACCTGACATGCCAGGCATGTCACTCTCCACAAGGAGAAAACCTTACCTCTTAGATCCCAGTCTTGAACTTCTCACCTAGCCAAATTCGATCTCATATTTGCACTGATGAGGGACAATACTCAAACACTGTATCTGCAAATTAAGATACTGATTTAGCTTTTATCCTAAGTAATATGGCAAGATTCTTTAAAAAGTCGATATTAACATTTTGTACTGCTACTTCCAATAGGCAGCGCCAGAGTTCATGTCCTCTTCCTCTCTGAAGAGGCAAATTGGACATTTTGAAAGTGGAAGATGCTTCAGATATTGCTTTTTTTCTGGAATTTTGTAAACTGAAAGTATTATTTTTTGAGCATTTTTGTTAGATTCTGTAGTTTCATGGAAGTTCTTGACTTCCAGCAGTTTATTTAGTGTCTTCCAGCATTTTGGGGGCACCTTTTGTATGTCATTTTTGGGATGTTTGTTAAACTCAATTCAACATTTTCTTACCACTAGCGGAATTTGAAGCAATTAAGCCAATTAAATTATTATTTAAAAACAGTCGTCTTCTGAGCCTTTCTATCTACTTGTGTTGTAAAGTAGAGATTGTCTTCCCACAGAAGAGGATTGGGGTTGATAATACAGATTCAACCCAAAATTGAAAACATTTATTTTTTTATACAACAGTGCCTATACCAGAATGTTAGATCTGACTGATCAGCATGTTCTTGCACCATTTCGGCAGAGACCCTTGGTGCTCCATGTCTTCTGTTGATCCTTGTACAATGCTATCTGCCTACCGTGCTCTGTATTTTGCTGCCCAGCTGGCCGCTCTACACTTTGAAGCTCACATATTATGCCAGAAGCTCACACAGCAGTCTTTACAGTTGGCTGGAAGCAAGCGGACTGCTTCATATCTCATGGTCATCAGAGAAGGCTTAACTAGAACCTGGCATAGTGATGGACCTCTTTCATGGTAATCAGCTTGCACCATTCATCCAAAAATTTGGCCAAATCTACAGTCTACATCATGGGCAGTCATTGTCTTTAGATAAGCTGAGCCCATCCTGGCAGTCAACATCCTGACCACGGCTCCAGGAACAATAGTGTGCACCAAGTCATTAATCAACTGCTGCTCTATAAGGCATTTTTTGCCTAACTTTCTGTCCTCAAAACCTTATCTGATACTGTACACAGCCAGTTTTTATCTTCTACATTCTTATAAGCCTTCATGGTTCAGCATAGTAAAATCATTCACTAGGTAATACATTTGCTGCCATGATATCATACTAATAGAGTGATTGGCATTTCTCTCCCATAGCATTGGGGTGATGAGTTTTTTAACTAACCGAGGCACCAAAAACATCATATTTCTAGCTAGGCGCTCTACAGTAACCATTGAGACTCCAATGATAAAGAGACTATGATTCTGTTCTGAGGGCCATGAATTTACAGTAGACAAACGTTTGGCCCTCAGTGTCATTGATAATAATGGCCAACTCTTGAGATTTGGCAATGGGGCAACACATCCTGCTTCATTTTTGATAACAGCAATTACCGATACATGTGTCAACTCGTTTGCATTTTTATTCTGCCACTTACAGACCCATTCACAAAATTGTAGTCAGTCTCATTAGTCAACTGTCTAAAGATTAGACATTTTTGGCATATACTATGAAATTATCTAATGGAAAGAGTATTTAAAAGATGTTCTTATTTTGTATTACCTCAACTTGTTAAAAGGGTCCCTTGTCAAAACGCAAGCCAAAGTGTCATCTCAGTGACCCCTCAGCTACATTCATGGTCCAATTATGGTCCACAATGTCATCCCCCTATGCCTGTGTCCCCTGTGCCTCTGTGTCTCCATGTGCCTCTGTGTCCCCCTGTGCCTCTCCTCTCCCCCTGTGTCTGTGTCCCCCTTTGCCTCTCTATCCCCTATGCCTGTGTCCCCTGTGCCTCTGTGTCTCCATGTGCCTCTGTGTCCCCCTGTGCCTCTCCTCTCCCTGTGTCTGTTTCCCCCTGTGCCTCTTTGCCTTTCCTCTCCCTCCTGTGTCTGTGTCCCAGTGTGCCTCTGTTACCCCCTGTGCCTTTACTCTCCCCCTGTCTGTGTCCCCCTGTGCCTCTCCTCTCCCCTTGTCTGTGTCCCCCTGTGCCTCTGTGTCCCCCGGTGCCTTTTCTCTCCCCCTGTTTGTGTCCCCCTGTGCCTCCCCTCTCCCCTAGTCTGTGTCCCCCGTGCCTCTGTGTCCCCTCTGCCGGTCCCCTTGTGGCTCAGCCTCGCCCCCCTCCCCCTCCGTTCTCACCCCTGCCTGGTGTGATGCTGAAGACTCCAGGAATAGACTGTGCCTGGAGCGGGTCACATGAGAGGGCGGGCTGATGTGACGTCACACAGGCTGTCACATGACCCGATCAAGGAAGTGTCTATTCCTGGAGTCTTCAGCATCGCTAACAGGCAGGGGTGAGAATAGAGGGGGAAGGGGGCGGGTGGCGGCCGCAGCTTGTACAGTGTGTGGGGACGCAGCTTGTACCGATGGCGGGAGTGGGGCTTCGGAAGCCCGGCTCCCGGCAACAGGCGGCCATATTACATCTAGTTACATCTTTTTCTTCAGATGCTTTTTTTCAGTCTTTTTCAATCTTTTTCATTTTTGTTTTGTAATTTATTGAATAGATTGAACTGGACTACTATTTGAATTGGCCTCATTGGTGGGATGTCATATTGATTTTTGGTGTCACCCAGTAAGTACTATGGGTATAAAAAACCCAATTTCTACCCTTAAATACACCTTGCAATAATACCAATTTGAATTTTTAACCCTAGTGCACCTGGTCCAATATCTTATCCCATAAGGACTCTTGGTAGTAATAGCTGGGTCCCTGGGTGTTACAGCTATAAAAGTATAAGGTAACCCACAGTAAATTGTTAAACAGTGGATACTGAATTTCTGTAAAAGATGTGTGTATTGACTTGGCTATCTTTCCAGGCTGAAAGACCTCTCCAAAATACTTCTGATGAGCCCGTTGATAATAACAGGGCGAAACGCGTCAAGTTCTGGAGATTTTAAGCATTAGGACCTCCGCAAGACTACAAAAAATAAGGTATTATTACCCTAGACCTACTGGGACGCATAAATTGCTCTGCCCTTTGGAGAAACAAATAATGTAACTATAGGATAGCCACCTTAAATGGAGGCACTCCAATATACAGTTAGGGCCAGAAATATTTGGACAGTGACACAATTTTCGTGAGTTGGGCTCTGCATGCCACCACATTGGATTTGAAATGAAACCTCTAGAACAGAATTCAAGTGCAGATTGTAACGTTTAATTTGAAGGGTTGAACAAAAATATCTGATAGAAAATGTAGGAATTGTACACATTTCTTTACAAACACTCCACATTTTAGGAGGTCAAAAGTAATTGGACAAATAAACATAACCCAAACAAAATATTTTTATTTTCAATATTTTGTGGCGAATCCTTTGGAGACAATCACTACCTTAAGTCTGGAACCCATGGACATCACCAAACGCTGGGTTTCCTCCTTCTTAATGCTTTGCCAGGCCTTTACAGCCGCAGCCTTCAGGTCTTGCTTGTTTGTGGGTCTTTCCGTCTTAAGTCTGGATTTCAGCAAGTGAAATGCATGCTCAATTGGGTTAAGATCTGGTGATTGACTTGGCCATTGCAGAATGTTCCACTTTTTTGCAGTCATGAACTCCTGGGTAGCTTTGGCTGTATGCTTGGGGTCATTGTCCATCTGTACTATGAAGCGCCGTCCAATCAACTTTGCAGCATTTGGCTGAATCTGGGCTGAAAGTATATCCCGGTACACTTCAGAATTCATCCGGCTACTCTTGTCTGCTGTTATGTCATCAATAAACACAAGTGATCCAGTGCCATTGAAAGCCATGCATGCCCATGCCATCACGTTGCCTCCACCATGTTTTACAGAGGATTTGGTGTGCCTTGGATCATGTGCCGTTCCCTTTCTTCTCCAAACTTTTTTCTTCCCATCATTCTGGTACAGGTTGATCTTTGTCTCATCTGTCCATAGAATACTTTTCCAGAACTGAGCTGGCTTCTTGAGGTGTTTTTCAGCAAATTTAACTCTGGCCTGTCTATTTTTGGAATTGATGAATGGTTTGCATCTAGATGTGAACCCTTTGTATTTACTGTCATGGAGTCTTCTCTTTACTGTTGACTTAGAGACAGATACACCTACTTCACTGAGAGTGTTCTGGCTTCAGTTGATGTTGTGAACGGGTTCTTCTTCACCAAATAAAGTATGCGGCGATCATCCACCACTGTTGTCATCCGTGGACGCCCAGGCCTTTTAGAGTTCCCAAGCTCACCAGTCAATTCCTTTTTTCTCAGAATGTACCCAACTGTTGATTTTGCTACTCCAAGCATGTCTGCTATCTCTCTGATGAATTTTTTCTTTTTTTCAGCCTCAGGATGTTCTGCTTCACCTCAATTGAGAGTTCCTTTGACCGCATGTTGTCTGGTCACAGCAACAGCTTCCAAATGCAAAACCACACACCTGGAATCCACCCCTAACCTTTTAACTACTTCATTGATTACAGGTTAACGAGGGAGACGCCTTCAGAGTTAATTGCAGCCCTTAGAGTCCATTGTCCAATTACTTTTGGTCCCTTGAAAAAGAGGAGGCTATGCATTACAGATCTATAATTCCTAAACCCTTTCTCCGATTTGGATGTGGAAACTCTCATATTGCAGCTGGGAGTGTGCACCTTCAGCCCATATTATATATATAATTGTATTTCTGAACATGTTTTTGTAAACAGCTAAAATAACAAAACTTGTGTCACTGTCCAAATATTTCTGGCCCTAACTGTAGATGAATCAATTGTTATTTGTGAACAGGGCTCCTATAGGTTTGAATTTTTGCCTATTATGAACACTGTAATTGTATTTGTGGTTGTCTTTGAGGTTCCTATTTCATGTTGTGAGTCTGGATCCTTTTAAATATTTATACAAATAAAGTTTTGTTTTTTATCCAAACTGTATCTGATTTTGGTATTACTCTTATGGCGGCCATATTGGAGCACCCAGAGTGGGTGTAGAAGCAACTTCAGCAGGATGTGACGTAGCATACCGTTACATCCTGTCAGAAGTTGCCTTAGGGTTTTATTATAATAGAACATAGTCCTTATGGAGTTTTAGTTATTCCCTATCAATAACACTGGGATAATTTATGGATCAATGGGTCTTCAACCACCAGAAATCATACCTATCCCAAGGATGGGGCTCTGCAGAACCCCATCTGAATGGAGAAGAAGGCAAGCATAAGCACCTGTGCTCCATTTATTCTTTGTGGGACTGTTAGATGAGAACACGCTCAACCTCCACTCTCTGCAGAGCCCCATCTTCAAGGAGAAGAAGGTGAGCATAAGCACTTCTGCTTCATTCATTATTTGTGGGATTGTTAGCCAAGCACATGCTCAACCTGCACTCTCTGCAGAGCCTCATCTAAATGGAGATGGCGGCGAGCATGAGCACTTCTGATCCATTCATTCTCCGTAGGACTATTAGACGAGCACATGTGCAACACCCACTCTCTGCAGAGCCCCATCTGAATGGAGAAGAAGACAAACATGAGCACTTCTGCTCCATTCATTCTCTGTGGGCCTGTTTGCCGAGCACATGCTGACACTCCAATCTCTGCAGAGCCTCATCTGAAATGAGAAGAAGTGGGAATGTTAAATGAGCACAAGTGTAACACCCACTCTCTGCAGAGCCACATCTGAATGAAGAAGTCAAGCATGAGCACTTCTGCTCCATTCATTCTCTGAGGGCCTGTTAGATGAGCACATGCTGAACCTCCACTCTCTACAGAGCCCCACCTGAATGAAGAAGTCAAGCATGAGCACTTCTGTTCCATTCATTCTCTGTGGGTCTGTTAGATGAGCACATGCTCAACCTCCACTCTCTGCAGTGCCACAGCTGAATGAAGAAGTGAAGCATGAGCTCTTCTGATCCATTCATTCTCTATGGGCCTGTTAGATGAGCACATGCTCAACCTCCACTCTCTGCAGAGCCACAGCTGAATGAAGAAGTCAAGCATGAGCACTTCTGATCCATTCATTCGCTGTGGGCCTGTTAGATGAGCACATGCTCAGCCTCCACTCTCTGCAGAACCACATCTGAATGAAGAAGTCAAGCATGAGTGCTTCTGATCCATTCATTCTCTGTGGGCCTGTTAGATGAGCACATACTCAGCCTTCACTCTCTGTAGAGCCACATCTGAATGAAGAGTCAAGCATGAGCACTTCTGATCCATTCATTCTCCGTGTGCCTGTTAGATGAGCACATGCTCAACTTCCACTCTCTGCAGAGCCACAGCTGAATGAAGAAGTCAAGCATGAGCACTTCTGATCCATTAATTCGCTGTGGGCCTGTTAGATGAGCACATGCTCAGCCTCCACTCTCTGCAGAACCACATCTGAATGAAGAAGTCAAGCATGAGTGCTTCTGATCCATTCATTCTCTGTGGGCCTGTTAGATGAGCACATGCTCAGCCTCCACTCTCTGCAGAGCCACATCTGAATGAAGAAGTCAAGCATGAGCACTTCTGCTCCATTCATTCTCTATGGGCCTGTTAGATGAGCACATGCTCAGCCTCCACTCTCTGCGAGCCACATCTGAATGAAGAAGTCAAGCATGAGGCTTCTGATCCATTCATTCTCTGTGGACTATTACCCTCAGCCTCCACTCTATTTACACAGGATTGATCAATGGACTAGGGGTCCTTTCCCAGTGATTATACCATTATCCAACCATTATCTTTAGGAAATATCTTTGGTTAGTTGAAAAAAAAGCATAAAAGATGTTACATAATATAGTTTTTGCAAAACGTACTAAACCCAATCACATTTCTGTAGACAAATTAAGAACAATTCTTGGATTGTAGGGTTTAATTAACTATTGTTTTCCAACATTTCACTAGCGGACAAGACACAAACAGAAACACTGTGTCCAAGCGAAAGCCGGAGATGGAGGATTTTTTTCCTTTTCGTCATGTTGCAGAGGCACAAAGAAGTCAACGACAAAACTAAAGGCAGTTGAAATCTTGCAAGCGTCTGCGTTGAATCTAACAACTCTGGGGCCAGGCCTGTCTCTGTGCGCGGCAGCAGTACAGCCGGGCCTGCAGCTGATAACACTCTAATAGTCGTCCTTTGAGGACTGGGGCTCCTGTGTGCTGATTACTCATTTATCACACCTGGCAGCCTTGCTGAACTATAATTACTCTTCTGTAATCTGGGTGCACTGTCATGTCCGGGAGAAGAGGCTCAGGCCCTGGCAAAGGCGTCTTGCTAATGACACATCCCCCACTTGACAAGCATTTGAAGGTTTTATTGTAAATATTCAAGATACAAGACATTCCAGATTCCATTTTTAATTATAAAAAAAAAAAGCTAGAGCGTTTTTTCGGAAACCTTCTCCCCACCCCCTCGTGGCGAAAGGAAAAAAAAAGGCAGGAGGATTTCGGGACTGTTATCCTTCGGCGTTACCGCGAGTAGCCTTGACTTCATTTTCTCTTTGTTAGCAGAATTCGTGGCTCCGGCTTCAGTATCTTGCTGCAATTATCAGACACGCGGCATGTGAACTTTGTAATTTAAACACATCACTTTCCCACAAAAGATACATTTCCAAACCAAAATAAGGGGCACTTATGCATTTATATGAAAAAGATTACATGTGGGAATTGCAAAATGCACAGATGAAATAGCCAACTTTGCTGGAAAAGAAAGATTTTTTTTTTTTTACTTAGGGACCAGATGAAAGTAGCAGCCATATTTTACGTATAAAGTAATAACTTGAATATATCCTGAGTAGTTAAGGTTCAACAATCAGAAAAGAAGTTGCAACGCAACAGCACTGAGACTTTGAGATATAGAAAAAATGGTTGGCCCTAGAACCTTCATAGATAGAACCTACAATTTTATATGTACCAAGGCATTTTTAATTATAAAAAAATATCTCCAAAATAGCGTGATGGGGGGCACACCAAACAATAGTGGCACCTCTATGATCTAAATGCGGACGTTAT
This sequence comes from Allobates femoralis, assembly GCA_033576535.1. Taxonomy (NCBI): domain Eukaryota; kingdom Metazoa; phylum Chordata; class Amphibia; order Anura; family Aromobatidae; genus Allobates; species Allobates femoralis. Next base: position 89,184,279 of record JARQOC010000010.1, read on the forward strand.
GACGTATGTCCGAGGCTTAAAGTTTAAAAATGGCTATCTAGGACAGACTTGGCACAAGCCACTCTGTTTGGCAGAATCCTGAGAAACCCTGACACCTTCTAACCCCTGTACAAGGATCTGGATTTACAATGGGGTACAGGAGATGGTCACCTACAGGGTCAATGCTAGGAGGTCCAGAAAAAGACAATAGCAAAGTCACTGAGCCAGGTCAAAACTGAGATGGCATCAAGATATAAAATTGTCAGGCAGAAGAAGTGTCAAAAAAGAGACAGAGGTAAAACAAGAAAAACAAACAATGCAGAGCAGAATAACCAAGGAGGCTACAAACTATATCTGGCACCCTCCAGCAGAAAGCTGAAGGTATTAGTAGGGTGTAGTGCATTATAATAGGCTGAAACTAGGAGCTGATGACTTCAGCTGGATTGCACACTCATCCACTTGGTCAGACTGTGAAGTACTGCAGATCCAGGGACTCTAACCTTAGTGGGGGGCAGAGCCTGTGCTGATCAGAATTTCTGGCACTGATTTCTCTTCTATCACCAGCAGCACCACCTATGGAGTGAGTATGGCAGTGCTTGATGACAAAAGATGTTGCAGGAGCAGGCTCGGGTGGGAGATGTGACAGAAGTTCTCTGTTCCTTCTAAGTGAGCAGTCAGGAGAAAATAAGAGGAGGTCAACCCTAAAGAAGAAACCAGCGGAATTGGCCTTGTTCTCTAGGATAGTGTCTTATTTTTCTGACAATCTTGATTAAATTCAACGAATGCTGGACAGCATGCACAAGTTGGTGGCTTTGGAACCTGGCCGTTTCCAGTCCTGTATTTCACCAAAAAATACATCCAAACTTTCTGATGACTTTCTACAAAGCCCTTCTCAAAAATTCCACCTGTATGTTAGAAGACAATTTGATATTTTTTGACCAAGGCACTGAATCCTATATTGGTACAGGCATACTCCTTAGAAGAGCACCCTGTGTAGACCAGGGTGGAAATGGCCAGTAGTGGACAACTCCTCTTCTACATGCGACTACCTAGTACTGTAATATTCAGTGTTAGTTCATGATCCCTAAAACATTCTGACTGGCCAAACGTGGTAATAGTCTGTCTTATGCAAATTTGATAATTTTGAGAGAACACTATATCACGTGCCTAGTGTTCCCTTCAAACAGTCCATAAAGGTCTTTGGAAGCTAAATTGACACCTTTAAATATTCTACATGTGTTGCATCCCCAACAAATTAGATGCAGTGTCTGGAAAGGAGAAAGCACAAATAGGGTATACCTGTGTGGTCAGGAGGAGAATAAAAATAGGATATTGCTCACCTTTTCCAGGTTGTGACAGGCACAACCACACCAAACAACATATGCGGATTTTAATCCTGATGACGGTCTGCAGCAGCTCCCCCAACTTCTTAAATTAAAAGCAGGTGTGGAGCCCACTGGGACGGGGTACTCGGTACCGGACCGGGTTATCACGAGGGTTATAGCGGCGGTCTTGGTCTGGACCATGTCCTGAGCCCACAAGTAAAAGGGGTTATTTACAGGGATTGTCGTGATGCCACCCACGGGTTGTGGTCAATGGGGACCACCGCTGCTGCTTGCTTCTACCAGGAGGATGGATGGGGCTGCAGCCAGATGGATGAGCCCGCCGTGGGTCGGGATCACCAGGCTCTTACCTACCCGTGTAACTACGGCGTACATAGGGGATCCTTCCTCTGGTCGTCCTCTGGCACCACTGCCGTTGTCCTCGGACCCAACTGTACTGGTCCAGTCCTGGTCTTTCCCCTTCCCTTTGCTTACAGGCTGTGGAGCAGGCTTTTTCTCTAGGGGCTTAGGCCTCGCAGGGTTCTGTGCCTCCAGGGAGCCCGAAACTTTCAGGGAAGTCTCTTCCTGCTCACTCTGCTGTTCTCTCTCTTTACTGCTCAGCACTCTCTGGCCTACTGACTACTACTTCCTGGTGTTAACCTTATGTACCCGGTCCGTCACCTTGACTACATCCCACCCACTGTGACTGGCCCTACCACTCCTTGCCCGCCTAGAGTACCAGGCTCCGGGTTGGGTCTTGTGTCTGTGGGTGTGTTTATGAAGGTGTTTGTAGAAAACGGTCTCTATCTCCTGGCTGCAGTTCTTACCTGTGGCCAACTTGGTCGAGGGGCGCCACACAGGAAAACAGTGGAACGGGGTATCCGAACTGCGCTACCGCCTGAAGAATATAATCCCTTCCAAAACTCTGAAAATTTGATGGTGATTTTTTAAGTAAAAATACAAAATTACATCCGTGATTTTTTTTCCTGAAGAAGGAGGCTTGTACCCCCAAAATGCGTAGAAAATAAAAAATCCCCATCAAATTTTCAGAGTTTTGGAAGGGATTATTTTCTTCAGGCGGTAGCGCAGTTTGGATACCTTCCGTTTTGAAGAGAGGTCTGGGCCAGCACCAACTTTTCCAGCGTTCCCCTTTTACTTTGGGGATCTCACTGCAGCGTTGCGGATCATGAACTCACGACCTGGAGGGGTGGAGGATGAGCTTCCTGTTGTAACACTTGCCTCGTCTCGGTGCTTGCTGCCAACAGATGCGTCACAGCGTATTCAATCAAATAAAGAAGAAATGGAGCCGCATTCAAGGCTTCTAGCAGTGGATATTTATTCAATCTTCATACAACAGGTTGTGCACAGCGGGTGGGAGGACGGGGGGTACTACGTCGTTTCGTGCCCTGTCTTGGCGCTTCAGCGGGTACAATCCTCCCGCTGAAGCGCCAAGACAGGGCGCAAAACGACGTAGTACCCCCCGTCCTCCCACCCGCTGTGCACAACCTGTTGTATGAAGATTGAATAAATATCCACTGCCAGAAGCCTTGAGTGCGGCTCCATTTCTTCTCTATTTGATTGAATTGCAGTTTGGATACCTTGTTCCACTGTTTTCCTGCTTTTCATTCCAAATAAATTAGCATTTTAATTAATATACAAATGAGGAGTTAAGTGCTCTGGGCATGATAGAGAACTTCCCCACCCTGTGCCTTGTGAGATAACTTCCTCCGCCCAGCACCAGACTCATTAGCTTGATAGCTCACAGTCTGATTTCCTTGCCTGGCACCTGAAATCACACAAACAGAAACAGAGGAGGATGGTGCTAGGCAGAGGCTTGGGAAGTGCTCTGTCACGTCCAGAGCACTTAATGGCTCAATTGCATATGTAATAAAATGCAGATTTTTCAAGAATACGGCAACAGTTAAAATATTTAGTTCTTCACAGACCTACAAGCTAATATACCGTATGTGGTTTAAGGGGTGAGGAGGGGTTGACCTTAGTGACGGATTCCTTGTAAAGGGCATTTGTCACCAGTTTTCACAAGATAAATTGCGTACATTAATAAATTTCTTGGATCACATGAGGCAGGGTTACTTGCTTTGAAAATCCGTGTCAGAATGGTTGTGTAATACTTTTTTGAAAGTTTCCCCACCTGGTATTAAAATAAGTATTTTAGGAGTCCGGCTGTTACTTAAAGGGGTTGTCCGGGACAATTTTTAGTTTTTATTTAAAGGGTTGAGAACTAAAAGACAAATACCTGCCTATATTCTACTCGGTGACAGCTCAGTGTGGTCAGAGGTGTATCTAGGTTTTCTGGCACCCGGAGCAAGAGTTCAGTTGTGACCAAGTGACCAATTATCCATATGCGACTTTTTCCACTTACAGGAGCAGTGACTTTTTAAGCCAACAAGAGCTGTTTCTGACAGTGAGTATATTACACGTTGTTAGGAGCGGGCTAAAATGCGTTTGTGTTCCCTTGTGTTATTTAAAAGTACCCTGCAAACGCAACATGTTGCATTTTTGTGCGTCTGAGGATGCTTGGTATATACGCAAGCATCCTGAAGCGCACAAATAATGCAAGCAGCTCAATGGAACTGCACTGCCATATAGGTGGCACCGCAGCCAAGCAGAGTGTCTGGCCATCCGGATCTCTCTCCTCACCTCTCTTCTTGCTGCTCCGGTCTCCTCAACATTTGCTCTGCCGCTCTGCACATATCAGCACAGTGGCCCTCAGTGATGACAACATTGAGCCCCTGCCATGGCAGAATGCAGACAGCGGTAGAGGAGACTCTGGAGAAGAATGCTGCTAACAAAGGCAGCCGGGAGTATAAGAGTGGGAGCGGCATCCACGGGGGCTACCACTGGTACACATACCTCGTATACACTCGGCTCCGCTCCGTACACATCGTACACACGCGACTCCACTCCATACACCTCGTGCACACACGCCTTTGCTCTGTACACCTCATACAGACACAGCTCCGCTCCGTACACTTTGTACACATGCGTCTCAGCTCCATACACCTCATACACACGCGGCTCCGCTCCAGTACACCTCGTACACACGCGGTTCAGCTCCATACACCCGTACACACACGCTCAGCTCCATACACCTCAAACCACATAGTTCTGCTCCATACCCCTTTGTAATACACAGCTCCATTCGTACACCTAGTACGTGCTCGCCTTTGCTTCCGTACACACATAGCTCTGCTCCATAGGCCCTGTACTACACAGCTCTGCTCCATACACCCTGTACATACACAGCTCCACTCCGTACACCTCGCACACACAAGCCTGCTCTGTACACCTCGTAACACTCAGCACTGCTCTGTACACCTCGTACACACATAGATCTGCTCCATACGCCTTTGCACATACACAGCTCCTCCGTACACCTAGTACACACATGGCTCCGCTCCGTACACCTAGTACATACGCGGCTCCACTCCATACACCTTGTACACACGCGTCCCCTCCAAACCTTAGTACACCTAGCTCTGCTCCGTACCCTCGTACACACATAGCTCTGCTCCATATGCCCTGTACACACACAGCTCTGCTCCATATGCCCTGTACACACACAGCTCTGCTCCGTACACCTTGTACACACACAGCTCCACTCCGCACACCTTGTACACACACAGCTCTGCTCCGTACACCTCGTACACACACCTACCTGCCCTCTGTACACCTTGTACAACATGCTCTGCTCTGTACACCTTGTACACACGCTCCGCTCTGTACACTTCGTACACACGCTCCGCTCTGTACACCTTGTACACACGCTCTGCTCTGTATACCTCGTACACACACTCCGCTCTGTACACCTTGTACACACTCGGCTCCACTCTGTACACCTGGCTCCGCTCTGTACACCTCATGCACACGGCTCCACTTCGTACACCTCGTACACACATGGCTCTGCTTTGTATGCCCTGTACACATGTGGCTCCGATTCGTACACCCACGGTTCAGCTCCATACACCTCGTACACACTCGGCTCCGCTCTGTAGACCTATACCCAATCGGCTTCGCGCCATACACCTAGTACCCACTCGGCTCCCCTCCATATACCTAGTACACACTCTGCTCTGCTTCATCCACACTGTAAATACCTCCTGACCCCACACAAACTTCACCTCATCCAGCATCAAGATGGCCAGCACAGCAGAGTCCTGCATACACCGAGGAGCTGATCATGTGATCCCTGACTCTTCCCCTTCATTGACATCATCAAGGTCCTGACAGCACAGGTGGGGGTGTTGGGTTAGAGACCTTGGCACTGCAGGAGGAGGCTGAGTTGCGCCCTCCCTGCATGCTGTGCCCGGGGCAGATGACCTCCCAAGATCCCCCTGGATACGGCCCTGTGATCATGGCTCACTTCTGACAGCAATTTTGTAGCTTCACATAAGTCATCCACGGAGCAGCTCTTCCCCTTCTGGGTGTTATTACCAACGTCATGCTGATTGACAGACAGCTCCTGGCAGTTATGCAGCGGAAAAGCTGTCAATCAGCATGACGTTGGCAGTAACACCCCATCAACGGGTCAGAGCGGAAGGAAAGTTGTTGACCTGTCGACGTGACATAAGCGGAAGCTGCAGAAACACCAGCTGGAGTGATCTGTGACCACTCTGTGTCGGCAGAAATCTGTGTTGGGCAGAATAGGCAGGTAGTTAAGCAACTACGTCTGTTAGTTCTTAGGCCAAAATAAAAAAAGTCCAGCAAAACCCTTTTAACTCCTAAAATGTTCATGCTAATATCAGATATACGCAGCCATTCTGGCCTAAATTTTCAATGCAAGTACACCAGTCTTATTAGGTCTAAGAGATCAATTATTAATGTATGCAATTTATATTGTGAAATCTGATGACAGATCCACTGTAATGAGGTCTGAAGGTCTTATACTTTGGGAGAACACTAAAGTTCAGGATTACTCAAGTACAGACCGATTCTACAAAGTGAAGCCACAAGCCTGTATCTGCTCTACAGTAAGCTACCGTCTGTTTATTGAAGAAAAAAAGGCAAGAGCAAGCCGGGTGCCAACATTTTGGTGCCAAACTATTAGTTTACAAAGTAGATTTGTTATTTTTATTTTTGCCAACAGGTTAATAGTTGTTTATATTAAGAAGCACCACAGGGTTATACCGTAAGAAACGTAATTATAAAAGGCAATTAAGGGATTTGAATTTTCAAAATGTGGATACACCCTTAGGTTGATCTCATATTCGAAGATAAATGAGAAGACATACAATACTTCTGAAGTAAGAATACTATCAATATGAAAAAGTAAAAATAACTTCGTGACCAAATAATAAAAAAGTTAATAAGTTAATATATAGAAGAGATGAAACAAAATCACAATATTTGATGGGGAGCCAGATCCTTTTCTAGTCCAGGTTATACATAGCGCATTCTCACTACATTCTCTATCATTTTTCGGCATCATATCTGCTTTTTCAGTAATTCACTGAAGAAGGCTACTTCCAAAATGTTTTTTAAAAAACGTAAACATTTTATGGACTACAATTTTGGACAATCCCCTTGGGTTGGGTGGGTTCCCTTGAGATAAGCTGATAAAGTGTTCCGTTGCTGGAATCAACAATCAGCTGTACTCTGCAGAAGAACGTGACGGAAGTGTTACGTTTTACTACACTGCCCCCACTGGGTAAACTAGGAATTGTATGTTAAGAATTGATATTACGGTAGTAGGATGAATGTATAACATCAGGACCAGATGAGTCTTCCAGAGAGGAAGCTCTTAGGGTACCGTTACACGACGCAATATTGCATGCAATTTCACTGGCAATTTGCTGTTTGCAGTGAAATCATGGACACATTGTTGCCGTGTACAAAATGGAACAATGTGTCCATGATTTCACTGCAACTAGCTAATTGCCAGTGAAATTGAATGCAATATTGCGTAGTGTAACGGTACCCTTAGAAGCAGCTTTACATGCGTCAGATTAGTCCTCCAGGCAGTAGACCTTACAAGCAGCTCTACATGGCCAGCTGAGTCCTCAGAGAGGAAGCTCTTACAAGCAGCTCTACACAGGCCAGCTAAGTCCTTCAAAGAGAAAGCTCTTAGAAGCAGTTCTACATGGGCCAGCTGAGCCCTCCAGAGAGGAAGTGCTTAGAAGCAGCTCTACATGGCCAGCTGAGGCAGCTTTACATGGCCCAGCTGAGATCTCCACAGCAGAAGACCTTAGAAGCAGATATACACAGCTGAGTCCTCAAGAAAGGAAGTTCTTAGAAGTTGCTCTACACTCTAGCTAAAAGAGAAGGATCCATTGTAGAGAATAGTGACTTTTTAAAATTACATTTCAAAACCAGACACCTCCTTTAAAATTATTGTTTTGATCCAATTCATGTGTTTACTAACATCTTGGAGCTAGATGAACTTACAGCACATCACTCGGACTTGAAGAGTCAATGGGTATAACATAAAAGGATGGTGTCTCGAGGAGCATCTGTCCTGTGGCTACACTAAGGATCGCCTTTGATATCTGGGAAACAAGATCTCAAAAATACAGCAGGTTGCGGTGCGCGCTTCCTTGGTAAGAAAATACACTGAGTCCTGGCCTCAGGTTTATTTGACACTTGGACGCTTTCCATCTAGATCTGGAGACCAAAAGAGTAGATGGAAATAATGTGTTCAGAATTCTTAAAAAGAAAGGAATTCAATCCCAGGGCTAAAACAATGGCTAAATTAATGAAAAGAACATTGAATCTAACAGCACAATGCGGTAGTCCTTGCACTACAACTTACAAAATGAAACAAATATTGTGAATGAAGTCCTAATTTTCTTTGTTAATTATTGGTAGTGGTGAGAAATAGAAATATTATAAAGTATCACAAATACCAGTTTTCACCATGAATGGTGCCATCTAGAGACCAAACTCCATGAACCATAGCCGATTAGTAAATAGTTCTATACACAAGTAAAGCCTTTCAATAACATTCAATTAAACCTGATTTTATAACCATGTAGTACAGATGAGGAAATCTACCATGGTCATGTCAATATTAGTTAACAGCCATAAGGTGGGGTCCAACAAACCTCTTCCAACCTGTCAGCATTATAAACAACTTTTCTGATTTGTAGGCCCAGCGCGATATCATGGGTGCATCATGTGGCAACAATGACATTTCATTGAGCCTCCAAATCAGAATAAGAAACAAAAACAGAGGGGCGCAAATGAGAAGCACCTGAGACACTAAACTGGTCTGTGGCGGGTAGCAGTATCGCTCACTTTGGTGTGTTGTGCGCCTGCATACTACACCAGTTAACGCTCAGGGCTTTAAACCTCCAGATCCCGCCAGGCACCGTCGCCGTCGCTCTAGCGACCCTTTCCAGGAAGTCGAACCCACGTGAACCAGTACCCGGAAACACGTCACCGCAGGTCCTTTGTTAATGGTCCCAGTCGCCCACCAACCACAGGTCCTTTCGCTCCGGTAAATGGCTCCGGGGTTAAAACTTAATCTTTCTTCCCAAAGCAACTCCTACCAGCCTCCCAATAGGGATACCATGAATATAAACAAAATAAAAGGCGGTCTAATGGAGCGCTAAGAAGGAGAGGATTACTAATCTTATATTAAAGCATCCAAACCTTTATTAAGATGTCCCCTATACGCCACAACATGATTCGACAGTCTACATCTGTCTTCCTCAGGTGATATCACCTGAGGAAGACGGATGTATACTGTCGAAACTTGTTGTGGCGTATAGGGGACATCTTAATAAAGGTTTGGATGCTTTAATATAAGATTAGTAATCCTCTCCTTCTTAGCGCTTTATTAGACCGCCTTTTATTTTGTTTATATTCCAAATCAGAATAGGCGCCAAGAATTCTTACAGGTAGAAGTCCATTCATGGGGCTCCTATCCAATGGCCAAAGACTACTGACGTGGCCACTAGACCAGGACCATTCAAATAAATTTGCTGATCCCTACTATCTACTCAAATCACTAATGTAGTGGTAATATTCAAACCAGGCAATTAATTGCAGTGTGTATTAAATAATACACCATCTCATGTGATCTGTGTTTTGCAGTTTATTAAACCAACAATTTAATCAATCATCATGCAGGGTGAGTTTTAGAGCCATCAGAGGTGATGTTGTGTCCATCAGATGCATTTCTAATATCTTTTCCTATAGGAGGAATAAATCCACATAGGGATCTCCATTACCCAAGAATTATAATAAGAATTATATGTTTATATATACCGTATATGGGAAAGTGCATTATGGTGCAAGGATTTGCCATATGAGACAAAGTCCTGGTGTTGTTTTCACCCATTTTTTATTATTATTATTATTATTATTATTATTATTTATTTATAGAGCACCATTGATTCCATGGTGCTGTACATGAGAAAGGGATACATACAATCAAGATAAAAATACTATGAACAAACTAACACTGACAGACTGATACAGAGGGGAGAGAAGACCCTGCCCTTGCGGGCTTACATTCTATAGGGCAATGAGGAGGGAAACAGTAGGCTGGGTTTGCTAAGGTGGTGGTGGAGTGCAAGGGGCGATGGGTCCAGTGGTGGTGGAGTGCTGGGTCCAGGTGTGTGAGCGCCGGTCAGTGTGTGGAGCACCAGGTCCAGTGGTGGTGGAGCGCCGGGTCCAGTGGTGGTGCAGTACCGGGTCCAGTGGTGGTGAGGTGGCACCGTGGTCATTGCAGGCTTAGGCTGTTCTGAAAAGATGGGTTTTCAGGTACCACTTGAAGGTTCCGAGTGTAGGGGATAGTCGGACGTTTTGAGGTGCAGAATTTCAGAGGATGGGGAATGCTCGGGCGAAGTCTTGCAGGCAGTTAGATGAGGTATGTAGAAGTGTGGAGTTAAGGAGGAGGTCTTGGGAGGATTGAAGATTGGAGTTGGATGATATTGGGAGATTAGTTCAGAGACATATTGGGGACAGACTGTGGACGGATTTGTAATTCAATGTTAGTAGTTTGAATTGAATACTCTGGGGAATTGGGAGCAAGTGGAGGGATTTGCAGAGGGGAGAAGTGGAGGAACAGCGAGGAGAAAGGTGGATTAGTTGGGCAGCAGAGTTAAGGACAGATTGGAGAGGTGCAAGAGTGTTAGCAGGGAGGCCACAGAGGAAGAGGTTGCAGTAGTCAAGATGGGAGATGATGAGGGTGTGCACTAGTAGTTTAGTAGATTGAGGGTTGAGGAAGGGACGGATTCTGGAAATATTTTTGAGTTGCAGGAGGTGGGGAGAGCTTGAATGTGTGGTTTGAAGGATAAGGCAGAGTCAAGGATTACTCCCAGGCAGCGGTCTTTAGGTACAGTGCAAAGTGTGATATAATTTATTGTAATAGATAGATCAGGTAAGGGCGATGCGCGAGATGGGGGAAAGATCATGAGTTCAGTTTTGACTACATTTGTTTAAGGAAGCAAGAGGAGGAAGATATGGCTGATATGGTTGGGATTCTCAACAGCAGAGAGGTGACATTTGGGCCAGAGCGGTAGATCTGAGGTCGTGCGTACAGTGTCTGGAATCCATGGGCATTTATGAGTTGTCCTAGGCCAATAGTATAAATGGAAAAAAGAAGGGGCCCCAGGACAAAGCCTTGAGGGACCCCAGGAGAGAGAGGATGGGGTGGGAGACACTAAATGTGTGGTTGGAAACGGTAGGAGGAGATCCAGGAGATAGCAAGGTCAGAGATACCAATGGAAGAGAGGATCTGTAATAGGAGGCAGTGGTCGACTGTGTCGAATGCAGAGGACAGGTCAAGAAGAGGAGGATGGAGAAGTGTCCGTTAGCTTTGGCGGTAATTAGTTCATTAGTAATTTTGGTTAAGGCGGTTACGGTGGAGTGGTGGGGACGGAAGCCAGAGTGAAGGTTGTCAAAGAGCGAATTGGATGAGAGGTGGAAGGAAAGTACAGTGTGGACATGCTTTTCAAGATGTTTGGAGGTGAACGGAAGCAGCGATATGGGGTGGTAGTTGGATGTGGAGGTCGGGTCGAAAGATGGCTTCTTCAAGACAGGAGTAATTGTTGCATGTTTAAAGTGGAAGGAAAGGTACTGGAGGTTAGTGATGGATTGAAGAGGTGCGTTAGGGCTGGGATAAGCATGGTGGTGAGGTTGGGGAGTAAGTGGGAAGGGATGGGGTCTGATGCACAAGTGGTGAGGTGTGATTTGAGAGGGGGTGTGCAAGTTTTTCAGAGATGAAGGGGAGGAGGGTTGGTCTCGTATACATAGGAGTTGTGATGGTTAGATAGCAAGACTTGTCCATCTGATCTGTCTTGTTGGTGAAGTGTGTTGCGAAGTCTTCTGCAGAGACACAAGAAGTAGGGAGGCACTGGGGGGCAAAGGAGGGAGTTAAATGTGTTGAATAATTGCCTGAAGTTGTGGGACAAAGAGGATATGAGGGTAATGAAGTAATTCTGTTTAGCGGTGTAAGTGCTGACTTGAATTTGAGAAGTGCTTGTTTGAATGCTGTGTAGTCTTATTGTGACTGTGTTTTCTTCCTGCACCGCTCATTAACCCTAGACTCCCGACCGAAGATTTTTATTGGAGTCTGTGTGACAGGGTTATCTTGATTTGTCGTGTTCTGCCGTGAACGAGAGGGGCAACTGCATCAATCACTGCTGTGAGTGTAGAATTGTAGAAAGCGGTGACGATGTGTGTGTCATGGAGTGAGGATATGGAGGATAGTGGTAGAATAGAGTCAGAGAGTATGCGAGTGTCAACATATGTGGGTTTCCTCAAGGGGGTTCGAGTTGGCGGACATAGGTGGCAGGTGAGGAGGACAAGGATGAGAAGGTAATAGATGGTGGTCAGATAGGGGAGAAGTGAGGTTGTGGGGTTAATTAGGGAGCAGAGGCAGTAACAATGAGGTCTAGTGTATGTCCATCTGTGTGTGTGGCTGCAGAGGCCATTGAGGGAGGCCAAAGGATGAAGCCAGTAACAGGAGTTTGGAGGCTGTTGACAGGTTGGTATCAATGGGGATGTTGAAGTCATCCATGATGATGGTGGGTATGTCAACAGAGAGAAAGTGAAGAAGCCAGATGGAGAATTGGTCAAAGAATGCAGTGGTTGAGCCTGGTGGTCGATATATGACAGCCACTTGGAGGTTGGAGGGAGGGTAGATACGGAAAGAGTGCACTTCAAAGGATGAGAGGATAAGGGAGGGAGGAGGAGGAATTAGGTTGAAGGTGCAGTTGCTAGAAAGGAGAAGACCCATTCCTCCACCATGTTTGTTGCCAGTGCGAGATGTGTGAGAGAAATGAAGTTCGCCATAGCATAGTGCCGCAGGGGAGGCCATGTTGGAGGGTGTCAGCCATGTTTCACTGAGGCCCAGGAAGGATAGTCTGTGAGAGGTAACGAGGTTGTGAATGAAGTGGAGTTTACTACAAATGGAACGGGCATTCCAGAGCGCTTCAGAGAGAGGAGGCGGTGGAGAGGGGAATGGGTTTTATATCTAAAAGATTACGGCTGTATTCCCTTCCCATGACTGGTTATTGCAGTTTCAAACTAAGGGAGGCAGCTAAGCTGGTGTATTAACACCGACAGGGCAGGCAATGATCTCGGCAAAAAAAATTAGCTTTTATTCATTATGAGTACAGATGAGCGGAACCGAACCTTAAAGTTCTGTGTTTGGGCTGAACAAAGACTTTAAAAAAAAAAATCAGAGTTCAGGTGCTTTATATACATAAACCTCTTGAGCGAGCATCACTGTGCTCGTGTACACTCGGTGCTCGGCCCAGTGCAAGCCGCTTCAAGTGTTTGATCACACTGGGGAAAAAAATCAGCATTATCAGACGTAGCGTGTACCCAAAAAAAATAAATAAATAAATAACACCGCCATCCTTATGGCTCACTGTATGTGGGCAGTTTCTGCCCACATATCAGTGACTTCCAATAAGGTTCATGTCAAGTTTTGGTCCAGAACTGAACCACATAAAAGGTCCACCTGAACCCCCAGAACCCAAACTTCCATGGGTCTGCTCATCTCTATCCGTGAAGAACAAAGCTGGCTTCCTGGTGCCACAAACAGCAGAAATGCTATGACACAATTATTCGACTAACAAATCGTGCTATATGATATTTAGTCAAAAAGAGTGAAGTATTTTCTGGCCCATAAGTCTCCTTACACCACACCCTGATGATCCCCACATTGGGAAATGGAACCTTTAACACGTCTGTGAAAGACTGAACACAAATTCTGTAGACAGCTGTTTCAGGAGCTTTGCCTCTCATCAGTGCAGCTCGGCTTCCTCACCAAGAAAATCTGCACTGATGAGAGGCAAAAATCCTGAAACAGCTGTCTACGGAATTTGTGTTCAGTATTTCACAGACGTGTTAAAGGTTCCATTTCCCAATGTGGGGATCACCAAGGTGGTGTAGGGAGACTTATGGGATAGAAAATACTTCACTGTTTTTTTCACCGAGTATCAAAGGCAGAGGCCAACATGACTTTGGTGCAATCTGTGCCTGAATACTAAAGGGGCCACTTTCCACCTACAAAGCAGAACATAAGGTGCATAATGATTAGGGTTGAAACAACCCCTGAATGTCCGGGTACAGTGGCTGCATGTATGGGATCAGGACGTGACCCCATATGTCATTGCTAGTTAGTGAGTGGCTGGTCAACTCTCTGCCTACATACAACCAGCCATATCTGTAATGGTGGGTTTACACGTCCCGATATCGGCGTCCAACTCCGACCCAACTCCGACAAAAAGTCACGTGGGTCGCGAGTTGGAGCCAATATCGGGTGCGCGTTGTACTGTTTGACAGTACAACGCGATGCTGGAACGATGCCAAAACGATATCGGAGTTGAATAGCAAAGCTATTCAACTCGCCGATATCGCAAGGCCGTTGTACCAGCATCGCTGCGTGTGACAGCCCAACTCCGATGTCTACGCTCACGTCACCCATTCACTCCCATGTTAACTGGTCGTTCCTGGGTTGGTGGGCGTAGACATCGGAGGGACGTTGTTTCCCGATATCGCAGCGTGTAAACCGGCGATGCGATATCGGGAAAAGCGCTCCCGAAATGCGCACTCCCGCGGCGTTGTATGCGATATCGTCCCGATATCGGGACGTGTAACCCCACCATTACACTTCCAGGGGTGGGAGGGCAGAGATTTTGTTTTTAACTTTCACACAAAACATTATGGAGGATTACTCTGCTTTTAGACTCAATGCGAGTCGATTACCCGATTACATACAACAAACAGCTCACTCTTACCCAACCACCCAGTGTACCGGACCACGGTGATCCAGGCTCCAGGACTTTGAAGGGAATCCTCTGAACGTCAACCCTAAATGTACCCTAATATTCATGTCCACCCCTGATCAAAGGGACCAATCAGTGTCAGGGACCCTCATTTTAGAGGCCCCATAGTAGTCACTTGGGTTGAGTCAATACATTCTAAGTCTTTGGCCTTTGCAATATGCCACCCTCTTCTACAAGAGATGAGGACCATACTCAGGGGAGGGGGGGATTTTCAGTATGCAAACTGTAATCTCATACTGTAAGCCCTTGTTATTTAAAACACCCTTTGTCAAGTTTTGGGGAAAAAATTCTGCTCAGCTGTGATTTTTATTAAACAGCTTCTGTATCTGATAGCAGCAAACAGAAAATATTCCCAAAAAAATATTCACTTTTTCATTCTGTTTTTTTTTTCATATCTGTCAGAGATTCTCAGGAGTTGCCGGGCATACAATGCAACGCACAGCTAACCATATAATTGATAACGCGCGTCTATTCACGGTGGGGATCTGTCAGTGCATGTCTAAAGACACACAGACACAGGAACACAATATGAAAATGAACTCACACACTGTAAGTCTTCCTGGAAAGTGAACAGAGACGGAACCACCAGGAGTTTTGATGTTTAATTGCCTGAGCCGTGTTTCGTGTGTGCACATGCACTGCGGCGGAGCGAGGGGCGGCTGCACTCTGACAGGTCTATTTAGAAAGCTCAGAACTTACTTCAGAAGTTAATTGCTGTATGCCGAGCTCACATATAAATTGTACTCATTAAGATAGGAAAAATAAGGAACAGCAAGTGAATATCTGCTGCTTGAGGAAAGTGACAACGCTGGGCCTCAGAGCTTGTCAAAATGGTTTAAAGTCTGATACCGCTGCGCGGTGACATATGCTGTGGTTTTCGGCATGGCACGCGCAATTTATCTGCACGAGGATCCTGAAATATTGACATTAAAGTGAATGCACTTAGAATTACAATTAGAGCAATATTTTAATTTTTCACTTTATAAATTAATAGTACGGTATATGTGAAAATATGAGATATCCTATAAGAGAAATCGGCTCCACTCTACTTCTGAACTATTTATTCTCAAAAATGTGATTCTCAAAAATCCCAATTCACAGGTAAAATCTGTCTTCAGTGAAAAGAGTTGTCCAAATTACTGAAAGAGCAGATGTTGGTGTGTGGTACTCGTGAGGGTCCAGTCGCCACAGAGGTACTGTACCTCAGCCAGAGGTGTGGTGCCCATTCTCGGGTAAGGAGGGGATACTGTCCAGCACCCAAACACCCACATCCAACACAACACTACCCAGGTCCCTGGGTTTCAGGTGGACTCTGTGTAGGAGGGCCCCATCCCAGACTGGAAAAGGTGAAAACGGTAGAGGGTGTGGGTAGAAAAGTAGACGAGGGGTGCACCAGGAAGTAGGGTAGGAAAGAACAACATCAGAGCGGAAAGAGAGGACATGATGGACGTAATAGAGTGGAGGAGACAACACGGTCATGTGCATACATGTGTGACCGAGGTCCTGGGAACTGCAGCTGGTTGAAGCTCATCCCAGGATAGAGAATGAGAACTGGACTGACAGAGGAGCTAGTGAGAGGCTCTGAAGGGAAGTGAGCGATCCACCACTGGTGCCCGTATCTACGCTGACCGGGATCAGAGTCGGGTGCAGGGACCGGGCCACAGAGGGGAATTCGGCCCCCGACTAGTGGAGTGACTTAAGTATTTACTAGCAAACCAGGGACCGAGGTATCTTCATGTGCCGCAGTCCAGCTTCACACTTTTTCACCGGAAAGGCAGCCACAGAGGGTCAACGGGACTAGGAAGATGTTGCCCATCAGGACCCGGGGCTGCTGGATCGGGACACTGAGTGTGAGGCGCGGGGCAGGAGGGTGAGAGCCAGCGCAGAGAGCCGACCTGAGAAAGGAACCTAAGAAGGGAGTTCGGATAAAATGTCACCAAATTACCAGAGAGTTGGCTGTAGCCCTAACCGAGAGAACACTGTACCCCGCAGATCGCTGGAAACACCTGGTGACTTGTATGAACAGTGAGTTAAACCTAAAGACAGCATCCAGCTGAATCCTCCAGGTAATTTCTCGCGTCGCTACCACTGATCGACACTTGAATCAACTGCCCTGGGGTCTTGCTCTGGAGAGCAGAACCACCTCAGCTGTATTACCAATCGTCCCAGAGGATCTGATTGCAGCGTTGGCCATCCATCTCCATTGCCGAACCCCACGTGTGGCATCACAAATTAATTTCCCATAAAATATTCCACCCTTTTATTGACCCAACCAGGGCTACAGAATCGGGCCATGACCCCATGACCTCCCGACTCAGTACCCCACAGTCCTGGTGGGTGGTCAACTTGGCATCACAAACAGGATTTATCGACCTCGGGTCTCGTGTGCCCAAAGACTATGTAGCAAGACTGTGTAATAGTGCCCGCCAAAAAGAACACGTGCCATGTGCATGCAAAAGGGAGTTGTGCAGCCTCCCATCGTGGGCCAAACTGCTGAATGGCGCGAAAAGCCGTGCCCGCCCACTGTAAGGATTTTGATGGTAAAGAGTCTGACTATCGGCGGGAGGGATCCACCTACAGATGTGGCTGACATCAAGGCAGAAAGGATCCACCCATGAAGGGAGAGGAGAAAGAGAGATCTGGCAGAGGTGCAGCAACGTGTGTCGCAGGAGACACCGCACGTAACCCGGTCGGCGCCATGGCGATTGGAGGTAGGCAAGCTCCGAAGCGTGGGGTGGAAGTGGAGGACTCCTGCAGCCGACCGGAGAAGGACCCAAGCCAGCTGCCCTTAGTGGACCCGAAATTTTTGCGGGATGGGATGAGAGAGCTGAGCCGCCAGCTCATGAAAATGCAGCTGATAGCGGTCAGGAGATGGAGGGAGGCCCTGCTACAAAAAGTCTCCCAGCAGTGGGCTGCCTCACAACCAGCATCCCCGACCCCAGATGGAGATGAGGAAAAGGAACCCAGCACCGGGGAGGACAACGGTGCAGGTATCCAAGGAGACCTTGATAGGGCCCGTCAAACCCTCTGCAGCCCCTAAACCTGGTCAGGAGTTAAGAGACCTGGCCTGGGGTCAGAACCCAGTCATCAGGGACAGACTGGCAACCCAGCTAACACCCGAACTCATGCCCCAGGAAGTACGTGGGGAACGGGTGGTGTTCAGATGGGAGAAGCGGGGCGGAGAGTTCAAGGGATTCCCTGGGGAGGCACGGGCAGGAGAAGCCTGCATAGAAACCCTCAGCTGAGAGGAGCACCTTTGTCAGTGGGTCGCCAGCCAGGTGGGAGGCGGAGGAAGAAGAGCAAAGGGCCCAGTGGAGCAGAATATGCAGGCAAAGGCCCAGGCCCTCAAAACCAGGCCCACTAATTGGGGCCAGCGGAAGCAAGAAGAGGGTACAAAAGGATCTAGTGCCCACTAAGCCAGTTGCTGCAGCAAGAGATGCACAACCTGTGCCTGCAACAGCAAGTAAAGAACTACCTGAGATGCGGGAACAGGCAATGCAAAGCCCCGTTATAGGCTATACATGGCCTGTATCACCGAGAGAGCACAAATAAACTGGCTCAATGAACTGCCTTAGGAGAGAGATTGAAAAGTGGCAGAATGTTTGTATATAGTTTTACTAGTTAACCTGGTTAGTGTAAAACTCATGATTGATGTATCTTAGGAATAAAGATTTTTGTGCATATAAGTTGAGTGATATGGGTAGAATGAACTGTGTCTGCTCAAATCTAATGCTGACCCAGTTGATCAAAATTGGGATCGAATGAATGGTCAGAACTTTTTCATGTACATAGTTAGCACTTGGTGTGCTCCTTGTTGGTTTTCAAATCGACCTTCAGAATGTAGCACTTTACAACAGACCAAAGAACAAAAACCCATATGGCGTGACCGAACCATGGTCCAACAAGGTGACCAGTAAATCCTGTAGCCCGCCCAGGGCCTACGTTGGAGGTTTTATTAAAGGGTCCCCCATACATCACTTAAAGACAGTGGGAAGGACAACCCGAAAGAGAATCTCACTGAACCTGTGGAACTTGAGTAGAAACTTGTTTTAGAGAAATGTTTTATTTTATATTTTAATATATAGTTACTACCCGGCTACGCCCGGGTTAATAAATAACTGATGTTAACTATAACAAAATAGAATTTGAATATGTCATATTATGACCTGTAGGAAAATAGAAGCAGAGCTGTGATTGTTGCTATAGGCAGCCTAAATAAATCTCCAGCCAACAGTAAACCCTCCCCCTGGCCGGGCAGTATATGTTACCTCACCATACACATAATAGACAGCTCATGTGACTGACATCTGCCTTAATTCCCTATATGGCACATGTGTTGCACATTGGCTGTTTTTAATCCGATGTTTATTTTTGGACATTAAAAATAGCACACGTATGAGGCGAGTTGTGTGAGGTGATTTATGCACATCTGTGTCTGACTGTGTGTGTGTGTGTCCCTGGGGTGTGTGTGTGTGTGTGTTGTTGTGGGGTGAGTGCATAGTGTGTGTGTGTTGTTGTGGGGGGGGGTCTGTGTGTGTGTGTGTCTCTGTTGTTTGTGTCTATTTGTGATGTGTGTGTGTGTCCCTGTGGGGTGAGTGCATGTGTCCCTATAGGGTGTGTATATGTGTTGTGTCCATGTGGGGGTGTCTGTGTGGTGTGTCGTGGTCCAACTTCTCACTTATTCATCGGAAAGGTAGCTACACAGGGTCAAGGGACTAGGAAGACATTACCCATCAGTACTAGGGGCTGCTGGATCGGACACTGAGTGTGAGGCACAGGGCAGAAGGGTGAGATCGAGCGCAGAGTTTTGGACCTGAGAAAGGAACCTAAGAAGGGGGTTTGGATAAAGTGTCACCAAATTACCCGAGAGTTGGCTGAAGCCCTAACCCGAGAACACAGCGCCCCGCTAAAGACTGCATCCAGCTGTATCTCCAAGTTATTCCCCGCGCCATTACCACCGAACGATACTTGTATCAACTGCCCTGGGCCTCTACCCGTGGAGAGCAGAACCACCTCAGCTGCATTACCAATGGCCCCAGAGGATCTAATTGCAGTGTCGACCATCCATCTTCTTTGCCGAACCCCACGTGTGGCATCACAAATTAATTTCCCATGAAATATTCCCCCCTTTTATTGACACAACCAGGACCACAGAATCGGGTCACGACCCCGTGACCTCCATCAAAGAACTCCTCACTCGGTTCCAAGGTCCTGGTGGGCTTGTCAGGTGTCTATAAATTTCTATGAAGGAAAAGGAGCTAGAGGTGGAGACCGATAGGAAGGAAAAACTAGAGACAGAGAAAGACACATGAGGGAGGAGCTAGAGACAGAGAAAGACACTGTAGGGAGGAGCTAGAAGACAGAGAAAGACACTGTGGGAGCTAAAGCAGGAATGACAGAGGCACTTTAATGTTACTTTAACATTTTCTGGCTCTGTCTGAATGACGAGCCTGTCTGGCCAGGTGCTCGATGTCGGACAGCTGTGGATATCACAGTATTCGTGAATCCCAATAGCTTACAACTTTACTGATGTCCTATGATGGGAATAAAGCTGTGACAACCAAAGCATTGAGCTCTGTCTATTAATTCCATATAGAATTCCTTAAAGGTCCATCCCACCGCAGTAAGTCAAGAAAAGACTGTCCAAAATAAACAGCTCCTTTAAACAGAAATCTTGGTGATGCACACTGTCGATATTGTACTAGGACGTCACCACTAGGGTAATTGAGATATCCCATATGTCCACAACACATGATGGATGGAGGCTTTAAGCTCACATTTCATATAAAGCATAATTATGCTGTACATCTTCATGAAGCGCTCTACTCCAGCACAACACAGTGGAAAATTGGTGTCTGTTCAGTGTCTCCATAATCCAACAATAAGTGGACGAATCCAAGTACAGTGAGGAGCTTGTTCCTCCTCATCATTAGGCGTCATTATACCAGCGGCGTAGTATTACTGTCTAATACGCAGCATCCATGGCTTAATTTCCAATGCAAACATACTTGTTCCAGACTAAGAAAACTGAAACTATAGAACTTTTCCATGTTAACCCTATAATATGATCTGAAATCTAAGGTTATTGGACAGCACATGGATGGTGAGGAAGCTCCGGCTCAAATATTACATTTGGGTTGGTAGCTTTAAGTTAAAATAGTCGAATAATCTGTTAAATTTATGACAATATATTCAATAAGTATCTGATACATTTGTGTTCCACCCGTTAAGCGCTGTCAAAAATGGAGAGGTGACCATGCATGCGCTGCTCTCCCCATTTATTTAGGCTTCTACACTCATAATTGGGAAACAAACTGTAAAACAGGAAAGCGCAAGTGCAGGCAAATCCAGAGGACCAGAATTACAAAGATGACTGCTGGTGACCAATGCTAAATAAAGATGAGCAAGTTTGGCGAAATCAAATTTGCCAAATCCATCGGATTATACCAGGAAGTTCTCCATGAATTGAATGCTCCTTATTATGCTCTAGGGTCTGGAAAGAGATTAACATATGCAATAGAAAAGGAAAAAACAATGCTTACTTCACTGCTTACTGCCGTCATACGGACATTTGCGCCTCTTGTAACCATGCCACGTGCTGTAATCCTGTACATTTTCATGCCAGCCCGAGACATCCAGTAGCAAGTAAAGATGTCCTGCTTCTGGTTGCAATGGAAGTCCAGGCCTAGTGTGTCCATTTTCAGGTCCCAGAGCACGTCCTGATATCACAACATCTTACGATGCGCATGCACAGGGCCATTGTAGTGGAGGTTCCTGCCTAGAGTGCCAGGCATCAAGTTGTGATGGCCTAACTTAAGGAAGAACTCCCATCAGTCTATCCTCTTAATATTCTGCAGCCCTCATATTGTATAGCTCAATTTGGCCTTCTACCCCGTTAATACTTCTGTTTTCCACTAGGTCTATCACATCACATGATTAAAAATGGACTACCTGAATCCTTCCCAGCTCTATGTAGAAACAGGATGTCTCTTTTCCCTGCATGAGTCATCACTGCAAAAGTCAATCACAGGGGGATAAGTGGAGCAGCTGGGTCATGAGTTGAAGAGGTGGACGACTCATGCAGGGGAAAAGAGACTTCCATTTTCTGCACAGAGCTGAGAAAAGAGAAAAATGTACTGGGTAAAAAGTCAAAGTTAGCAATTGTAAGCACATATTGTTATATAATATGATGACTGTAATATATTAACAAGACATTTTGATAGGAGTGCTTCTTTAAATCCTGGCCTAGTGAGGTATCAGCATATGGTGGCTGTATGAAGAAGTGGCGTGGCCCATATGGTGGACAGCATGTATCTGAAAGGGATAGGAGGTAGTTTTTTTTTATCCTTTTCTGGCTCCCTACAGTCCAGAATACGGCGACTAGCTGGAGTGATGCATTTGTGGGGAGCAAATTACCCCCCAAAAAAATCTGTATTCTGCAGAATACTTATTTTAGTAAAATTTTAAGTATAATTTATAATTCCAATCAAATAAATCTACCCATCTTTGGTACGAGGCCATACATTTTTGGTGGTCTGGGACTAGCAGGGGACTGTTTTTCTTTTTCCAAGAGCCGTTTTTCTATTAGAGGGATTCAACAATGAAATCATTAGTCTCAATCACAGATTTCTCTTAGAGCAAGTCCATGAAGAGGTCAGTTTCACATTGAGAATAATTAGAATCGGTCCGACGGTGCCGCTGTATCAACATCTATGCATAAAGTAAATATATGGTGTTTGGACTGTGGACTACAAAGGCTGCGAGAAAAGAAGAGAGAAGGGGGGGGGAAGCCTTCTAAATTGGGCCCTGTGGAGAGGCCTAGAAGCCGCAGTACATGAAAAAGATCTTTGTGAAGCAATTGTGTTATTCCTCCCTTTATCACCTTGCCATTCCTCAACTGCATCCACAAGGGAGAGCGAGTATCCATTTCACAATGTGACAAGCCTGACTCCTGTAAAGTAGCTTAATTACTCATTATGAGTTTCCATCAACAGAAGCTGTGCTCTTTGGTTCTGTAATAAGGGCTGTTATCTGCGTCTGGATTTTCATGCGGGAAGGGAATGCGGGCTCAGGTCTTACATTTGCAAAGAAAAGGGGAATTTGTTTTTTCTTTTTTTGTTTTAATCAACAAAACTTTGATCCCTAATTAATCAATGGGAAATTTGAGTCATCTTTCAAAATTAAAAATCATAATTCTGATTGAGCATTTTAAATATAGAATGTTTAATAAAACATTTCATATTTCTATATTACTTACTTTCCACTGCTTTTCCAATACTCACATATTCCAAAGTGTTGTATGGAGATTCCATTAATTTACGTCCTGCAACAGCTTCTAGATCTCCATTCAAACAACTTTCACCTATTGCTGGATATGATGGAAGAGGCGGAAAATAGGAATCGTCGAAACAATATTCGGCTCCGTGGTCTCCCGGAGTCGGTTGCACCACGTGATCTAGAGTCGGCCCTTCATGGTATCTTTAATTCCTTGCTGGGAAGAGAAGCGGATATGCACATTGAGATTGATAGAGCCCATCGATCTCTGGGTCCCAAAAACCCTGATGCTGCCAGACCAATGGATGTCATCTGTCGCATCCACTATTATCGCATTAAAGACGACATCATGTCTAAAGCCAGGGATCATGATTCCATTGACTTCAATGGATCGGAAATATTGCTATTGGCTGATCTCTCACGCATCACCCTAGCTAAGAGACGTGCACTACACCCCCTACTGGAAGCGCTTAGAGAGAGACATATTCCATACAGCTGGGGATACCCCTTCCAGCTCCAAGTGAGGAGAGAGGGGGGAATGATTGTACTGAGATCACCGGAGGACCTGCTGGACTTCATTTCTGCCTTAGACTTGCCATTGATGGAACTAGGTGAATGGCCGCAACTGTCCACTTTTGGCCTACGGGGTCTGCGACATACTGGAGGTCCCTCTGTTGGGCCTTTGAATAAGAGGCAAAGGAGTCGGTGTCGCCAACGCAGATCTTCTGGTCGTCCTGCGGACACTTGATTTTCAAGCGCAAGGAGCACGAAATGGTGCCGTCGTCAGTCGTCACCTCTACCTCTCCCCCTCCCTGCAACATGTAGCCAGCAAACTTGAATAAAAGTGCAACGCTGACCGGTGAGTGCGGTCTTTTCTGTCTGAATTGTGCTGTCTGCGTCTTTGGACTGGCACCGCGGCTTATTGTGGCCGGCTGCATCTGCGGGGATTGCTTGAGAGAGACTGTTGTACACACTGGTGCCCCATTCCTACCTTTGCCGCTTTGTTGTGGGTGCAAGGACTTGGGTACGGAATACCTGACAGACACAAGGGTAACAGTCTCCTTTACCCTTACTGAAGTCAGAAGCAGGTTCATCCAAGGCACATTTCACAAGTGGTATTAGGTGTCCGAAGCCTGGAAGCAAGTTCAGGTTTTCCACACCTGGCAAGTCCTGAGGCCTCCCTATTGCACTACTCCCTGTGGCCCTGGCTGCTTGAAACTGTGCTGTGACCCTCTCCTCTCTTGTCTGTTCTGGTCATGTGACAGGCGGCTTGAGCACTTTTGGTGTTACTCTCCTTTCACTGCGTCTCCCTGAGCTCTTTGATGCGGCTGTGTCTCCTGGCCTTGTCGTGGGCGAGTAACTTGGAATTACCCGCCCTCCGGTATTGGTTCCTGGGCATAAAGTCCCTTGTGACCTCGGACTCTGGTGTCTTTTCTGCGCTTGGTGCTGGGGAAAGCTGGCTGTGCTCCACTGCCCGCACCTTTTCTCCGCTTCTCTCACATTGGCTAGTCAGTTTTCTCGGACGGGCCGAGCATGGCAGCCAACCGTAGGATGTCTTCTACAGTCCTCCCAGGAACTGAACTGCCTAACCCTGCCCCCAGACCAAAATGTATAGGGGACCTGCCCTGAACTCGGGCTTTAGAGCTCCCCCTTCTGGCCTGGAGTTGGGAAGGTGTTATGCGTGTGTTTTGCCTGAGGTGGGTACCTTTCCTTGCTTTCAAGATTAATATTGTTGCAACCGGACACTCGGGTGCCACACATGTGGACGGAGTACTCGGTACTGGACCGGGGTATCATGGGGGTTATCACGGCGGTCTTAGTCCGGACAGTGTCCCGAGCCCACAAGTAAAGGGGTTATTTACAGGGACTGTCGTGACACCACCCACGGGTTGTAGTCAATGGGGGACCACCGCTGCTACTGCTTCCACCAGGAAGATGGATGATGCTGCAGCCAGATGGATGAGCCCGCTTCGGGTCGGGCTGCTCCCGACAGGGTGTAATATGTATATATCAGTTCAACGTGCAGGGAATCACACACGGGAGACTTTAGCAGGGTTCACCAGTTTTTACTTGCAGTTTCCTTCAGTACAGTTAATTCACCAAGTTAACTCCGTGCTTTCAGTTAACCCTTCTGCAACCAGGTTTTCCTTCTGAGACCCTTCTCTTTCTTAATACCTTTCAGGATTTCTCCCTCTGTTCTTCCCTTGTGTCTGTATGCTGGGTGACTCGGGTTCCTATTTGGGCTTCTCCCTATGTCCGGGTAGCAAGCTTGGAGCCCTATGTGTCACTGTACCTCCTGCACGTGTGTTAGGTGGTCAGACTTGGAATCTGAGCTCCCCATCGGTGTGTCTGTGATCCGGCATGTAGCTACGGTCACCTCAGAGCCGACTCTCTGGTCCCAGCCTAGCCTTGGGTGTCCCTATGTTGCAGGGGATCACCGGGCTCCTTCCTACCCGTGTAACTACGGCGTACATAGAGGATCCTTCCCTCCGGTCATCCTCTGGCACCGCTGACATTTTCCTCAGACCCAGCTGCACTGGTCCAGTCTTTCCCCTTCACTTGGGTTACAGGCTGTGGAGCGGGATTTCTCTCCAGGGGACCTGCCTCACAGGATTCTACACCTACAGGGAGCCCGAAACCTTCAGGAGTGTCTCTCTGTCCTGGTCTTTACTACTCGGCACTCTCTGGCCTACTCTTGGTCTTTACTCTTCAGCTCACTTTGGCCTACTAACTACTACTTCCTGGTGTTCCCCTTATGTACCTGGTCCATCATCTTGACTACGTCCCACCCGCTTGAGACTGGCCCTGCCACCCCTTGCCCGCCTAGAGTCCCGGGCTCCGGGTTGGTCTTGTGTCTGTGGGTGTGTTTTAAAGGTGTTTGTAGAAAAACTGTCTCTATCTCCTGGCTGCAGTTCTTACCTGTGGCCACCCTGGTCGCAGGGGCGCCACACACATACATAAAGCCCTCGGACTCCAAACCTTAATTTTTTTTGTTAAGTCTGTGCTCGGTATAAATTCTTAAGTTTAAAGTCTGGTTCGCTCATCACTTATAAAATCCCATCCAATTAAAATATTTTTTTAGCTGAAACAGACTCTATTTGATCTTATTTTATGGCAGTGTCCATCTTTTCTGATGGACTAAGTCTACGGCGGGGGTCTCAAACACGCGGCCCCCGGGGCTTCTCAGTGCGACCCCGACACTGTGGACAGTGAATCATGCCGGTGGCGTACCGGAAAATCTGAATACTGGATTATACTGCAGGGGAAGTGATAGGGCTCTGGAGCCTGTCTGGGGGCTGGGGGAGCCTGCAGGAGGCAGAGAGAGATCTCCTGTTCCCGCTCATATAATATGCACTGCCGCTGACCATCACCATGGCGCTGACACCGCACCGCGGTGATGGGCTGGGGGAGCAGCGCATATTATATGTGCCTGCGCCCCCATTAGTGATGGCACATACCCCCCCTGTGTTCCATATGGCCCCATGCTGCTGCCCAGATTAAAATAAAAATAGCTTTACTTACCTCCTCCAGCAATGTCCTCCCGCTGTCTCCCCGCTCTCCCTGCTGCCGCTGTGATCGGGCACAAAGAGATAATGCCTCTGCTGTGCCAATCTCATGACCGGCACTGAGAAGCAGGAAGTGGAGGAGTGCAGCTGCAGGAGAGAGACCTGGAGGACAGCGCTGGAGGAGGGTGAGGAAAGAGCATGGGGGCCATAGACAGGGCAGGGGGGATGTGTGCCAGCCACAGGGGACGTGCAAGTCACAGGGGACGTGTGCCAGCCATGGGGGACATATGCAAACCACAGGGGACGTGTGCCAGCCACGGGGGACATGTGCCAGCCACAGGGGACGTGTGCCAGCCACGGGGGACGTGTGCCAGCCACGGGGGACATGTGCCAGCCACGGGGGACATGTGCCAGCCACGGGGGACATGTGCCAGCCACGGGGGACATGTGCCAGCCACGGGGGACATGTGCCAGCCACGGGGGACATGTGCCAGCCACAGGGGACGTGTGCCAGCCACGGGGGACGTGTGTCAGCTATGGGGGATGTGTGCCAGCCTTGGGGGACATGTGAAAGCCACAGGGGACGTGTGCCAGCCACAGGGGACATGTGCCTGCCACGGGGGACTTCTGCCAGCGATGAGGGACATGTGCAAGCCACAGGGGATGTGTGCCAGCCATAGAGGACAAGTTCCTGCCACAGGGGATGTGTGCCAGCCACAGGGGACATGTGCCAGCCACAGGGGATGTGTGCCAGCCACAGGGGATGTGTGCCAGCCACAGGGGACGTGTGCCAGCAAAAGGGGACGTGTGCCAGCCATGGGGAACGTGTGCCAGCCATGGGGACATGTGCGAGCCACAGGGGACATGTGCCAGCCACGGGGGACATGTGCAAGCCACAGGGGACGTGTGCCAGCCACGGGGGTTGTGTGCCAGCCACAGGGGACGTGTGCCAGCCACGGGGGACATGTGCCAGCCACAGGGGACGTGTGCCATCAATAGGAGACGTGTGCCAGCACAGGAGGAAGTGTGCCAGCCATGGGGGACGTGTGCCAGCCATGGGGGACGTGTGCCAGCCATGGAGGACGTGTGCCAGCACATAGGGACGTGTGCCAGCAATAGGTGACATGTGTGTCAGAGTGTGTGTGAGTGTCAGAGCGTGAGTGTCAGAGAGTGTGTGTGTCAGAGAGCGTGTGTGTGTGTGTGTCTGAGAGCATGTGTATGTGTGTGTCAGAGCATGTGTGTGTTGGTGTGTCAGAGAGCGTGTGTGTTCAGAGAGCGTGTGTGTCAGAGAGCGTGTGTGTGTGTCAGAGAGCGTGTGTGTGTGTCAGAGAGCGTGTGTGTGTCAGAGAGCGTGTGTGTGTGGTGTCAGAGAGCGTGTGTGTGTGTGTGTGTGTCAGAGAGCGTGTGTGTGTCAGAGAGCGTGTGTGTGTGTCAGAGAGCGTGTGTGTGTGTCAGAGAGCGTGTGTGTGTGTCAGAGAGCGTGTGTGTGTCAGAGAGCATGTGTGTGTGTCAGAGAGCGTGTGTGTGTGGTGTGTCAGAGAGCGTGTGTGTGTCAGAGAGCGTGTGTGTGTGTCAGAGGCGTGTGTGTGTGTCAAGCGTGTGTCAGAGCATGTGGTGTGTGTCTGAGAGCGTGTGTGTGTGTTGGAGGTGTGTGTGTGTGTGTTGTGTGTGTGTAAAAAGAAGGTAGATCAGGTTAGGGACATCAGTACAAAAGGGGTCCAGCATGCGGGACATTACTACACTATGGGGGCCAGAATGTGGACATCCACTACAAAAGGGGATCAGCATGGGGATGTCCACATCCTGGCCCCCATAGTGTAGTAATGTCCCCCACATTGCTACACTATGGGGGCCAGGATGTGGACATCCCTATGCTGATCCCCTTTCGTAGTGGACATTACTACACTATGGGGGCCAGGATGTGGACATCACTACAAAAGGGGATCAGCATGGGGGACATTACTACACTATGGGGGCCAGGATGGGGTCATCACTGCAAAAGGGCATCATGATGTGGAATTACTACAGAAGGGGATCAGGATGGGGATATTAGTACAAGAGGGGGACCAGGATGGGGACCAGTATGGGGACATTACAGGAAGAAAGGGACCAAGATGGGGACATTACTACAAGAAGGGGATAAGGATTTGGACAGTACTACATTGAGCAAAAAATTTTGGTATTACTAAAAATGTAATTTAATCCTACAAGCAATGCAGCCCCCCCCGATAAAAAAAATGTTTCTATGTACGGCCCACCAACCCAGCCGGGTTTGAGACCCCTGATCTATGGTGTTCTTGTGCCCACCAGAAAAGAGTGACATTGCAACTAAAAAGCAGATATGCAGTCTATTTGAACTCATTGTACACTATGGCTCTGTCAGACGTTTCAGTTAAATCCCATTTTTTGAGGATTCAGATGGAACAGTAGGGCCCCCTACCATATTGGCCTGCAAAAATCAGTTTCCTTGATACACCTCTACTCTCCTCTACTTAGCAACTTGCTTCTCAAGTACTCAAGGTCTACATGCTACTCGCTTTTTAACTTTTCTTTCAGAAGATCCCCGTAGGTATCAAGTCACTTGCAGGTGGGACAGACCAACCTTATTCTATGAGGAAGGAAAGCCTAATTCAGTCTTGCCTACTCTTCTGCAATTTCCAGGCAATCTGGAGTTTAGGCCCTTCTGATACTTGAAATAACATGGTCCTTCTATGGGCTTTGTGCCATTTCAGTAAAGGCTGCACGTCTTCCAATTTTGTGCTCATGAGTTGTTCAAGTCCTCAATATGTAGATTTTAATGCAAACATTGGTGATGCTTCCCTACCTTCCGACATGCATGAAAAGATAAATGTCTGAATGTTCACGGCTCATGGAAGATCTGACAGTATGTTTATCTGTTTTGCTTTTTTTCTTTCCATCTGTCCATATATGCAAAACTGAGAGGTGCATATAATAAGAATCGCTTCCTCTGACGTCCATATGATCCACTGCTTGTGTCACTTTGTGAATTAATTTCTTTCCAAACACATGAGTCTGGTCTTCTTTCAAAAACTGCAGCATTTAAAAGTTTGCAGATTTGGAGGTAAAATGTCCCGGAATCTCCTGCTTGTTCAGTGTCTGCACAGAACATGCTCTGGCTATTTTCATTCACAAGGTCCTATTTTATATGGAAAAAAAAAAAAAAAAATATATATATATATCGTTTTTTTTCTAAATGGTTGATGAGCACTTGGGACATTACTAATGCACTTGGCACGAGCATCTCCCGTCCTTGGAAGACGTGACGGGATCAAAATCTTACATTGCCTTCTGAACCTCAGGCTTTTAAACATATTTGCTTAGAGACTATTTCCTTGCTGGCAGTTCCATGTCAGTTTAATCTCAGGTGGAGCATTCTTGTGACCACTCCCCTTCGCTATATAGAATCAGATGTTTGGTCAGCAGGGTTGCTGGTGACATAATCTCATTCTATGCTGACCATTGTGGAAGGAGGCCAGACGAAGTTGGAGTGTAGACTATTGTAGCTGGTGACAGTATGCAATGGAGAAGTTTTGTGTTATATCCTTTTGTGTCTATTTTCCCTCTGTCTGTGTACCTTTCCCTTTGTAGTATTATTGTAGAAGGTGAGTTAGCATCCTTGCCGGCCTGCACACTTATCAGGGTTAATTCACGGCGAGAGAGGGTAGAGGCATGTGTCGGCAACAAGGAGGGGAGAAGGACCCGCTATGGGATGGTAGGGAACTCGGAGTACAAACTCAGGTGTCAGGGGATAACCCATCTCCCCCCTCCCTATCACCAAGGCCTCCCTTTCATTCCATCCCTGTGGTCACCCATGTTGCACAACACGCTAGGTTTCCTTATGCCTCGGTGTGACAGCACTACTTGGCTGTATGTGAGGATCCAATCTGGAAATAACACTACAAAAGTAGAAAAAAAAAAGACTGCGTAAAACTTCCTCACTGCTCTATTTGTCATTTCCAAAATTCTTACAGGTGCAAAGCTCTGTGGTGCACCGACCGCTATTGATCACCTTGTCAAACTCAAACTGTTCCCAATTACTCTAAGATTCGGCCCACTCCTGCCACAGAAATCTCACCCACTCTCGTTGCAGTTTCCTTAATGGAAATACGATGGTCGTGAAGTTCGTAGACTATACAAAATGTCCCTCTCAGTGCCGAGGAGCTTTATTGTTTACTCAGTTTTTCAATCACATTTGAAACTTTTTTTTTTAATTATACTAAATACCAAATCAATGCAGTTTCTCAAAATCAAGGCCGTCGAGCTCCATCTTTGCACATCTGATTTTAACCCCTTCACACCATAGCCATTTCTCTTTTTTGTTTTAGTTTTTTCCTCTCCTTCTTCCCAGGGCCATAACTTCTTATTTTTCTGTCACTATAGCCTTATGAGGGCCATTTTTTGAGGGACACCATGCATTTTACCACGTAGAATATTACAGAATGGGAAGAAAATCAAAGTGCGGTGAAATTGCAAAAAAAAAAAAAATGTCATTTTACAATGGGTTTTCAAATGATTAATTTACCATGCTTACCGTTAGGTAAAATTGATCCAGCAGCATGATTCTCCAGGTCAGTAGGAGTATGCAGATACCAATTACTGTACTGGGATTTTAAATTTACGGTAAGTGGTGAAAAAAAATCTGAAATTTGTTAAATAAAAAATGTCACGTTTCAACTTTTTTTTTTTTTGTTTTGTTTTTAACTCTTTACTGGATTTACTAAGGGGACTTGAAGCTGCGATTGCTTTTGTTGTACAAGGCATTGCATCATCATCATCAATTCCAGCACCCTCCGCGCGACGCTGCCGGCACCTAGACAGCCTGGATGGAGGCAGACAGCCATCGCAGGCTGAGCCTGAGGCCGTCTCCATCTGCGCACGCGCCGGCGGTGTCGCGCTGCGCAGAGAAGGCAGAGCGGCACCGCTACAGCAGGCAAGGCACAGAGATCTCTCTCCGTGCTTTGCTACTGCAAGAGAAAGAACAGCGGCCCAGGTGACCTCTCAGCCCCAATGGGCCCCTCATGCCGGGGGGCCCGGGGCGCTCTCCCTTTTGCCCCCCCGCCAGCTACGCTACTGGTCCCCAGTAACATCTAAATTGGTGCTCCGAACTGTACCTGTAACAACGGACCAGTAAAGGTAAAGGAAACGTTTACTGCTGTGGACTCCAGTTATTTCTGTGCCTGTTGCCCTGCACCCTGTACATAGACTTTCCACACAGAGACTATCCACACTACCCCGGGGATTGGCTTTACCCGTGGAGAGCCGTCCCATCCCCAGATGCCATCCAGCATCCCCGAAGGTTCTGCAGCAGCAGTGGTCCCCTCTGACCACATACCACAGGTGGCATCATGACAATCTCCCTGTAAATAACCCCTTTTCAATTGACGCCTGGGCCACAGGACCAGGTCACGACCCCCGTGACTCCCCAGCTACAGCAGCAACCCGGCTCCTAAGTACCCCAAGGCCTGGGGGACCATCAGCTCAGTGGTTAGCACTGTACTATACATAGGGCAGCATGGTGGCTCAGTCATGAGCATTTTACTGTATATAAGGCAGCACAGTGGCTCAGTGATTAGCACTGCTCTTTTGCAACGCTGGGGTCTTGGGTTCAAATTCCATCAAGGACGACAACTGCCAGGAGTTTGTATGTTCTCCCCTTGTTTCGTGGGTTTTCTCCCACCCTCCAAAGACTGATAGGGAGTGTAGATTGCAAGCCTCAATGGGATAAGTGATGATGTCATCAATAAAGCGCGGTGGAATTAATAGCACTATATATATATATATAAAATAAATATGGACAGGGGAATGTTTTGCTGTGTAAATGAGTATATCAGTCTTTCCAGAGTTGAGTATAGTTGTCTGGCATATCCTGGAGGAGATCCAGTGATTGACTTCTGACTCTTGTTCTTCCATACCTGCACCTTTCTTCCAGATCTTCCATGAATACAGGAGGGACATGTCGGCTTCGTACTGAATCATGTGTGTAATGGAGTAAAGCCGGGCAGGGAATGTGCAGGGAATGAGGCGGCGCTTTGTGTTCTGGAAGAGAGTGTGCTTAAACTACAAGTAGCGGGGGGCTAAGTGCCACAGTGTGGGGCGTGAAGTAGCCTCTGGCTCACATCCCAAATGCATCCAGTTTGATTATCTCCTTCTGGTATGTAGCTGCTGCGTAAAATCAGCAAGCAGTGTTATTCTTTCATTTCCAAGAGGTTTGACACAATCCTGGACTGGGGGTGACAGGGAGAATGGGGCCGAAACGCGTTCATTCGGGTGAGGTTTTCCACATTGTCCTGCGCTATGTAAAAAAAGTCCAACACTTACACATTCAGAGGTTCTGAAACTTTCAAAAAATATATTCTCATTCAATTCCGGCCCAAATTAAAGATGTCTGCTTGTTGTCAGTGAACCTGTGAGCTCCGCTTTACATCCAGATTACACGCATCTCTTGGTTGAGAGCTTTTTTGACACTGTAGGTACAACATGGCGGGCATGCAGGGGGAGGCAGGACGCCACTTCAGCACCACATGCTGGACACAACAAGGGTAAAGTCAGACACAGCAGGGGTTGCAGTAGTTGTCCTGGTTGAGGGTTTGTCTCCCCTCACCCCAACACGCTTCATTCACACTTTGCAGGGGATTACCCATTTTGCTTTGTTGCTCCAGTATTTCCTGGCTCTGAGCAAGCTCCACCTTCAGGGTTCCTTGCGCACAGTGATGAAGATTAGTCCTTCAAAATGTTTAGTACTTTACTTGAGACAAACTTGATAACCAAGTTCAAAATGCGTAGCATATGACACATGTAGGTATGTTCCTCTGTACACTTTATTTGCTCACTGGTGTCCTCCATGTTTACGGTTCCGGTTCAACTACATGGGTCAATGTTTTTTGCTATGGAAGTAGTCGTGCTACTCAGCAAGTTTGATGATGTATGTGGTTCTAACCCTATAAATTGTTCTGGTTAACCCTATCCGAGAGTAGCTGCACCACCTTTCCTCGTTCTCTGTACTTGCCAGGTCGCTAGCTTCCTCACTGTCACTCTTTCAGCCTGTACCGTGCCCAGGACCCGATCCACTTCTGCCTTTCATGTTGTCTACCCTGGCCTTCTATCAGCACCAGAACCTTTCTACGTTCTTTCTTCATGTACCCTACATTGCTACTCTAAGGCAGGAGCCACTAACTGGGAAGCTATCAACATTATATATCTCTCGTCTAGGGGGTGGATCTAACCTTTGCCCCTTTAGTTCTGCTGTCTAAACCCCAGGTTCCCCTTATGCTAAAGAGTAATCCTTTCAGGAAGACAACAATAAAGTGCCTATTCCCTAAACATATACATTACCTGCTCATAGTAACAGAGCTTATTGTTTGAAAAAACATTTCTGAAACAGGACAACCACTTTAACTAGAAAACCTTTCGTTATATAACGATACAGTTTATTAAACAAAAGTGCCAATAGCCTTTAGAGCAAAACTACAGTGGTGAATTTTTCACCGATGCAGTAGTTCTTAAAATCTTATGGCTGTGTCACACGTGTCTATGTCGCTAGCGACATCGCCGAAAAGTGACACATCAGCGATGTCGCTAGCGATATCGCAAGTGCATCATGCTGTGTGACAGCGCGACGCAACTGCAATTTATCGCTGGTCGCAGGTTGACATGTTTATGAACATGTTCATAAACCTGTCAATCTGCAACCAGCGATTAGGCTGGATCACGCTGTCTGACACCGCAGTAGCGATGTTGGCGGTGATCCAGCCTATACCGCAGCATTGCTCGCTGGGTTGATCCCAACCCAGCGAGCAATGGCTCCGCCTGCATCGCTGCGGCGTCATGCTGCCGTGCGACACCAAGGCTGCGATGTCAGAAGTGACCGCGCACCCGCACATCGCTTCCGACATCGCAGCCTTGGTTGACCCGTGTGACAGGACCATTAGTCCTCTGCCCTTAGTCTTATACTCATCCTTTTGTGTTTTCATACTTTGCCGACCCCACTCCGGTCCAGTGGTGCCATCATGTGCCTGTAGCTTCTAACTGGCTGGAAATTAGAAGCTAGATCACAGGCACTCAATGCATCTCCATGAGGGCCATAACAAGGCCAGAAGGAGGCAAAAAATGAGGCCAGAACAAGGACAGGATGAGGCCAGGACAAGGTCAGAACGAGGCCAGAACAAGGTCAGAACGAGGCCAGGACAAGGTCAAAATGAGACCAGGAAGAGTCCAGAATGAGGCCAGGACTAAGCCAGAATGTGGCCAGGATGAGGCCAAGACAAGGCCAGAATGTGGCCAGGATGAGGCCAAGACAAGGCCAGAATGCGGCCAGGATGACGTCAGAATGAGGATAGAATGAGGCCAGTACGATGTTAGGATGAGGCCAGGATGAGGTCAGAACAAGGTCAGGACAAGGCAGGAACTAGACCAGAGAAAAGCAAGAATGAGGCCAGACCGTTGCCAGAATGAGGCGAGGATGATCCTAGAACGAGGCACCCCATAGAGATGTATTCATTTGTCACCTCTGGCACCTCCATAAAACACTGCAGCTGCCGGCAGGCAATTTTTCACCGTAAACCGACCAGAGTGCCGCTGGAAAACGATGAAGGTGGTGGAAGGTGAGAATAAGACAGGAGTCAGAGGAATTACATTTAATGCACCACTACAGCGGGGAAATAAAAAAAAACAAAAAATGCTGGAGTGGTGCTTTAAATTACTAATCATCGGCTGCACCTCTTCTAGCACTACCCAGGTTTCCCGCCAGTCTCTACCATCCAGTCCTGGTCATAAGAACATGTGTCTTCTGCAGTCAATCACTGGCAGCAGCAGTGATGCACTGGTCAAAGCTGCGGCCAGTGTATCCAACACTCCTCTGGTAACAATAAAAAAGTGTCATGTCTTAATTTCCCTATTGTGGAGCAAAAACAGCTTTGCACTGAGTTTCCAGCGTCCTATTTACGGTATTCCACCAGTCAATGTATCGAATGAGCGAATGTAACACAAACCATCACACCTGTATCAGTGAACACCACATTACACAACCTTGAGAGAATGTTCATGCTCTGAAACCACTAGAGATGGAGAACAACTCCGCTCTTACAAGACTCATCTGAATTTCTGCTTCCCCCAAAAGTCCCAATAGGAATTTCATCTGAACAAGAAAAATGCTGGAAAATTAAAAGGTTGACATGAAATTTAAAGAGACCCAGTAATGGGTCAGGGAGCAGTCACATTCCATATATCGATGGCCCTGGACTATCACAGGACAAGTCTCATCCTTTCAGTAGTGAGTAGTAATATTTTATTTATTGTTCCTTTTCAACATATTAATGTATATTTCAATTAATTTCTGCAAACTACGTACGGTAATCTGAATGGGTCTTGACAAAATCCATGTTCTTGACGCCAAAACATCCCCATTTGGAACGATGGTCAATAGTAGATTCACCCTTTGGGCAATTTTTACTCATCAGTAGTCCTGCACGTTCCATCATGTCCACCTACAATTTTTTGCATTTGATGAGGTGTAATGTAAGAAACAAACATCTGAGAAACGTCCTTAAAACCCCCTGACTGGTTGTGTTTAGCCTTTAACATATAACGCATTATGATCACTTGATAAAACATATACATCCCTGCCACCTTTCTACAGCAGAACTGCTGCTCTATATAGCTGCAAAAAATGTGCTTGTAATTGTCCTGTGCTATTAGATAAGAGGTGCCAAACAGTCAAATGAACTCCAGACTAAGCCCCGTGTCCCCTCTATACCTGAAGCCTCTCTCTATGTCTTGGAGGCAAAGGGGTGATCAGTAGGCACAAAGGGAACACGAGCATTATCCCGAGACACCCATCAGACTTCCCAGTGCTCCCTCTTTGCCTGCGAAGGTTTCTCTTGATATTTTAAGAGACTCAATCAAAAGAAAAGGGGTGTCGTTAGAAGCCACAGAGGGGGAAAAAGCATAATCCTGAGAACTAATGATGAGCTAACCCAAGGAAGTTCGGATTCTAGGGGTTCGGACGAACATTGTTTTAAAGTACTGTTCTGGACTCAAACTTGATCTGAACCTCATTGGAAGTCACTGATTGGACAGTTCTGCTCTCCGCCCACATACTGCCAACTATAACAAAAGCACTTCCGTAGGAGGGAGGGCAGGCAGTTGTTATTTTCTTTTTTGTACACATTACATCCAATAATCCTGATTTTACCTCCAGTGCAGCCCATCAAACACTGCAAGCGGCTCGCACTGGGCAGAGTACTGAGTGTACCTGGGCACAGCGATGCTTGCTCTAGTGATATGAATATGTAAATCATCCAAATTCCAAACCCGAACACGGAAAATGTTTGTAAAGTCTGTGTTTGGCGCGAACGTTGAACCTTAAAATCCCATTCGGTCATCCCTACTGGGAACTCATAGGATCACTCGACAAATCCTCTGTGCCTCCGAATGTTTCTGTTGATCACTTTGGATATTCCATCCTAATGTCTTCGTAGACATAGTGGAGACTAATCCTAAGATGCCGATCGAGCCACTCGGTACTACCTACTACTTACAATTTGCCTCCAACTGAGATGACTGAAGTTTCCTACATCACCCACAGAGTCAACCAAATCTTGCACCTGCATTGTTGCTCAAGAGAGCGGTACGAAGTGATCCCCTCTGCCTTAATTACAGTATTGGAAAGTGATTTATTTGCACAACGAAAGACTAGAAGCAATGGGATGAAACCCGAATGGGAGGAGACATAGATTAGATGTTAGAAAAAAATTTTTGACAGGGTGATCAACAAGTGGAACAGGCAGCCATGAGAGGTGGTGAGCTCTCCTTCAATGGAAGTCTTTACACAGAGGCTGGACAGACACGTCTGGGATAATTTAGTGAATCCTGCTTTGAGCAGGGGTTGGACCAGTCGACCGAGGAGGTCCCTTCCAGGTCCACCATTCTATGATTCTATGCACATGTACTGTGCAGTTGCAATATTTGAATGGCTTTGTGGCTGACGAAGCCCTTATCCACATCAATCAGAGGTACAGATAAGAGCCCATGAAGACACTGTATACAGGCTCATTTAGCAAATTATTGACCTGTAACCCCATTTCAACATCCACTTTTACCAGAACTATATTGGGCAAACATGTTATTTTAACGGTATATTATGGTCTACCTGAAGAAACATGACACCTGAAGAAGGCCCACGCAGACCTCTTCAGTGCAAATACATTCAGATTATTCTTACCCAAGGAAATTAAGAGACAGATTAGAAATGGTTAAAACTGAAATTCTGGCCACACTCCAAAGCTATTGTACTCAGCTGAGTAACACCTAATCCACAACAATCCACCACAAACCCTCACTCCAAGCTCTGATACCCTCAAGAACCATCACCCTCCCCAGCCAGGCATGGGAGAGAATTGAGAAGTTGACAGCAGATAAAGGCAAACAAACCACATCTCTCTCCTTGTCTGGGCGACTCCCTGATTACGTTGGATGCCAATTACAGATTAAGCAGTCATCCTTGAAGCCCACCCAAAGTTTTGTCTTGTCATGCATAAACAGTGAGGATAAGAAAAAAACCTGACCCAGCCACCCATTACATCTTGCCAGGAAAGATACTGTATAATTAGTGTTTGGATTTCTTGTTTTTCGGATACGTGGTTTGAAGTTATTTTTCAAGCACTAATTGTAGAGACTTTATAACATGTGGATAATCTGAGGCTCAATCCTAAACCCAATACTCCTTAGGACTTGTTTCTAGATTGGTCCACCCTTAACATTTGTTTAATTCCATTAACAAACTAATTCAATACAATCTCACAACACAGAAAAAAAATGTTTTTGCTATTTGTTTTAAACAAATGAGACAATGGCTGACAGATGGCCAATGACTGGTATCCATTTAGGCATTTAGGATGGGGGCCATATACATTCCATTATGGGGGACATATATATCAGGATGACGACCATATATACCAGAATGGGGAGCCATGTACCAGGATGGGGGACCATGAACCAGGATGAGGGGGCCATTTACCTGGATGGGGGGCCATGTACCTGGATATGGGGCCATATAAAAAAATGGGGGTCCATGTACCAGGTTGGAGGGCCATGCACCAGGTTGGAGGGCCATGAACCAGTATGGAGCACTGTGTACCAGAATGGGGGGGGGGGCATTTACCAGGATGGGGAGCATGTACCAGGTTGAGTGGCATGTATCAAGATGGGGGGTGCCATGTACCAGGTTGGGGGGCCATCTACAAGGTTGTGGGGCATGCACCAGGTTGGGAGGGGGCATGTACCAAGATGGGGCCATGTACCAGGATTGGGTGGGGGGGCATTTACCAGGATGGAGAGCTATGTACAAGGATGGTGGGGCATTTAACAGGATGGGGGGACCATGTAGCAGGATGGGGGAACCATGTAGCAGGATGGGGGGACCATGTAGCAGGATGGGGGGACCATGTAGCAGGATGGGGGGACCATGTAGCAGGATGGGGAACCATGTAGCAGGATGGGGGGACCATGCAGCAGGAAGGGGGCCATGTAGCAGGATGGGGGACTATGTGGCAGGATGGGGGACCATGTACCAGGATATGGGGCGATAAGTAGAGGCTCAAAAGGATTAATAGCATTTCATTTAAATTTAATGAGGAAATTTAATTTTATATAAGCAAATTGAGATAAGAGCTCAGTCATAGAATAAATTAAACTTGTATGACTAGGTATTACTGTATGCTGTAGGTTTTTCATTTATTAGTGATGAGCGAATATTAAGATATTCAGGTTTGGATAGCTCTAATCAAATACTATGAACCATTTCAGTATTCAGATTCGAGTGAGCTCCCCATTGACTTGCATTGGATTTGTTACTCGTTCAAAGTATTCGGTTAGAACTATCAGAACCCGAGTATCTTACTAATCGCTCATCACTAGTTTTTATGTTTGCTTAACACCTCGCAATACATGGGTTTACAGGCAAGTTATTTTCTCCACTATTTCATAATACATTATTATTGGAATCAAGGTGGTGCAAAAACACAGAAAAAAAATCAATGCTCATCTACCAGATTGGTGCAGCTCCTCTGTGCTCTGCCCTGTGCTCTCTTCTGGTCTCCTGGCTTCCATTTCTGTCCAGGGGCTTCAGGTGACCTCTGGAGTAAATCCATTACCACTGATTGGCTCTAGAAGTCATGTATCAGTAGTGTCAGTCTTATCAGGCTCGGATGAAATGTGACTTCTGCAGTCAATCAGTGGCTGTTGATTGG
The DNA here is from genome assembly GCA_033576535.1 of Allobates femoralis. Classification (NCBI taxonomy): domain Eukaryota; kingdom Metazoa; phylum Chordata; class Amphibia; order Anura; family Aromobatidae; genus Allobates; species Allobates femoralis. Next base: position 89,223,890 of record JARQOC010000010.1, read on the forward strand.
CTGCAGCAGTGACCTGATTCCTCCCACTGGTCTCTCGCCTTCCTCTTCTGAGAGAGGAGATCAGAAATAGATTGTAGTATAGAGGAAAACTGCTGGTAAGTTATGATCGTTTTGGGGGCTATTTTTGTCACCAATTTATGCCCATTAGAAATGAGTTATAAAGTAGTACACATTCTGTTTACGGAATGAAAAATCTGAATATCAAATATGAGACATCTATTGGGAGAATTTACCGATGTATAACCCTGACTGAAGGACCTGAGGCGCGCTATTGTATAAACACAGTCCTAAGCATATCGGTACACGTCCTAACATGAAGCCAAATGAGCAGTGCCAAAAAGCCTCTTTAAATCAGCCTTAAAGAGGACCTGTTACCCCCCTGATGCTTTCCAAACTGGAAGCACCACTGAATGCAGCGTGTCTGCTGGATTCAGGGAAAGGGTCTCCCATGTTTATACCGTCCTGTAAGCTGTAAAAAACACTTCATATAGTTTAGAGATAATGAGTCTGGAGAGACTTACTGATTATGGAGTCCTTGCTGTTCCCGGGGATCCTTCCTGCCTCCTTCCTGTCTGTGCCGTCCTCTGCCTCTCTGTGCCGCTTCTTGCCTGTGACGTCAGCGCCAGAGCTCACCCTTTCGTATGCATGCAGCATAATCTGGAGCAGGGCGGGCTCCAGCGCTGATGTCACAGGCAGGGGGTGGCACAGACAGGAAGGAGGCAGGTAGGACCTCCGAGAACAGCAAAAACTCCATAATCAGTAAGTCCCTCTGGACTCGTTATCTCTAAACTTTATAAGTGTTTTTTACAGCTTACAAGGTGGGTAGAAATATGGGAGACCCCTTCCCTGAATGCAGCAGACATGCTGCATTCAGTGGTGCTTTCAGTTTGGTAAGCACCAGGGGGTGACAGGTCCTCTTTAATGGGAACCTATCATTTCATTCATCCTGGCCAAACCACAGTCAACATGAATCAAGGCCCAGCTACACATTTGTGACTACACATCCTCTTATCTTAAACACCAGCCAGGAACTACAGGAACAGACATGACAAGTCCACACACCTGCCTCTAAAGGTACCGTCACACGTTGCAACATAGAAGCGATGTCGGCAGTGATTCCGCGGGTGCGCGCTCGCTTCCGACATCACTCACTTAGTTGTCACACGAAGAGATGTTGTAAGCGACACAGTCACGATGTTGCAGCAGCTATCGCACGCTGGGTTGTGCACAACCCAGCAAGTGGTACGCATCAATGTTGTGAATAGGCGAAATCGCTTGCAACATTGTTATTGACGTGTCACAGAGAGCGATGTTACCAGATCGCTTGAGTAACATAGCCAGGTTTTCCAACATGTTGGTAATCCTGTCAACTGTGATCCAGCAATTTATCGCAGTTGCATTGTGCTGTTACACGGCACAACACACTTGCGCTGACGCTTCAACATCGCTGAACCCGGGACTTTTCAGCGATGTTGCTTGCAACATCGCCCCGTGTGACGTACCTTAACTGCCCAGTGCTCCAAGTGATTGATAGCTCTCTCCCTATATACACAAATGCAAGATAATTGCCAATCAACTAGAATGGTGCAGAAAGAAGACAACTGCATTGGCTGCAAAGGCGAGGGTACTCGACCATCTGGGGTCAGTCTGATGAATGTCACTGTGGCAATCCCGGACATGGCCCTGACCGAGCATATAAAAAGGGGATATTTATAGTGGAAATAAAGTTTTTGTGATACCATCTGTGGTGTCTGGTCAGGGATGACTAGCGCTGCTTGTGTAGGTCCCCAGGGGATAGGTAGCTTGGTGGAACACTCCCCACAGACGGAGTGGGCCCCTGGGGTTTAGGTGGCGGCAATAAGGTGGATGATGGTGGTTATAGTTAATGGTGCAGGAGGGCGCAGGAAGGAATGGACAGACACAAGAGTTACAGTTCTTACTGGCTCTTTAACTAAAGTTCTTGCCCAGCCAGGGTACTGTGTCCTCCCAGATTGCAGCTTAGTCCAGGTTCACCTCCCTGAGACACCAGGTATATGCCTTTCCATGCTGCTTGTCCTGACACTTTACTCCTTTTCCTCTTCTGTGTCCTCGTGCTATCAATCCCAAAGCAGGCGACTGAGGGCCCTTATGAGCGACGGCCTGGCACGTCCTCTTAACCCTTTATAGTAAGTGTGCTTGGGAGAGTCCATGGTGGTGGCTACTGCATGTGCAGTTCAGTTGCTTCCGGTTGCTTGACTTGGTCTTGCAGATCCAAACCAAATTGGGGCCGATACTGCATAGAGCTGTTCTTCTACTCGACCTGGATGGCCGGTTGTGGATTCGGGGGTCTTCATGGTTGGGGATTAGCAGCTGACCCGAGCCTGGTCCCGCTCTCACCCCTTCCCCAGGTTCCTCCTAGAACTCCATCTTGCTTTACTGTCCTCTCCTAACTTCTCTAACTTACTTTCCCCACCCCCCCTAAACCTACTCCCCCCTCCAGCGAACAGATGGAGTCTGCTTTCTCGGCGAGCCTTTTCTGCCCTGCATCTCCCTGGCCTGGAGTTTGCATAGGTGCTGGGTGTGTGGAGGTGTATCTCAGTAAGGTTTAACCTTCTTACCTGCGGGCGTGGCACTACACCTGTGGTGAAGGTGCAGTACCACTGTGGCGACTGAACCACAGGGGTATCAAACAGCCAGGGAATGAAACGTCACTAGTCTGGAGCCGCCCCTCCCCACTCTGTTCCAGGTGCTTGACAGGTCCCTCCATATGTACACACAATGAAGACACCAATCAACTGAAGTGGTGCAGAGAGGAGACAGTTGGGGGAATAAAGCCTTACTAGTCCAGAACCGCCCATCACCGCTTTCTCTCCACTCTGCTCCAGGTGATTGACAAGTGTCTTCATTGTGTGTACACCTAGGAGAGACTTGTCAGTTAACTAGAGAGGTGCAGAGAGAAGCCGCTGGGGCAGTGCCAGACTAGCCATGTCTATTCCTATGGATCCTATGCCAGTGATTTTGGCAGTGTGAAATGAGTAACAGGTCCCTTTCAATACATGATAAAAGTAAAATGGATTTTAGGTATTTTGCATAGTATTTTTTTTTGTTACAATTTGTACATTACTTCTTATTTATTTTTCCAAGTTCTATAGAGAAGCCTGAGGGGAAAATACCATAGCATCTTGTGTTTAGAAATATAAGGTATATATATTGTGAGGCATGCCAGCGCTATGGCACGTGGCTGGCATGACTCACGTGACCGGCGTTAATGTGGGATTGCTAAACCCTGCAGCATATGCACAGGGTAAGTGCAGGTTGGCTCAGTAGCAGCACACATGGGGTTAACTGCTGCTGATGAAAGCTGAGTTCTGTGTGAAGGAGTAATTTACAAAACACACTAGATTGCACCTGTGTGAGGAGGCGAGTTTTCCACAAGCCTGCAAAGGTGCAGGACATATGTGGTGAGTCTCCCTATATCCTGCAAAGAGGGGAGCAGGACATGCCATGCTGGGCAGGAGTCTCAGCCAGGCGATCCCAGAGCGTGTTACCACATTATGGTGGAGAATGCGGGCATTGTAGCAGCCTTATTGCTGGAGGCAACGGACAAGGCCTACAAGGTTGGTTGTGGATTGTGGTAACGGTGCAGGTGCACTTATATGGACATTGGTTGCTACGGGCAACTGCACAACGTACCCAAGCACGTTTTCCGGTGACTCGGTGGGGTCATGAAGACGACGCATACAAGCTCGGTTGCTGGAGGCAACACCACAGGTGTCAGGATTGTGGCAGCAGTGCAGCCAGGTTACTAGAGGTAACCACACGACGAGCTGGGAGACAAGCATCTGGCTGGTGGCTCGGCGGGGTCACGAAGTTGGACAGCGCACTCAACCCAGATGCAAGTGGGAGGAGTCAAGTGACTGGCTGTGAGACGTGGGCTCTGCTTGGTGAGCAGCAATACACCACAGGCTGCAGATCCTGGTTGTACGGGCGGTACAACCAGGAGAGGTTAGTGGTATTCTACCCCCCCCCCCTTCCCCTTGAACGCCGGGTATTACCCATTGGAGCGCCCCTCCTGTTTTTCTCTTGTTGCAGCCGGAGAGGCCGGGCAGCATGGAGGAGATCCTGGAGTTTCTGCTGCAGAGCCAGGAGCAGCAGCACCAGCAATACGTTGTGGGGTGTCCCCAGAAAGCATCCCCTATAGACTGGGTTGATCAAAAGGGGGCGGAGTCACAAAAGGGGGCGGATTCAGGAATGCGGATAAGGTCCCAAAAGGGGGTGGATTCCATAAAGGGGATCATGGCCCAAAGAGGGGTGGTTGCCCAAAAGGGGGTGGAGACCTCAAAAGGGGTGGCTACCCATAAGGGGGCGCAGCAATCAAACTCTGAACGGATTGACGGGAGCTGGGGACTCTGGGGCTCCTCTTACCAATGTCCTATCTGTGGGATAGACCGTCCAACCAGCTTAGGGTCACGGATGTGTTCTGTGAAGATGGATGGACAAGGTGTGTCAGGTCTTCTAGACCTGGGGAACTCTGTTACCCTAGTGAGGGCCACACCAGAACTCCATCTTATGCCGGGACGGCGAATCGAAGGACGCTGCAGACATGGGGCCACTAAAGAGTACCCACTGGGCAGAGTGATCCTTCAGACGGACTATGAACTGGAGCGACCCGATGTGGGCGTAGTCCCAGATTTAGCTTTTCCGGTCATAATAGGCCGGGACTCTAAATTGTTTATGAACTTCTGGGAGCAAGGGCTTGTATCTGGCTGCTCAGGAAACAGCCAGAACAGTCCAAAGGAGCTGCTGTTACAGCGGGAGGCTAAAGGGAATGTCTGTGATGTTGTTATGTGTAATAATATGTTGGTACCCAATAAGTGTGACATCCCAGAGTTAGGGGTGACCAAAGAAAAGGGTGGTTCTCCCCAACATAGCGACACGACGAGTAAAGAGGTAAACCGCACTGTGACTGGTTGTAACCACACTGTAACTGGTAGTGACATGGTAGCCAAAAAGAATGGAGCTGACACCAAGTTAGAGAGTGACTTGGGGGTTCATCATACTGTGAAGCATAACACTGACTCAAGGGGTGACGGTGACTCTGAGAAAGGAAGGGTGTACAGTAAGGAAGGGTCCAGTAAGGATGGCAGCTCCTCCCGTCCCAAAAAGAGCAAGCGCCACAAAAAGGCTGCCCAGGTGACCCCAGCTGACAATATAATGCCATCTGCTCCTATGCCATGTGTGAGTTCTCTTCCAGACACTGAGACAAACAGAATGGAAGGTGAAGTGTTATTGCCCATAGAAACCGCTGGAGCTGAGACCAATATTGTGCTGTCTAAGGAACTGACACCGTGTGATGACACTACCGTTCAAGTGGAAGACAAGGAGGAAGAGCCATCCAGGAAGACTGTATGCGTGTCCGCTCCCTTGTCTGCACAAGCAGCTGATGGTCGGTCATTTGGTGGCGCTGTAGGAGGAGAAATCCTGGGGACAGCTAGGGGAGCAAGAGTCCCTGAAAGTCATGGAGAGCTGACCAATAATAGACCCACCACTGGGGTGGCTGGAAATGGAACCAACACCACGGCAGAGACGGGTGGAGTTACGGAAAAGGTGGACGAGATGGAGGGTGAGAAAACCTCTGAGGGTAACGCTACAGAGACCCAGGAGAGGGCCGGAGGTATCGATCCTGAGACCTGCGAGAAGGTGGGAGCTGATACAATGGAGACCCTGGTGAGGGTGGCAGATGGGGCTGCCGATACCCAAGAGTGGCGTGCTGTGGCAGAGGTCACAGGTGAAGAACTGGAGATCCCTGGACAGACCCAAGGCGATGGGGTCGAGGTTGCTAGGGGTGCGGCCAGACCCCAAGAGGGGAAGTTGACTGCAGAAGTGGAAGAAGCCACTGAGGAAGTGAGGGCTGAAGTTAATACCTCCTCGAGTGTGGTGAGCTTGCCTGGTCCGGTGGATGTCGGAGCCCAGTTAAGGGAGCTCACGGAGATGCTTCAGGGCCACTTGAGACAAGAGAAGCTGTGGAGACAGGCTGTTGAGTCTCGAGTGGGTGCTTTGGAGACAGAGAGGTCTCCGGGAATTGTGGTAGAAGAACAGCTGAAGAAGGAAGGGCTTCGAAGACAAGCTGCTGAGAGGCGAGTAGCCGAACTAGAGAAGGAGGTCTCTGACCTCAAAAGTCGCCTGGACGCATGCCATATGAGGAACGAGGCAACCTTGGAGAAGGTGGAGTACCCAGTGTTCCTCCCGGGCAAACGCGCTGAAGAAGCGGAAATTCCATTGGCCCTGAAACTTAAGCCAGGGGAACTGGAGGGGACCAATAGTATGACAGAAACTCCTCTATACAAGTGCCTCGTAGATGTACCCGAGGACTTGAGAGAAGAATGCACCAGAGAGTCGGTGCATGAAGCTTTTAAGAAGGCCGTGGGAGCCTGTAAGGTGTACTGGACTTCAGAAGACAAACAGCTTGTGGTCCTGTCCACAACAGAAGTCACAGTGAAGCGAGTCGATATCCTAAGGGACATGCACTTACGGTGCGTTCGCACAAAGCGGATGATCCGGTTGGAGACTGAAGAAGCCGCTAGACGGCTGGAGCTTATGAAGGAAGCTCAGAGTCTGCGGGAAGACGTCATCCAGGTCCCTCAGACTCTAGTGAGAAAGCTCATTGGGAGAAATGGCCAAGCCATGCAACTAATAGTAAAGAAGTCTGGGGTGGTGAAAGTGAGCGGACTACGTGATCACAAAGATTGGTTACCTGACAAGAATGGTATGGTGTCGTTCTTCGCCATAGGCACAGAGGAAAGTCTTGGTTATGTACGGATGCTCATGGAATACCAAGTGGCCTATCTCCGAGATGTAGAACGGCTGAATCTTGCAAGACTGCGAGTTGAGAGACAGCGTCGCCTGAGCAGCAGACAATGGCGACGGCCTGTAAACCATGAGACCCAACAAAGAAGGAACCTTCCCAATTATAATGATAGTTCTCTAGGTAAAGGAGGCAGTGAAAAAGTCGCCATTGGAGAGACCTCCAAAGACGTCCTGAGGATAGTGGGCGTGGGTTTAGTGGGAGTGAATCCTCCAGTACCTTGAGTCTGAGAGGCCCGATCAGACGGTCCAGTAGATTGCGGGACAGGACAAAGTCCGATCCGACCCTAGATACAGAGGCAAGTGACTCACACTACTGTATTGACCACTGGGAGCGGGGGAGGTCTGGCAAACTTTCTACTCGGACACGTGACCTGACTAGGTCTGATCCTGGGGTTTCCCTGAGGCAAATGTGTGGGCCCGTGACTGAGGGTGGGTCCCTACGAAATCTGACGGCTCATGTTTTGGGAGCTGCCGCTCTTGGTCGACTGCCGAGGTCCCCTCGACTATTGGGGCACCCGGCGATGGATGCCCTGTCCCAGGGCCCCGGTTCGATGGCACATGTTCGCCCCTACGGGTCTGAACAGGGGGGAGGGATATGTGAGGCATGCCAGCGCTATGGCACGTGGCTGGCATGACTCACGTGACCGGCGTTAATGTGGGATTGCTAAACCCTGCAGCATATGCACAGGGTAAGTGCAGGTTGGCTCAGTAGCAGCACACATGGGGTTAACTGCTGCTGATGAAAGCTGAGTTCTGTGTGAAGGAGTAATTTACAAAACACACTAAATTGCACCTGTGTGAGGAGGCGAGTTTTCCACAAGCCTGCAAAGGTGCAGGACATATGTGGTGAGTCTCCCTATATCCTGCAAAGAGGGGAGCAGGACATGCCATGCTGGGCAGGAGTCTCAGCCAGGCGATCCCAGAGCGTGTTACCACAATATATATATATATATATATATATATATATATATATATATATATATATATATTATAACAACAGAAGTACTGCAAATGAAATGTACATGCTCTTTGTGCATATATTTTACAGTAGATAAGAAAAAAAAGCATAAAAAAGCCACAAAAATACTGAAGAATGCTACATATGAAACCCAACTAATTCATGGGACTTCAAGTCAACTATGAAACCCTTGGTGTCTCCCTTGAAGGATATTTATAGTTTGCTCCTTCTTACCACATTCATTGCCAGTTATAATAATGTTGGATCTGCCAGGCAATGGTCAATTGCTCCATTATGCAAAATCTCAAGAGCTATGGGTCATAAAACTGGCAAGGAAAAGGTGCAAATGCCATGCTGCCAGGAGGAGACACATCAAAGGCAGAGATATTGTAGAAAGTGATTTATTTTCCTGAAGAACGAGTCAGTATCGCTCCGAAACGCATTGAAAAACAAATCACTTTCTACAATATCCCTGCCTTTGATGCGTCTCCTCCTGGCAGCGCGGCATTTGCAACTTTTCCTTGGCATTTTTATTACTTCACCTTTTGGTGGCTGCTGCAGCCAGGATAACTTGCATATATAGTGATTGTGGCTGGCACAACTTCACAAGGTAAGCCCCCACTGTATTTTACCTCCTATCTATTCACAAGGATAACACCCTATTGTGCGCTTTTTCTCATCCACATTATTTAAAACAAGACTTATGGGTCAACATACTTTGAATGAATGGACAAAGGCCTTCAAACTTGGTTCTTGGAAATACATCACGGAGAAAGGTGACAATGTGCAATGACTCTACAGACAGACTGGACTGTGACCCGGAGCTACAATATGCCCAGGAATCCAGAAAGTCTTCAGTTCCTACATGACGATGGTCCACCGGGGCCAGATGATAGGGATCGTCTAGGTAGCACTTACAGGATAGGTCACGTCTACCGTATCTCCTTGTAATTTAAACAGTCTAACCCTGACTTAAAAGTCCTCTGAAACAATTCCCCAAGAAAATGACTTGTGACATAAGAAACCACAGTACCTGCTATTTAGAGGTAATTATGGTAAATGTAACCTAATATCACTTGACGGTACTACAGCGGAGGTATTTTTAGATCCTGCGTCAGGCAGCTAGTAGATGTGCTGAGACTAAGGTACAATTTTGGACCATTTTAATAGCTGAGCGGATCCTGCTGTGCCCTCCAATACTATGTGCCTTTGTGGCGAGGGGGGTGGACATTATTACAAATCTTCTATATTGTCTGGCTATGATGTTCCCAGTAACGCAAAGTCCTTTTAGTTGCGGAGCATAAATCATGCTCTGAATGAAAGTCCCCCGACTTGGGCTCCCAGTGATAGCATCTAGCGTAACATTCATGAGTAATGTGTCTGTCCTAGGAATCACAGCGGTTATGCTCAAGGAAAGGCTCTCCAGGTGTGCCGCAGTGTGGACCTCATCACTCTCCGAGACAAAACAGCAACCCCGAAAAGAGAAAGCACAAAGACATGTGACAACTCAATTCTCAACATGCAACGCTCGCCACCCTGCCATCCGTCTTGGTCAGGGCAATGTGCATCTTTATTCGGGAGTAGGCACGTTACCGTAAAATCAAGGCTGATGGCAGGTGATGCCCCGTGACCTCCAAAAATTATCCAGGCGTGGCATTGAGCTAGGGATATGTCCTACCAGTCCATGTGCTACAAATTAACCCTTCTCTGAGTTCTACGTGAGCAATGAATAAAAATGAGCATCACAGATTAATGGAATTTATGCGGTATGAATTTACAAATGTACAAATATATATATATATAATATATATATATATATATATATAGTCTTCCTCAAGCATTTATATTACAGGAGATGATCTCGTAGATCCTTATTCTCCAAATCTTTAATAGTTGTCAATCAAAAGCGTGTCTAGCTGAAAGTATGCCTAAAAACCATCCCATACACATATGTGCTCACTTCAACTAAACTTGCAAGTGTTCCCAGCTTCAAATGTCTGAAAACCAAAAATCAAACATGATAAAATGCCAATATCCATGTCCAATCTCCACCTCTTCCCTACGTCTGCTGACATCGGCAGTTGCTGGCCACCATACACATTCTATGAAAGTATCTATATTTGGTGACAGCCCCACACATTCCAGGCACGACCAATTTCAATCATAAGGAATAATCGATCTTTTAAAATTAAATACAAAAAAAGAATAAACACATTAAAAAAATCATAAATAGAATCATAAAAAATGATGTCCCTTGCTCAAAAAAATGTTACACATCATGTAAAATTCCACAATATTAAAAAAAATGTAAAAATTCCAGATAATCAAATTTGTTGTATTCATTGTAAAATTGCTTAAATTTCCAAGCACTTTGCAATTTTAACTATTCATAGGAAATCTGTCAGCAGCTTTTTGCTATATTATCTGAGAGCTGCATGATGTAGGAACAAAGACCCTGATTCCAGCAACGTGTCACTTACAGGACTGTGCGTTTTTGCTTTGGCAAAACTGTTTTATCAGCAGGAGATTACCACTACACGACTAGGTGTTTCATGCGTCCTGGTCCAACCCCACCTCCAACACTGTTTAGCAGCCTTTAGTCAATGTACAGTGTACACAGAAAGATGCCAATCAGTGATGTGGGCAGAGTTATTGTATCAGTACTTCTGTACCCAGTAAGCTCAGTGATGCAACTCTGAAATCAGAGTCTCAGCTCCTACTTAGGGCTGTTGTCAGAATACATAGCAAAATCCTGCAGACAGATTCCCTTTAAGAACTTGAGATAACCCAATTAAACTTGAATTAAATGTTTAAAAACTTTTGTAGAAGTTTGATTACTCAGCTGCTCGCCAAATCTGTGTCTCAGACTTCAGCAGCCCAGTTATTGTGACGTAGGGTAACTAAAATAATGATCCAGAATATCTAATAAACCAGCACCTGCTAAGTTCTCGAGATGTGGGATTACATGGTGGTGGACATGGCACCAGGATGTACATGGCACCAGGATGTACATGGCATGGGGGTGGACATGGCACGGGGGTGGACATGGCACGGGGGTGGACATGGCACGGGGGTGGACATGGCACATGGGGGTGGACATGGCACGATGGACAGGACATGCAGGGTGGTGGACATGGCACTGCGGTGGACATGACACCGGGGTGGACATGACATTACATGGGGGTGGACATGACATGGGAAAGGACAGAAATAGTTGATGACACCACTCATCAGCATCGGCTGTTCCAATCTTCATGATTAAAGCTGGTTCTTATCTGAAACGGGTAGATCTACATTATTTTGGTGGATATTTTGCACGTCTGAATTTTAACTTTTGGATTTTTTTTTTTATAAAACACATTTTTGGGGTGAATTTTTGCCTCGTCTGCTATCCATTACAAATGACCAGTTCATTTCCTTGCTCCAGAGTGTTTCAGATCCTTTTGAAGGTGAGCTGCAATCTTTTTTTTATATCAATTCAACGCCGGATGAGCCATTGGGGGAATGCAATCTATACTGGGCCAAAAATGACTCAATCTACACCAGTAACCGGACGTTTTAATGAGAAGTCTTGTATTTCAGCTTTCAACCATATATTGTATCACTGAAGTTTGAGATGTTACATTTTATTCCAACCAGTAGAGATAGCGGTGTACTGTGGTGGCCAACCTTGGAAGGTGTTTCAGCACTAAAGATGAAGACATCAAGTGCTTTCTTTGTTTTGACGTTCGCATGCGAGGCGGCCGCGAGCAAACACTACGCAGAATGTTTCACAGTGACAGCTGCTGAAATAGACGCGACTGGTATTTGCTTTGATGGAGGCAGCCGCTCTGTGCCATTGAAATGACACCATGTAAATAAGCACTTCACTGGAGAATTACACATTAAGTCTCATTTACCGTACGGTGTTTCAATTGGACGTGTTGGCAAGAGGAAACCGTAAACTGTAAAATCGTGGCACTTGTTGAATGAGCGCTTGGCATGTCAGCTAGGAGTCGTCTCTCCCTTGCTCTACTTGCGTGTTTGGATTTCTACTTAAGTAAACAAATGCCAGATTTTGTGACATGTGAGTGAAGTATTGTGCAGATTTTGCAGACTTTTACAGGGGCCCTAAAGCTGCTTATTGGCATTAGACTCATTTCGCCTAGAAACTGACAATTTTGGGAGACTGACAAAGTATGTAATTTATATGGGGTACTCTCGAGAAAACAAGTGTTGGAGAAGAGAATGATCTGCCAGGTATGAATGTAACAGTTCATTGGGGAAAAGTCACCACCGGAGGGGTCTCCATCCATAACATGGGGGTAAAGAGAGAGCGCTCCCAGCCAGAAAAGAGTGCCAGGATTTTGCATAGGTAAATTGCTGATACAGTAGATACCTCTTGTAGCAGCTGTTTATCTCAAAGAACCAAAAGATTGGATCAATGACATCTAAAAGTCTGATCGTTCTCGTCCATGATATCTGAGGGAATTGAGGAGCCACCACACACCACATTAGATAGTCGTCCGGATTCACCAAAATCAGCAGGTTCAGATGATAAGCATGACCAGCCACAGGTTCACAAAACTCACTGGACAAATTGTCACCCCTATTGCACTATATATATTTATTCAATTAGCATGCAATTAAAGAATTAGTAATGTAGTAATGACCTACACGGATTGATGCTAATGGATGCTTTTTTTTCTTTCTTTCTTTTAAAGCAGAACTGTCAGCAAGATCAATCCCTCCAATCTCCAAATATGTGCTAATTTCCTGGAAATGCAGCAACAAATATAATGGTACCTTTACACGCCGCTACCGAAAGGTAGAAACCGGCAGGTGTCGAAGACAATTGTACCTTTTACCTTCAAAACACCGCGAAGTGCCGGCGTGTAATTCGGGTTGTTGCCACTTGTCTCTTTGGATACCTGTCTTTCAACCGTGCTGAAAAACAAGCAGGTATAAACCCTATGGTAGTGGCGTGTAATCGGGGCACAGGTACAGTATTTGAGTTACCTGGGGTGTGCTTGAGCGTCCCATCAGCTATCATTGGTGGGGAGTACTGTGAACCCATTGGCTGTCCCTGCACAGGGGGCATATTTAACGATCTGACCAGTCACAATACACATTTGCTATAGCGTCATGTATTAGCCAGCCTCCCTGCGCTGGCTGGCCAATCATGATGTTATTGCATTGTCCAATCACCGTACGAGCCCCGCGTAATACACAACTCTGTCACGCCTATGTAGTTATGGCGCACAATATGTACGCCCAGATTCCCTTGTGGTGGCAGCGTGTAAATCAGGGAAGGTGCTCCACAGAAGGTAACCTGCGGCACCGGTCGGCACTTCCAGGGACCGAAAATACCTTCTGTGGAGCACCTTGTGGCGGCGTGTAATTGCGGTATCAGGTACCGTTAAGAACCGTTGAAAACGCGCAAGTGCGGTGACTACCTGTTGCTACCTTTGGTAGCAGCGTGTAAAGGTACCATAAGATATAAAAGGCGTCAATGGATGTACATTTTACAGACTTACATGTGTTTGAAATATAAATCCATTGACTCCGTTTATATTTTATATCTGTTGCTGCTTTCCCAGGAAATTAGTTTTTTTTTTATTTTTCATTCAGATCCAAAGGAGGTTTTAAGTGCTCTGGGTGTTACAGAGTACCTCCCAACCACTGTCTCCCATGGATAATTCCCACCCAGCACCAGCCTAACAAGCTTGATTGATAGCTTCCTGTCTATATGACGTTAGGCAAGACATTCAGCAAGTGAGCCATCAATCAACCTAAAGAGGCTGAGCAAGGAAACAACCTCAGGAGGCAGGGGCTCGGGAAATGCTTGGTCACGCCCAGAGCACCTAATCCCTCAACTACATGTGACTGAAAAAAAATGAATTACCCGGAAATGCAGCAACAGATAGAAGATATAAAAGGTGTTGATGAATTTACTTGTATTAAGACCTGAATGCTCAAATGCGGTTTTGTGGTTTAAGAGGTGGATGGTCATGCTCTAACTGATCCAATACAGCCAGCAAAATAAGGACAAAGCCAAAAAAATGAACTCCCTTTGGATATCCGCTATACTAGTTTGTCTACGGAGCTTGCACAAGACTCTGACTGATAAATAGGCAAACATTTGCTTTTCGTTTCCAAATTGTCCCAGATATCCAACTTCTTTGTCTTTTAAATAAAAATGCCGCCCAAAACCCAATGTACTTTTTAATACGAAAAATTATGAAATTATAACTTACTGTACAGACCTTAAAATGTAATGATCTGGCTAGTCCTGTGTTGAGACTCCTAAACGAGGCTCCACAGACTCTATTTGCATATTCAAAATTCCCAGGGGGCAATGGGCCTAGGAATTCACTGTGTTGAGCGCTTTAGCCGGCTGCCCGCGGTGTTTTTTTGATCTGGTCTCCCTGAGATCAGTGAATACTTTGTTTTGTTGGTCTACTAGGCATTGCTCCCAGCTAGCCAGAATCCTACTCCACACTGATGAGGGGCAACACCCCGAAACAGCTGTCTGTGGATGGATACCTGGCCTTGGTATTCCCTTGTCATGTCTTTAAGCTTGTAAAGAGCTGGATATTGACTCAAAGGGCCACTTAATATGGTGGTTATCATGGCTAGGTCCTTCACTAGAGGAAGATCTGGCTAGTCCTGTGTTGAGACTCCTAAACGAGGCTCCACAGACTCTATTTGCATATTTAAAATGTAAAATGTCATGCAGACCCATGTTGAGGGTCTTTCATTGCAACATTTCTGTATTTCCAAGAATAAATATAAGCAGAAGAGCTTGCAATCATATTGTTTTCACTGGCGGGTTAGATGATATCACATCAGACTAGGTATTTCCTTTATTTACTTTGTTTCTCGTGGGCCATGCATTATCTGTCGAGGTTATAGCACTGATTCAAGGATTGCTCAAGGCCTAGTGACAACTGTATCCATCAGTTCTGGAAAATCAAGTTGGTGATCTCATTAGCGCCCCAGAAAAGAGAGGAAAGCTGTATTTTAACTCTTTTTGGTCATGTCGGTGGGGGTTGGAGATTCACCAAGGCCCAAGTATCTTATGGGGGACCAAATGAACATTGAGGGTCATGTATTTAACCAAAAGATTGGTGGTAACCAAATGTATTCTGTTTGTAGAAGACAACACACCAAGAACTGGTCTCTCTTCCCTGAGCTCCTGTCTTTGACATGAATACCAACAAAGAGAAAGACTTTCCGTTTAAAGCCCCGTCACACTGAGCGAGATGTCTAGCGAAATCGCTGTTACGTCACAGGCTTTGTGACGCAACAATGACCTCGCCAGCGATCTTGTTCAGTGTGACACGTAGAAGTGACCAGGCCCGTGATGTGACATCGCCAATCGTGTCAGAATGGCCTGGATCATTTTTTGATTGTTGGGTCCCCGCTGGGCAGCATGCATCAGTGTGTTTGACGGGAACAACGACCAACAACTTCAATACTACACCCTAGAGTGACAGGGTCCCAATGACCGCCGTATCGTTGCTGGATTGCAGGTGAAGAGTGACAGGGTCCCAATGACCGCCATATCGTTGCTGGATTGCTGGTGAGATCTGACTGTCTGAGATCTCACCAGCGAGCACGTAGTGACGCTCCAGCGATCCTTACCAGGTCATATCGTTGTCGGGATCGCTGGAGCATCGCCAAGTGTGACAGTACCCTAACACAAGAAAGAAAATGGTTACTGATGAAGACAATGCATTCTGAGTAGTGGGGAGTAAGGAGTTTGTGAACCTATAGTGCTCGTAGAATGCTGATAAACGGGAACTGCCCACTCTAGAATTGTAGATGACAAGTGATATAGCATGAGAAACAGGAGTGTTCCTAGACATACTAGACTGGCATGTGCACAAAATCATTGATGAGAATAAGAGCAACAAGGTTAGGATTTACTCTGATTTCAGATGAAACTAAAGTTATTGATTTTGGCTAGTATTGCCCTTTAAAGAAAATTAAGGCAACAAAAAGTGCTCCTGCCAGCTGTGCTGGGCTTAGGTCAGCATATTCCTTCTCATGGTGGCTTGGAAGTGGCGTCGACATGTATGGCTAAAGCAGACTGTAAGCAGAGTGCTGAGAAATCTGTACCAGGATCCAGCGTGTCACAGATCAGAAACGAGACCAGACAGTTTAGGAGAAATTAATCTTGATACTATAGGAGTGGTTGGATAGGGATCTATGAAAAAGTAACAAGGGTCACCAACAAATCACCATCCGGTCAGGATTGATTTGGACCACCGTGCTGCTTCAATGACTCTGACCCCAGCTGTCACAAATCGGTTGCGACAAATTTGCCTAAGATACGCCGTGCCTAGTACAGAAGTGCAAAACTACTTTTGTGACGCAGTGTAAATTACTGGGTGTAATGAATGGCCAGTCGGCGGAACAACTCAAAAACATATCCACAGTTTTAAATTTCCCCCTCCTTAAAACCCACAAACACAGAAAAAGACTACCTGGGTGCCATACATGAACACTGACCACTGTCTAAATAGGGGAAAGTTCAGTTAATTTCTCAACAGCTGCAGCCTACCTAGCCTAGTTTAGCGCTTAACACTAGATTTTGCATGCACTCTTCTTGCCAAAGATGTTCGCAATGGGGCCTGAGCTCAGAACTTGTGGTTGGGATGTTTCTCAGTCTCTTTCACTCATCAGAGTCTTGGTGTGAAGCCAAGACCTCTGATTTGTTCCCCATCAGGAGAATTCTGTTAGCTGATCACTGACAGTCCTCTATGCAGGTCACTGCGAGGGAACCCGAGGAGGAATCCAGGTCTGCCAACACCTGGATGTCCTAATGGAACTACTCTTTATCTCTCCAGCCAATGCGCTAATCAAGATATGTGTCATCCTGGTACAGCTCACATAAGCAACAGTAGTCTATTTACAGTAAAAGAGCCTAACGTTCTCTGCAGTGGGACCCCACCTGATGAAGACGGCTTAGACCGTCGAAACGCATTGTGGCAGTGGTATTGGAGGAAGAATAATGGTCGGTTCTTATCCACTAATTTGTCCAGTATTCCTTTGGCGCTCCCTGAGACCGCTTTACTATTGTTTTTATGTGTGTTCTCTGCAGTGGGACAAAGGTACGTCTCTGCATCTTCACACACCTTGTGGTCTGGCCTCCACCACTAGACCTATCAAAAATTCTATTTGCCAGTGGTAGCACAGGCCCCTGGTAAACGGGTGGTGATACTGCTGGTGTTACCTCAACCACCCCTCATAACTGTCAGTACATCAATCATTGGAAAGAAACTATCTCAACCAGCTCCCCCATACATGAGTGCTCGGATTACCTCTATGGGGAGAGTGGAGTATACTGCTGCCAGAATCATCTGTCAGCAACATATCAATCAGCATAAGAAAAGTATTAGGCAACTGCATTCTAGCCATGTGAACCTTATCCCTTCCCCAACATAATTTGCAGAGAACAGACGAGAGGATCTTATTAGTCGCAATACACATTAGACTAATGTCAGCTGAACCTGCTGATATCTACAGTCTAATGTGTTGGTTGACTCGGGCTATCTGATGATTGAGAAAGGTGATGATCACACATGTATGATTTTGAAAAGATCACATTGTTCAACCAGAGATAAGCCACAGGCCCACGTGTCATCAAGCGGCTTTCTCATACAGAACCCAGGAGCGCTTGGCTGAATGATTGGCACCAAGCATAATTCGACCAACAGCAATCTAATTTATATGGCTATATTTACATGTTAGATCCAGCCCAAATTATGTATGGGGCCTTAACAAGTCCTATCACTTGCCATAATTATGTAATTTTTGTAAAAATGCCAATGTTCACCTGAACCTGGTGGTTTGTCTTTTAATCCCACACCTTTCCATTCCCTCCCTATTCATTTTATGTAAATCTGGTCTTCATAGCCAAGTGTGCATGGTCTTTTCTGTGGGTGTAATCCTGAGGTTCACTCCTGGTTAAATACAGGGAATAGAAGACCCTATCTCAGGTGTGGAGAGGCCCTGGATTCAAAACATAAACCCCACAGAATTCAGGAGAACGGCTACACCATAACAAATCAAGCAATGTGGGGGAACGTGACAGGTCCACTTAAGTCTTACTAGCAGCTCTACTCATGGACAAAGCTAACTCTCTCCAGACTGTGGGAACCATCCATGACTTTTCATTTAGATGACAAATGGATTCTTCACTTTTCTGGAGTTCTCCTTTAATAACGAGCCCACACATGGGACCTTCCTATCCTACAGCCTTTACATTACTTATAAATCCGGCTCACACAGACGGCGTCACTGTGCCACACTCATATTTTGGGTTGCGCTCTGGAATGCTTTTCGCCCACCTTTCCTTCAATGCACACAGAATTGTTTGTGCCAAAAAGAAAGAAAGACAAAGGAGCCATTACCCCGTCCACTGCCTCTCGGGAGTTTGTCAGTCTGTCTGATTGTGCTATACGAGAGAAAAAAAAACGATTCGCAAAATAATGGTACGGGGGATGCAAATACTCCACCGAGCAGGGAGAAGAAATGCGGCTGAATTTTCTGAACCCTCTCCAATGATTTATGAAAGGTGTACCTCACTGTGGGAAGATAATGCCATTTGAAATGGTTCATTTCATAAATCTATCCTCCTTGTCCCCAGCTGATTACAAGCCTACTATGAGCTCTTGAATCCAATAATGTTTTCATCCTCTATTGACAAAAAAGGACTTTGTTTGGAGCGGGGTAATGATGCAGTTACAGAGCCGAGGCAGCTCAGGCTTTGTCTCCAGGGCTTTCCTTGGCAATCGCCACACAGCTGCGAAAGTGAAGAAACCTATATACACAAAACGAAGGAATAATCAAAACACGGAACATCCCCGACGTCCTCTTTACTGATAGAGACATTAATTATAGCAGGGGCTTAATCCTGTCCTGTCCCTGGAGTGTTTGACGTGAGACCAGAGATACCCATTCAGGATGATTGTAGTCGCAGCTCGGCCTCCACTGACAACTTATATACTGCGCTGTAATAAACGGAGTCCACAACAGGTAGCGATGCCTTTTAGTGGAGTTATAAAATCATATTAAAGGGTTTTCCCGAATATTCACGGTCTATTCTTAGATGTAAGGCTGCGCTCACACGGTGTGTATTGTGCATTTATGCAGCGCTTATTTGCGCATGCTAAATGCAGTGAAACACAACTCTGGAAGCGCATCCCAGCAAAAGCTATGGTTCCATGCTGCATGTTTTGGCATCTTTTTGCAGACGCACTTTCGCTAGTCCACAAAAAGAATGGCCATGTCAATTCTTTGCGCATTTTTACAGGCGCTTTTCCCATAAGCCACATTATAAAATGGGCTCTGGAAAAGCGCAGCTAAAAATGTGCAGGTGTGAAGGTACTTGTGCTTTTTTGGCAAAATTTGGGCAAAAACTCCATAAATATGCTGCAAATACGCAACATGTTAATGTAGTCTAAGAAGTTCATTCACTGATCATGGCTGTAGCTTGGTCAACATGAACATCAACACTGAAAACAACAACAGACACTGGAAGCAGAGGTGGAAAGGTGGGGGAGGGTGAGTAAAGCACAGTGCTTTTAAATCACCACCAGCATTTTGCTTTAATTCAGTGCTTGAAAAATCTGAACTCTTTCCCCCCCCCAACTAAATTCCCTTGTTCAGTGAGTATGTAAAGTATTCAGACCCCTTTACATTTTTCACTCTTTGTTTCATTGCAGCCATCTGCTAAAGTCAAAAAAGTTCATTTTTTTCTCATTAATGTACACTCTGCACTTCATCTTGACTTATAACGAGACATTTTTGCAAATTATTTAAAAAATAAAATATCACATGTCATAAGTATTCAGACTCATATTTAAGTCACATGCTGTCCATTTCCTTGTGATCCTCCTTGAAATGGTTCTACTCCTTCATTGGAGTCCAACTTGTTTAATTAAACTGATAGGGCTTGATTTGGAAAGGCACACACTTACCTATATAAGACCTCAAGCTCACAGTGCATGTCAGACCAAATGAGAATCATGAGGTCAAAGGAACTGCCCAAGGAGCGCAGAGACAGAATTGTGGCAAGGCACAGATCTGGCCAAGATTACAAAAACATTTCTGCAGTACTCAAGGTTCCTAAGAGCACAGTGGCCCCCATAATCCTTAAATGGAAGAAGTTTTGGACTACTAGAAGTCTTCCTATACCTGGCGTCCAGCCAAATTGAGCAATCGTGGGAGAAGAGCCTTGGTGAGAGAGGTAAAGAAGAACTCCAAGATCACTTTGGCTGAGCTCCAGCGATGCAGCGTCACCGGCAACATCCTGCCGTGTGACATCAAGGCTGCGATGTCGGAAGCGAGCGCGCACCCGTGGCCGACAATAGTCTATAAGTCTGATGAGTATTGGAGGGTCCATCAATAGAGATGAGTGAATACTAAAGTATTCAGGTTTGGATTATTTGTACTGAATTAACTATATATACTATGAACTATAACAGTATTCACCAATACTAACCTAAGTTAGGTCAATAGGGAACTCAAGCATTTTTCTGGGAAATCTTCTAGAAAAACATTTGCGTTCCCAATTGACTTGCATTAGGTTTTTTTATTTGTGATGAATAACTGTTATAGTTCATAAAAAAAATATATTGCAATCGGAGAGTCCTCGATACCTTTTAATGGCTAACTGAAAAGATGGTAAGCATAGCAAGCTTTCGGGACACTATGGCCCTTCATCAGGCTAATAGTTCATAGTATTCAGTACAAATAATCCGGATCTGAATACTTTAGTATTCGCTCATCACTATCCATCAACCGTGTCAAGTCCAGTCCATCAATGCTTGACCAGAACCAACCCTGACCCAAGCAAAAAAAAAAACATATTTGAGTGGGCTTACATTCAACCAGGGAAGACCCAGAACTTGCTTAAAAATTTTAGGACAGTACTTGCAAATTCGAGACAGTTTGCACAATTGCTCATACCATAGGCCGTTTTGTGTGTAAACAATTAAAGAGATGAATTCCCTTCATGCCACCAGGTTTGGAATTGCAAAAATCAATCATTGTTGACCTCTACTAGCACTCCACTCTCAAGAACCCCGATTCTTAGGATCAGTGGGGAGTCCAAGAGTTAGACCACCAGCAATTGGGAAGTTATCTCTCATCCCAAGGATAGGGATAACTTCTAAACTTGAGAATTTCCCTTTAATTCCATTGTTTTATTATTATATTGGAGGAAATTTAGCGGTTCTGGTGAAATATAATTTTCTTTGTGAACTATATACAGACCAGCAAATAAGCATTTTTCAATACACAAAGGGCTCCTGAAAAACCGGAGTTTTCTTATGATTTTCCTCCCCAAGAACTTTAATGCGGTGTCAATTTTTCTCAGCGCCAGCTTTTATTTCTGGATCTGCATATTCTGACTTATGGTGAAAAGGCAATTTCAAGGTCAGTTTATGTGGAGGAACAGTAAAAAGAGATGGTAACCCCATTAAAAAATCTCCCGGAGCTTTGCATATTTATTTTTCATCTTCGATGGTCTGTAGAGCCGTATCATAAATCAAAATATCACAGTATACGGCAAGTAGAGGTTGTGTCTTTTAATGTATATGGTAGGAGGGACTAAATGACAGATGTATGTATGCACATAGGCACTGATAATTGAATTATAAACAGTTAAAAAGCTTTAAAAATATATATTTTTTAGGAATTTAATGAACTGCAGTCACCTATGGAATGGCCTAGATTTCCGTAACCGAATTGATAAAACCAAGCAATTTGGCAACAACAAAACCAAAAAGGTCAATAGCAAAGAAGCAAACCTGCCTACCTTCCCAACAACAGTTTATATGTTAGAAAATTGAGGTTCTGCAGCAGCTGAGATGTTTTAGAATTGTCTTGTGTATATATGTATTTTAGAGAAAAATTAGAAAAAGTTTTTTTTTTTTTTTTTGAATCAGATATATTTATTAAAGGTATGGTAATGAAATTACGGTCGAATAATACAATATTTCCTTTGAAGCCAAACAAAGCCAATCCCCTTCCCCCAAACACCCTCACTTAATGGTGCAAAAAGGGGGTCTGTCTGATAATAAAGTGTGTCTTACAAAGTTTTATAAAGTCAGTGTAGCTTACCGGGGCTGTGGTGGAGAGGGATCACAGCGGTAGGTCAGTGACAGCATGAGCAAGGCAATGCTGCGGGCCTGAGGTTGGGTTGGAGGGGATGTCCCTATAGAAGTGTGGCACCCCTGCGGGGATTGCCACAGGATCCACGGTGCAAGGAGGGAATTACACCTTGGTTCACACAGCACACAACACCTTCCACCCCAGACCTGAAGGGGGAGCTCTACTGGCTGCCTTAAGTCATTTCCCCTTTAAAAGATCCAGGCCTGATGGGAGGAGTCAGTTAGTCCCAAGAGTTAGTCTCAGTTAGTGTGAGGAGAGAGCTGGAGTGAGGAGCTGGTCGCTGGGAAGGATTCAGGCCCAGGACCAGGGACCACTGACCGCTGTGCTGCACCCTAGGGAGAGGGTCGGAGGCCAGTGGAGCGAAGCAGGGAAATCAAGGAAGGGAACCAGTTGAGGTTTCCTTATAGCACACCCGGACACCGGAGTCCAACACTGCCAGCATCCACTGCAGCAGTAAAACCCGGGAGAACCAGAAGGAGTTAAACCCTGAAGCAAGTCAAGTAAGAGACACTCAAACTGACCAAGTACAGGACCAGGGGCCATAGGAGAAACATGGACCCCGCAGAAGGACCTCATAGTCAGTTTAGAGCAAAGCCCTGAGAGGGAGAAGTAGCGGCGAGTCCAGTCACAGGCAGGACTTACCCCAAACCACAGAGCACAGAGACAGAGGAAGCCTCACAACTTTCTAAGGTGGAAGTCCCAAGTTGCACTGGGGGACCTGGTTATTTCTCTGGACTGTACCTGTTACCCTGTCACCAATAAAAGGTACCGAAACAACAATTACTGTGTGTATGCCTGCCTAACCGCCGCTAGTCACCGAATTGTCTGCAGAGAACGCGACTACTACTCCCCTCATCCATCTCCGCTGCCCTGAGGTAAAGCTCCACTTGTGGGGAGCTGTACCACACTCTACTGCACCCACCATCACCTCAGCGGCCGGCTGCAGCGCTCGTATACCCGTTACCAGGTACCATAGGTGGCGTCACGTTACCAAT
The DNA here is from genome assembly GCA_033576535.1 of Allobates femoralis. Lineage (NCBI taxonomy): Eukaryota > Metazoa > Chordata > Amphibia > Anura > Aromobatidae > Allobates > Allobates femoralis. The sequence goes on from JARQOC010000010.1 coordinate 89,246,855, forward strand.
ACCCTTTATACCCCACCTTTTCCCGCCATTGAGGGTCCAGGGCACGGGACCGGGGACCGACCACCCTTGATCCCCCATCAAAGTCGCCATCAGCCCCGTGACCCAGTACCCCCTACCATTCGACCGCCTCAGCAGTGGCATGAATGTGGCGATGCTGTAGGGGTGTCCCGGCAGCGGCATGGTTGGGCAATGATCAGGAGTGTCCTGGCGGTGCACGGTCCGTGTCATTGATTTCCCATGCAGTAGATGCAATGGGCTCATGGAAAATGGCTTCCTCAACAGTGCAGGTGCACAAGAAGATCTCGGACTGCAAAAATCTCAATCTGTGCATTCACCACAGTGAATTTCAGGAAAATGGCTGCAAAGTATGCGGAGATTGAGATCTCGGCTGTCCTAGATCTCCTTCTGCACGTGCGCTGCCTCCACAGCCATATTCCATAGCCCATTGCATGTACTGCTGGGACATCAATGGTGCCGACCGTGTGCTGCCAGTAGACCCCTGCAGGGTTGCCCTACTATGCCGCTGAGACAATCCTGCAGCATTGCCCCACCATGCCAACACCACCAGAACACCTAATCCTGGGTCTTCACCCTGCCTCCTGTGCCCCCACTCCTCCCCCAAGAATAATGGATTATAAAATGAACACCCATTTTCCTTCACTTTTTTTGGGGGAAAAAGTGTGTTTTATAATCTGAAAAATACTGTAAGTCATGGACACCGCAACTGTTTTTTTTAGTGCTCGTCATAACTGTAATTAATGTATTATCTGTAATTGATACAGTGCACCATTTCATTGTTTAGTAACAGCACCTTCTGCTGGTGGTTTTATGTATTTGGTTTACTTCAGTTGCAATGTATTATGGGAAGTCTTTGAGAATGTATTGAAGTTACCTCAGACACAGCAATCATTTTTATCTTCACCTCAGATGAGAGATCATGTTGAACCCTCATCTGTGTCTTGTTTGCAGCCTGCTGAATTAGAAATGGTAAAATGAGAATATGTATAGTTTCATACTGTGTGTGGCTCAATGAATGTGCTTGTGACCCATTCAGCAGGGGCGTAACGATGCTGTCGCAGGGGTCACAGCTGCGACGGGGCTTGGACATACAGGGTGAAGAGCCACCAGCCACCCCCTGCACCCACCGATCCCAGCGCCCGCTTCCCTTGCAGTGACTGCGTGGCAGCATACAACTGCCGCCCCCACCCGCAACTCCCCTTACCATGGCGGTGATGCTGTGTGTTCCACAGTGGAACGCATGAAAGCAGGAAGTGCCGCCTACTCCTACTGTGGAGGAGGCGGCTCCAGCATGCTAAATAAGTTCCACAATGGAACGATCAGCTTCACCTCCTCCTCCTGTGCCTTCAGTTTTGGGAAGCAGAACGGTGCTGCGGTGGAAGCGGGAGAGGTAACTACAGATTTACATGCTGGCCAAGGAGTATTGGGGGCAATGGGGGTGGGTGCATTATACTGTATGGAGAATTAGGAGGCTGTAATATGCTATATGGAAGGCTGTGCTATGCTACATGGAGGACTATGGGGTGCATTATACTATATATGGGGAACTTATGGGATGTGCATTATACTGTATGGAGGAGCATTATAATGTATGGAGGACTATGCGATGCATTATACTGTATGGAGGTGCATTATAATGTATGGAGGACTATGGGGTGGATTATACTGTATGGAAGTGCATTATAATTATGGAGGACTATGGATGTGCATTATACTGTATAGAGGACTAGGGGGCTGCATTATACTATATGGAGAACTATGGGGTTCCATTATTCTTTATGGAGAATCATGGGGGTGCATTATACTGTATGGAGAGCTGTGAGGCTGCTATACTATGGAGACTATATCTCATATACTATATGGAGGATATGATGCTTCATTATACTATATGGAGAATAATGGGGGTGCATTATAATATTTGGATGACTATGGGGCTACCTTATGAATGGGGGACTATGGGATGCATACATAGAGGACCATGGGGATACATTGTAAAGTATGGAGTAATATGGGGATGCATTATAATATTTGGAGGACTATGGTAGCAGGAGGAAGAGGACCTTTTATACTATGATGGGGGACATATATACCACGATAAGGGCTATATACCAGGAGGAGGACCATATATAGAAGGATGAGGGACATTAATACATAATGAAAGTGAAGAGGGGTCAAATTGTGATTCTTTACAGGATTTAGAACATTGCACAGGGCTCATACATATGACAATCAAGGGGGGGGAGGCTGGGTCTAAATTTCGCATCGGGGCCCGTCAGACTCTAGTTACGCCACTGCCATTCAGTCATGTATTCTTACACTGTTGTTGTATTATTTCTATAGTTTTACCTCATTCCTAGTATATCTAATATCAATAAAGAAGAAGGTTATAGTTTAACAGTCTCCTTCTTAAAGAGAACCAACCAGCAGAATTTAGGGCTATAAAGTGAAATCAGTGCCTTAAAGGCACTGGGATGCTGAATGGAATTATACCTTTACTTGAAAGATTCCAGGTTTGATTGTAAACTAGAAGAAAAGTAGAAAAGCGCACATAGGGTCTTATCCGGGTGTAACCGGGGTGTTGTATTGTGTGCTGTTGCACTAACCTTATGTTGTTGTGAGAGTCACAACAACTATTGAAGCATAAGCGGCTTGCAGCACTCCGCCCAAGGGAAACCGATTAAAGCATTAGATGAAAGGTGGTAGTTCGTGCGCTGCCGTCTGTCCGTTGGTTCCAAGAAATCACAAGATGTTAAAAGTAATACCTTTAATGTCTAATTCTTACGCGTTTCGTGGTACTTCAGACCACTTCATCAGAGATCCACAAGGTTGTGATTTCTTGGAACCAACGGACAGACGGCAGCGCACGAACTACCACCTTTCATCTAATGCTTTAATAGGTTTGATTGTAGAGAAACGTGTCATAAAACTGCTGGAAAACAGAATCAGGAGATTCATATGTGCAGCATTGCGTCACTATTTGTTTTTTCATTCCTCCCCTGTAGGCAGGCTTTCAGCTGTAAACTGAGCCCCCTCCCTCTCATTCAGACTTTCATCTTGCCATATTGCTGGAGGATAGTGAAAGTAAAGGGAGGAACTTTGACTTACAGCAGAAAGCTTTGCCCACAGGGCAGTAATAAAAAAAAAAAAAAAAAAAAAATAGTGATACAGTGCTGCACACATCAATCATCTGATGCCTTGTTTTCCAGGAGTTTTATAACACTTTTCACTGCAATCAAACATGGAATCTTTCAGGCAAAGGTATGATTGCATTCAGCATCTCAGGGATTATACGGCACTGGCTTCACTTTATAACCCTAAATCCTGCCGGTTGGTTCCCTTTAAAGTGGTTGAGCCATGAACTATTGTAAATTTTTAGATCTTAATTTTTTCTAAGTTCCACAATTGGATGTGTTTTTAAAAATGCTCCTGTCCCGGGATATCCTTATAAATTTTCCCCTGTGTAATGGATATGTCCAATCATTAGGAACAGGTGGGATATACCACAGCTCCTGAGCTGCATAGGTGTGATATGCCACAGTTCCTGGGCAGGAATAGGTGGCATAACCACAGCTCCTGGGCAGAAACAGGTGGGATATACCACAGCTCTTGGGCAGGAATAGGTGGGATATACCACAGCTCCTGGCCAGTGGAGGTAGTAAGATATAATACAGACATTACAGCTGGGGATCACAGCTGATTCTTTCTGTGATGTTTAACATTTCATTGGAACTGTTTATAAACGTGTTTTCATCACAGGAAGGATCAGCTGTGATCCCCAGCTGTAAGGTCTGTATACTCTCTTACTCCCCTTCTGCCCAGGAGCTGTAGTATATCCCATCTGTTCCTGCCAAGGACTGTGGTATATCTCACCCTTGTTCCTGCCAGAGCTGTGGTATATCCCACCTGTTCCTGCCCAAGAGCTTTGGTATATCCCACCTGTTCCTGACCAAGAGCTTTGGTATATCCCACCTGTTCCTGACCAAGAGCTTTGGTATATCCCACCTGTTCCTGACCAAGAGCTTTGGTATATCACTGTTCCTACAGACTTTGTTCCACTGTCCTGCCCAGGAGCAGTGGTATATCCCAGCTGTTACTGTCCAGGAGCAGTGGTATATCCAACCTGTTCCTGCATGGTCGGAAACTTTCATTACACAGGAACAAATTTCTAAGAATATCTCGGGACAGGAACATTGTTTAAGACATCCAATTTTGGAACTTAACTTTATTCTAAGATCTGTTCATTAAAATGTGCAACTGTTCATGGCACAACCCCTTTAAGTAGAAGATAGGAGGGTTTAGTTGCATGTTTCACTACACTCTGCCATTGAGTACGAGGACAGTACAGTGAAACTTAGACAATTATAGTAACTAAACATAACCACTAGCATATGTAAAACTCATTTTTACCATGTCAATGGTTTACACAGACTTTTGCACTTTTTCCTAACGCCTTTTCTGAATCTTGTTCCTTAAAACAAACTCTAAATACCATTTACATTCCCGGAATATAATTATCTAAATTCCATTCCTTGCACGTGAAATTCTAATTATAATTACCGACAAGTGAAGGGAATCAGAATATAATATTGTATAGAAAGACTTTATTTAATTGTACGAAATGTTAAGTGTACAGATGCCAATCCCCCGCCGGATTGTTGAGTCTACAGTTATTTCCATCGATAAGCTCCGCTCCGGCCTTCAGTCAATGGGACTTCAGCAAATGCAAAGTTTATTTTTTAATATTTCTGTGTATTTTCTCCCTCAATCAGCATATAAAGCTGCCAGGTGCTCGTGACATTTCTCACTTTTAGTTTTGTTAGCGCTCTAAATTTCGGGGAAAAACAATCAATGAGAATGTAAACGCTTCATGTTGTTCTGTTTGAGGATATTTTTCCATATGAAAAGATTAGAAATCGGAATTTAAAAGGGTTGTCCCATAATTACATTATAATTTTCTGTTAGATCAGGAAAGATAAAATCAATCCTCTAGAGTTCTTTGCATTAAAAAAGAACTATTATATCTAGGTCTAAATGGTAAAGTTTCTCTTTAAGGGGACCACTAAGCTGGGAGATGTTTAGGCAATGCAATGGTTTCTGGGATAAAGGTATGCAAATAGCCTCTTCAAGGATATAGAGAACAGGGTCTCTAGTGCTACCAATTAGAAATCCTGGAAGTCAATATTGACCATGTAATGAGTCTTACCAGACGATTTGGGGATTGTCCAGGTGTCCGTCATCTTCGGTCAGGTCTGGAATTGCAATGCACAGACTGGCCACACACCTCTGGACCAAATTTCAGTCAGATCTGGGATTGCAATGCACAGACTGGCCACACATCTCTGGACCAAATTTCGGTCAGATCTGGGATTGCAATGCACAGACTGGCCACACATCTTTGGACCCAATTTCGGTCAGGTCTGGGATTGCAATGCACAGACTGGCCACACTCCTCTCGACCCAATTTCGGTCAGGTCTGGGATTGCAATGCACAGACTGGCCACACACCTCTGGACCAAATTTCGGTCAGATCTAGGATTGCAATGCACAGACTGGCCACACATCTCTGGAGCCAATTTTGGTCAGATCTGGGATTGCAATGCACAGACTGGCCACACATCTCTGGACCCAATTTCAGTCAGATCTGGGATTGCAATGCACTGACTGGCCAGACATCTCTGGACCCAAGAGTGACAGCCTTATAAAAATATATCAACCTGTTATGCTCAGGTCAGGAGACCCAAGACCACTGTGTGCATTACAATCCGAAATCTAGCCAATGGTAATGGACGTCTGGAAAAACTCTTGGGATACAAAGCCTAACCAATCACTTCTTAAAAAAGATTAGGCCGCCTTTTACAGGCATCTGTTTCAGGGTTCCTGCCCCCCTAAAAAGGTTAATAAAGGGCTGTGAGATTTAGTGAGTCTTGAACAAAGTACAACAAAGTGAGTTCATTTTGCACTGAGTGTTTCTTTAATGAAATTTAATATTGAAAACTGGTTCTGAATGATTCAAACACTTAAAAAACAAGGAGAAGAAGACCAACAAACCGTTAGCTTGATACAATCAAGATAAAACCGGAGAAGACCCTGATGGATCTATCTAGACCGCACAAGATCGATCATTCTACAGAGCATTCATCCATCAAGAAGGTCACATCATACGAAGACAGCAATCACTGGAGAAGGGCCTCATGGTTGGAAGAATAGGCCAGCAACTCGATGGCAAGATAATGGTGGAGTAGAACCTGGTGGCACTACCTAGGCTTGGGGAAGACCATGGTGGACCTATCTAGGCTTGGAGAAGACCCTGGTGGATCTATCTAGGCTTGGAGAACACCCTAGTCGACCTATCTAGGCTGCACAAGATCAATCTACGTACAGAGCATTCATCTATCAAGTCGCAATGGCTCGAGATCCAGCAGAAAACCGGTAAATAATAATGTAGAATATATAAAAAAGTACCAGGAATCCCCCTTCTTTCCACTTCCCATTGAAGATATATAAAGACATCCTTCAATATGTGTCCATGTAAATCGGCCATTTACCTCCTTCTCAATGGCCTCCCGGCTAATCCCTCACACCTCTCCAGTCTATCCTCAACTCCGCTGCCCGACTCATCTATATGTCCTCCCGCTACTCCCCTGTCTCCCCCCTCTGCCAAGCCCTTCACTGGCTCCCCGTCTCCAAGAGATCCCAATTCAAAACACTAACCATGGCGTACAAAGCCATACACAACCTGGCCCCACCATACATCTCCGACCTGGTCTCCCGATACCTACCCTCGCGCAACCTCCGCTCCTCCCAAGAACTCCTCCTCTGCTCCCCCCACATCACCTCTTCGCACAACCGAGTCCAGGACTTCTCCCGGGCATCTGCCTTACTCTGGAACTCCCTACCCGAACACGTCAGACACTCTCCTACCCTGAGTAGCTTCAATTGTCACCTGAAGACTCACTTGTTCCGTCAAGCCTACAACCTGCCATGAGACCCAGGCGACCGCCCCATACCTGACATTCCCCATCCTACTGTATCCTAACCCACCCCTCATAGACTGTGAGCCCTTGTGGACAGGGTCCCTGCCCCTCCTGTACCTGTACGTCCTGATCGCCTAGATTTAGTGTACTTGTTCTTGTCTCCCTCATCCTCATGTAAAGCGCCATGGAACCTAATGGCGCTATATAAATAAATAATAATAATAATAATAATAATTTATCTATTCCCAAACTTGTCTACAGCCATAAACCAACTGTCTGCAGCAGAGGATATTTCACAATTCTCGATCTGTTATAAGAGACCAGTAACACTAAGCTTTACACCTCGGTCATGTCCCACCCGAAACTTGTCACCAGTTTTTTTGATCTGTGAATAATTGCCATTTGTTTTTGCTTGATTTTAAATTGGATTATTGTCCGCATTAATTTCTGTTTAGGCTTTCCTTAGGCCATCACCAGTTTTTTTTATGTAATCTGAGTACAGCATGATGCAGGGGCTGAGACCCTAATTCCAGTGATGTGTCACTTACTAGGCTGTTTATTCCTGTTTCAATAAAATCAATATTTTATGAGCTGGAGATAATCGCTGCAGGACTAGGTGTCTCATGCCTCCTAGTCAACTGCTCTCTATAACCACCACTAATTAGCAACTTTCTGCTAATGTACAGTGAACACAGCCACAGAAAATAGCCAATCAGTGATGTGGGCAGAGTTATACACAGCTCAGCATTCTGAGGTCTGCTAGATCTGTAGCAGAGAAAACAGTGATTGTATCAAAATGACAGCAAGCAGAGCAGTAAGTGACACATCGCTGGAATTAGGGTCCTGCTGTCAGATTACATAGCAAAATCCTGCTGACATCTGCCCTTAAATAGGAATGTTTTACCAGAAAATAACCTACTATTAAAACTGGACTATATATTAAAGATTTTTTTAACATTTCTGTTTTTTGGGTTTTTTTTTTCATTTTTCAGATCACAATAATTATTAAAAAAAATTATAATTACCGTAATTCTTGCAAAGTTCACATTATTTAGTGGAGCTATTCTACAATCATACTTGCTGTTCTTTCAGGAAATTCTAACAGGTGATTATAATTGGATCTTGTGCTATCAGCTGTGCATAGAAGTGTTATCAGTCATTGTAATCCTGTCTGCGATGATAATTAGGCTGCTGAAAACTCTTTTGTCAAGAATAGGAAGCGAGTCTAAATTAGCCCACGTGTTAAGTGTGAGAATTGTAACATTTCTATTTTTTTTTTAATGCAGATTATAATATGGAAAGTAAATATACTGGAAAAATAAAAAATCTAATAACTAAAAAAAAAAACAGATTTAAACAGTTGGTCATTTTTTTCAAATTTTTTCCCTTTAAATTTGGATGATTAATACAATAAAACCTTCTTATTCAATATCATAATCAAGCTTTATATAAGAAATTGTTAATAACTCACCTAATAGTCACTGAGCATTGCAATCAGGTATATCGAAGCCTCGGGCTGCAGAATCACAAAGACTCCGAGATCCGTGAACATGAGAACAGCTTTTATAAATGATATTGCCGACTTCTTGCAATTGTTTATCTTTCATTATCAGCACAACAATATATTATAGTAAACTAAGCAGCTGTTGTAGGAAGAATGGCTGGGAGCGCAGGTTCTTTAAATTAATAGATCATTGCCGTTTCCATCAGCTCCATATGTTCCTCTAAAGCTAGAGTCGCATCTACCTGTAGTGGGAACATTCAAAACCTAAACATGGCGCAGTGCAAAGTTTACAGTGGAATATTGAAAACCATTTTAAGGAGTTTTCTAGTTTAGGAATTCTCACCCCTGCCTCCCAGCTGCAGGTTATGTTCACAAGACAAGTTACGCTTTAATCCTCCTCCCCAGGTCCAAGGCCGAGTCTCTGTTGTTCATCCACTGTCTATCATGTCGAAAGGTTCACTGCAGTGCTGTCAACGTGATGATAGCAGACACCCAGAGCAGAGGCGGATACTCAGTTTTGGAACCAAAGCGGGTGAGTAAAGTCCAATTTGTTTTTAAAAAAGTAATGTGCATCCGGGAGACATGTGTTTTACAAAATTGAATCAATAAGTTTCAATTGTTTAATCTGCCAAAACATTCCTCTGCCCTGTGCACAGATCTCCAGCCAATGGCTACAAAAGCAAAAATTTACAATCCCTCAAAAATGAACCAGTTAGCTAATAAATCAGTATGTGTTTTGACAAGGGGGAAAACCCAAAGTGAGACCATGCAAAGCTGCAGCATAGGGGAGGTAGCATTCATATTGTCACGGGTGTGTCAGGAGGCACGGATGAGACTGTAGAGACCACTTACAGAAGGTCCCAGCATTTGGCCAAACAGTCAAAATCCTAAGAAAATGGCTCTGTCGCTTTAAGAGGCATTCCCCTTTTAGTTAAAGCTGGAGGTCACAAGGACCCAGCTGATTCCTTACTTTGAGCTGCCTATGTATTTCCCTTGACTCCCAGGATGCACTGCTGGTGATAGCTGTTCAAGTGTTCCTGCTTGCATTATAGCTCAAAGCAGTGTTTCCTGGAGTCTGTTGGTTTGCTTCTTGGATCTGGTCAAGCCAAGTGTATCTCTTCCTTCTTTGTTTGTTTCCCTTTTGTGTTCCTTTAGTTGCTAGCCGGGCTGACTAGTGATCACCTGGTCTGAGCCTGTGTAGTGGTAATCCAGGGACTGTCAGGGAATAGGTATCCTGGCGGCAACAGTTGCAGAAACTGTATAGGGACATTAAGGGAGCCAGGTGTCAGCACTAGTTGTTCTAGGGGCCAAAATGCCCCCTTTTTGCCCTTAGCATCAGGGACTCCCTTTCAACCCCCTCCCCTCCCCCCCCACGTCATCATCCAGCGCTGGGTGTCTCCCTACACCCAGTATGACACATGTATAATATATGTGTGGTTAATACAAAGGACGGCACATGGATTATGCCTTCTAAAGACCATACTAAGGACCAGGGGGCGTTCACTGCGAGTGGAGAAAGGAGATTCCGGCAGCTACATAGGAAAGGGTTATTTACAGTTAGAGCCATCAGACTATGGAACAGTGCAGGAGGTAATGGCTGACTCTATAGCTGATTTTATATCAGGGTTGGATGATTCCCTCAGGACACAATACTGTCTGTTATAGATAATTTAGAGATCAAAATTAATAATAAGGGAAGGTTGAACTTGATGGACCTCTGTCTTTTTTCAACCTAACTCTGTATAACAGCAGTCATCATGTAAACTTGCATAGTCTCTGTAGTGGCTATGGCTACAAAACTGCCTGGATGGAAGCCCCATCCTCTGGTACAATCATCTGTATCCTGAGGTTGAGGTTGTCTGATAAGATCAGCAAGTAGCAGCCATTTCAAGAAGACACGTCAACTATCTTGACAAAACATGATGTCTAAGGGCGGCCAAATAAGAACAATGTTGGACTGGTGTCTACAAAGAAAGGTGTCTCAAAGACAAACCAGGAATTGTGTGGACCTTCTGTGTTTGATGAGGGCTAAACTAAGGGCAAAATCTAAGCAGTGGTGAATTCTTCCCTTAACCCACCGAAGAAGGTGTTGAGACTTAACATCGTGAAAGCCCATTTAGTAGTTTTTAACAACGTTTGAGATAAATTAGTTTTTTTTTTATGAAGTCCAGATGCTGTATCATCTTCTTGCTATGGGTCAAGTCCTTCTACTAACAAGAACTGTCTATTCCGAGCACGGCAACTTATGGATAGGTATGTGACAATTTGACTTTTTATAGTAGATTAATCAGAAAGACCAAAGAAAAATTGTAGCCAGATGGGCAGGTGGAGTCCAACTAAGCAGGGTAGATGAGCAGTGTCAGAGATCAGGATGGGCAAAAGACAATGATACATGGACAAGTGGTTATAAGCTATGTACACAGTATGGGAAGAAATATTACTTTTTTGTGCAAGTACAAGGCAACCAAAATAGGGCCTTTTTGTAGCCTGTAAAACTAAGCATCAGGTCTCTTCAACAGACCTCGTCATCGGGTCTCTTCACCAGACCTCGCCATCAGGTCTCTTCACCATACCTAGCCATCAGGTCTCTTCACCAGACCTCGTCATCAGGTCTCTTCACCAGACCTCTTCATCCGGTCTCTTCACCATACCTATTCATCAGGTCTCTTCACCAGACCTCGTCATCGGGTCTCTTCACCAGACCTCGCCATCAGGTCTCTTCACCATACCTATTCATCAGGTCTCTTCACCAGACCTCGTCATCAGGTCTCTTCACCAGACCTCTTCATCCGGTCTCTTCACCAAGTCTCGTTATCAGGTCTCTTCACAAGACCTCGTCATCAGGTCTCTTCACCAAGTCTTGTTATCGGATCTCTTCTTCAGACTCGAGCAGTCTCTAAAGCTTGGTATTTATTGCAATCTTTTCAGTTAGCCATTAAAAGGAATAAACACTGAGGACTCTCAATTTTTTTTCTGCCCAATACAGCACAAAGATATATTTACCCGTAATTTGTTTATGCATATTGCTAAAAAATATATAAACTTAACTTATAAATCTGGTTTAAACAGTAAGTCATTTACTAATGATATATTGTGCATTAACAAAAAGAGTGTGGTATCACACAGAGGATTGAAATGATCACCAAAAAAGACAGCTGCCACAGAAAGAGTTTACTGCCACCTGTGGTGAGAGGTGGCACTACAAGCGAAAAAAACAGACTTGATTTGCAGCAAGATTTAGGAGAAAGTCTACTCCATCGATGACAGGCCCCAAGTTTTAATCAACAACAGGAGCTCTACCGCACATTATATAAAGTAACCGTTTTAGTTTATACGTCTCTCTGCATCTCCCCTGTCGAGGTTGTAAATCACAGCGCAGTTTATTAATGTGCTGTAGTTTTATAGGTTGTATTTTGTCTCAACCTCCTGACTGTTTCATAATCCTGGAGCAAATCCGTTCTATCCCCCTTCACCTCCCTGTGTATATAGACGGGCTGCGTGGACTCACTGTAAACACTGAAAAACCAGCAGATTGGGAAAATTTCCAAATTCCGAAACACATTCCTGTAAGTAAATTTATTGTCTACAACAGCAAAAAAAGAAAAAAAAGTGTTTTACAATCTGTCTGTAAGTGAAAGCCATTGCTATGTTCTCGGGAACATTTTAATTAAACTAAAATTGCAAAGCAAATCTCTGCTCGCTCCTTGGGGAGCAATATTAGATATACAAATTGTATATGCTGTTATTTGCCTAAATTTCTGTTTGCAAGTTTTCCTTTCTTTTTTTTTTCTACCCATCCCTCCTAGTATCATTCTTCGAACATATTGGCTGGATGTAATGTTATGTAAAGCCCTTCAGTTATCATTTAAAGAAAATGGTTTCAACTATTTCAGCTGTTCGCTTTTCTGCTGTCTGCTCTGGAAGAGAAAACGTTTATTACAAGATATTGCGCAGAACTGGGGAGGAAAAAGTGCAGCCATTTGCAGAAAAAGAAAAAGTCCCCGTAGCGTAATTTGCTTCTATGGAGATGTAAATGTTATTGGCTTGCTGGCACACGAAGGGGGTGACGTGAAAATATGCCAGTTGCAAAGGTCTTGGTGATTTGTAACATGGTTCCTTTGGTTAAAAAAAAAAAACAAAACAAAAAAAACACCAGTCAACTCTTATATAAAGGAGATACAATCACATGGCAAAAAAGTCAAGTTACAATCTTGCCTTAAAGTGAGTTTTTTTTTTTGTCAGTCCTTTTCACTTAAGGTCCCTGAGCCTTGGGTTATGATCAACTTCTGGCATCTTCACCTTTTACTAGTGCCGCTCCAGTCCTGTGGTGCTATCTTGCGCCCATCAAATCTCAATGGCCAAAAATCAGAAGATACACTGCAAGCTCTCTATACAAATCTATAAGAGCCAAAACGAGGCTAGAACAAGGCCACAACAAGGACAGGACGAGGCCAGAGCAAGTCCAGAACAAGACAAGACCAAGGCCAGAAGAATGCAAGAACAAGGCCAGAACAAGGCCAAGACGGGATCAGGATGAGGCCAGGACGAGGCCAGGACGAGGCCAGAACGAGGCCAGGATAGGCCAGGATGAGGCCAGGACGAGGCCAGGACAAGGCCAGGACAAGGCCAGGACAAGACCAGGACAAGACCAGGACAAGACCAGGACAAGGCCAGGACAAGGCCAGGACAAGGCCAGGACAAGGCAAGGACAAGGCCAGGACAAGGCCAGAACTAGATCTTAAGAGATCAGAGCAAAGCCATGATGAGGCCAGGACAAAACCAGAACGAGGACAGGACGAGGTCAGAACAAGGCTATGACGAGGCCAGAACGAGGTGTGGATGAGGTCAGGACACGGCCAGAAGGAGGCTTTCATAAGAATTAATTGATTTGTAACTTCTGGTTCACTCCATGAAACACAGGAACGGTCGATGGGTCACAAACTGCAAAGGACTGACCTGAGCGAGGCTGAAAACAGATGAAAAGGACGGCAGATGAGTTTAAGACCAAAGCAGGGGACTTCGATTAGAATCACCACCCCAACGCTGAACTAAAAAAAACACTGAAGTGGTACTTTAATACTGAATGTAATATAGGGATAAAGCCATAGGCTTACAAAAGCATTAGGTGCATTCAAGCCTTGGTGTTGGAAGGAGCCCAAAATCCATTTGCCAAAAAAGTAGACAAATAGGCCCACTAACAAAGTTCCACCTCTGATTCAGTGCTTTGGGTTATTCCAATATGACCCTTGTGGGTTTACTCTTGATATAACAGCCCAACGACCTCTAAAACTACAACATTCTTTTGTACTTTTGGAAATCGCATGACATGATGACATGTCCTGAAATAAGAGTGATGTGACATGAGCAGCTTAAAAAAATGATTTTGTAGTCCTGTGTCCGGAGATGTTTGGCATGTGTATGGCAGCCATAAGGCTGTGATATAGTTTGCAGCCTGTTGATGCTTTTGCTAGCTAATATATTTAATAAGAATTTGGAGTATTAACCAAATTCTAGCCATGAAGTATAGTAAAGCTTTGCAAAAAGATTTGCGCTGCCCAGGTTCACAATCCTGTTCTTTTATCCCTGACACCCGGACCACTGCAATCTTCAGGTCTGAGGCATGGGAACATTTTTTTACATGTTCTTAAGCATTTTATGACAAATTATACCTGATACTCCATAACTGAAGAAAATACGGACAAGGCTGTGAGATGTCACCTACCAAAATGTTAGCCAAAGATGAAAGAGATAGACTGGATACTGAAGCACAGCAGCACACATCTTGTTGCTAAACTGTAGTGTATATACCTGTACAGCTTCTGAATAAGAGATAAAAATATCCCTATAGCTTCTCTCTGGAGCAGTGATTCTCATCGCCAGTCCTCGAGGCTCCCTGACAGGGCCTGCTTTCCTTACTAGTGCGCAGGTGATGACATTATCAAAAAAGCATCAGAAATTGCCACTGGTTCTATCTGTAGCATATCCACGAATCATGATGAGACCTTGAAGAGTAAACTGGAGTTAAGTAGTATTGCTGTAGAGGAACCAATAGTTGAAAAATATCAGGTAGGGTGGAAATGTAATTATTACACAACCCTTTCCTTCTACAAGAATGGATGAAAAATAGAATCCCGGGCCAGAATACATTGGTAACTTTGCTATAAAGACTAGAGATGAGCCGGACCGGTGGCAGTTCTGGTTCTGGGGGGTTCAGCCAGACTTTATAAAAATTTTCGTTCTGGACTGAAACTTGACCTGAACCTCATAGAAAGTTATTGATTGGGCAGTTCTGCTGTCCACGCACATACAGCCAGCCATAAACAAAGCACTTATGGGAGGAGGGAGGGCAGGGATTTGACATTTATTTAAAAATAAACTACGTTCAATAACGCTGATTTTACCCCTAGTGCAGTCGATGAAACACTGCAAGTGGCTCCCACTGTGCCAAGCACCAAGTGTACACAAGCAAAGCAATGCTCGCTCCAGTGATTTGGATACGGGAAGCACCAGAACTCCAACCTTGAACGGGTTAGTCCATCTCTAATTAGGAGTAGTTTAATTTCTTTTCAATGCAGATCACTGGTATCCTCCTTCGATTTCATCCACCAACAGCCATAAGAGGATATCCAGATGAAGCAACTGCCATCTTGACAGCTGAGGGGATTGCAGAGTAATGAAGTTAAACATTGGTGCAACAGTAGGGCGCCGAGATGTACTGCGCTACTACCACAGCACGGCACCTCTAATGTTGGCCACCGGTACGTCAGATGAACAGTTGAATCGTTTTGAGACTAAAATGTATTTCCTGTAAGTCATATATTTCTTGTTTTCTTTATCCTTCCCAATTCTTAGACCACATCTAAAATTTGTCTAGAGAAGGTCTGAAGGTGGTAATCTACAGAAAAAAGTACAACTTTCTAATCATATTTAAGGTTAAACCAATCAACCACTGTGACTACCATGACCATGAATGATCATTAGTAGAGATGACTGAACCAGACTTTAGAGTTTGTACCGAACATAGACTTTACAAAAAATGTTCAGAGTTCATGTGCTTTATGTGCACAAATCACTGGAGTCAGCATTGCTGTGCTCGGGTACATTCAGTGCTCGGCCCAGTGAGAGCTGCTTGCAGTGTTTGATTGGTTGCACTGGGGGTAAAATCAGAGTTATTGGATGCAGCGAGTACAAAAAAAACTAAATCTCACCCACCCTCTCTTGGAAATGCCTTGTTTATAGCTGGCTGTACATGGGCGGAGAGCGGAACTGTCCAATCAGTGACTTCCAATGAGGTTCGAGTCAAGTTTGGGTCTGGAACAGAACTTTATATAAAGTCCAGCTGAATCCGAGAACCCGAACTTCCATGGGTTTGCTCATCTCTAATCATTCGTCATCTGAACACTGACCATATTTTCTTTTAATTTCCATATAGTGTGACTTATTGTAAAATGCATATTCTTCCTCAGTGACCTAAAGATGATCCATTGAGAGAAACTTTTCTGCTATTTCTTCTACATAAAAACATCTATCAACAACTTTCCTCTGCAGAGTATGTGATAAATGCGTCCTTTTAATTAAAATAAGATACTTATCTTTGGAGAGATCTGAAAACATAATATCTCTTGACTTTTATATTTCAGGTCCACTTGTATTAAGTGATCGATTGCTTGCATGTAGCAACAGTTCATATGTTCAGTATTTTCTCACGGGAAGCCTTCAAATGAAGAGCCTTCAGGTTAAAGCTCGATGTGTAATCATTGTCATCTGTAATCAACATCTTATCACACAAAGTGCAAACATTAATCACAACTCATGTGTGACAGCTTCTCTGACCTGTAATATTATGCACTTTAATATTACTAGCTTCATATACCTAAAATAAGACTGGGACATTAATATAACTGGAAAGGTGTATGTTACATAAAGTAAAGTTAAGGCTTGAGGTGAAAAGGAACTCATCTGATGATGGAAGGTCTCAAAGTAAAAGAGGCTTTGTACTTTAGATCGATCATGGCAAGATCGCCCAACTAATGTCTCTCAAATATCCCCTTGATGGCAGATTTAGGTGCAAAGAAGTAAATGAATAGTGGATCTCAATGTGATGAGATGAAACTGAATGGGAGGAGATACCAATTAAATATTAGAAAAACCTTTTTGACAGTGAGGGTGACCTACGAGTGGAACAGGCGGCCACGACAGGTGGTGAGTTCTCCTTCAATGGAAGATGCTGGACAGACATTATCTGGAATGAATTAGTGATCCTGCTTTGAGCAGGGGGTTGACCTAGGATGTCCCTTCTCTACCATTCTATCATTCTATGACTGATCGTTTTTTCATGCAGAAGATAAGCACCTCCACTTTCAAAAAACCTTTTCACGTCATGGAAATATGTCAGAAGATTTGATCAGTAAGGGTCTGGGTGCTAATACCCCTGCTGAACTCTCAGCCAGCCGCTGATATTGAAGATAGACTCCATAGACTTTCCTTAGATATGGAAGACAGGCTAATGACGCAGTAACACCAGAATGACCACTTCTGCTTCATAATTTAGCAATTAATAGGGAATTCAACACCCGGACTCCCATTATTAAAATGTTTCTGATTATGTAGTTAACCTTTAAGTATTGCCCAACGAAATACATTACATCTTTAAAGAATTAACCCTACCTAAAAATAAAAAGTCTGTCCAGATTTAGAGCGAGCTGTGAGTAACGTTCTTATTCTCCTACTCAAGTGATACAGTTGGGTGACAAAGAATTGAGGCAGCCATTACAGTCAAAGTGATGAGCCCATACACTATCCCTCTTGGGTAATGAGCTATGTAGACCAGCCCATGGTTCCCTTTTTTACGACAGGTTATAACAAACATGTGAGGTACAGCTGGCAAGAGTTTCATGCTAACCTGCATTCCTAGTAAGAAAGATTGAATTGTGATTTTTAATAAAGGATTCCTAAGAAAGCAATCCAGTATATGTTGTGATTCATTTCCACACCTTGTTAGGCTGCTTCACATCGTTTCTGCGATCGCGGAATGCGGTGAAAAAAGCGCATCTCCGCGATTACACATAACTGGACTTGCGCAGTTGCGGCACCCATACATGTCTATGGGCTGCGCAGGTGCGCAAGTGGTATCGCACTTGCACAGTGCGCGAAAAAACGCGCTACCGCGTTTTTTTTCGCAGCCACTGACGCAAGTCCGAAACCACACTTGCGCACATTACGCAGCCTAGATTGCATGGCTTGCGCAACTGTCCAAGTGCAGCGTTTGCGTAATCGTGCAGATGCGGTTTTTTCACGATTGCGCGAACGGCAAAAACAGATGTGAAGTACCTATAATTTTACAGTTAAAGATGGGATACACATTAGATTAATATCAGCCCAAATTGTCTAGACTTGCTCACCATTTAGTGAAGTCTCCCTTCACAGGTGATGTCAGAAAAGAACAAAGGTCATTTTACAATTTTATGCCAAATTATGTTATTCCTCTTGGAGATGGGAGACACCGAATCCATATTCTAAAATGCTAAGGCATGCAAACAATGAATATAGGAA
Source organism: Allobates femoralis (assembly GCA_033576535.1). Classification (NCBI taxonomy): domain Eukaryota; kingdom Metazoa; phylum Chordata; class Amphibia; order Anura; family Aromobatidae; genus Allobates; species Allobates femoralis. The sequence goes on from JARQOC010000010.1 coordinate 89,264,903, forward strand.
TATAGACATGCATTACTGCTAAGGAAACACATGGAAAAATGAAAAACATTGAGATACTTAGCATATAAAAAGGCCATGTTATGTGAGCCCAGCAGCGAACGTAGAGGTGTTTCTCTTCACTGAGTCCCTACCTGACCAATGCCTCTCTCTAGGTTAAAAACGCTACATTTATGGGCAGAGAGGAACCTGTTTATTGAGAATTAAATCACCTAAAGCTAATGGGGAGGGGTGCACAGTCAGAAGGCATAACCCCATAATCTAAATAAGAAGCTGATGGCACTTGCTAACATGCAAGTGGGAATAGGTGAGGCATTAGCTTAGGTAAAGAACCAGTAAAGAGATACACCGTGTTGTTGGCTACTGGGCTCACTCAAATGCATATTTAGCTATCTTCAAAAAGAACACAACTGAGGGGTCAGATAGGAATAGCCCCCTACAGTGCCTGAGCACTTGAAGCGCTTTATAGGACATCAAACATCCGATAAACTATTGGCATTAGAAAACCGGAAAAGATTGTGAGTCTGGATGGACCTATAGTAGTTGCCCCCTTTGTTTTTATGAACAAAAAATATACATAAATTTCCATGTTCTTAAACATCTTATAACAAATTACAATTGAACAAAATACGCAAAAAAAAAAATCTAAAAATTATGGCGAGATCAAAATACGGCACTATTTTCATGTCCATTTCCACAAACATTCATTGCTGGTCTTTAGAGACGGATTGCCGCATTCCTTTATATAATACATCATGAAAAATTTAATGAATGATGGTGAGATTTGTCATTTTTGGATTTTATACCTATTCCATTGTGTCATACCAGTGCAGACACCAAGGAATAATTTCTGCCGCAACCTTATATAATCAATGTCTTGTACCTGGTGTGAGGCTATTGAGAACGCGTTCTGGGAGAGACCCTTTCAACGCGAGGAAATGAACCAATTGTTGAGAACACACTGATAAGACCTGAGCGCAGGATAATTAATGCTGCAGAGTTCCCATGAATTCCTTCTCTTCATTAACAGAGGAAACCACCGGTGAGAAGATTAGGATGAGAGCGATTACGAGAGGTCGCTACACACTGATAACTTTGCTGTTGTTTCATCACATACACGACGGAGCGGAGAGGCCACTTTCCTCTGTTGTTGTTGAGTCCGCCTGTTGTTTTAACACGTGAAAGAAGTTTATTCATCAATGTCTCTCAGTGGCGCTGAGCACTTATCCGCCTACAATGAGTCTTTTTTTTTTTTTTTCTAGTTTCCTTTGTAAACAAAGCTCTTTGGGGTTAACGGTTGAATATTTGCAGCGTATCGTGCAGAAAAATCTACTGGTACATCCAAAATGTGAACCAAGTTAAGATGAGTAGGCCAGAGTGCTTCCATTGGAAAAAATCAAGCCAAACATGTCACTTGAAGTAAGGATCACTAAGCAATGTCTTGTCTACACATCATACAAGAGAGCAATCACTGGAGAAGGACATCATAGTCGAAAGGATAGAAGGAACAAGGTGAAGAGGAAGACATGCAACCCAATGGCTTGATAATATCAAATTAATGGCTGCACAAGATTGATCTTCCTACAAAGCTCAAGGAAAATCCAGCTACCTGGAAAAAATCGGTATGCACGGACCTGGCGTCCAGATATCGCCCAGCAAACAAATGCAGAAAATGAAAAGAGGGTCCAACTTCCGATGTAATTTCACAGAAATTTATTCAATGTAGTCAGTGGTCCAATATACATTACATGACAGTGTGGAGCCCACTGGGACGGGGTACTCAGTACCGGACCGGGGTATTGCTGGGAATATCACGGCGGTCTTGGTCCGGACCGTTTCCCGGGTTCCGCAAGTAAAAGGGGGTATATTTACAGGGGAATTTGTCATGATGGCAACCATGGGTTGTGGTTAGGGTGACCACCGCTGCTGCAGAACCTCCGGGGTTGATGTTTGGCAGCTGGGGATATAACAGCTCTCCGCAGGTAGAGCTTGGTTCCCTGGGGCAGTGGTAGCTAAAGTCTATGATTGATGCTATGGATGTTGCAAGATAGGGGTAGTAGTGGAGGTGATGGCTGCTTGTGTGGGAACGCAGGATTTGACCACAAGGATCACACAAACTCACGGTTTTTAAGTTTTCCAAGTCTTTACTGCAGATGATGTTGTTAGCAGAGTACTGTCTACGGAGTCTGTACCAGGGCCGAGTTGCTCCCACCCTGGCTGGGTCCTCAGCTTCCCTCTCCTGCGCTGTGTGTGTGGCCCTGCTGCCGCTTCAGCTAGGCTGCTGGCCTGTCTCTCCTCACAGGTACCCCCTTTGCTAGGCAACTTGAGTCTTTCCTCTGTATTTCTGACCCCGCCGTGTTGCTTCGCTGAGGTACAGTGTAGATATATAACCTCCACTAGTCCGGTGTTTACTGTGCTGCGTGTGTCAGTCACAGTTTCGGATCCTGTATCCGGTCTGTGCGCTCCTCCGGGGCAAGTTATGAGGTAACTCAGTCTCTCAGATGTGTTCTCCAGTTTCTCTTACTCCTTCCCTCAGACCCTGGCTAGGCCGGAAGTGGGTAGCAGGCTGTGGAGAGGCCTAAGGCAGCCCCTTTACACCACCAGTCTTTCTTCCTCAGTCCTACCAGGAACTGAACTAACTCCAACTGACTGTCACTGCCACTCTGAGGTAAACAACATTAGCTCCTCCCACCACTCTGCTCTTCCCCACTTCCTCTCCACACCAGAATATATAGGGAAGCAGCTTTAGCTCCCCCTTCTGGCCTGGAGGTGCTAGTGTGGTGTTGTGGGTTGTGTGGGGAGTTAACCCTTTGTGATGTTACTGGGGCACATTAACCCTTGGAGTGCCACATTATGTGCACAGATAGATGAAATTAGCTGGTACACATGCTGCCAAAAGGCTTGACAAAGGACATGTTTGTCCGAAACGCATTGCCTTTTGGCAACACGCGTACCTGCCGATTTCATCTATCTGTGTGCCTGCCATGTACCATGTATTGGACCACTGACTACATTGAATAAATTGCTGTGAATTTACATCGGAAGCTGGACCCTCTCTTCACTGCCCACAGAGTGTTTATCCATCAAATAGGTCACTTCATACACAGAGAGCAATCACTGGAAAAGGACATCATGGTCGGAAGAATAAAAGGAACATGTCGAAACGAAAGACAAGAAACCCAATGGCTTGATGCAATCAAGAAAACGGAGAAGACCCTGCTGGACCTATCTAAGCTTGCGCAAGATCAATTTTTCTACAGAGCGTTCATCAATCACTTAGCCATGGCACGAGATCCAGCTAAAGGCCGTTAAATAATAATAAATAAATCATGTGACAAACCATATAATGTGTACATGTCGACTTTCTCCCTTGCTGCTCAGTCCACTAATGAAGTTTCTTAAAAGGTAATGAATAACTATCAAAGACAACAGCCAACCAGTCAACTTTTTAAGAATCTGTAGTACAGATCTGTACAACATGAATTCTTGAGCATGGTTCCCGTGTGTGTAAGCATGATTATTGTTAACCTTGATAGTCAGGTATAATCATTCAGGAAGACTACAAACATCAAAAGTGTGAGAGTGGCTAAACGTAGATGATGGAAAAGTTACATTCTAATTTTAAACTTGCACTATTTTTCTGGAACACATCTAACATCAATCTGTGGAAAGGGATAGAAGAATATGACATTATTATCATGAGTGCCGACTGGAAATAGTCAAGAATGCTGCCAAGGGGCAGACTAAAAAGCAAGCGGTAAAAAGAAGGAAATGTTATTAAAAAATATTTTGACCAAACGCGTTTTAATGCAGGGTTCTGAAGAAGGTACAAGCTTTGCACTAAAACGAGTTTTATTTAAATATTTTTCTTTTTGCAATTTGCTTTTTTGTCCATCCCTTAGCAGCACCCAGCACTAGGCTGGCTATTTCCAATTGATAACTCACCTCCAGTCTGGAAAGCAGCAGCCGACATCAGCAGGAACCAGAAGCGCGTCATCGGTTTCGCGTCACCTGACGACGAGCGCGCACTATAAACAGCACAGCATTCCCAGCAGCAGCACACGCTGCAGGGACGTGCTGTGGGAACGATTACTACTAAAGGTACATATATTTACCCAGAGGTTTTTATTACCTAGGTAGATCAATCTGTAATATTGCTTCTACTACATGGTTTGTTTATAGGGCATTATCACCCCATTCACATTTTGCTACTGGCATTGATCATCCAGGTAATATTGAACAAGCTATGTGACATGTGTCATTTACATTAATTAGACATAGACTTGGTGGTACAATGTGTGATACACTATATACCCACTTAGGGTGTTATTTCAATTATGATTTCCTTTATGTCACTGGTACAGTACTTTGTGTGTTATTGACAGCACCTGTTAATCCTACCTGGTTACCTATTTGGACATTATATGATTTCCTTGTTTCTAATAAAAGGACAGGCATCCCTGCTATACTTGAAAGGTATATATATACATTATTTTTACATATTTAAACCAGGCCAGTTATCATTTTTATGATCTGAACCAATTTACTTCTTTATCTAAAGCCTCTAGGAGGGATACTTTCCTATATCTCTGGTGGAGATTATTTATATCTCTAAAGCACGTCTATAAGGTATGACACTATATACAGGTGTTGGTTTTTATATATACTTGTTTAAAAACACATGCTAGTTTTTGATAATTATAATAAAGTGATACTACTCTCTCCAATTATTATCTCATTACACTATATTTATTTATGTATAATTTTTGGTCATGGAGGCCCACATAGACTAACATACACATTATTGTTGCTAATCAATTGGTCTTCTATACTTCTCCATAGTTTTGGACTTATGGTATATTGCCTATATTGTTTACATTTGAGCTATGTTATTATACCCTGGTATATGTTACATGTCACTTATTGCTTTTTTATTCACATGTTCAAATGGTGGCACTTAGTTCCAATATATGTCCGTAAGATGGTTCTGAAGTTTGATTCAGCACTGAAGTGACGTGGACGATTATTACCTAGGTAAAGGATTTATCGAGTAAAGCAATTTTTTTCTTTGTTTTATGTAACTACGCTGGCGTATTACTCATTTATTACGCTGTCCCCTGATGTTGGTTGTACCTAAGACATCGTTGTATGCTAATTGTTACATTTATCACGTTTGTCAAGTCAGACTATATAAACATGTATTTTGTTATGTATTTTGTTCTGTATAAATTGTAAATGTCTTTCTATATATGTTTGAACATTTTCATTGTATTTTGCTATGTAGATAACCCTGATGAAGGCCAAATGTGGCTGAAACGTTGGGAATTGTACAACTTTTTTCTATTGATCAAGTGCTGACATTTCAATAAAATACGGACATTTAACACGTGAATTCATTGTCTTCTATTTTGGTGTGCCAGGGTACATTTATGTAAAGACTATTGAATTTTTACCCTTGAGCACCCTAGGAGGGTGAGCCCAACTTATCCTTATATATAAGTACTAGCACAAGCATGTAAGGTTCATGTCATACTGTAAATCTGTAGTATAGTGAAGATATTGTGCCAATGAGCACCCCTCTCTTTCTTTTTGCCTGTTCAGTATTAAGTGCCAGGAGAGGCTGTAATATTGCATTCTATGGATTGAGCTATTGGAAGATGTGAAGAACTAGCAGGGTGGAATTTCGCTTTCAGAACATAGACAATAATAGAAGTGTCCAGCCATGGTTCCTTTGGTCCTCCAGAGAAAAGGGGCCTAACGTCTATCTATCATGTGAATATCCACCTTTAAGTGTTAATGTGGTGTACTAAAAACATTTCACAACTTCTAAACATATGCTAAGTGTTTTTATTGGTTTTGAAAATCGAGATAAAGGAGCAGAGTAACGACTCCTCTGTGTCTTGGACATGTCGGGCCCCACGGGACTGGGGTACTCGGTACCGGACCTGACGGTACTGGGGAAGTCACAGGTGGCTTGGTCCGGACCGTGTCCCTGGCTCGGCAATGAAAGGGGAAATATTTACAAGGGGATTTGTCACGGGTGACGCCACCCACTTGGTGCGGCCAGTAATGGGGGCCGCCGCTGCTGCAGAACCTCCAGGGGTGATGTGAGGGCAGCGGAGATGGTATAGTTCCAGTGGGAAGAACTGTATCCCCCGGGGCAGTAAGGGTGAAAGTCTATTGGGGTTATAGATGGTGGAGAAGGGTTAAATGACACACACTCACGTTTGGTAGACACTGATGCAATTCTCTTCTTCTCCTGGTGCTGCAGAACTAACAGGCTTGTAGCAGGGGGAAGCTCTCTGTGCTGAATGTGGAGCAAAGGTCGCAATCAATACACAGACTCACAGTTTTGCTGTTTTCCAAAGCTTTACTGCTGATGTTACTGCAGATTATAGTCCACGGAGTCCGTAATGGGGCTAAGCTCTCTCCCAACCCTGTCCGGGGTCGTCAGCATCCTTATGCTGCACTGTGTGTGTGTCCTGGCTGCTGCTATTAGCTGAGCTGCTGGGATTCCTCACGTCTCTCTGTGTTCTGCTGGTACCACTTGGCTAGGCAACTTGAGTCCTCTGTGCTGTGCTGACCCCTCCGTGTTGCTTCGCTCTGGTACTAGGGCATCTAGAGATCCCACTGTTCCTGGATTCACTGTGCTGTGGGTGCCAGACACAGTACCGGATCCGGTGTCCGTTCTGTGCGCTCTTCTGGGGCAAGTGAAGGTATCACTCCAGCTCCCAGACGTGTTCCTCTGTCTGTAATTCTCCTGTTCCTCTGACCCTTGCTAGGTCTGCACTGAGCTAACTCTGCTCTCAGTGTACTCTTTACAGCACTACACCGTGCTGTACGGTCTGAGCTCTCCCTCATGGGCAAGAGTATATAAGGAAGCAAGTGGTGCTCCCCCTCTTGGCCCAGAGGTGGTAGTGTTTGTCAGTGTGTAGTGGGGGAGAGAACCCATGTGATGTTATTGTGGCACATTAACCCATGGGGTGCCACAGACACAATGAGTGACAATTTGCTCCACTATTGAATCAGGGCCGTTCTTAGCTGTCGGTGTGTTGATTGACAGCTCAGCCATCCAATCTGAGACTGGGAGGTGCTTAGCTTCTTCAGGTGTTCACTGTTCTCTGTGATTGCCCAAATACTTGGCTGAGCAGTCAGTCCCAGATCGCTGTAAGTCACAGCATCTTGCTCATTGGTGCATGATGGCATCACTCATCTGTGCTCTGTGTTTTGATCTATTCCTAGCTGAGCTTGGACCTTCTCTGACTTTCCATTTGCTTTTTCCCTTTGCTTTGATTCATTATCCTCCTGGTATTCTGACGCTGGACCGTGACCTGACTATGCCTTTTTCTATTCACTTAGTCCTGATATCTGACCACGGAACGTTTGACTACCTTGCCTCACAGCTTGTCCGTGAAGTGACAGGGTAACTATCAGAAACTCCCAGCCAAATGCTGCTCTCCCTTGAGAGTGAAGACAAGCTCAACAGAAAGTTCATCTTTATTGTTGAAGATCAGCACTTGGCTTAGAGCTTCTGTTCCTGAACGACTCACTCCACCAATCAAAACATCTGACATGTCTCAAAAGATTTTTTCAAAGAACAGTTATACTTTACATCTCATCATACTTTGCTATTACCATTGTACACATCAATACAGTCTAATGGGTCATTTATGAATCAGCCAACTAGAACTAGACCTCAGCTCCAAGCTAATGATTATATAGATGAGCAAACCCTGTAAAGTTTGTGTAGCAGTGTTCTGGACTGAGCTTGACACCGATCTTCATTGGACATCAGTGATTGGAAGTTTAGCTGTAAGGCCACATACAGCCAGCCATCAGCAAAACACCTCCATGGACGAAAGGGTGTGGATTTTTATTTTTATTTTACTTTACAGACACACTACAGACGAAAATTCACATTCAATCCCTGGTGTCAATCACAGGTTGCAAACGGTTCGCAGTGGCCCAAGCACCAAGCACACCACAGCACAGTAAAGCACTCTGCAGCACTTTGGACACGTCACTCACCCAAACTCTAGGCCCAGGACAGATTCACTCATCTCTACTAATTATACTAAAATCCCATGCCGCGAAAAAATCAGAAAAAGAAAAAAGCGCAATAGGGTCTTGTCTAAATAAAAAACAGGGAGGCAATGAGGGATGGTGCTCACTTGGTGAAGTTGTGAAGGCACAACTCCTTGTAGCTTACAGGATGTCTTGAGATGTGGTTTTCGTCAATGTGTTTCAGAAAAAATCTTCATCAGGACAAACATGTTGTGTCATGTGGCTGTTACTGAGTCACAGCCCGAGCCCTTGGCGAGTCAGCTCAGAAAGAGCTTTTCATATAGAAAATTGAACTATGAGTTAATTCCGGTAAGGGTACATTTCCGATAAGTGAGTCTCAATAAGAAGTGGAATTGGGAAAGCTTTCCAGACCACTCAGTATTTGTCCTACCATCCACAGGTGGCACAACGCTGCAGCGCTCATCTCCAGGGACACATCTCGTAACATTAAAACGGTGTAAACAAAATCCAGCACAAACACAGACACAAAGAATGTGATTATATTATGATCCATACACAGTGAGTAAATGAGGTAAAACATTAAACACTGTAAAACACAGCACCGTATGTTTGAGCAAACATTAGTCTGTCTACGGCCCCGTTGATCTTGCGCCAGCTCGCACTGAGATCACTTTGAAATACTGTTTACTTAAAAGCTAAGTATTTGAATTTTCCTCCACTGATCTTTCTCTTGAAACAGATTAATGTTGTTAGTTGAAACATCCACGCCGATGTTTATTGCCATTTGATTTACTGCGTTATGTTTTGCTGTGCATATGAATTATTATATAAAGCCTGTTTCGGAAATATTACGCACTTTATCTCTAATATCTTTATACTTTATGATCTGAAGGAAATGTACAGGAAGGGAGAGATTGACCCGCGGATGCTACATATATTTTATTTACTCTTCATAAATTGGACTGTGCGTTCCGTGGTCACTTACGTATATCCTCCACCCTCCTTACTTTCGACACTTTGTGCATTCTTACTGAAATAATAGTGGATAGAGATCTTAAAAGTGATTGACTGAAAGAAATTAGTATTTTAAAGGGTGTGGACACCTGTGATATGGACATTTTTATATAATATATATATGTGTTAGTGAGTAACCTTTAACTAATAAAAGTATCAGGCTGTAATCCTCATTCCTTCAATCATCTTCAGGTGCAGTTTGCAGACTGATCCTTGTTTCAGCTTTTTCTCATGTAGGAGTGTCCCTCCCAGGATTATAGGCTGGATGTGAGGTGTGTGCGTCCTTCCCAGTAATATAGACTGTGTGTGAGAAATGTCTATCTCTCCCATTAAAATAGGCTGGATGTGAGATGTGTGTGTCTCTCCCAGTAATATAGGCTGGATGTGAGGTATGTCTGTCTCTCCCAGCAATACAGGCTGGATGTGAGCTCTGTGTGTCTCTCCCAGTAATAAAAGCTGTATGTGAGCTCTGTGTGTCTTTGCCAGTAAAATAGCCTAGATGTGAGATGTGTGTCTCTCCCAGTAATATAGGCTGGATGTGAGATGTGTCTCTCTCCTCCAGTAATATTGTCTGGATGTGAGCTCTTAAGAGTCTCCCCCAGTAATAAAGGCTGGATGTGAGGTCTGTGCGTCTCTCCCAGTAATATAGGCTGGATGTGAGGTCTGTGTGTCTCTCCCAGCAATACAGTACTGGATATGAGGTCTGTGTGTTTCACAGTAACATAGGCTCGATGTGAGGACTGTGTGTCTCCCAGTAATATAGGCTGGATGAGAGCTCTGTCTCCCAGCAATATAGACTGGAAAGAGCTCTGTGTGTGTACTGCTGTATTAATTAGCCAATATTTCAGCACAGCTTATACCCTTGATTTAATTTCTCTGCCCTAACTGAGACTGTAGATACTTTCACCCCTCTCCACATTGTGCACATCTCCCTCTCCCCAGGCAGGATTTACAGACACTCGTAGCAGCATAATAGCAAGAAAAATAAATATTGGACCATCTTTATAAAAAATAAAATATATATATATAATATATATATATATATATATATATTACTATACATTAACAAGGGACTTTAACATCAGTACTCTTTATTAGGATAGGTCATCAATGTCTAGTCGGTGGGAGTGTAACACCTGACACCCTGACTGATTAGCTGTTCCCGATGTCACAACTTAAAGGAGTTGTCCATGGCTTTGATATTAATGGTATATTCTCAGGATAGGTAATTATTGTCTGATTGGTAGGGGAACGAGACCTGGTACGCCTTGCCCCCAATGCTGCCACATGCCGGAACTACTCAGTTGCGGAGCAGTCAACAGAATAGTAACTGTGGCCAGGTAAGATACATATGCCTCTTATTAATTCGAATAGGTGGCAGTACCTGACCATGGCCAGTATACAGTTGACAGAGCCATGCTGTGTAGCTCCACAACTGAGTGGATCCGACTGGTGGCTGTGCCTGGGGCAGGGTGTGCCAGGTGTCATTCCGCCACCGATTCGACAATGACGACTTATCCTGTGGATATGGGATTAATGTTAAAGTCCCGGACAACCCCTTTAAGTTGAAACCGTGGACCACAATGCAAAACCTCCAACAAGGCACCCAGCCTATATGGATTTTTAATAGCTTGGATCTTCTCTTAATGACCACTATATTCTCTACCCCTTGGCATGACTTTACGACATCTGCAGTTTCAGACCCAATTCGAAATTTATCAGTAAATTGTTTCCTTAAAAATACAAATGAAAAAAACCGAGCTGTAAATAGAGAAGATTATGGTCTGATAAATACACGTCAAACTTCTCCGCAAGAACACCAGCCCCGGTGTACAATACAGAGCCGCAGAACCCGTACACAGAGATTTATCGTTCAGCTTTGAACTAAATGGCATATGTAGACTTCGGCGTTCATAAATTAGCCATGTTGCATTAAAGTCTAAGGTTGAAAAACACAGGAAAAGGTTGAGTCAGTCTGAGAGCACTTATATTGTGAATGTCGAGGAGCAGTTCAAAGGATATGAAATATGTCTCTTGTTTTGACACTATTGTAATGGTATAGTTGTTCACTTGCCTTGTTTCTTCGAGCTTTATGGTCCATAAAGTTTAATAACAATCTTAACAGCTGAACAGTGAGCGCACAATTCTGGGAGGCCGCTGTACAAAGCCGGATCAGTATTTTATCAAGGTAATCTTTTTCGGTAACATATGGGTCTCTTGTCTGGCTTACCCACTTTTTAAATGGCTTTGTGGGGGCTGTGTATTTCTTACTCCAGACACCAAAACATTTTCTATCTCCTTGAAAAACGAAACGATTGAGACGTGCGTGGAATAAGATGAGATCTCTTGGGGACGTTTCGGAAAACTATTCCTTTTGTGTTAATAAAATATGTTTTGTAGGATGGGATGTGCACATGTTTTTAAGTAGTTCACAAGGAGAGGGGTGAAATTTAGATTAATGCAATGTATGAAGTCTATACAGATTACTGGGAAATTATGATTACCATTAATTAGTAGATCGTCATGATTGGTTGTAAAACAAAAGTACGGTATATCAAGGGAAGTGTAAAAGGGGGGCATCGAGAGGTTTTTACTATCACTGTGAAGATTTTAAGTTGTGGGTTGTAATAATAACCTAGGCAGGTTAACGATGCAACAATTTTTATTGGTACCCATACAGGATATTACAGCGATCCCAGGTAGAGGGCCACAATGCGATGTACCCAGTCCACAAATTAACAAACCAGTTAACAACAATAGTTCTCAAGTTAGTTCCCAAAATCCATTATATCAATATCATGACCGTAGAATGTGTATAGGAGTTCAGTCGGGAAGAATGGTACTTAGGATAGTTCCTAGAAGGTAGGGGGATTTCACACTAGCGGGTGTTTGCATCCGATGGGGATCCTGTGCAAACCACATCTGACCGCGTCCATTTTAAATTGTAAAACCTGATGCAGCGAGAGATGACCACACTGGTGTAATGAGGTGAGCAATTCAGATTGTATTATTGAAATCGACACTGAAGTGAGCATTACACAGTCCGATACTGCCCCTTGTGAACAATTGCTGAAATGACTGCAGAGAGAAAAAAAAACATTGTTTGCTGATCCCCTCCCCCAAGAGCCTTGTGCTGAGGAACAGAAAGGGCGGGAAGTCAGGATAGATACAGAGTTGAGCCAGAGAAGATCTTCCTGTGGATGTCTGTTGAAAGTGGACTACTTTGCTACACCTTGCCGGAAAAATCACCCCGCAGAAGCCCCTGTGACTGATCCTGGGCTGTGTATCTGGCCGCTCTGCAAAACCTTGCCCGTCGAGCACCCAGGGTGCATGTGCAGGGGCGGTGACCGACATAAGGGAGCCATTTGGCTGTTGTGATCTCCCTCCTGCTGCTCTGTGTGCCCTGAGACTGGGAGAGACATTAAAAGAAAAGTTCTGTTACCTGCGGAAGGAGACCAACGACGAAGACTGAGGAGTTCCCCAGGCCTGCTACGTGGGAGCGACATCTTCTTCTGTGATAGACTGGTACGTGATTTTAGGGAAAGTTAGGGAAAGATATCTTCATTGTTGTGTTTTTCTTTTCTTGCTGCGTACCCGGCAGAAGTGAAGATTCAGAGACTCTAATATATACAAGTGCGCATATAGTTCGGTTGACTGTGATATAAACATGTTTGCCAGTAAAGAAAAGTTATTATCGGTTAAACCTGAGTATGGGGATTCTGTTGAGAAAGATCATACACACACACCCGCGGCCTTACCACCGGTCGCTACACTGGTATTACAAGAGATCTGTCAGATGGATCCAGAATAATAGCGGTCCGGTCAGCTCTAGCTGCATCAGGTTTTTGTCCGTTTTATTCCGGATCCTCTGATAGACAGACAGACAGATATAGAGCTCTCAGTCTCTACCTTGCTTCCAGGGCCGCCCACTACCAAGATCATCTGCTGGCAGCTTATCTCAAGAACATGTGAGTGGCCATTGGAAAGCAAAAAGGCCAGATTCATCTTCCCTGACATTATCTGTCAGGGAAGAGTCAGAAGACCTTCATAGATAATGGATTATCGGATGATCCTGAAGATATTCGTGGGTCCAGCAAAGTTTAGTTTAATCATGATAGGGTCTTTATTCCCATGTTTTTCAAAAAGACATGTTTGACCAAAACAAATGTGGCTAAAAATTAAGGTCTTGGAATTGAGGAGCAGCAATAAAACAACCTCTAAGCTGAAATCTATTGTCTACAACATCCTTGATAATGAGTACAATACTGCACTGCCCCTGCAGGATTTATTCTGCATTACATAATGTAAATTGAAAACAACAGACTCTCTGGTGATGCCTGGGTCCTCCAGTGAAATAGAGATATTCTCTTAATAAGGTATTTATAACTACCTGGCATGGTAGAATCGCCTCACACCCTTGTCATCGCGATGAAGCTGCAGGGTGTTTAAGTCATTAACAGTGAATGGAAAAAAAAGTTTCAATCTCTTTGTCCTTGAAATAATTAACCGGCATTGACTTCTTGCTTAAATAATCACACTTGTCATGTGCTTGTAAGAAGGCCGAAGGCAAAGACATGCTGCTAGTGAGCTGACAAACACTGAGGTCCAAGAGAAGCCCTATTGTCCAGGCAATGACTGCAATCAGAGCAAGGATCAATAACACCAAAAGGAAATCACAAAAGTTTGCGACCAAAAAGATAGTGACCTTGTACCCACCTCTGGATCTTGGATGTAGTCAGGTACATTATATGGAAGGACATCAGCCAGGGCTTTTCACTGCATGAAACCCTGATATGATCACAACTGTAGTAACTAATTACATACCCACAAGAGTAGTGGCTGAAACATCAGCATAGCAATATTAGTAGATGAGCCATTGGGTTTTGGCATTGGGCTAGGCCTGGATGATCTTGCACACACAAATGCTAGAAGTTATAGAAGTGGTTGTCACCTATAATGTCTAGTACTCAGACTCTGCAAAAGTATCAATATGAAGCGGATATCTGGCAACACCACCTGGAACCCTGTGGTCCTCGAGATCATCAAGGGATTTTCCAGGACATTGATACCTGGACCTTCCTCTACTTGAATCAAACTTAAAAGGATCGATGGAATGATTGGTGGGAATCTGATACCGCCACTCCCCACAATCAGCTATTTGAGCTCCAGTGGTGGTCACCTGTACCGAGCGTATAGAGATATACTGCATAGTATCACAGCTGTATTGTACTACTTATCAGTGGCCACTATGCGTGTACAGAGCAGTGTTCTGGCCTTGTGCATATTTGGCCACCGAGGGATCTTCAAGCAACTTCTCAATTGGGGTGATGAATGTCGGACTCCCACCAATTTGATGTTGTTTTTTTATTTATTAGGAAGATATTCCATCAATACCAAATTCCAGTAAAAAAAAAACCTTTAAGCTAAAAAAGTAGATGAAGGGGAGGTTCGGGTATACTGGCCACCTGAAACTTGACATACTCTCCCACTGCGCATGCATGGGAATCTGGTGACGCGTCTCAATCCCGAGCAGTTGGCTGCTGATGTAAGAAAGGCGGCGTTTCGGGAAGCGGAGCGCATCAGACCGCACATCTAACATAGTAACATAGTTTTTAAGTTTGAAGGAAGACTTTAAGTCCATCTAGTTCAACACATAGCCTAACATGTGATCCAGAGGAAGGCTAAAAAAAGCCATGTGGCAACAAGAAGCTCCACATTGGGGAAAAAAATTCCTTCCTGACTCCAGATACGGCAATCAGACTATTCCCTGGATCAACCCCTATCAAGAGTCTAGTATATGTAACTGGTAATATTTATTTTCAAGAAAGGCATCCAGGCCATTCTTAAATGTTAGTAGTGACTCACTCATTACATACAGCATGTGGTAGAGAGTTCCATAGTCTCACTGCTCTTACAGTAAAGAATCCACGTCTGTGATTATGATTAAACCTTCTTTCCTCCAGACGTAGAGGATGCCCCCTTGTCCCCGTCTCAGGCCTAATAGTACCTTTACACGCCGCTACTGGATGGTGGCAACAACCGGGTACATGAGAGAAATGTATCTTGCACACCAATTCAACCAGGTAGTGGCGTGTGAAGACGGTTGTAGCCACCCGCCAGTGGCGGCACCTGTTTCAGAGCACTGCCCTAAAACAGGTGGTTACCCAGCCGATGGTAGCGACCTGTATCGGCGTGTAAAGAAGGAACAGAAGGGTTGTTTCGACACCATGCTATGTACCTGGTATGTACCTGGGGCGTGACACAGGCTCCGGGAAACCGCCCCCCTTCAGCGATTATTGGAGGAAGCTCCTGCGTTACGATTGGTAGTCGCTGCATAGGGAGGCATATTTAAGGAGCTGACCAGTCACACTACACAATTGCTCGAGCGTCATGTATTAGTCAGCCTCCTGCGCTGCCTGGCCAATCATGATGCTATTGCTTTGTCCTATCAGCTACGAACGTCTCGTAATCCACAATTGTGGCACGCCTATGGTAATGTCCATGCTGCACCAGGACCTGCCCATATTAGCTTGTTGTAGCGGTGTGTAAATGAGGTAAGGTGCTCTGCAGAAGGTAACTTGAGACACCCGGCGTGTATCCAGAGATAGATGTAACCTACCATAGCGCACCTTGTTGCGGCGTTAAAGGTGGTGCGTTTACCGTTGGCAACCATTTGTGCGTGCTCATGCACGTGAAGCACCCGGTTGTTGCCACCATCCAGTAGCGGCGTGTAAAGGTACCATAAGAGTAAAAAGATCATTAAAAAGGTCTCTGTACTGTCCCCTCATATATTTATACATTATTAAAGATCACCCCTAAGCCTTTTTTTTCCAAACTAAATAACCACAAGTTTAATAACCTGTCTTGGTATTGCAGACCCCTTAGTCCTCTAATGACTTTGGTCACTCTTCTCTGCACCCGCTCTAGTTCAGCTATGTCTTTCTTATCCACCAGAGAATAAATATCATTATCTATACACCGGGTGCGGGCGCCTGCCTGGTAACTCGGCGGCCATGAAGGATGGGTATTTATAGGAGCCGGTGACATAGGTTGGCTGCACAGACAGCACTTATCTGGAGATGTGGTACTTCGTAGCCCCAATGGAAGGAGACCCCTGTGGTCTATGAAACAGCTGTAGGGATTTACATCATAGGGGTTCTCCATTATGTGTGGGACACTGCATAAAACATGGGTATGTGCAATATGTTATTTGACTGGTGAGGAATCGTCCTTCTTGAGATGCCTCACCTCTTCAATTTGTTAATGTAAGTTGCATCACATAGTTGAGCACACTGTGTAACATTGGTGTAACTTTTAAAGCTTCTATTTTCTACATATAGTTGTATTCTTGTAATACTGTAGTGTTTTCCTGTTCACTTGTGATGACAACTCTTTGATATGAACATTGGTACACCTTCTTATTGATATATTTTATGTGCCCTTTGTCTTTGTGCTGTATAACTTTCTGTTACTCCTTATTTGATGATTTTTAACTATTTCCACCCCTTGACTATGTAGGTTCCAGGACAGTATTCTGTCTTGTACCAATTTGGTTTTTTATGTGCTTTACCTATGTAACCTTGTCGGAATAAAATAACAGTTTTTCAACTCATGTTTCTTGGCCTATTGTATGGAGTGGTTGCAGTGGGCTGACTAAGTGGGCAGTGTTTCATGTAAGGATATTTTTGTATTAATACACTCTCTGTGGAAAGTACAGGGCAATATTCCATACACCAGTCAATGTCCATTGAGCACTGCATTGTACCTAGGGGTATCAGGCTGGATTGTCAAGCATACAGAATGCTATGATCATGACTCTTACACCACCAAAAGAAAATAAAAAAACAAAAAAGTGGTGCACTTTCTGCAGATGTGGAGATGTGAAAGCAATGGTCTTCCGTAAACATTTTCAAAACACTAGCGTTACCTAGTGATGATAACTTAGGGAAGGAGAATTTGATCACAATATGGCAAGCGAGGGGGTAAATTTGAAGACACAATATAGGGAGTAAGGTGGGGGTAAACTTGAGGCATTATGGGGAGTGTGGGGGTAGATTTTAAGACACAGAATGAAATGAGGATGGGGGGAAGAAGTGCCGACACCCATAATCTCTGCACAGGATCCCTGGAGTAGTCCAGTTGTGACTGGCTTACCACTTGGAATGTACAAAGAAAAGAATTCTGGACTCCAAAATCTTCAGATCATCAGAAGTACAGTAGCTTTATTCAGGTCCCATTAAAAATGCACTACAGGTCATAAGGGCAAGCCTAAGATGATAAAAATGTGAGTGAGCACTGCGTGGAGACTGAGTAGTCTCAAGTGGGGTGGTATGGAGAGGGGGCAGCATGGGGTGAAAATCATGGGATAGTATGCAGAAGAGGGGAGTATGATAAGGGGGTGCCACATAGAGACTGGGCAGTATAGGAGGGACGCAGTGTGGGAGAATAGTATGAAAGGGATAGGGCAATGTTGAGTGCATGTACCATAAGAGGGACAGTGCATATTTTGTGCAAGAAACCCAATGAGGAGCAATTATTGATTCAGTCACACAGCATAGGGCATATATTTTTATTCAAGAGCACGATAATGATACTGCTATATTTATGGGTATTGTGCCAGGATGTGCAGCAGAGGATTGTAGAAGATAGAAGTCTGCAGAGATGAGCTGTGAATGTGAAAAATCATCATGGTGTCTGGACAAGGTGAAGAAGAAATGAAAGAGAATGACTCTTATCAGAGGCATCATCTATAAGGTATCTGGATATAAATGATTATTAGTGTTACTAATTATCTTTAATACTGTGGTTTCATTAAGGTCTGCCATCTGATGATAACTCAAAGGAACAACTCCCAGTATCTCCTTAGCATTGTTAATGACATACTGGGAATTGTAAGTTAATGTGATACATATGTATATGTTTCTGACCTGACATTACAATTCATGTACCAAATACTGGTGGTGGTTTTGGTGATGTATTCCTGTACTGATGGTGGTTTTCGTTTTCATAATGTATTTCTGTACTGATGTTGGTTCTTATAAATTTTTGTACTGCTAACAGGGCAGTTCTGATGATTAATTTTTATACTGCTGGTGTTTCCAATGATGAATTTCTGTACTGAAGGTGGTTCTGGTGATGTGTTTATGTACTGATTGTGGTGCAGGTGATAGATTCTTCTGCTGTTATTGTTCAGATCCTGTGTACATGTAATAATCCCTAACTTATAAGATTACATGATACATGGATATGTTAATAAAGTGTTGTGCCATCTGACAAATTAAAAACAACTTTGTTTTTATTAACCTTATGAGCATTAAAGGGGTTGTCCCAAGTTTGTGATGAGTCTGCAGTCACTCTGTGTCACTTTATGTGACTTCAGACTTCTGAATTTTCACAGTGCGCATAATGCACACTGTCAGGTTTCTCTGGTGCTGAGAGTGGGAGGTAACAAAACCACAAGTATCTGATTTGCATACATGCAGTCATGTGCTGACTAGACCTATGTGGCTTCACTCAATGAAAACAAATTAAGTGAGGATGGACACATCTAGTCAAAATTTGTCTGAAGTATACAAATCGCATACTTGTGTGCAGATGACTGACCACTCTTGCCATTGGCTAGGGACAATCATAAATGTGTGCAGTACATGCACTGAGAAAATTCAGAAACCTGCAGACACCTAGAGAGACTTACACACTTTCATTTCAAACCTGAACACGCCTTTTAAATATAACATTAAAGGGAACCAACCACCTCAGATCACCCTAATACACAGTTAGTACATGTCCCTGCACCCTAAGGATACGTTTCCAGCACTGTTTTTGTGTAAAATCTTGCATTAGTATAACTGATATAAAGACTTTATAAAGTTACTAGCCTGGAGACTTTTGGGCGTATCCCTCCTTCTGTTATACTTCAGGGCTGTGCATTGCATGTCTGTGCTCCCCCTCCCTCCGTGCCTGCTGCCCTGCCCTGATGGGCGTCATCGTTATCTCCTCTGCACAGAGGGAGGGGGAGCACAGACATGCAATGAATGCACAGCCCTGAAGTATAACAGAAGGAGGGATACGCCCAGATGTCTCCAGGCTAGTAAGTTTATAAACTCTTTATATCAGTTATACTAATGCAAGATTTTACACAAAAACAGTGCTGGAAACGTATCCTTAGGGTGCAGGGACATGTACTAACTGTGTATTATGGTGATCTGAGGTGGTTGGTTTCCTTTAAGCCCTGTAGTCCAATCCTAACAACTTGTAATATACTCACTATCAGGATTCAGCACTTGCTGGTTCCAGCAGTCATCATGTGGACACTTCGATCATATCCGATTTTCATACTTATGGTCCTGTGACAGCTTTGCCCCCCTGCTTCTATCAGTTTTTCGCAGAACATTGAGAGAATTATGAAGAGCAGCTAGTCAGTTTGTGACAGTAAGTGTTAAAATTGGATATGAATGATTGATCATATGACGACTACTCAAACCGCTTACAGGGGTTGGCACGCCAAAATTCTTGCATCGGGTGCCGGAAAGCCTAGATACACCTCTGTCATTTGCACTATTTTGCCTTTTGTTATTATTACATTTTGCTGTGCTAATTAGAACAAGATCAACTAGAGTAACCTGGGCCAAAATTTACATAAAATAACCAGAATTAAAAGAGAATAATGAAACAAGCGGGGGAGCTATAAAATCTGCATTCTCTATGAATAATGTTGAAAGGAATTTCTGTGATGTTTCCGAGTTTTTATTTCTTTCTGCATAAAATGGCATTTATCATAAATCTGATGTGATAGGTGATACATTCACAGACAAGAGATTAAATGGATGAAGATTCAGATGCCAGTGTGTTATATGCAAATCCAAAAGGCTCTGATTACTTCAGTGAAGGTGGAATTAAAAACAACATGTTCATGCAGTCAGTGGTCTACAGAGAATATGGGACCCCAAGGTAAAAAATTAAGCTGCGATCAGGGTCTGCTTGACACGAGCACACCGTTAACTAACGGCATCAATGGGTCACGTGTCTCCATGCCATATTCATGACGAAGGACATTTTTTACTTTATTGCAAGATAAGAAGTATTTATATTACACTACTGCCTATTTTGCGGTGAAATTTCTGGCATATGATGTAATATCACAACTGCTTAGTCATGATGATTCATTAAAATAACACTGGTGGAACTGCTGGTATTTAGAGAAATACTGATAGTGCACTAATAAACTGAGCCTGTAAATTATAGGCCAATAAGTTTAACCTCTAAGGTGGGTAAAATCCTTGAAGGTTTCTTAAGAGATGCTCTACTGGAGTATAACTATCATGGTCGCTTTACACGTCCCCATATCATTCCGATATTGTATACAACGGCACGGGAGCGCGCACATTTTTGGCACTAGTCCAAGATCGCATAGGAGATGTTACAAAGTGCGATATCGACAGTCAACGCAAGTATGATTTCGTACGCCCCTTTTGCACACTGCTTCTCATTAACTCGGGAACTACCAATTAACATTGTAGTGAATAGGGGAAGTTGTGCTCTAAATCGTAAACGCGCTGCCACACAGCACGATCATGCCAGATCATCCATCCAATATCGGGCAGTTGGAGAGCCCGCACAATTCTCTCCCGATATTGTTTTGGCATCGTTCTTGCATCAAATTGCATATTTACACCACACAACGCATGAACGATATCGGCGCCAACGCACAAACCACGTGACTTTTTATCGTTGTTAAACAACGATATCGGGACGTGTAAAGCGGCCATCAGACCAACCTCATGACACAGTATCATTATGGGATTACGAGGAACCATTCCTCTCAAACTAATTTTATCAGCTTCAATGAAGATTTAGTTCCAGTCTGGACTAAGAAAATGCAGTGGCTGTTGTGTATATGGACTTTTCAAAAGCGTCACATAAAATATTGGTACCTAATATGAGAATAATGGGGTAAGAGAATATACCGTATGTATAACTGGGTTAAGAACTGGCTCAGATATAGGATAAAGGGTAGTTTTTAATGGAACACACACTCAGTTTGGGTCACAGTTAACAGTGGGTAACACAGGGGTCAGTATTTGGCCCTCTTCTTTTTAATATATTTATTAATGACCTTGTAGGGGGCATCCATATTTGCAGATAATATTAAACTCTGCAGGGTAATCAAATCAGAGGAGGATTTTTTTTTATTACAGGAGGATATATGTAAGCTGGAGACTTGGGCTAAGAAATGGCAATTGAAATTTATTATGGATAAATGTAAGGTCATGCACTTGGGCAGAGGAAGTAACAATTATAATTATATACTGAATTTTAAAACACTGGATAAAACTGTCATAGGCTAGGGTCACATTTACGTTTTGACCCTAGCCTAACGGATTGTGGTTTAAACTTACTAGTTTTTCCAGCACCGCATAGCGTTACCGCTATGTGGTGCTGGATAACGCTGCCCCTAGTTACCCGATATTTACCTTCCCAACCAGTCTCACAGACAGCTGCTGGGAGTGCGCTTTACAGCGCCGCACAGGAAACGCTGTCTGCTGGAAAAACTACTAAGTTTAAACAGCAATCCGGTAGGCTAGGGTCATAACGTAAATGTGACCCTAGCCATAGAAAAAGACTTGGGTGTATGGGTGGATGGCAAACTCAACTTTTCTGACCAGTGTCAGGAAGCTGCTGCCAAGACGAATAAAATAATGGGATGCATTAAAAGAGGCATAGATGCTCATGAGAAGAACATAGTTTTCCTCTATATAAGTCACTAGTACGACCACACTTAGAATACTGTGTACAATTCTGGTCTCCGGTGTATAAGAAAGACAGCCGAACTAGAGTGGGTGCAGAGAAGAGCGACCAAGGTTATTAGTGGACTGGGTGGTCTGCAATACCAAGACAGGTTATTAAACTTGGGGTTAATCAGTTTGGAAAAATAAAGGCTTTGGAACGATTTTATTAAATGTCTAAATATAAGAGGGGACAGTACAGAGACCTTTTTTTATTGATCTTTTTACTCTTAGGCCTGCAACTGGGACAAGAGGGCATCCTCTACATCTTGAGGAAAGAAGGTTTATTCATAATCACAGATGCAGATTCATTACTATAATAGCAGTGAGAACTCTCTGCCGTATGATATTGTAAGGGTTGATATACTACTAAAATTTAAGAAGGGTCTGGATCCCTTTCTTGGAAAAAATATAATATTACTGGTTATGTACAGTACATTCTTATGGTGTTTGTCCAGGGAACTAGTCTGATTGCCGTATGTGGAGTCAGGAAGGATTTTTTTCCCCAATGTGGAGCTTAGTGTTTGCCAAATGTTTTTTTTTTTGCCTTCCTCAGGATCAACATGTTAGGCTATAGGTTGAACTAAATGGGCTTAAAGTCTATGATCAACCTTAACAACTATGAAACTATGAACTACAGTATGAAATACTGTTTGATGTATATTGAGGTCCTATGAATATAGCCAGCAATGTAAATACTAGCTACTTACGTTATGATTGTCATGTCTATAACCATTGTAGAATCAGAGTCTAGTATGGTATACGAGTCATGTCTGTGTCCATTGTGGTATAGGAGTCCAGTCATGACTATGTTCATTGTGGTACAGGAGTCCGGTCACCAGGGCCGGGACGATGGGTAGGCGACCCTAGGCGATCGCCTAGGGCGCCATCTTGTGGAGGGCGCATTGCCCGCCCCCAGGAGGGCCCCGCGCTGACCGCCGGCGGCCGCGCCGGCCAGAGAGGAGGGAGGAGGGGACTTCCTGTCCTGCAGCTCTGCCCGGTGCCCGCCCCTCCTCTCCTCCAACATGGCGCCTATGGAGCGCGGATCCGAGGAAACAGCTGAGTTCCTCGGACCCGA
Organism: Allobates femoralis; assembly: GCA_033576535.1. Taxonomy (NCBI): domain Eukaryota; kingdom Metazoa; phylum Chordata; class Amphibia; order Anura; family Aromobatidae; genus Allobates; species Allobates femoralis. Next base: position 89,287,802 of record JARQOC010000010.1, read on the forward strand.
TCTTAGTGTACTGAGCATGCTCAGTACACTAAAATCGCTCTGTGCCATAATATCACTTCTGCAATGTATATTCATACATTGCAGAAGTGATATCCTGTGAAATGAAAGGGTTAAAAATAAAAAAATCATTATTCTCACCTCTCCACGATCCAGCGATGCCTCCAGCGCTCTGTGCGTCTAGGACCTGGCCTGACGTCACAGTTGAGTCACATGACCGGTTACCGCGGTAACCGGTCATGTGACTGTGACATCACGCCAGGTCCTGTTGATCAGAAGAAGCTGGAAGCAGCGCGGGTGTCGTGGAGAGGTGAGAATAAAGATTTTTTTTATTTTTTAAGCTCTGCAGAAGGAGGGCAAAGAGGGGCTGCAAAGAGGGGGCAAAGAGGGGAGCAAAGAGGGGCTGCAAAGGGGGCAAAGAGGGGAGCAAAGAGGGGGCAAAGAGGGGAGCAAAGATGGGCAAAGAGGGGGGCAAAGAGGGGCTGCAAAGAGGGGGCAAAGAGGGGCTGCAAAGAGGGGAGCAAAGAGGGGCGGCAAAGAGGGGCAAAGAGGGGGCAAAGAGGGGCTGCAAAGGGGGCAAAGAGGGGAGCAAAGAGGGGAGCAAAGAGGGGGCAAAGAGGGGAGCAAAGAGGGGGCAAAGAGGGGCTGCAAATGGGGCAAAGAGGGGCTGCAAAGAGGGGCTGCAAAGAGGGGCAAAGAGGGGCTGCAAAGAGGGGAGCAAAGAGGGGGCAAAGAGGGGGGCAAAGAGGGGCGGCAAAGAGGGGAGCAAAGAGGGGCTGCAAAGAGGGGGCAAAGAGGGGAGCAAAGAGGGGAGCAAAGAGGGGGGCAAAGAGGGGGGCAAAGAGGGGGTCCAAAGAGGGGATGCAAAGAGGGGAGCAAAGAGGGGAGCAAAGAGGGGGTCCAAAGAGGGGCTGCAAAGAGGAGGGCAAAGAGGGGCTGCAAAGAGGGGGGCAAAGAGGGGAGCAAAGAGGGGCTGCAAAGAGGGGAGCAAAGAGGGGCTGCAAAGAGGGGGGCAAAGAGGGGAGCAAAGAGGGGGCAAAGAGGGGGTCCAAAGAGGGGCTGCAAAGAGGGGGGCAAAGAGGGGGGCAAAGAGGGGCTGCAAAGAGGGGCTGCAAAGAGGGGAGCAAAGAGGGGGCAAAGAGGGGGTCCAAAGAGGGGCTGCAAAGAGGGGGTCCAAAGAGGGGCTGCAAAGAGGAGGGCAAAGAGGGGCTGCAAAGAGGGGGCAAAGAGGGGGTCCAAAGAGGGGGGCAAAGAGGGGGGCAAAGAGGGGCTGCAGAGAGGGGGGCAAAGAGGGTCTGCAGAGAGGGGGGCAAAGAGGGGCTGCAAAGAGGGGGTCCAAAGAGGGGCTGCAAAGAGGGGGGCAAAGAGGGGCTGCAAAGAGGGGGGCAAAGAGGGTCTGCAAAGAGGGGGTCCAAAGAGGGGCTGCAAAGAAGGGGGCAAAGAGGGTCTGCAAAGAGGGGGGCAAAGAGGGCTGCAAAGAGGGGCTGCAAAGAGGGGGCAAAGAGGGGCTGCAAAGAGGGGAGCAAAGAGGGGGGCAAAGAGGGGCTGCAAAGAGGGTCTGCAAAGAGGGGGGCAAAGAGGGGAGCAAAGAGGGGGTCCAAAGAGGGGATGCAAAGAGGGGGTCCAAAGAGGGGCTGCAAAGAGGGGGGCAAAGAGGGGGCAAAGAGGGGCTGCAAAGTGGGGGGACAGAGGGGACAAAGAGGGGAGACAGAGGGGAGAAGGGTGACAGGAGGGGGACAGGAGGGGGACAAGGTGACAGGAGGAGCAGGGAGAGGATCCAAACTGATGCTGCAAAACATCGGGATCGGATGCCTATTTGGCATCCGATTGCAGTCATCAGTTTGGATCCGATGCTGTCTGAGGGGTGCTGCAAAAAGTCTGATCCCCTCGGACAGCACAAAAACGCTGTGTGAAAGCAGCCTTATTTGGCACGGATCAGGTCGGATCCCATTCGGTCCGATTTGACCCGCTGTGCCAAAAATCGAAGCAGGCTGCGATTTTGGGCACAGCAAAAAATCGGCCAGAATCGGATCCGACAAAAATCGGATGCCAATAAGGCCAAATCCGATGTGATCTGTGCCCATAGGATAACATGGGGTCAAAATCTGATCCGTGGCTGTCCGTTTTACAACGGACAGCCACGGATCACAGAAAAACGCAGTGTGAAAGCAGCCTTACAGCAGATGCACTGTGACGGCGGCCGCGGTGAGTGTGCAAAGGCGCGCTTCCCCCCCCCGGCCCCCGCATACTGGGCCCTGTATACACCACTGGGTCTTGTATACACCACTAGGCCCTGTATACACCACCACTGGGCCCTTTATACACCACCACTGGGCCTGCTGTATATACTGCTGGGGCCTGTATATACCACTGGGGCTGCTGTATATACTGCTGGGGCCTGTATATTCTGCTGGGGCCTGTATATACCACTGGGGCTGCTGTACAGCCCCTGGGGCTGCTGTATAACCCCTGGGGCTGCTGTATTACCCCTGGGGCTGCTGTATAACCCCTGGGGCTGCTGTATTACCCCTGGGGATGCTGTATTACCCCTGGGGCTGCTGTATTACCACTGGGGCTGCTGTATTACCCCTGGGGCTGCTGTATAACCCCTGGGGCTGCTGTATAACCCCTGGGGCTGCTGTATTACCCCTGGGGCTGCTGTATAACCCCTGGGGCTGCTGTATTACCCCTGGGGCTCCTGTATTATCACTGGGGCTCCTGTATTACCACTGGGGCTGCTGTATTACCACTGGGGTCTGTATATACCACTGGAGAGGCTGCTGTATACCACTTTGCTGGGGGCTGTATACCTGTGCTGGGGTCCACCCTCGGCTTATACACGAGTCAATAGGTTTTCCCAGGTTTTGGGGGCAAAAGTAGGGGGGTCGGCTTATACACAGGTCGGGTTATACACGAGTATATACGGGTAGTAATCCTACAATGTCTGCTGGACATGGTATGAGGAGGTTTATGGCTCAGTCAGTACACACTCCATACTTCATGGTAAGGGGAGGGTTTATGGCTCAGTACACACTCCATACTTTTTGTTATTAACCAGTTAATGCTCTCTTGTCCACCGCACTGCAGTTTCAAAAGAGGACAACAGCGAGACAAGCAGCAACATGGCATCAGAGAGTCCCTGACCTCGAAATAGAAGATCCTCAGATCCTGGTATTGTGACATAATATTAAGAATAATACTTTTTGCATTTATATTACACTATGAACTCCACAGCACTTTACATACATCATGAACACTGTCCCCATTGGGGCTCACAATGTAAACAACCTATCAGTATGTCTCTGTAGTGTGGTTGGACGAACCTTTTATAGGTCCCTGTTAAATTAAATTTACTTTCAAAGTATGCTGACATTTTTATTCCCAGACATATTTCGGGGGGTGGGGGGGGGGGGGGGCGCCGTTTGCCTTACCTGCCTAGGGCACCGAAATGCCTTGTCCCGGCACTGCCGGTCACGTCTACATTCCAGTGTAGTAAAGGAGTCCATTCATGTCTATATACATTGTGGTATGAGTCCAGTCATGTCTACATTCCATTGTGTTACAGGAGTCTAGTCATGTCTATGTCCATTGTGGTAGAGGAGCCCAGTCATGTCTACGTTCATTTGGGATATAGGAGTCCAATCATACCTATTGCGGTGTTGGAGTTCAGTTCAAAGTGGGTAGGGGCTCTTAATACATGCAGTAGGTTGGTACAAAAAAAACTAAGGTTGATATTAAACATTTTCCACCAGATTTCTTCTCATTTTCACTTTCAAGCTATTTTGGCATTCAATAAAGGTTTTAAATTGTAATTAAATCATGTTTAGGATAGTCTTCCTCTTAGAGCACTCCAGTTACCAGCATATTCAGGTGAGTTAAGGAGTAAAAAATGTCTTTGTACAAATCATAGAGGTAACTGGCAATTACCCAGACTGAACATGACTACAAAGTTTTAACTTCTATTTTGATAAATAGGGAGCGCACATAGGGCGTTATCTTCTTAATAAATAGTCCAGTCCCCCCAATCGGTGTGACTCACCTGCGGTGGTTGTGAGAGCCACAACAAACTGAGAGAGCCTGGTAATGGTCGCTGCAGGAGCCCACTGAAGATAAATGATTTCCACCGAAGAAAGAGCTGGGCTTTGTAGTCCGCGCTGACCTCAAGAAACTTCCAGTCCAGTAAAGGGTTAATCAGGTTCCAGAACCTGATTAACCCTTTACTGGACTGGAAGTTTCTTGAGGTCAGCGCGGACTACAAAGCCCAGCTCTTTCTTCGGTGGAAATCAACTTCTATTTTGGTGTCACGGGGGTACAATGATGGAGAGCGGTCGCTTCTATTTCAGATGCCAGAAGGTCATAGTGCACAGCTACATACACACTTGCATGGGTTTAATCTACATTGCTTTCCAGTTAGCTGTGAAGATTTTTCTTGCTCCAAGGAGACGAGGGTTAAGCAGTTAGTTTGGTCTTCTAAGGCTTTCGATCCTGGATTATCTCAGCTGTTCTGATTTTTCACTCCCCTCTGCTATAAATACCTTTCCACTTAGGAAGCTTGCTATACCTTGGTCTGGGTCTCCAGGTGTGAGCTGTGAATAAAGAAGTTGTTTAAAGAGCCATATCAGGAGTTTGCTGCTTGGACGTTTGTTTGGTGTCTTCAAATCTTTTATTTGGTTTTTAGTTTGCCTCACTTATCCTTTCCTTTACTTCTTCCTCAAGTCTGGTGTGCATTGTACAATAGCTGTTTCTTTTTACTCTTGTCTGTCTTTTCCCCTTTCCGTCTTTATCCTAGAGTGGAACTAGAGTTCCTGCTGTCCTGCCCTCTAGTCAGGGTTGTGTTCAGGGAAGCACTGGGATAGGAACGTGATCATCAAAGAGGTGAAGTAAATTTGTGTCCCTCAGTCTAAGCCTGATTGTTACATATGATGCCCTGATGAAGTGGCCACGTGGCTATGAAACGCATTGGCAGTGTTGTTGTGTGGTGTGGTGGTGAATAAAAGATTTCTTCAAAGTCGGTCTCCTGTGGTCAGCACGGAGCATTCCTGGTGTCTTCAAATCTCCTTGTTCTAAGCCTGACTGTGGGAGCAGTGGGTCTATGTCCCTCTCTACCCTCAATCTTGTAGCTTGACCCTAGGCCATATGATTGGTTTAGAATTAGATATAATTTGAAAAATGCTTCTTTAGCAAATCTGTAAATCCCCTACAGACTTACACTACAATTTATAAGAACAAGGCTGTAATTCTAGTATGTCTGAATTTTGTCTTTCTTTAAATAGGTTTATTAAGTCAGAGATAACACGGAATGATCCAGCTGTGGTTACTGAAACGATCTGTTATCAGCAGAACCCTGTGCAGAAGTCCCAGAAATAGGGTCTATAGGTGCAATGTTTCTTCAAGAACTATTTTTTGCAGCAGTACTTCAGCCTAAAACAAGGAAATTCTTGACTGGCAAAACCAACTCCATATCTCAAAATGCCATACCGGTGAATTAAACAAGGGGTTGTCAGCTACCCTTTTCACTTAGGCTGGGTTCAGGTGGCTATATTGTATATCTGGCCCGTCCCGGCTGCAAATTTCTGGCATGACTGTCTCTGTGTTTGGCTTCCTGTGCTTGTGCGCTACAATTATAATGAGTCTCTGTGTGTTCTGTGATAAACACGGACTGGTCAATCTGAGAGAGTCCTAAATATGGCCATACCCATTAGGAAAATGTTGACTGAGCCTGCTGATTTTTCTGAAGATTGGTTGATACACTGTGAATGACAGCATATTGACTAAACGTCTTTGACAAGAGTCAAATGAAAGAAGAATTGGGTAGGTGGATTTCTACATGTCCACTACTTTAGTTTTCATGGGAGGCAAACCACCACCAGACATGCCTGCCATCAGCTTACCACCCCGCCTCACAATGAGAATACATACACGCTTTGCCAAACTGGACATGCATAGGCACGGAGATGCCAATTTGGCCACTTTAATGTACAGTAATTCCAACACTACGACACACAAGACTCGTTCTTATTGTCAGATAATGAAATTATACAACCAATCTTGTACAGTTGGCATCATGGCGCAAGCAAAAAGATCTTTGATGTCTTGTACAATAAATTATAATTTCATACAATGTAGCTAAAAGTGTCTCCGACAGTAGGACACAATCAAACAGCCTCCAGCTGAAAAATCCCTTACATGTATCAAATCTCCGTTTTGCCAACCCAAAGTGGGAATATAAGCTTAAAGGCCTGAATTTAACAAACCTAATTATCAAGGCTTAATTAGTACCAAGGGTGATGCTTCTCAGAACACCTGCAGGCTTAATTTATGTCCTGACAGAGAGGAACAAGTGTTAATGGGCTGTATTTATGGTAATATCTGTACTTCGGAGAGCGTGGGGGATTGAACACAGCACTATATGGTAGCGATCTATGCCAAGCTCTACTGCAAACCGTTACCATTTTACTCCTAATACTACACCGTGCACCTGTCCTTGGAGAAATAATGGATCTCTCATACACTTTGGCCATAAAAAATAAATATATGTAAGAGGCAAACTGCGCAATATCATTAGTTGGACTTCCATTTCCTCGCCACAAGAGACAAAATTATTTTGTAAAGCCGCGGTCATTCAACGTGCGGACGGTGATGAATATGAGACATCTCATTATACATTATGTAGTAATTAAACACAGCAAAAGTGACTCTACTGACCTAAAAGAGAATATATATATTCTGCATGCTGTTTGAAATATTAGGAAACATAAAAGGTTTTTTCATGACTCTGTGGGATCCCGGTATGAAGCGCAATCTAACATTAGAATAATGTTGTACTAGTCAGTCTGAAAAGAGTAACGAGAACCGAGAAGCAAAATATGTCAGCCGGAGGGACGCCAGGCATAAAGGCCTTTGTTAAACTGGGACATGGCGAGCTGCATCAATTGACGCTGGTCCCCATCAATTACAAGATCACATAAGGGATAGCACAGGCTGCCATAATGACGAACCATGAATATAAAGAAGATTTACTGGAGGGATTAGAACTTTAGCCAAATGTTTCTGTTCTTTGTATTTTACTGCATGCTTTACACACAATACCTTTTACCCAATTTCCTTTGAAAGAGTCTCTTTCATTTGGAAGAAGTGGGTCCTACTGCTGTATCCTTCATCCCTATAAAATTTAATTGAGCTGCCATTATTGGGGAGGCTCATGTGTTGGGGATTATGTCCCAACATCCATCGAGTTTCCAGCTGTTGGCACATTGGGTTTTTTGGTTAAAAAAAAAAAACTTCCTTGTGTTCCAAAGCTTGGTATATGATCAGACTTTGACTTAGGGCTCACTCACACAAGTGTATAACACGGATGAGGACTATCCAATGTTTTATCGAATAGCACTCCAATATTATACTATTGGGGGGTGCCAACCTCCGCTTTTTTCTCATACCGATCTGAAATGAGATACAAAGTGCAACATGCTGTGAGTGGCAGCATATATTGGATGGCACACACCTATTCAAGTCTACTGATCCCAATAATTAAGAAATAAACAGCACATGAAACGCTTGTCGGGGGAGCTGTGGGGGTCCAACCCTTACTGATTTAGAGTGCATGTTTATCTTTCTATTTATCAATGATATTTGCTTGATCAAATCCTTTTCAGAGTTTGTTAATAATATAGTCTCTCGTTTTTATGACCATAACTCCTTTTTCTCTTCTTTTGTTCACATATTTATATACTAGATGGTGGCCCCATTCTAACGCATCGGGTATTGTAGAATACCTTGTAAACAGGAGTGTACCGCGTCACACTATGACTGACAGCCTTGTAAACAGGAGTGAACTGCATCACACTATGACGCAGGATTCGAATCGCGCGCCAAGCCGCGTGCCGCGTCTCTCATTGGTCGCTCATTGGACTTGGAATTCAAAATACGCGCCAAGCTGCGCTGATTCTCTGATTGGTCTCTGCGACCGCGGCGACCAATCAGTGAAGCGGCGCAGCGGGAAATATGAATCCCACTCCGCTGATTGGTCGCTGCTGAGAGCGGCGACCAATCAGCAGCGCAGGATTCATATACCCTGCCAAGCCGCGCTGCGGCCACGCCAACCAATCAGAGAAGTAGTGCAGCTTGGCGCGCGGTTTGAACCCCACTCGTGTACTACCGCAGCGAGCAGCCGGGAGATGACCAGCTGACGCCGGTCATCTCCAGGCTGGCTCCCCGCGGACCTCCACGTGTGGCTGTTTAGCATACGCTGCGCTCATTGGTCATCGCGGCTAGCAGCGGCCAATGAACGCTGGCACCCGATTTCGGCCTCAGACAGAAGTGGCCACAAGGCAATTATATAGTATATGGAGTGGTCTACATGTTAGCCATAATTTGGTGACATTGTCCCTTGCGTCCTAGTTTAACTTTGATTATGTGCCTTTTGGATATTTTTTGTTTAAATCGATGTGTGCACGTGAATCATTGACAGTATTCGGATTTCATGTGAGTATCATTTCAATGTACATCAACACAGACAATACAGAAGATGGAGAAATGATTCTTGTATGCAACAAAATTCTATCACAGTAAGGCTGCTTTCAGATTAGCGTTTTTTTTACAATCGCGGCAGATTTTGCCGCATCTGTCGCATAACAGCCGACTTGCGGCACAAATCCAGCAAGCCCCAATCATTCTCTATGGGGCTTGCAGACATGTGGGGCAAGTGTGGTTTAACTGTATACGACACTTGCAACCATGCAAAAAAAAAAGCTGCTAGCAGTATGCTGGATTCGTGCCGCAAGTCGGCTGTTACGCAGCAGATGGGGTGATATCTGCCGGATCTGCTGCGATTATGAAAAATGCTGATGTGTAAAGTCCCTAAATGACTGTTGGTGAGTGTCATTAGCATAATCGATCCGAGTCTATGGTCATGTTACTCCAGCCTTATAGTGGCTAGCTCCAGCTAGGAGGCACTAGAGAGCCAGCTTTATTCATCTTTGAGGAGAGCTTATTTTCATTATGCCAATGAAAAGTCTCCACAAGGAGAAACATACGTTGAAACTAGTACCATGGTTGTCACTTACTAGAACCCTGAAACAGATGACTACAAATGGTTTTTTGGAGAATACTTTACTTTGCCTAAATAACTTTAGTCATCTTGCTGGGCAGAAGGATTGGGCACTAATCTATATTCTTATAGAGCAACTACTTAAAATAGGTGGCACTAGAGAGACAGTTTTTTCTTCCTTGAGGAGAGCTAGTTTGTATACTTTTTTTTCAGGGAGTATATTGGTAGACCTATTAGGAGTACCAAGCATCCAAGCATGGTAGAGCTCGCTCATCACTATTAGCTACCACAATTTGGCGCCCACTAGACAGTCATATTTCTTCCTCCTGGAGGTCAGATTTTTTTCCCCCACATATATCTTGTATTACTATATTTTTTGGCCCGAGTTTTATTCTTAATTAGCTATGAATGTTATAAGTCGATTTTTAGTGATTTGATTTTCTTATAGCTTAAAACTAATCTACACAGTTCAGACTTTCTGACACTTATACAAAACACTAGCTGTGAGCCCGATGCAAATGCATCGGGATTCTAGAACGTGCATTAATTTGCTTATAATAGTTATAGCTGGTCTGAGTACTTTTTGGGGGGGTGTGAGTATTTTTTTGGGGGGGGGGTGAGGACTTTTTGGGGGGGTGTGAATACTTTTTGGGGGGGTTGAATACTTTTTTGGGGGGTTGAATACTTTTGGGGGGTGTTGAATACTTTTTTGGGGGGGTTAAATACTTTTGGGGGGGGGTTGAATACTTTTTTGAGGGGGTTGAATACTTTTTTGGGGGGGTTGAATACTTTTTGGGGGGGTTGAATACTTTTTGGGGGGTGTGGAATACTTTTTGGGGGGTGTGGAATACTTTTTGGGGGGTGTGGAATACTTTTTGGAGGGTTGAATACTTTTTGGGGGGGTTGAATACTTTTTGGGGGGTGTTCAATACTTTTTGGGGGGTGTGAAAAATACTTTTTGGGGGGTGTTCAATACTTTTTGGGGGGTGTTCAATACTTTTTGGGGGGTGTTCAAAACTTTTTGGGGGGTGTTCAATACTTTTTGGGGTGTTTCAATACTTTTTGGGGGTGTTCAATACTTTTTGGGGGGTGTTCAATACTTTTTGGGGGGTGTTGAATACTTTTTGGGGGGGGTTCAATACTTTTTGGGGGGTGTTCAATACTTTTTGGGGGGGTGTTCAATACTTTTTGGGGGGGTGTGAATACTTTTTTGGGGGGTTGAATACTTTTTGGGGGGGTGTGAATACTTTTTGGGGGGGTATTAGATTCATTTTTTTATTTTAATTAGTTAATGTAATTAATATATTAATGTTATATATTTTTTTATTTTTTTATTTTTTTATGATTATGTTTTATTTTATTGTTTATTATTTATATTATTTAGTTATTTTTTTTTAAATAATTTTTATTATTATTAAATTTAAAAAACCGCACTTGCCGCACCTGCCGCAAGTCCCCCTATACTTTCTATGGGGATTACCGCAACCGCGCCGCAACCGTTACACTTGCGGCGCGGTTGCGGTAATCCCCATACAAAGTATAGGGGGACTTGCGGCAGGGGCGGCAAGTGCGGTTTTGCTCTTGCGACAACTGCGGCCGCACCTGCCGCAAGTGCAAAACCGCACTTGCTGCACCTGCCGCAAGTCCACCTATACTTTCTATGGGAATTACCGCAACCGCGCCGCAAGTGTAACCGCATCTGCCGCGTTCGCCGCATAACCGTTACACTTGCGGCGCGGTTGCGGTAATCCCCATAGAAAGTATAGGGGGACTTGCGGCAGGTGCGGCGGCTGAGGTAGCGACTCGCAATGGCCTCGCGGCCATTGCTCGCGCTACACAGCGACTCGCAATGGATCCCCATAGAAAGTATAGGGGGACTTGCGGCAGGTGCGGCGGCTGAGGTAGCGACTCGCAATGGCCTCGCGGCCATTGCTCGCGCTACCTCAGCGGTAAATCGCTAACTTTGTGGCCAAGCCTCTGGTTCGATTTTCGGCCAGCGACTCGCAATGGCCGCTTCGCGGCCATTGCTCGCACTCAGCCAGCGAGTCGCAATGGCCTCGCGGCCATTGCGGCGGCTCGCATTGGCCGCTACGCGGCCAATGCTTCGCTCGTGGTGACGTCACATAGTGACAAAGCCACAGTCTTTTCGGGACCCGACACGGAAGTGCCTACGGCAATTATATAGTAGATATCTATTATATAATCACGAATGGGTTTTTTGCCCCTTTTGAGTCCGCTCACCCTGCGAGTCAGCGTGGTCATGTGGATACGCCCGAAGCATTGGCCGCGCAGCGGCCATTGCGAGCAGTTCTAAGGCGACTCGCTATGCCCGCGCAGCGGGCATGGCGAGTCGCCTTAGCAGCGCGAAGCATTGGCCGCGAAGCGGCCATTGCGAGTCAGAGACTCGCTCTGCTAGAATCCCGATGCATGTGCATCGGGCACCCAGCAAGTATCTAATAATTCCTCAGAGAATACAATCCTTGCCGCCTTCTACAAAAAGCCAGTTATCTCCCGCTCCCCAGCATGCCTCCATATTTACATGCATAAAAAGGGGATTGCACAAAACCATATTCAGTCGCTCATTGTGATCTCACCATGATTTCTAGCATATGGTTAGCATTTTATCTACTGCTATAATGTGCATCAATCATATACTTGTGGCAAGAAGTTTCCAAGTGCACACATCAGAGCCGCACAGATATGCATGTATATAAAAAGTAATGTCTTATGCACACGGACGTATGAGGCATGAACTCCTAGTTCTTCAAAGCGATACCTATAGAGGTTCATTGACCCCTGCTATACCTCACCACACCTTTCATTGATTATATATATATTGATTATATATATATTGTGAGGTGGCGAGGTGTCGCATAATTAATGGGAGGTATGTGTCACAGTGATGCCTGTTATCTGTGACATAAGCCAGAGCATTATTCTCTAGTGCACGTTTGCACTGGGAGTTTTTACTTAGTGCATGCAAGGGTCTGGTTTATGGGTGCTGTGAGAGACGGGCGGGTCCAGTACCCACATACCTCACCGCTGGTTGTGGTTACAGGCTATAAACTGGAGCATGGTGTGAAGCACGGCTGTCTGTGCTAGAAGGGGCTGAGAGTAGCCTCCTGTGTGTGAAGACTCCAGGCCAAGTTGGATGCTCGTCACTGACCAACCTGTGTGAACGCAGGTCGGCGACACCTGAGAAGGGGCGCTGTAAAGCAATTGTTTTCCATTTGTTTTGGCCTGCACTTAAAGGCTGCTAGTTTTGCATTTTTCTGTTAATGGTTTATGGAGTAAATAGACCGTTTTAGACTATAACTTTGTGAAGACACTGCCTCTTGTTGTTCTCCGGACGCCCGCAAGCGAGTCACCCTATCACGATATATATATATACTTATTTTTTTCTGTTGAGAAGATAAATTGTACCATGAAATATAGCCTATGCTTCTGGGGCAGAACAAGCACGATATCAAAATATAATATGGGAGTACATTAAGTGTCCATTTTCATAGGTTCTGTGAGCAGGACTCAGCTTCTTTGTAGATTTTTGCAGTTCGCCTCTACATTAAAAGATCAGCAGAATGTAAAACAATAGTGATGGGTGAACCCAAACTGTAAAGTTTGTGGTCTGTACTGAACACCTTGTGTGCGTCTACTTCCGGGGCTGCTCATTATCTAGATATTCACTGCAGAGCGGACCAACAGCAAATCACAAACGCTGTCACAGAGAATGGGTGTCCGCTCACAGAGATGCAGCAGAGCTGAAGATGTTGCCTGTGGATTATGTCAGAGGGGAAGGTTTTTTGTTAATTACAAATGGGAAACAGGGTTGTCTTGTATTTTATTTAAAACATTTTTTTGGTGTTGTGTTTTTTTTACTGCTTACACTATGAATTTCAGGCTTAGTGCCAGCAGTCAATACAAAGCTGGCATTAACCTCTTTATTAATTACCCAGCATGCGAACGCCATCAGGGCCACTGGAAAAGTCAGGGTACAGTGCCAGAAAATGGCACTTCTATGAATGTACCATTTTCTGGGGCAGCTGCAGGATGCAATTCACAGCAGGGAGGCCCCCAAAAGCATGGGCCACCCTGCGATGAGGATTCCAGCCCCCAGCTGCCTAGTTGTACCTGTCTTGAAACCGAAATTATGGCAAAGTCCAATGTCATTTTCTTTATTATTTCATGAAATTCATGAAATAATTAAAAAAAAGGGCTTCCTTATATTTTTGGTTTCCAGCAAGGTAAAACTAGGCAGCTGGGGTAGGGAACTGCCTGTACCTGGCTGGTATACAAAAATACGGTGAAGCCCCACGTAATTTTTTCAAGGAATAATTATATAAAAAGGCTCAACAATATTGTGGTTTCGGTGCTTTTGTGGGCCAGGAGATGAAGATGACCACATTGAGCACAATGCATGCAGTTTTATGCCAAAATTGCAACAATGAAAGTATTAAATCTGCAGCAAAAACCATGTCGTGGTTTTGGTGCTTTTTTGGGCCAGGAGATGCGAATTAACACATTGAACATAATGCATGCAGTTTTGTGGCATAATTGCTAAAAAAATAAAGCATGAAGTATGCGACAAAAATCACGTGGCAGGTTTGGTGCTCTTTTTGGGCTGGAGATGCAGATGAACATATTGAACCCAATGTACCAAATAAGTATGAAATCTGCGACAAAAACCATGGTGTGGTTTAGGTGCTTTTTTGGGCTAGGAGATGCAGATTAACACATTGAACAGAATGCATGCATTTTTGTTGCCAGAATTGCACCTAAAGAGCATGAAATCCGAAGCAAAAATCACATCATGATTTTGGTGTGCCAATTCTCTGTGACAGCATCTATGATTGGCTGTTGGATGCCTCTGCAGTGAATATCCAGGAAGTACAAGCGGGTAGAAGCTGTTACGTTTAATGCTGTTTAATAACCATCTTCTTTCTTTTACAGCCTCCTAGGTCCCATCCCATTACTTTACATTCTGAGTTCGGGGTTCGGACTTAAGTTTGAACCACTTTTGATCCCGAACCCGAAATTTAAAAAAAATATTTGGGTGAATTCATTGAATCCGAACACTGGCAGGTTCATCCATCACTATAAAGCAATAACAAAATACAGAGGTGGGGTAAGGAGGGGGATGCAGCTGCATCTTCTTACTAAGATCTTACATCACACTCAAAAAACTTTATTTACTCCATAAGAATGAAGAAAGAAAATGGAAATTTACAAAACCAATAATGGAAGCAAAAAGGACCCCAAAATTTGCAGATTGTCAAAATTATGGTCCATTTCTTACACAAAGTAATATACATTGGCAATTTTAGGAGGGATTGTGATTTTAGGTACTGATTAGGGATGAGCGAACCGAGCTTTAAAGATTATCTAAAGTCCAGCTGAACCCGCAAAACCCAAACTTTCACGGGTCCACTCATCTCTACTAATGATGCATGGACTTTGAATTTGATAAGTTTCACTAATCATCTAACCAGTTGCGAGCTTTAAGCTCAAGTTTTTAAACCTGTTTATTTTTTTGCCTTTGATCTCCCTTTCTACACCCCCGATTCCCACCACTGTTTTGTGGAATGATGAAACAGACCAATGCCAAAAGAATAAAATATGGGACTTTAGGAGACTTCTGCAGTGTCTTGCAGACTTGCCTGCCCTTTCTCCTGGAAGTCCAGGAGGCCTTTTTTTTCCAAAAGGCTTCTGGATATTCTAGGAGTCTTGGAAAGGATGGGTATAATATTTATGGCTGCCATTGAGAAAAAAATTGTAAAAATTTGGTGACTGGACCCTACTGGAAAATCAGTAACATACATTTATAATGTATTAGTGTGCAGCAAAGCCACCAGGATTAATGTGCAACAGCTATTTCTACGCCCCTATACAGCTCTTCTCTAAGTGATCATCTATGACACAATGGCCACCATGATACAACTGGCTGGGGTACAAGACGTAGAAGGGGAGGGGGGATTCTGAATTATTTCTCTTAAGTTTATGGATTTTATGCTTCCAGGTTTGGGCAGATATCTTCTATGAATACACATTGAAATTAATGTAATGTTTAGGCTTTGGTCGCATTTGCATGCGGCCCAGTGAAGAAGACAATGGGAAAAGACTAGATTAGAATTTATTAATTTTGGCATTCAGATGCAAAACAAAACAAACACTCATTGATTCTTGTAAAATTAGACCGGGCTGTTACGGGAAGGATGCATTGTGACCGCAGAACGTCGTGTGTAGGTTATAGATCTTTGTGTATCTCAGAAGTATGTGTAATGCAGATGATACTATTGAAACGTCATTCAATCAGAAACTCAAACGTTCTGAAATTCTGGAACGTATTGAAGCGTACTCCAGGGCAGGTCAATAAATGAGCACGTAGCAGCAGACGGTATACAAAGAAGTAGAATTCACGATGTCCCGTACACAATTAGTCAGATCTGAGATTCAGCCTTGTAGGTGGTGGTTCCTTCCTAAGTACAACTTGTGGTTGAAGGATTACAGTTAGTAATTACTCCGATATCGAAACTTATACACCCACATCACTGTCAATGATCATTACAGAGGCTCACATCCTGTTCATCAGGAAAAAAACAACAATACAACACATTTCCCCTAATATTTTTTTGCATGGCATATTTCAGTTTCTTTTTCATTTTATCTTTAATTTTACAAAACTTTACCAAAATACCTTTTTCTTGGTTCTAAGGTTGGATGACATGTAGCCGATGCCAAATTAAAAGCCCCTCTGGAGTGACATAGGCCAATTTTAGGCACATCAATTTTCATACTTTTTTCTCGTCTTGGGGGTAGCCAAGCACAGCAAACAGAAATTTATTACATTTCCAGTTCAATTTAAATCAATTTTTGGCAAAAAATTACAGTAATTCTACCAGGCTGGGGTTGGACCTGCCCCCTTGATGTTAAGCCTCAGGCAAAGAAAAAATCAGGTAAAAATTGAAAAAATAAAATTAACTGAATGAGATATAAAATGTAACTTTTAATAGGATAACTGATAAATACGAACATGTCCAGACGAAATATATAGTGTTCCATCTTACTATTTACCACGAATTGATAGAAACGAAAACACATCCAATATAGTATAAAAATCGGAAAAAATAAAATCTAAATTCTTTGACCATAAAACTGCAGATTGTGATTTTTACGATATCCTGTATTGGTCAGTCTATCTAAAACGAAATAGAAAAAAAATGCTATAAAAAAAAAATATGAAAAAGTAAACTAATACTTGAAATAAAAATATTTTAAAAATTTAGAAAAATATGCATAAAAATTTGACTTATCCCCTTATTAAAATAAAAAAAAAGATGATTTTTGTGTACTCACCGTAAAATCCTTTTCTCTTAGCCTCTAATTGGGGGACACAGACCGTGGGTGTTATGCTGCTGTCCACTAGGAGGCGCCACTAGGCAGAATCTGCAAAAGAGTTAAGTGGCTCCTCCTCCGTAGCATACACCCCTGGAGCAGGCATTGCCTCACCAGTTTTGTGCTAAAGCAGTAGGAGAGTTAACAGATAATAACAGTAAAACAGATATAGCTAACAAGGTAATAACAGTGTATAAACACGTAAAAGTTAGCAAAGTAAAAATAGTACAAGAAGGCCTGCAACTAAGCAGGCGTATGAGTAAATTGTGAAGAGTTAACGGAGTAATAACCGTATAATGAGGCCTGTAAACAGGCTTACAGTACTAAAAGGTCTGTAACTAAACAGGCACAAGTTTAAACATTCAACAGTTAACAGAGTGATCACAGGCAAGCATGAGTAGACATGTTAACCATGTAACAGCTGAGAAGCTATGTAAGAACTGTAGAAGAAAAGCCCATAATGGCAACAGGGTGGGTGCTGTGTCCCCCAATTAGAGGCTAAGAGAAAAGGATTTTACGGTGAGTACACAAAAATCATCTTTTCTCCTTCGCCTCATTGGGGGACACAGACCGTGGGACGTCCCAAAGCAGTCCCTGGGTGGGAAACAATAATGGAACTAATAACACTGAACCTGGTCAGTGAAGAGCCATGCACCGACAGGCGGACTGCTGTCGCCTGGAAGGAGCGTCTACCTAGACCAGCGTGTGCCGAGAACTGAGTGTAAGCACAGTAGTGACTTAATGATGTGTGGGCTGGCCATTTGGCCGCCTACACTCTTTTTGCGTAGACACCTGGTGCCGAACGGCCCAGGAGGCCCCCACGCCCGTAGTAGAATGTGCCATGACCCTGCGAAGGGCATGAGGTTTGATGGTATAAGCGTCTTGAATGCTTAGGCAATTCCCCATGGTTAGGGAAGCTGTAGAGACTAACGTGACTATTCCTGCCCTCTGGAAGAGAAGAATCAGATCTCTTCGGAGGGCACTGTGTCGGATACGTAAATGCGTAGGGTCCTGACAAGATCCCGCATATGTAGTTTCTTCGCGGCCGGATAGACTGAAGTCGGGCGCAGCGAAGACAGAGATATGTCTTCATTTAGGTAGAAGGAGTATACCGCCTTAGAAAGAAAAAAGGATGGAATCAGCCGTAGGGCAATCTCGTCCAGGAGGAAGGCCAGAAATGATGGACTACCTGAGGGTGCTGTAAGTACCGCCACCTCTGCAGGGAAAGTAAGTGCCACGAAACCAACCACTGTTTGGATGGGAATGCTAAGGGTAATATCCGATAGAGGCTCAAAAGAGGAGTCTTGTAGGGTCGTGAGATTAAAATTCAGATCCCACGGGTGAAGTCTTGTTGTATGTAGAATGTAAACGGCAGATCCTTGGAAAGAAGGGATTTCCTAGAAGTCTGGTGGCAATTTTTTTTTTTTTTTTTGAATAAGGTGAAACTGACTGCAACCTGCTGTGTGAGTGACCCAGGGACAGACCTGAGTCTAGGTCTGAGTGGAAGAGACAGAGATCTTGGTATGAATAGGGCCAAGGGGAATGACCTATAGAGGAGTCCTAGGCAGAAAGAAAAACAAAATGAATGCACGTGTGATGGCATAAAGTTGATATGGTTGGTGTCCTTGCTGTGATTATGGCCGCTACAATATCCTAGGAAAGAAACTCTTGGGTTAAGTTCCAGTTGTCAAAGGCCACGTCATTAAGTTCAGAGTTGATGACTTCTAAGGGAGAACTGACCCTGGGAGAGCAAGTATGGACTATCTGTTAGTCTTCTTGGTACTGCTGGTGTGGGTTGGACAACATTTGCGTCCAAGCACCTCTGGGCCAGTTTGAGACCACAAGGATGATCCGGTGACAATCTTGAGTGACATGTCGCAATATCCTGGCAGTGGGGGAGGGATGTAGGGAAACCGTAAACAAAAGGGTCCAGTCTTAGACTAGTGCGACTGTCCTACTGACTGCGGGTCCTAGGACCTGGCCAAGAACAGAACCTTGGCATTGAGGCGAGACACAGTCAGGTCCAAATCTATAGTTCCCTGGAGGTGGCAGCCTTAACGGAGGACATACTAATATTAATAATAATAAAGTATTTATATAGCGCCATTAGGTTACATGGCGCTTCACAAATGAGAGGACAGACAACGACAAGTGGTAAAAACGACAAATCAGTTATATGGGTACAGTAGGGCAGAGGACCTGTAGAGGAAGGGACCCTTTCCTTGAGTCCGTCTCTTGGTAGGTTAGGAAAAACACTTCCTAGATGAGTACACCGGAATGAGAACAGCTGAAGTACAGTGTTCAAGGATTCTACCCGGGGAAAGACGAGGCGAACGTTTGTCATCACTGGTAGACTGTATGTTCCACCCTGGTAGCGGACCTGTGCCACAGCTGTGGCATTGTCTGGCTGTATCCTGACCTGTTCGACTGCCAGACGGAGACTGAATAATGTCAGTATTAGACATACTACTTGAATAGTAATAGATTGGGGGCATCTTCGAGTAAGGACGAGACTACTGGCATGCATTGTGATGGAATTGCCTTCTGTGCTGTCACTATCCTGTCTAGGAGTCTCCTGACAGTTGTGAAGGATTGATGAGACAGCTGAAAAAGACCGCGGCGTACCAGCCAAAGAATCCATGCGTTGTCTAGGGAAGGTGGATTAGAGTTGTATATGTGTTGCAGCTAAAGGCCGCTGTTTTCGTCCTATGCTGTGTGTCCTATATGGCTGAGACTCCGTATGTGATGCTGCAGCATGTAGCCACCGGAGTACGCAGCTTTGGAATTGTATTAGACTTGTGCAGGTTAATCCGCCAACCGAGTCCTTCAACGTGAACAGAGAAACTGACACTGTGTTAGTAGTCGTTGATAACCCTGAATTAGCGGTTAAGACGTCCGGATATGGGAAACTCCTAAAATGAAGTATAGACATGGTCAACTTCAGGCTGGGAAAAAAACTTTGTATGTTTGCGCTTCAGATCTTCCAGTATCTTCCTTTGACTCTCGAGTCGAGAAGGGACTGACGGGGGAAGAAGGTTCGGGCTACAGCTATACAGGGGACGGAGGGCCCCTCCATTGGGTTAACGCAATCGGGAGTCTGTGATGTCCTGCTTTGGAACAGGCTGTGCAAAGTGCTTGTGAGTGTTATCTCAACTCAAGTACCTAATATAGGTGCAGTGATGAGATTGGCAGCTGGACACATGATCTGTGATCCAGAGTTAAGTTTTTGTAGGCTGGGGAGGGAGGCCAGTTAGGCCTTGTGCAGTCACAAACTCAACCTGAGTCCCCAACAGTGGGATGTTGAGGAAGGAATATGGCATTATAGCAATCCTGGCTACTGCTCAGCACCCACAACAATGGGTAGTTAAGGAGGGAATATGCCATGGGTCGTAGCTTCCAGAGACCATTAGCTGAATTACCCGTGCAGCTGTGGATCACAGTGTTTTAGCCTGCGTCTTGTGAGACTGGGCTGTCATCTCCGCTAATCAGAACTCCAGCTGTAGGATCTGGAGAGGATTGGCTAACAGTCCTGGGACGCCTTACATTTTGTCAGGTAATTGTAGGTTGCATCAATTTTAACTAGGCTGTCCAATTGTGAGGGGCGAGGAAGGCACCTAACAGCTAAATTCGTAGTGAGTCCACCAAAACTCAGTTGTCCCATCTGTGTGGGGGTCTGGGAAGAGGAGTGTTGGACGAGTATTTGAGGTCAGGCAAGGGCGAGTTACCTGATTGCAACCTAGCTCCCCGATTATGGGGGCTCCCCTAACAATGGGGGGGGGGGTCAAGAAAGGAGAATGTCGGTCCATCTAGAGCAGTGGTTCTTAATCGGGGTTTGATCAAAACCCCAGGGGTACTATGTATTGGTCTCACGGTTTTAGCGGAGCCTCCACCATGGAGGTCAGCACACTTCCGACAGCTGCATATAGATTTATCACTAAAGAAGGGTTCGGTGAATGTGCATATGAAACCGGTGGGTTGGGTACCTCAAGCAAGGTTAAGATCACTGATCTAGCGGTATTTTAATTCCAACCCAGGTCCCCTGTGGGCTAAGGTGTGTGCTGGAACGCAGTGTGCCAAGGATCAGTGGTGGGACCTGCATGTCTCTGTACAGCGCTGGAGGCCCCAGCCTGGCAGAGCGAGCACCACCGAGAGTTGAGAACGCTCCGCAGCCCCATAGGAAATAGACAGGAGAGGGTGAATTGTCTCCTGTTTTAAAAATACAGCGTAGATGGAACATGCTCTGCGATGTTCTGCACTGCTTGTACCAGCGGTCTGCAGCCCTGTATGACAGAAAACAGGAAGGGATTGAAGTGCCCTCTGTTCTAGGGGCACAGCGTAGATGACACATGCTGTGCAAGTTCCATACTGCCTGTGATGACAAAACAGCAAGGGTTAATGAAGCATGCTTTGCAGTGCTCCCTAGTGCTTGGAAGTGGTCCTGATGTGATCTGCACTGCTGATTACTTCCCTTCTGTATTATATATATAATATATATATATATATATGTATGTATAATCACATAACACTTCCATACTGTATGTAGATCACACATTCTCCTCCTCCCCTCTCTATGCCATGCAGGGGCTTTGTAAAAAGGGCTGTCATGGCGACCGTGGAGAAGGGGGAAGGGGGGGGGGCGGGCCGGGCCAGTGAAAAACGCGGCCAGCAAAGGAAAAGGAGCGCAAGATGCAGTGAGGGCAGCCTGACCCGCCCCCTTTGTGATGCGGCCGGGGCGTGGACCTGCCGCGCTGACATCACAGAAGGGCAGGTGGTAGGCGGGCGGGGGGCGTTACCAACGACGCTAGGCCGGAGCCGGGGCCTCAAGTAAATGGTGGCCCGGGAAAGTGAAGAGGCCGGCGCGGAAGTGTACAAGCCGTGCCGGTTCCGCTGCGCGGGACCGCCGCCGCTGGTCTGCCCAGGCAGACTAGCCACCAGGAAGCCTCACCGCTGCCCCAGCAAGGGGGCACAGGCCAGAGGTACTGGGGAGCTGTAGCCCACAGTACTTACTGCTGGGGAATCGCTGCACAGAGGGGAGAGATGACAGGGTGCCCTCTGCTCTATCATAGAAGCAGCGTGTCCTCAACCCAAGGCCCCTGATGAATAGGGGAAATGGGGAGGATGGTGATGCAATCCCACTGTTAGCCCTATAGGCTCTTTACAGCAGAGGCTGTGAGCAGCCTTGGGGGTCCTGCAGCCGAGGGAAAAGCAATGCACCAGACAGTGCTATGGAGGGTACCTGAAGCTGGTGTCTCAACCCAGGTTCCCAGCCAGGGGGAATGGGGAGGGCGTCCGCTGATCCCATACATTCTGTGCAACCCAGATGTCACCTGGTGCCGGTAGAGGAGATGTAAGGCCTTCATTTTACCATGGTAGCCGAGGATCGGGGCCCCTGTTTTTGCCGGTTTTTCCAAGTGTCTTGCTGCTTGCGGTGGGGACATGGAGCATTACTGCGACCCAGAGCCCCATCTGTGGGGACTGGGGAGGAATGCGGGCCTCAGAACCGGCAGGTCTGGAAATCACTTTAACCCTGCACCTCCAACAGTGGAGGGCCGAGAAAGCAATAGCCCTTATCTGACAAAATAGCTCAACCCAGAGGCTCAACTATGGAGTCTGGAGAGGTATCTGTGGTCGACATGTCCTTCAAAAAGTAAAAATGCAGCTTCAAAAGTAAAAATAATTGGAGAGAGAGTAAGAACGTGTGCCTCCTTTCAGACACTAAGCAAAAACTGGTGAGGCAATGCCTGCTCCAGGGGTGTATGCTACGGAGGAGGAGCCACTTAACTCTTTTGCAGATTCTGCCTAGTGTCGCCTCCTAGTGGACAGCAGCATAACACCCACGGTCTGTGTCCCCCAATGAGGCGAAGGAGAAAAAAATGTTAAATAACATATTTGTTAATGTGGAGCCCTCTAAAATATTAAAAACATAAGCTCGCTACGCAAAATAAAACTAAAAAAACAAGCTTAAGTGAAAATATAATATGGTGTTGGAAAAAACAAATGCCTAAAAAAATTAAAAATTGCTCAGTAGGGAGGGGGTTAATATTTATCAGGAACGTTATTCATCTGAGAACAGCCATCCAGGGTGGTTACACTGAGGTTGGCATTACCCAGAAGAGACAGTGAGGCCACTAATGACGGACAAGAGTTCACGATTTGAAGCCACCTCTAAAAAGTTTCTGTAATTGGAGATGTTCTCACATTAATTCTTTGCATCCATTATTGACAGAGAATTTAATTTAAAGGCGAACCAGTCCGTAACCTCAGGGTACGGTTTTAAATAATTTATAATTGCTGCCCGAGTGTAATCATATTGTCATTGATTAAGATCAGGTCACAGCTACTGTTTGCAAATGTCTTGTCTTCTCCTACCTGATGCAGCTAATTTTTAACCATTTTCGGACTAGGAGTAAAGGAACCGCTGAAGAATTAGCACTTTGGGGGATAATATATTACTGAGCACGACATTAATATGTGGAGAACTGAGAATTCTGCACAACTTTTGAGGAAGCGGTTGACCTCTTCTCATGCCATCATGTATTATAGAGCCATAGACGCACTTTACGTCACCATATGGTTCCTTCACAGGAACAAATGGAATATATACAGCTGTGCTCAGTAGTTTGTTTAGATACCCGGAAGATTCTTTTTGCTTTCTTGGCCTTTTTTCAGAGAATATGAATGATAACACAAAACCTTTTTCCCACTCATAGTTAGGGGATAGGTGAAACCATTTATTGCCAAACTACTGTTTTTTTTCTCTTTTTAAACCATAAAGACAACCAGAAACATTCAAATGACGCTGATTAAAAGTTCACATCCCCTAGTACTTAATACGTGTATTGCCCCCCTCTAACATCAATGACAGCTTGAAGCTTTTTGTGGTAGTTGTGGTTCAGGCTCTTTATTTTCTCAGATGGTAAGGCTGCCATTCTTCTTGGTAAAAGCCTCCAGTTCCTGTAAATTCCTGGGCTTTCTTGCATGAACTGCTCACTTGAGTTCTCTCCAGAGTGGCTCAATGATATTGAGGTCAGGAGACTGAGATGACCACTCCAGAACCTTCACTTTGTTCTCCTGTAGCCAATGACAGGTCGACTTTGTCTTGCATTTTGGATCGTTGTCATGTTAGAACATCCAAGTACGTCCCATGCCCAGCTTCCAGGCTGATGAGGGAAAATTTGCCTCCAGTATTTCTGGTAACATGCTGTATTCATCTTTCCTTCAACTTTGACCATGTTTCCTGTGCCTTGGTAGTTCACACATCCCCACATCATCAGCGATCCACCTCCATGCTTTACAGTAGGAATGGTGTTCTTTTTATCATTGGCCTTTTTTACACCTCTCCAAATGTAACATTTAAGGCAGTGGCCAAAATGTTTGATTTTGGTCTCCTCACTCCAAATTACCTTGTTCCAGAAGCTTGAAAGCTTGTCTCTGTGCTGTTTGGTGTATTGTAGGAGAGATACTTTGTGGCATTTGCACAGTAATGGCTTTTGTCTGGCGACTTGACCATGCAGCCTATTTTCCTTCAAGTGCCTCCTTATTGTGCATCTTGAAACAGCCACACTGCTGGTTTTCAGTGAGTCCTGTATGTCAGCTGATGTTATTTGTGGGTTTTCTTTACATCCCGAACAATTTTCCTGGCAGTTATGGCTGAAATTTTTGTTGGTCTACCTGATTGTAGTTTGGTTTTTACAGAGCCCCTGATTTTCCATTTATTAATCACAGTTGCAAATTGTTACTTCAGTGAGGAAGTAGAAGAACTCTAGTGCCACCTAATGAAGGCAGCAATCCTGAGCATTGTGGCTATCAGTCTCCTTAGCTGGCATGCAGAATGCTCTCCACAAGGAGAATAGCTATTCCCCCTGACCTTAGTCACAGTTTGAACACTGCTGACTGGCATTATCAAAAACTACTAGAAAAAAAGCAGCATCAAAAAACCTTACCATCCATGCCAAAAACAGAAACCAAGTGCACTTACAGGACGCAGTCAGAGCCCAAATGTGAAGCAAGCCCAGCTGCAGGCTGATAAATCACCTCTACCAGCAAGATGTGGGAGGCGACCTGCCATGCATATACTGGGCCTGCATAGGACACCATTCACACTGATACATATGATGCAGAGTGTCTGAAAGCCACCCAACCGCTCCGCTGCCTGAGCATTGGGCCGCACAGTACAATGCAGGCCCAGTATATGCATGGCAGGTCGCCTCCCACATCTTGCTGGTAGAGGTGATTTATCAGCCTGCAGCTGGGCTTGCTTCACATTTGGGCTCTGACTGCGTCCTGTAAGTGCACTTGGTTTCTGTTTTTGGCATGGATCGTAAGGTTGACTGGCATTATCATCAATTCCTTGGATATCTTTTTGTATCCCTTTCCGATTTTATACAGTTCAACTATCTTTTCCTGTCAATTCATTGACAATTCTTTTGCTTTCCCCATGACTCACAACCCAGAAACATCAGTGGTTGGTTGAAATATGCAAGAGTCTGTCTGGATCCCAGACACTCACTCAGCTTTTATGCACTCACACTGATTACAAGATAACAGGTCCCAGGTGAGGATGTTACCATTATTAGCCATTCAAACACATTTGTATCAACTTCTGTGCATGTTATCAGGCCAAAATCACCAGGGTATGTGAACTTTTGATCAAAGTCATTTGGATATTTTTGGTTGCCATTAAGATTTAGAAAGAGCAAACACAGTAGTTTGACAATAAATGGCTTCACCCAACCACTAACCATGAGTGGGAAAAAGGTTTTTGTGTTATCAATATTCTCTGAATAAAAGACTAAGAAAGGAAAAAAATACTGCCTGGGTATGTAAACATTTGAGCACAACTGTACAGTATAAAATTATGTAGGTAACCAAATGGTCTTTTGAATGTCCAGTGGTATTACTCTTTCATCAATCTTTATTATGTGACTGTTTTTATTTTTCCCTCATTTTAGCTCATCAGTCTTCATGTAGGTTTCTATTACATCTTAACCTCTCACCCATCATCTCATTATATTTGATTTCTACTTGAAGCATTTGTGATACAGAAGTGATTATTGAATTGATATGTTGCATAGCTATTTTGTCACGCATGAACTATGGGACGTCCGGGAAACGGCACAACACAGAGGTTGCAACAGGATGGAAAAGAAGAGGAAGACTCTGACGATAGTGTGTGAGGGATGGGAAACCTCTGACAATAACCTGTGTCTGGACCCTGAGCTCCCCAACATCCCTAAGCGGGTTTTTTCCCCCGCCGCCATCACATGGTTAGTAAAGAATGAATCTATTACCGACATAAGGAGATGGAACATATGACTTTTTAAAGGGAATGGGTGTGGTCACAAACCAGCAGCACCTGAGATAGAACGGACCATAAACTATATTTTCAGCAAGAAAATAGTCATTAACCCTTGCAGGTCCTAAAAAAAGAAAACCCATTTAAACTCATGTAGTCTCTCACAAATTGGTGTGCAGCTCAGATTCCAGAGCTGTCACAAGTCTCCTAATGAAGGGAGATTCTCATGACATAACTTTAATTAAATGCAATTTCTGACCCTTTTGAAAATCCAACCCAAAGCACCACTTATTATTGCTACGTGTCTGTTTACTTGGTGGTCTTTTTCACTTTGGACCCTATTCCGTTATAGAATTTCCATTAGCAAACTATCCTGGGAGATCTTGGATAATCATTAATAAAGAGGAGACCCCAGCCTTCAGCAATAGTTGGCAAATAACTTGAGGACTATTTGCACAGTAATACACAGAGTGGCCGGCGGCTCCCTTAACCCCAACATGGTAGCTTCATGAATTACTGTGCAGCTGTCATGTTTGGGTCAGTGGAGCCTCCGGCCATTCCGTGCATTACATTGTGATCATCGTCTGTGTTGTACAGCCGCCTGACACCAGCTTTACATGGAGTTCTGACATCTAAAGGCACATTCAGGCAGCAGGTAATGAGGTGTAGAGAGGGTTTGGTGTGGAAACTGGGGCCTAGTCACAAAAGCAAAGTTTTGGCGGTGAGAGAAGCTCCCTAAAAACAATGCCAGCCTAGAGACCAATTGGTTAAACTTGCCAAGTGTGTTAATTATATTCTTGTTCGTTATAAGGGCCTGATGAACACACTGAATACCCCTGAGATTCTGTATGTCTGCAGCTCTTTTTGTCCTATTCATTTTCTCACTATTGGTTGATATTTAAGAGCTAGTCCAGGATTTAAAAAAATATAATAAAGGGAATTCAATAAAATAACTCAGTGAGTCCCTCTCTGCACCTCTCTCTTTGCACCGGTACCACTGCTCCTCAATGTACATCATGTACATTCATTTTCTGGTTGCAGGTGATCATTAGCATCAATGATGTACTATGGCACAGGACAGTTGAGGCCTGAGGTGGGCTGTAGGGTTCATGTTGATATTCATGTCAAAACTGCAGGGAAGTCAGGATACTGCTGGGACCACTGGAGCAATTCAGTTTTTGGCAGATTGGTCATCACTTTATGATCAGTGTGTCTCTGAACACTAGGATCAACAACATTGATCTTGAGACTATATAATCTACATTGATCCTAAGACTATTGTATCTATTTTCCTTTAAAGGGTTTTTTTAAACTAAATCCCTTCCATAGATTAAACTTTTGTCAGCTGAACTATAATGATGGGATTAATCAACACTCCAATATGCATGGGAGCCCACACAACTGATTATTGAGGGAGTAAAGTAAGGATCGGGTATGTCCAATTTCAGATGCTGTTCTTTTTGCTATCTCTGAGATGACCTACCTCCAGAAATGTCCGGTAGTAGAATCTGCTTAAAAAGCTCAGGAGTGTTTGGCAGAGCGAGGCTTCTGTAGATGTGAGAGATGGCCAAGATAGCTTTCAGCCAAACCATTGTACAGCTAACAGCCATCTAACATCTAACAAAATTCGGAAACAAGAATAAACAACATTGCTGTTCCGTGTCTTTCTGTTTTCAATATAGTAGAGAAAGAGCAAAAGAAAAAGATTATGAGAGGGTCTACTGAAACTATGAGAAGATAAGAGAGAGTTGGAAATAAAATGTAAAAAAAAAAGTGGGGGGGTGAAGACGGATGAGAAAATCAGCTATACCAAAAGCTTGCTCAGCCCGGTCCACAGACTTCAAGTCTAAGAATCAGATAACAAAAGTCCACTATAATTAATGGAGTGCTTAAACTCCACCCAATACAACTAGGTTTTATGCAAAGCATATCTATTAGAGAAGCCATCAAGTCCTCCATGTAGATACAGTCATTGACCTTAGAAACCCAGAGGGACAGATTAGGGGGGGTGGAAGACTTCCACTTCAATGGAATACATGATGTGGCCACCATCACCAAAAATCTCAGCAATGACTGTCTATAGGAGGAGACAGAGGTCTTGTAGAGCTGCAGGAGCAACAGTTAAGGTTTCCAATCATGCATGATACCTGTAACAAACCTGATAGTGTCCTATACCTTGGTCCAACATGGCTGCAAAACCGACAGGACTAGAAGTTAACCTCCCCCATTGCACACTGCCAGCATTTTGCACCCACAGAGGGAAAATTTTGTTTAACCTGACCTGCACCCTATATCATTTCAAAAGGAGTTTGTAGTTGGGTTCCTCGAGCCAAGAACTTATAGAGGTCTTAAGTATAAAGGATAGCATGGGGTGAGCCTTCTTACTCCATTTGGGGTTTGTCATTACATCCCAGATAAGACCCTACTGCACTTCTCTTGTCTCTTTCTAGCTCTACTGGCTGTAATGAGTCACCTAAAAAAATTACACATTAAGCAACTGCTAAAGACGATGCAGCCATGATTTCCTCGTCTTATGGAATGTCTTGGTTGAGACATGGGCTACTGAAGGGTTATGAAAGAGCTTCTCTGTAGTAAATGACACTGACACTACAACAAGAAAGTTCATTTCACAAAGATGATTCATTAAGAAATGAAATATTCATGGCTGACAGGTTGAAGGATCACCATAGAGTTTTATTCTAATGCACCTGTCCTCTTTGTCAAGTCCAATACGGGATGTCATGTCGCCAAAGTTTTATTTAGAAATTGTTTGTCAGAGTGAGCTCTCTAATGTGAATGAAAAATTCATCCCCTCATTAAGAAGATTTTACATGAAATGTCTGGGATTTTCAATGAAGAGGGAGACATGAACCAATTACTGTTAAACACTTAAAGAGGCAACACTGCGAGTTCACCCAGCGGGTGCTGTCATGGAGCGGAGATGGAGAGGATCACGTGTCACTATAAGATATTAAACCCACGTGAAGAAGATAACTTGCTACATCCCAAACCACCATACTAGATATGTAATTTAGATGTGCATAATAGGAAACTACGGAGGTGAAATGATTGACAAGACATATTCATGTCCAAAATCCCACCAAAATGCATATAACCAATAGTTTTTGCATCGTAACCCCAATGTTACATCCTGATTTGAGCTCTAGGGAATCTAAGATCAGAAGGTCACAACAAATAATTGATCCACGTTGCTACCTGCTTGATTATCATGTATTGGAGTGGTTTTACTATTTTTTAGTTCTGAAAGGGTTAAGGACTTTTTCCCTTGTGGCTGAAAACTTGTAGCCTTTATCTCAGCTGCAGTTTTTTGAGTCATGCCCTTCCACTATATTAATATATACACACTCCTGGCTGCCATCCAGTGTCGGTTATATTCTGTATACTGACTACTTTGTGCTTCCTGCTGAAGCATTTGAAGATTGTTGTTTGTTGTGTCCTTTCCCACCTGTCTGTCTTACCTACCCTCATACTGTCTTATTGTAGTAGTAAGACTAGTGTCTCGCTGGCCTACGTGCTAATCAAGGTGAGTCCAAGGCAAGCAAGGGCCTAGGCACATGTTATATCCTCTTTTAGAACATCTTCAACTATTATAGAAAGCTCCTCTAGTTTAAGAACTCAATTTACAAGATAAACTTGGTTCTTGGAATTGGGGATAAGAAGGCTCCAATTAAGTCAACTGAAATTGCCCTAAATATCAGAGTGAGGGAACATACCTTAAAGGGAGTCGGTCAGTCCAAACAGATAGTGCAGAA
The DNA here is from genome assembly GCA_033576535.1 of Allobates femoralis. Classification (NCBI taxonomy): domain Eukaryota; kingdom Metazoa; phylum Chordata; class Amphibia; order Anura; family Aromobatidae; genus Allobates; species Allobates femoralis. Next base: position 89,317,302 of record JARQOC010000010.1, read on the forward strand.
TAAGCACATTGTCTTGGAGGTAATATAGCCATAAATATTGCAATAAAGACCTCTATCTGTTGCTTTTGTTCTGTAAAAAGGAAAATATAAACAAATATGCTTTACAAATTGCTTGATGCACCCTTGGTGTGGCCAAGAAGCTCAGTGTGTCGTTCTGCCCCCTGGTTTTGCATGCCTTAGGGCCATGTCACACGCTTCAATTCTCAGAACGAATTCGCTTGCGCGATCTCCTTTTTTGATCGCTTAAGCGATATCGTCTGTGCGTCGCTGCATGTAATTGTTAATTGTTTGATCGCAGATTTGTGAACATGTTCACAAATCTGTTGTTGGTCGGCTGGTGGACACGCAGCATCGCTGCGTGTGACACAAGCAGACGACCGATAAGCCAGCTCCCAGCGCCTCTCAGAAGCGCTGTGAGCTGGTATCCAAAGTAAACTGCGGGTATCTAGGCAGCGCGCGCTGCCTAGATACCTGATGTATACCTTAGTTACCAGCCTCCTCCGCTCACCGGCTGGTATCCAAGGTACACAGCGGGTAACTAGGGTCCCTAGTTACCCTCTGTGTACCTTAGATACCAGCCGGTGAGCATAGGAGGCTGGTAACTAAGGTACACATCGGGTATCTAGGCAGCGAGCGCTGCCTAGATACCCGCAGTTTACCTTGGAGACCAGCCTGCTCCCGCTTACCGCAGGCTGGCAGCGGGAGCAAGACATCGTGGAAACGATATTTAAATCATTTCCACAATGTCTCTGGTCCACTGATTGCTGGTGAGCCTGTCTGTGTGACAGCTCACCAGCGATCTGAACGATATTGTTAGCGATCGCGCGTGCATGTGATCGCTAACAATATCGTTCACTAAATTGAAGCGTGTGACGTGGCCCTTAGTTTTCCTCACTGGAAATTAACTGCACTGGCCTGGGCTTTTTCTGAAGACAGTGCTCCTTCCAGACAAGCTCAGGCTGTCAGTCACCAGTGAGGGAGACGGGGATATAAAAGACCAGTGGGTAAATCAGTGTACTGAGTCTCTTGGTCTCTCCAAGGGTGCACAAAAAAATTAATTAGTATATTTGATTAAAGTTCAGTGTCTGCAGAATGGAAAGTGTGATTACAACACAAAATGTGCAATTTTTATATCAGTTAGATTGCCTACACGGCTATGTGCTTAGTTACAGAAATGGATTTAAGACTTTTGGATGTGGACTTTTTAAACATATTTCTATTGTGGTTCTGCCTTTTGGTTCTACACTGGATGCAAGACCGTTAACAGAGGGAATCGAATGGAAGGAGAGGCTGCATATTATTAGCTTTATATATTTATATAGCACTATTAATTCCATGGTGCTGTACATGAGGTGTACAGACTGGTACAGAGGGAAGAAGACCCTGCCATTGTAAGTTTACATTCTACAGGATGGGAAGGAGGAAGAAGGTTGGGGGTGACAGCAGCTCCGGTGGTGGAAGGTGGCAGCCCATGGTTTTGGTGAGGAGACAGTGTGGCCATTCCAGGCTGTAGCTTTCCTTAAAAGATGGGTTTTCAAGTTCCATCTGAAGTATCTGAATGTGATGGATAATAATCAGACGTGTTGGGGCACAGAGTTCCAGAGGATGGGCGATATTCGGGAGAAGTCTTAGCGGCGATTGGGCGAGGAGAGAAGCAGGTCTTGGGAGGAGCAAAGATTACGTGAGGGAAAATATTGGTATTGGGAGACTAGTTCAGAGATATATGGAGCAGGGGACAAGTTATGGACGACTTTGTAGGTCAGTGTTAGTAGATTCGTTGGGAAATTAGGAGCCAGTGGAGGGATTTGCAGAGGGGAGAAGCGGGGAAGTAGTGAAGTGGATTAGTCGGGGAGCAGAGTGTAGGATAGACTGGAAAGGTGCGAGAGTGTTAGTAGGGAGGCAACAGAAGAGGAAGTTGCAGTAGTCAAGGCAGGAAGTGATGAGGGCAAGTACAATCATTTTAGTAGCCTGAGGATTGAGGAACAGATGGATTTTAGAAATATTTTTGAACTGGAGGTGACAGTAGGTGGCAAGAGTTTAAATGCATGGTTTGAAGGTCAGGGCAGATTCAGGGGTTTGTCTGAGGCAGATTTCCGATGCAGGCAAGAGCATAACATCATTTACCATGATAGATAAAGTAAGGAAGATACGCGAGATGGAGGAAAGACAATAAGTTCAGATTTGTCCACACTGAGCTTTAGGAAGCAAAAGAAGGAGGATATGGCTAATAGACACTCTGAGATTCTTGACAGCAGAGGGTTGACATCTGGGCCAGAGAGGTAGATATTAGTGCCTGCTAGAAGCCATGGGACTTTATGAGTTGTCCCAGGCCAAGGGTAGATGGAGAAGAAGGAGTATATGTCTGTATATGGGTAGTGTCTTAGATATCAATGGAATGACACACCAGATGTGCAGTCGACTACATCAGGCTACTCCATTTGGATTCTGACCACAGTTCCAGTCAGGGAATACCGCTGGTCACAAGTCCCCTCTTCTAGTAGTTATCTAGATCATTTTTCTATGTCAATTAGTGATAATTATTTGATAATTAATGGTCCAGTGGAAGCACCAACTCGGTGCAAAATGGCTTGTCTGTTCCTTCTCCTCCCTCCCTGCATCATGTAACCCCTCTACCACAATAAAGGTGTTAAAATACGGGTGAAAGCACCTTTTTTCTCATTTATTTGCTCATGTGATGTCCCTTTTTTGGTAGCACCCCGTGACAATAAGCACTGTTATTAGTGCCATTTGTGTTCGGTGGGATGGCAATTATAAGGCTCGTATAAGTGTGGTGCCGGACTTTCTTGTTACATGGTCTTTTTGATAATTTGTTTAGGCTACCCTTGTGTCTGAACATATTTGCAGTCAAAAAAAAAAAATACACAAAAGTTTAAATCGTTTAGCATAGCAAGAAACATAATCCCACAAAAATAAAATGTAACGAGTATTTTTAGTCTCCTAATTCGGCTAGCGTGTGAGTATCTGAACAAAGGCGTCTGGACTGGAATCTGAGACTTGGATTACAGAGCGCTGCTCCTGAGAGCTCACATCATCCAAGCAATCTACAGCTGATGAAAAGCGTCGTCCCGAATGGGACAGGTATTTGATTCACTTTGGTCCAGCAGTAAAGTAATGCTTATCTCATTCACGGAAACAGCCGAGCGCTCATCAATACGAGGTGACAACATTTGGCCGCTTTCTGTGGACTCCATATCACAGCTGAGAACAGCAAGGATGATATGTCCAACTCCAAACAGACAATGGCAGCAAATATACAAAAACCTGAGCCGCTAAATGGGCCTGGTCTGGTCTCTGGAGCCTCTGATGCTATTGATTAGCCATGCAACCTGAATATATGTTGCGTGTGACTATATCCTAAACAGAAATACATTTTTAATGGCGATGTTAAACTTTAATACAGCAATAATTTTCTGGGCAGAGAAATGAGCTTTATTGACTAGAAAAACATATTGGTACATTTCTTCCTATAAAGAGAGCCGTTAGTTCTGATATTCGAGGCAATTATCCGCCACTTTTGCATGGATCTGAAAGGTTTGGGTACTTTACTTTACAAAGCAGCACGTCAACTCTACTTAAACAAGTATATAGGTGGCAAACAGATAGCAAAATTAAAATTGGTCACATTATAAGCCACAAATGTTTATTATATAAATCTCAGATTTTTACTTTGAATGCCCATGAAATCCTCTGTGTAAATGAGCATTTTATCAGTGAACCTAGAGCTGATAGGAAAACAAATCATTATAATTATTAGACTGAAAACTTTCATGCAGCATGAATTTTCAAAATGAGTTCACCAAGCCTCATCAGGCCTGAGAAATTTATCTCATTATATAAGCAGTTTTTATTGTGAACTCTGGTGATAAATCCACTTTGACTGCACATAAGTGTCCAATTTACTACCTACAGTATATGATGCTGGAAAGGTTGGCCTCCACCCAGGAGGACCTCGAGTTACCTGCAAGGTTTCTTTTCCGATGTGATCCATCGGAGCATATGCCATACAAATGTTGGAAGAACAGTTCACAAATTTTGGAGGGTCATCCAGTCTGGCCGGCATTGTCAGGTTCAGCGTCTCACATGTAGAATCTCATTAAGACTATAGTCAAGAGTGGTATTCCAGTAGGATATTAACTCATCTACTTGACCAGTTAGAAATGGGAAAACTGAGAAAAATACTATCTGATCATGACTGATCCAGAGTACTCACTACGGTACCGGTTGCTGGTCTTTACTTATTTGACTTACCGTTGACACATGCGATCACTGCAATCAATCGCTTAGCCATAGTGGCCTACAAATGACTGGTTGATGAAGGGACAATCTTTGGCATTAGTGGTTCCACCAGTCATAAACCTAATTGGTGGTAGTGGTCACATGTAAAGGAAAAGTCATTGTTATGGCCAAGTGCTCTGGAAGCACTAGATTAATAGTATTGGCAAAGTGGGCAGTTAAAACAGTTAAGGAGGTTTTACACTAGTAATTCCACCCCCTTATTTTTGTCTTCACTCTTCCTATCACTTTCCCACTTAGGGCCCTTTCACATCAGCGTTTTTTTCAAATCGCGGCAGATGCGGTGAAAAAACCGCATCTGCCGCGATTACCGCATACCGGCTGCACTTGCGGCGCGGTTGCGGTTTTTGCGGCTGACCGCGTTTTTTTTCGCGGCCGCACCTGCCGCAAGTGCAAAACCGCACTTGCCGCAAGTCCGCCTATACTTTGCATGGCAAAAACCGCAAACGCGCCGCAAGTGCAGCCGGTATGCGGTAATCGCGGCAGATGCGGTTTTTCCACCGCATCTGCCGCGATTTGAAAAAAACACTGATGTGAAAGGGCCCTTATACTTCTGCTACCTACTGCTCCTGTCATCTTATTTCTAAAAGGCTTGTAAACATCTTTGTTGTTGTAGCTTTGATCGTACCGGCTGGAGACTGGATTTGGACCGACTGATCAGGGTACGTCACTGAGGATGGGGGGTGAGAGGAGAGTGAAGTGTGATCTGGACTTGCAAGATCAGACTGCTGTCACTCACAGAGAGGCTGCTCCACCCCCACCAAAGACATGATCTGCTCAGTTGGTCCGAATCCGGTCTCCAGCCAGAAGGATTACAGCTACAACAACAAAAAAATGTATTTACATGCCTCTTTGAGATATGATTAAAGGAGCAGGGTAGGTATTTGAAGTATATTAGGAAAGTGTTGGTTAGGAAGAGTTAGGACAAAAGAAAGAGGATCACATTAGTGGTGGAAAACTGTCAACTTTGCCAGCATAACTACTCTAGTGCTTCCAGCTGGGCTTTTTTAATTTTAGTAAAGGAAAACCTCTAAGTATTGCTTTATTTGTTACATAATTGCATTCTCCCCATTAATTTTTTTTTTTTGAACATCCACTTTAATAATCACATCCCCCTTTAATAATGTTAGGTCTATATTCATTTCCTAATATATGCAAATATCCCTATGCTGTTATTTGCAAGTAGATCATTTGGTGCAAAGGATGCCAGTATATAGCAATTGCTTTAACATATCGGATTTTTCTAGTTCTATTCCGAGGATTCATAATTCAGAACGGTTCCAGATTAAAGGAATTTTACTATAAATGCATTTTGTTTTACCCACAATACAATAAATCCCCACCAGATTGTTCAATAGCATAAACTGTAAAGCAGATATTACGATGGCTTCAGATACACTGTACATATCACGTTACATCCTGCTGAGGATTATTTTACCATTTATTTGTAATTAGTTTCACAGGGAAAACTGCGCAAAAGAATCCTGATTCCTAATCTAGTCGTAAAAAAAAAAAATAGAAGAGTTTAGCAGAAAATGCTTAGACAAAATGAAAAGTATTTTCTAACAAATCAGAATTAATTTGCCTGATTGGTTTGGTCTCAGGAGCCAGAAAGTTTTCATTTATGGAGCTGACAAGGAGGATTTTTATCTTGACCAAATGTTGCTCAAATATTCATAAGGCTGTGTAATTTGGAGGAGGCAATGCAGATGGCAGTAAGCAAAGGACGCAGCCAAGAGATGTGTTTTTTTTCATTTGTTATAATGAAATTGTTTGTTATATCATCAGTATATTTTGCAGGGCAGGCGGACAAAGAAAAATTCCGGAAAGGTCAAAACTTCAGCTAAAGTAGATGCTACACAAATAAAAAGGCAAATCTGGGGCATAAATTTGGAGAAATGGAATCTGATCATCGTATATTTGCAGACTCGGATTGGCCACTGGAGAACAGGGAAATCTTCCCGTGGACCGCTTTGCCCAATAGATTTGATTCACTATATAGAAACATAAGCAACAGGTCATCATTTACTTAACACACTACCCAGATTATTATTATATAGAAGTAGTGGTAAATTTGTGAATGAGAGTAATGTAATATTTGTATCTAGATGAATAGTGGTCCCTGATTCAATGTTACTGGTGGGTAGAGATGAGCGGACCCGTGGAAGTTCGTGTTCTAGAGATTCAGATGGACTTTTTATAAAGTTCTGTTCTGGACCTGAACCATACTGGAAGTCAATGATTGGGCAGTTCGGCTCTCCACCCATATAAAGCAAACCAATTCCGGGGAAGGGCAGGGTTTTGACATTTTCTTTTTTTTGTACACACTACATCTGATAACGCTGATTTTACTCCAGTGCAAACTACTTGCAGTGTTTGATCGGCTGCACTGGGGACCCGTGGAAGTTTAGGATCTGGAGGTTCAGCCATACTTTATGAAAAGTTCTGTTCTGGACCCAAACTTGACCCGAATCTTATTGGAAGTCACTGACTGGGCAGTTCTGCTCTCTGCCCATATACGGCCAGCCATAAGCAAAGCACTTCCAGGAGAGTGAGGTCAGTTTTGTCATTTTCTTTTTTTGCACACAATCCATCCGATAATGCTGATTTTACCCCCAGTGCAGGCGATCAAACACTCAATCGGCTCGCACTGGGCTGAGCACCAAGTATACCTGAGTACTGAGTGTACCTGAGCACAGTGATGATATTACAGTGGTTTGTGTATTTAAAGCACCTGAACTCTGAACCCAAACGCTGAACATGTTTGTAAAGTCTGGTTCACTCATCCCTACTGGGGAGACCGTGCCTTCTCCGTCTGGCACTGTACGTTTGGCACATGGACATTTCAAACTGAAGTTATATAGCACCCAAAGCCAATAATACTATACATTAGCATTTTTTTTTCAACCATAGGGTAATTTCTGTGATGGGGTGCCAAATTCTTGAAATTAAACTAATTAAACAATGACCAATCTTACTGGGGCATTTTTTTCTACAACCCTATTTGCATATCTGACTATAATATCTGTATATTCATTGAAAATATTACTATTCTAGTGTGCCTATACAGCGATTAAATATAACATTTAATCTTGGTTCTTTTATCTCGATCCCCGAATCCTACGTCCATGCGCTCATTTAATTTTATACGCTACCTGGGTTGGTTTCTGGCCCTGATATAATCCTGACCACGGACCAGGCTAATATATCCAATGAGGAACTGATGACAGCATTTTGTTCCTCTGTTATTGAGGACTAGATTGTAATGTCCAAGCGTAGAAATCACTAAATATTAGTTTGGGGATTTTCTTGGAATTTCGAGCATACCGTATATACTTCTATATAATTACATTTTACAGTAAGAAATACCAGGGACCTCCTGTACTGCCACGTGGCGCACAGAAAGACAAGGAAAATCACTTCTAGCACCAGACAAACATGCAGATTGTCCTATTAGGATAATTGCAATCACAGAAACAGATGGTGGCCGTTTCACCAGTTGTAAATGGCTCAATTGCATGAAAATAAAAATTACACAAAACTATCAGCGTGGAACATGATCTGGAAGATAATTAGATTAGCTCATCTCTCATATCCTTCTCATTATCTGCTAATCAATTATCAATCTAATCTATCCTGGTCACATCTACATCTTCACATTATTTCTATCATCTGCGCCATTCATATTTATTATATAAATATATCTTTATCATATCAATTTATTTTACATCTCCAATCTAATATATACAGCTGAATGTGTGTATGTGTGTGTGTGTGTGTCCGGGATTGGCATCTACACCGTCGCAACTACAGCCACAAAATATTGCACAGTCACACGTCTGGACCCCGAGAGCGTCATAGGCTATGTTGTGAGGCGAAATTTTAACCCTGCGCGTTCCAATTCACCAAACAATTTTGGACCCTATCTACATAATGGGAAAAAGTGACAGTTACCAGTTGACAGTTGTGAATAAAAGGGGCTTAATGATAGCGCCAAAGACTAACAGCATATACCAGCAAATAGTCCCTAAGGTGGGGCCCTGACATGGAATATATGGAATCATCTATCTATTATATGTATTTATAATATGTCTATTTAACTATCTTTCTCTTATATCTATTTATCATCTATTCTCTATCAATCCTTCTGTTTATTATCTCTCTCTTTCTTTAATATCCATCTATCCTTCTAACCATCATTTATATTTCTTTCGTTTCTATTATCTATCATCTATGTATCTGTGGCGCATCTGCAGACCGGTCGCCACTAAGTGGTATAGCAGCTGGGATTGGTAAGTTGGTCAATCGCACAAACACCCAACACAACCCCTGATCCCTAGTCCTAGTTACTTCAAGTCAGGCACGAGATAGTGGGAGGGATCAAGTGGAGGGTGGAGAATTGAGAAGGAACCCGGGAAGGAGTGGGGGAACTGGAGTAAAAACCCAGGAACATTTAGTTAGGAGGAGAGTTTTTAGATAGTTTTAAGAAGGTAGTAAGAAGGGAAAGTGGAGGAGAGGAGGCGAGAACCGGACACCAGCAGCCTAGTTAGCTGAGACACCCGGCAGCCTGTGGCACCATATGGCTAGTCCGGGTCCCAGGCTGTGTACCGAGGAAAGGAAGAAGGGGTCCATGGTGTGTCTGAGGCAGCGGTGACACCGGGGGACCGGGCCGGAACCAGAGTGCCGGCTCTGATAAAGTGGGAGGGAAGCTTCACACCTAAACCAGAATACCGGCGAGGTGTGGGGCTTCTTATGTCCCGGACCCAACCCCCGGCATGATGAAGGGAAGGGCCCTTGGACGAGGGCTAGGAGGCCCGGAATGGTACCCCACGAAAAGCCTGTGTCGGTGGACCATAGTCTGTGTGTGGGACCAAGAACAGAGGCCCGTAAGGAACCAGAGAGGGGGTGCTATCAACGAGCCATCCCAGTTGCTAGTTTGTGACCGGACCCACTTGTGAACTGTTGTACTGTGTGGACTGTGGAGCATCAGTAAAACCCAATAAAGGCTCAGAACCGTGTGTGGCTTGTAATTGAGTGCCCGGGACGGGGCTGATTGACACGGAGACCAGGCAGCTGGAGGCTGCCCGAGAATTTTGACAGTGCCTTCCTTTCCCTTCCGCACCATCTGCATGGAAGCCCTGGGGAACAGCCCTATCCGGTTCTGAGTATCTTTGCCGGGGGCGCGACATATCCATCCAATATCTTTCTCTTATATTTTATTATCTGTCTATCATCTATTATCCATCTTTCTATTATATCTATTTATCTATCCCTCTATCTATCCTATCCTATCTATTCCTCTCTCTCTCTATCATCTATCTATTAGCTATCTATATTTCTCATATTTCAATTTATTATCTATCTTTCTCATATTTGAATCTGTCCATCTCTTTTTTTGAGCTATTCTATTCTATATATGACGATTTTCACTACTGGTTCACAATGAAATTAAATAAAGAATGTAAATTTCTGGCTCGTACTGGGTAGAGATATTATCAGTGTAGTGTAGGCTCTGTGCATATTTAACTCCTTGAACTATTAGAAGCCGTGTAATCAGACATTGCAGATTGCACACACTTATTTTGATGTATGTATCAGAAGGGCATTTCTGTATCAATCTCCGCCGCTATTTAGGGTCTAATGTTCCCCACACTTACGCTTTACGACGGTCCATCAAGCAGAAAATATAGAACTCGTGCTGTGAACTTACATTTCCCATTTCAATCTAATATTTCAGACATAATTTTCAAAATTCCAATGGGAGCCTAAAAAAGTTAATTTACTTTGCATTCAACCCAGTAAACCTCGCTCCTGTGGGCTCGACAGGCTGTTAAACAAAATATCTGTTTTAGTAAAGTATGATACATAAAGCATTTAAGGTGCTTTTCCCTCGAATTTCGAGCTCATGATTTTTTATTTAATTTTCTGTGATATGATCCAATTACGAATAACTAGAGGCTATCCTCAATATGCTGCTTAAGGAATGGCAAATTTTAATAGCCAGAACTAGAGTCTCGCAAGGTTCTCCGGGGAAAAAATACTTTGAACATTAACCAAAGCAAGAAAAAAAAAAAAAGAAACAGTTAAAAAAAAAAGTGCCGACATTGGGAAAAAATAACATTGGAATAATTATTCAGGAGGTAATATTATATTTATAACCTAATGATCTTCTAGCATTGAATCTTAATGACTTACAAATGCAAATATTTAAAAACATAATCAGATTAGGTTTTCGGAGAGGTGTGAAAAAGGGATAGAAAAAAAAAACTGCTTAATTACCACCTCAATACAATTAACACTGAGAATTATCAAGGATGTTTGGAGGCAAATTAGAATTTACTTGGTGCTAAGCAAGTATTCATTTACAAGTTTGATAAAAATTCAGGTAAATTTGCTAAAACATTGACGTCTCAATTTAGATGACATTAAACTGGGGTTTTGTTCTTTATTAAAAATTAAAGAGCACCCGTAGTTTTAATTTTTATTATAAGACAATACTATATACCAGCAGTGGGCAACGTCAGTCCTCGAGGGCTGCACACAGTCCAGGGTTTCAAGATTTCCTTAGAATTTGACAGTTGGTAATTTGGTGGGCAACGTCAGGCCTCGAGGGCCGCACAGAGTCCAGGTTTTCAAGATTTCCTTAGAATTTGACAGTTGGTAATTTGGTGGGCAACGTCAGGCCTCGAGGGCCGCACAGAGTCCAGGTTTTCAAGATTTCCTTAGAATTTGACAGTTGGTAATTTACAATTGTTTAAATGACCAACTGTCAAATTCTAAGGAAATCTTGAAAACCTGGACTGTGTGTGGCCCTCAAGGCCTGACGTTGCCCACCCCTGGTATATATGAAACCAAGAAACTTTGTGATGTATCTTTCTCAGAAAAAACTGCTTCTTTATCCTCCTGGACTGATCATTCATTCTCAACTCATAGGTAAAATCTGCATTCAGTGAAGGCAGCGTTTCCTATTACTGAAGAGGAGATGACAATAGGTGCTTTAAATATTCTATGGACTGTGAGGCACCGCCGGCATGATCCTCATGGCCGGGGTACATCACATGTAGGATCAGCGGATGATCCTGTGCACACTGGCCGGTTTTCCTGTGATGATAATACTGTGTGAACCAACCTGAACACAAGGAGGTTTCATGAGCCTAATGAGCGGCAGTGAGAGTGAGATGAGATCGAGGAGTCCATGAGGAATAGGATGTAATGAGTGAGTGCTGACAACCCGGAACACAGGGAGTTAACCTGAGCTGTGTGACAGGCTGATTACAAGCAGCTGAGGGGGTGTGTCCATGTGGGAGTGGCTGGCACGATAAGAGCCGGCCACCTGAGTGATTGTGAGATTCATTCATTCTGGAAGCTGAGTTTGATGCAGATGGAAGCTGAGACCAGCCTGAGTGCAGAGCAGTCCAAGGCTCTGTGTGCATGACATGATGGGAGCATGCTAGCTCCATGCCGGTGCCGAGGTCCGTGGTCGTGTCCGCACCTAGAGGGGGAAGCCGTGGTTGACCCGTGGACGCTAGACCGGGCGTGGGGTGAAACACGCCCGGGAAAGGAGCCTGTGGGGATGCCTGGTGGAACCTGTGACCCAGGTAGCGAGACCCGGATCCGTGCCCGGTAAGAAAGCAGTTCCCGAGCGATAGTGTGAACTGTGCACCTGGTGTGCGTAAATCATGTTAGGCGAGTATAGACCGCCCTTGGGACCGACTCAGTGGAGTCCGTTAAAGGTCCTGATGAACCGGAATGTATGTAGCCCGTGGAGGCAATTGTATGTAGTGTGCCAGGCGGGCATAGACCGCCTTTGGGTCCGAGTCAGAGTACTCAGTTAAGGGACCCGATGAACTATGTGTATGAGGGCGTAAGTAATGGCCCTGAATGAGAGATGATGACCTATGTAAGACCCATGTATAATAATGTGGAGAGACAGTGACCCAGCTGGTATGGATGATGTTGGAGGCGTTCCGTCCTTGGGACAAGAGGGAGGCTTGCCCTGCTGCTTGCAGAGGGTACCCGTCCCTCAACCACGACCTCTAATGGGGTGAGTGTGCCTGTGGTGCCAGAGACAGGGGTAAGAGGGCTCCAGTAGGTAACGGATGTAGAGGTTCCCGTCTCCTATGGTTTGCCAATCCCTGTAATGGGCCATGGAGGGGCCACAGTCCATGGATGTGGGCTGTGAGCAGGTGTGTGATCCATGGACGTTTGAATGATGGATCACATACGGTGTGTAAGGACCCGGTCAGGTAGGATTCCTGACTACGGGTGAGTGTTGAGTCATCATGCTGGGGGACTAAAGCCAGGCGGCAGGTACCGCCATTGGGACCCACAGGGCCCGTTGAGGCGTATGTAACGAAGGTCAGAAGCAGGGGTTAGAAGGGCTCCCGTACTGGGTAACACGTGGTTAGGCCTGAGGCCGCAGCCACGGGTTACTAGGGTTTGCCAATCCCTGTTATGAACCCGGAAGGGTCATCATCGTACGGTAACTTATGTATAGTGTAAGTAGGCCGGAGGCCGTAGCCACCATGGGAGCTGTTAGTAGAGCTCCAATGGGGACAGAGATGGTTACAGGTCCCGGGTTACTATAAAACGTTATGTGCAATATAAGTGTTATGTGATGTTAAATGTAAATGTATGGTGTATTTATGTAAAGTGTTGTTAATCAATGTGATATGTGTCAAACATGCTACCCGGGTTATATGATGAATATGTGAAAATAAACGGGTAGACATTGGTTAACCTTATAAACACGTGTTCTTGTCGTTTTGCAAGCGGGTTCCCCGGTTGCTACCTCACAGGACGGAGAAGCTACAGGTGGAGACAGACATTCTGCTTCATGTTCTCCTAAAGAGGAGTTAGAGGTGGAGACATTCTGCTGCATGTTCTCCTGACACCTTACAGTTCTCCATAGAGGTTTATAAGCACTAACTGCCCTAACTGCTATTTCAGTAACAAGGAAACCTGTATTTACCTGTGAATTGAGAAAGAGTGATCAGTCCAAATAGAGAAAGAAGCACATATTCTCTAATCAAATATATTACAAACTTCATTATTTTCATGTGTACTATTGATTAATAGAAAAGAATATGTAAACAATGCTTACTCTTTACTCAGTGGAAAGGGATGCCTTTTAAAAGACTAAATGAAGTCTGATAAGAGGATACCCCAGCCACCAGTCACTAGGCCCTGCTGCTAATAAGTGGTCTCAGTGGTCAGATGACTGGTGGCTATGATATCATCTCCTTCCTTCGGGAGGAGTCGGGCATATTTTGAGGGTAAATATTCCTTCCTACTTCTTAAGTAAAAAAATAAAGACTGGAAAACCCCTTAAAAGGGGATCTGACAACAGCTTTCACAAAACAGTCTTTATTGCTCTCTTAGGCTGGTTTCACATTGCGATTTAGTTAAATCCGATGCTGTCTTTTTTTTTATCTCAATAAGTTTTTTTTATTGAAAAGATTTTCAACAATCCGATGCTGTCTGATGAAAATCGGACAGCATTGGATCTGAATTAGCCCCATGTTCTCCAATGGGGATTGGATCGGATCAGATTTGCACTTAATGGCATCCAATTTGCCTCCAATCCGATTCTGTCCCATTTTTTTCAGTAGCCAAAATCGTAGACTGCTGCAATTTTGGTTTCCGAGTGAAAAATCGGATGAAACCAAATCTGTTTCGTTTCGATTAAAATAAAATGGTAGTCTATGGGGATCGGATGGAAAATCGGATCCGATATCGGATCCGATTTTCTATATTGAGCATGCTCAAACTCCCAGACCACTCCCATAAGCTCCCCTAGCCCTCCCCCAGCCCTCCCTCAGTGGGCAGAGTTCCATTTAAATAGGATCCATCAGAAAATCGGACCGATGGCATCTGATGGCATCCAATTTAATACATCCGATGCTGTCCCATTTTCACTGGACAGCATCAGATTTAACAAAATCGCAATGTGAAACCAGCCTTAGGACTGATGAAAACCTGTGTCAATTTGGCGGTATAATTTGTTGATATTAAAATGAGTAGTTTATGACATATAGAGTAAAGGGCGACACGGTGGCTCAGAAGCCTCTGCAGCCTTGCAGCACTGGGGTCCTGGGTTTAATTCTCACCAAGGACGACATCTACAAGGAGTTTGTATGTTCTCCCCGTGTTTGCGTGGGTTTCCTCCAGGCACTCCAGTTTCCTCCCAAACTCAAAAGACTTACTGATAGGATATTTAGATTGTGAGCCCCAATGGGGACAGTGTTGCAAATGTATGTAAAGCACTATGGAATTGATAACGCTATATAAATGAATAAATATTATTATATATTATTATATTAAACACTGTCAAGAAAGATTGTGAATAGCAATTCAGACATGTTTGTTTCTTTTTAAATACACCATTCTCCCCAGGTCCAACAGAGTATGTGCAGCTTGTAGTATGAAATTTGGTGACTGATCCTCTTTAATGTTATGTTTGTAGCCTGGATTTGAAAAGACTGTACAACAGAAACATTTTGGTGTTCATATGGTATTAAAGTACAGCTCTGTTTAAGTAAATGAGGTGCAACTCTTTTAATGGACACTGTGGTCAAAGCATGTTATCAACCATAAAGTATGAGGGTCTTGGATGTTGAGGGCTGTAGGATTTGCATAGAGTACTGGTACTTGGCCTCTGTCTTGAGACCAGAAGGGTAAATAGGCGAGGTAATAGGAAAAGGTACACAAGTCCCCTATTTTCTGGCAATTTGTTATCTAACCTGACTTATGAATACATTTCATCTTGCTTAGGCTGGAATCTAAATAAGAAAATCTATGGCACTTCCTAACATGGAAATGTGAACAGGTACGTAATGAATGTGGCGCCCAGCAAAGCAGGCGACACAGAAGGGTATTGCACCCATAAAAGCGGTGCAGATACTCCAGCTGCAAGTAGATTTCAGGCTGATGGGTGGAACCTACACACAAGCACCCCCACACTAGATCACATGTTGGGAGGCACCCGGGAGGGAATAAAAAACACCTCCAGGGGGAACTAGAGAGTTCAGAGTTCAGTCAGCCAGGCAGTGAGCCTGAGGGAGCAAGGAGGGTCTCTCGGCTGAGGGACCCGGGAAAGGCTAAAGACAGATCCCAGGCGCAGACAGCCAGCTTGGGGGGAAGAGAGGGACTTCAGAGAGTCCAACCCCGGCAGCTTACCGGGCACCGGAGCCCGCACCTGTGGGATCCTCCAAGGACCACAGAAAATCAGGTGATCTGAGGGTATATATATACCGCTCAGACTCTCAAGCGACCAGAAGAGGGTACCAGGCACCGCTTGATGGTTCGGCGGTCGGCCAGGAGAAGGTAACCCGAAGGGAGCGAGGAGAGTGAGAGACAGCAGGAGGCCAGATCCGCTTTATGGGGTCAAACTTCACACCAACTACTGGGAAGCAGGGAAGAGAAGAAAGAAAAAGGCACACGCTGAAGGTTCCATCCAACTACCTGTGATCCGCTTGCAGCCACCCGTTAGCTACTTGTCATTTAACATCTTACTGCACTGAGGACTGTAATAACGCTGCTAAAGTTCCAGTAAAGTACCCGGAGTGAAGTGACTTAGACTCTGCTGCATTTTCTTTCCTATGAACTTATTCCTTTCACAGAATCGCTGCCCCGGAAGTCCCAGTCCTGCCTGCGGAGGACTACACCATCTCAGCCGCAATACCACCGACCTCTGGAGGACTGTGGCGGCGCTGGTGCTACTTCACCAGGAACTGCAGGTGGCGTCATGACAACTAACTTTGTAAATAATCCCTTGTACATAAATCCCAGTTTTAAAGAGAATAGTCCCCTGGGACACAGGATCAGGCGCAGCCGCCATTCCCCGTGACACAGTTAACCCTTCAGCTGCCTGATACCCGAGTACCCCACACCCTAGGGCGACACATGAACACCCTAGGGCGACACATGAACATACCATATACTACAATAAAGACAGCTGCACTCTGAAATGCTAAGGCATGAAAACAATTAATATAGGAATATTAATATGCATTATTGCTAAGGAAAAACATGAAAATATTGAGATACTTGGCATATAAAAATTACCAGTTTAATGTGAGCCCAGTACCTAAATGTCAAGGCATATCTCTTTATTTGGTCCATACCTAAGCTAATGCCCATCTCTGGGTTAAAAAATCCTCCTATATATGAATGGACAGAGACCTAGTAATAGTCAATGCGTGCCCAATTAGTTCTAGGACTTTTTAATTCTCTAATTCTGTATTAGCAGCTCCATGTCCATTCATATATAGGAGGTTTTTTTAACCTAGAAAGAGGCATTAGCTCAGGTAGGAACTCACTAAAGAGATACACATTAATGTTTGTCTACTGGGCTCACATAAAACTGGTTATTTTTATATGCTATGTATCTTAATTTTTCTTGTTCTACCAGCTGAGTTTTTCCTTTAGGTTTAGGTTCTAGGTACTATCCGCTTTCCTATCTGCCTCTTTCTTCCTAATGGCTACTAGAAGGCAGGCGACCACAGACTCTTGATACCCCGGACTCAAACCGGTTCTCTAGCCCTATGACAGTCATTATGCCTTTGGTAGTCCCACAGTGTAGCTACTAAGCTGGCAGCCCAGCAGCCTCCAGTTTACTGCCAGGCATGAAGTCCTGACAACCTGAGGTGCTGGTACCTCTTCCACAGCTCGTGTCCTGCACAGCCCAAAGGAAGTTAGCAGACCCACACTCATCCACTGCTCACCTCTGTCTCCCAAGTGTTTCTGAGTTCTCCTAATGCCACCCCCACTGCACCTCACTTAAGCTAGTCCCTCCCTCCAACCAGTGTCTGTCACTGCCCTAAACAGGCTATTTGTGTCCAGCCCACTGATCAGAGTTTGAGAAGGATGTAGGGAGTCCATCATAGAATACCTGCATTCTCCTCAGACATGGTATTAGTGCCGATGGAGTTAACTACCACTGTGGAGACCAGACTGCAGGGAGCCACATGTCCATATTCTTATATTCATTGTTTGCATGCCTTAGGGCCCTTTCACATCTGCGTTTATTTGAAATCGCGGCAGATGCGGTGAAAAAACCGCATCTGCCGCGATTGCCGCATAACCGCTGCACTTGCGGCGCGGTTGCGGTAATCCCCATAGAAAGTATAGGGGTACTTGCGGCAGGTGCGGCTGACCGCGGTTTTTTTTGCGGCCGCACCTGCCGCAAGTGCAAAACCGCACTTGCCGCACCTGCCGCAAGTACCCCTATACTTTCTATGGGGATTACCGCAACTGCGCCGCAAGTGCCGCGGTTATGCGGCAATCGCGGCAGATGCGGTTTTTTCACCGCATCTGCCGCGATTTCAAATAAACGCAGATGTGAAAGGGCCCTAAGTAATTCAAAATGCAACTGTCTATTTATTATTGCTTAGGCTGGAAGACCCTATTAAAAGTTTATACACATGACTCTGCTCATCCCCTAATAAAGTGAGTGGTGGACCACCCTATATCCACAGAGGCAGGAAAGGGGTGCAGTCATCTGGATCAGACATGTTTAATTCACCTACTAGTTGGTCGGTCCTCTTCTCCACAGGGTGAAGCAGTGTATTTACATTCTTCTCTATCATGAATATTACACATTTTCAACTGGCCAATCATGAATGCTTTGGTCAAAAGTTTCCTTTTCCTTTGGATTCAAACCTACGTTTCGTCCAAAATTAGAATAAATGCGACTGTCGGTGCAAGAAAAAATCTGAACTCAATTCTTGCCTATTTTCAAAAAATGTACAAATAAAAAAAGAAAAGATTTGAAGGCAAATATTCATAGTAAATAAATCTAAATGCCTTCTGATCCAACTGCTCATAATGTTAAAAACCGAGCAGAATTTATAGTTCTGCAACACAGCCATGGAAGCATTGTAAACATCTCCTGTCACCCGGTATTACCGTGTACTCAGACAATGTCTACCCAGCATTCATTTTCTTTATGTATCGAGAGCATAGACCGTCTAATGAATGACAATGCCAATGTAATCATCCTTTGTCTCAGGCCGGGGGTTCCACTAAGGTTCAATGCAAGTTTCACCCCGCTCAACAGGAACTCTCATCTGTATACCTTCATTTCGTTATATGTCAGCTGAAATAACCTATTTTCCCTCGTGTTATACAGCAGCGTGTCTTTCAAACCATCACATATCATCGGCACAAGTGAAAGATAAACAGGTCTTCAATGGGAGCTTAAAAGGACATTTATTTAGGAAGATAATTTACAAACTGTGAACTGTATCCAGCCCTATTCTAAAAACTGATGATGTAAGTGAAAAAACCTAAATCACTCTATCGGGGTGTCAAAGTTTAGAACAGTTCAGGTACAGTAATGTACCAAAAATATATTTATTTCACTCATAAGATGATTTTAGATCTACGGGAGACACACAGTAATGAGACCCAGTGGCTTAATGGGAACAGTTCACCTCGTTTTACCCCTCTCTGCTACCTGTCCCTGCTCCTTCCTAGCTGATCCCGAACCATCCCTATCTCACCTAAACGTGCACAGTAAAGATAAAGAAAATGAGTATATAAATCATTTTCTTAATCTTTACAGTGCAGGTGTAGGTGAGACAGGGATGGTTAGGGATCAGCTAGGAAGGTGCAGGGACAGGTAGTGGTAGGAGAGAGGGGTAAAACGAGGTGACAGGTTCCCTTTAAGTTAACAAAGGAAACCCCACTCCACTCAAGCAAAAAGTTCTATTTCTAAAAAGTTCTGTTTTTATTATTATTATTGCCCCAATAAAACTATTTAATTGAAAGAAATGTCTCTGATTAGTTTTTACAAAATGAGTGGGAAATTATCTTTTTGGCACATGGGGGATTAATTGGGTTGACAGGATTAATGAAAGTGTTATGATCCTGTCCTGAATCTGGGCTTCACCCTAGTCTGCTAAACACTGTTCTGCTCCATGTCAGGCGTTGCATTGCCAAGCATGACTTTAGTGTTCCTGATACCAGTCTGCCTGTGAATTCCAAAACCTCTGCTACCCGTAAGCAGTGTCAGGATGTCTCCTGTCTGCTTTCAACTTCCAGTACCCCTGCTACCTGTCTGCAATCTCGAACTCTGCAACCCATCTTTGGTCTCCTGGATGTCTGCTGTCGTCCTGTGGCTTTCAGTACCCCTGCTACATCTCAGCAGTCTCTGTGACCTCTGCTACCTGTCTGGGGTCTCCAGGATGTCTTCTGTCTACTTGCGACTTCCAGTACTTATGCTGTCTTCAGCCTCCACAACCTCTGCAACCTGTCTGAGGTCCACGACCTCTGCCACCTGACTGCAATCTCCAGGATTTCTGCTTGCTGTCTGAGGTCTCCAGGATATCTCCTTTCTGCCTGCAGCTTCCACTACCAATGTCACTGCCATTCCAAGAGAGTAGGAATGGCACCAGCACTGGAGATGACTATAGCTGTTACTATTTCACACGGTGGAAATATAGAGAGTTATATATGTTGTTCAAGTAGTGAAAACCCCTTAAGAGTTGGAATCCATTTTCCATTTGCTATAAGGCTTTCTTTTCCAGTTATGCATTTACAAAAAGAATATCGTAAAATCAAAAGTGGACAGTTTAGCCATATAATATCTTAAAAGGTATTTTGGAGCAACCTCTTGTGACCGATGCAGTCAATAAATGGGCTCAGTGGTTATACTATGTAGATGGCACCAGACCAACAAACCCATTGGCTGCATCAGTCACTTAAAGTTGACGTTATGTTAATGCTGCAGTCAGTGAGGAGAGGTAGTGTGTAAGTATAGTGAGCGTTAGATTGGGGCAGTTGAGGTCCACCAGTAACATTGACTCTGGAATCCACTGTTCCACTACTTGCAAATATTACATTGAAAAATGTACTTATGCTCATAAGTACATTTTTGAGGAGATGCTTCCTAGTGAAACTAGTGTATTGTGCCAAATACGGATTATGTTTGGGGATCAGTGGCGTTCTACTGCAAATAGGCCCACCGGAGGATTCTCCTGCTCTCCTGCTGGCCAGTCCAGGCCCGAGTGCAGTTGTCTTTGCTATTTTTAAATACAGGAAGCCAACAAATCTTAAACATGAATAAACCTGCACCAATCCTTTATTATTTTGGGTTTTGCTGCAGTCAGGACAGTAGGGAGAGGTTCCTGCTGCAGTTAGCTAAATAACAAGTAGACTCAAAGCAGTGAGAAGGAAGAAAGGTGCAAGTCTGAAATTTTCATAAGTTCTGGAGGTCATTTTAGACAACTTCCTTGATCACCGTGTTCACATCATGTGGCCTGCTCCTCACTACATCTCTGTTGTATTGAGATTTTTATTGGGGGGAAAGGCTCAATTTCTCTTGATTTCTGAATTTTTTATTGACGAATCGTCTTTAATATACAGCATATTACCATAATTTATAGCTTACCCTGAGGCGGAGGGAGTTTATACTTATTAGGTCACTTAGAGTTACAAGTAATGAAAACACAGCATTCCCGCTCGGGATCCCTCCAAGTTGAAAGGCATTTACAATACTCCAGGGTGTATGTGGATTTAACTGGGAGCGCATAATGACAGCACAACACGTGTTCATGTACAGACCTGGCGTAGCTGAATCAGAATATTTTATGGCTTATTACATTTTACAAATTGACTGAGATGGTTCTTCTAACTCTCGTTACTTTGAGTTTGCTCAAAGTTTGTGAAGAGCGTGTCCGACTAAATAAAATTTGCCTTTTAGGTCGCTCGTCGTTAGGTTCATTGTATTTGTCTTGAAACGCACGCAAAAAAAAAAAAACTTCCTGTAATATAGAATTTGAGTCAGCGAGCGGAGAATTAGACACCCACTCAGATTTATTATGATAAGGACATTCAGTAAGCTAATTTCAGGATGATGTCTACTATAAATTCTTATAATTTATTATTTAGTGATTTGGTTTTTTAATCATTAGGAACGTGAAGACTTTGTAGGTCAAACCTGTATTAATGAAGACAGTAATCTATTTGGCTATACAGGCACCTTTCAAATGGTAAATTAGAGGGGAATTAAAAAAAAATATATTTAGGAGATGTTTCGGTTCTCAGTACAGTCATGGGGAAGAAAACTGTGTGAGGAAGAGGTGTCCAACCTTATAACAATTTAGCAAATTTTGCTATAGACCATATTTTTTAATATACTAATTTCATATGGTCTTCTGGAATGATCGTAAAATCCTGAACTGTAAGTCCCATCACAATCATAGAGAGAGACACATATAGAATAAACAACTCCTGACAGAGTAGCACAAAATCAGGTTTCATCACTCAGATTAATAGACATTCTCCCCTATGTGTCTTATAGAGATGATGTAGGACTAATTCAAGTAGAATTTTAGGAAATTTGCTGGACCCTATAAATTTGCCATTCAATTACAATAATTTGTCTCAAAGAAATGGCTGACCCTATTTTACTTGGAGTTGAAAGGCAAAAACCACAGAAAGCTCATGTCATCAGATGCAATCAGACAGGGTTCCCCCAAAATGCTTTGCAGTAACTACATTACAAAGTATAGCATAGTCAATCAAGAGGGACTAATAGCCTGCATGAAAGCAAAGGCAGGGAATGCAGCAGCCATTTTATGGTGATTTTGGATTTTCAGATTATTACAGATCTCAAAGTTTCGCAATAGAGATAGAGAAGACCATAAAGCACTGAATAAACATTACAAATACTGTGTGACAGCATGGCTACTATATGTTTGCCCACAGCCATATATATTAAGGTCATTTTGATATGATTAAAGGCCCCATAAATATTAGGAAAATGAAGGCCGGATGATGGTCTAACGTGTAATGGGTGTTGGATGATTGAATGTCGGGGGATATGACGATCAGATACATCTGAAATTGGACTGCTAATCGTAATGTTCTCCTGGAGAACAACTGTTGATTGACATGTGAGTTGGCAGCTTTCCCATAAAGAATACAGTAGCGTTTGTCAGAGTGAACTGATTGGCCAAAAAATCATTCGGCATAATGATGGGCCAAAAAATCTTTCAGTCAATAGTCATTTAAAGTGTATGGATTCTTAGGACTCGGTTCGTGTTAAGAAGCTTGAAAGGGTTGGATGCAGTCAGTGGCGTAACTAGAGTCTGATGGCCTCCAATGCAAAATTTAGACCTGCCCCCCCCCCTTCCTCGCACACACGTTGTTCAGTTGTATGGGCCCTGTTTAACGTTCTAAATCCTATAAAGACTCACAAATTGACCCCTCTCCCCCTTTCATTATGTGTTAATGTCACTCATCCCAGAATATGGCCTTTTTTGTGGTATATATGTCCCCTTCCTGGTATATATTAGTCTTCCTCTTCCCGCCACCATAGTCCTCCAATTATTTTAATTCATCTCCATATTCCTGCAAAAATTACAATGTACCCCCTTAGTCCTCTATGTATTATAATGCATCCCAATGTCCCCCATTCATAAGGTAGCCACCATAGTCATCCAATTATTATAATGCACCCCCATTATCCTCCATATAGTATAATGCAGCCTCAAAGACCTCTAAATATTATGATTCAGCCTTGTATTCCTCCATATAATATAACACAACCCTCAATGTAGCATAATGCAGCCTCACATCCCTTCATACAGTATAATGAAACCTCACATCCCTCCATATAGTGTAAGGCAGCCTCATAGCCCTCCATATAGTGCAAAACAGTAGCAGTCTTATAGCTCTCCATATAGTTCGGCCTTATATATACAGTTTCATAACTCTTCATACTGTATAATGCAACCCCCCCCTCCTTTCCCCATAGTCCTCTGGCCACCGTGTAGTCACAAAAATAAATCTGTACCTTACCTCTCCCAGTTCCCCCGCTGCGCTGGTCTCCTTTGCAAAAACTGAAAACACAGGAGTAGGCGGTGCTAGCATGTGTTCCACTGTGGAAAGCATAAAGCAGGAAGTTCCACCTACTCCTAATGTGGAAGAGGCGGTACAAACCTGCTATATGCATTCCACAGTGGAACATATGCCGGCGCCGCTGTGGTAAGAGAAAGTGAGGGGAGAGGCAGGGCCGGCAGTAGTTGGAAGTAGGAGGTTCCTCTCCTCTCCCTGACACGAGGCCCAAAGCGGTGTGTGCTGCAGCGCAGTCACACAGATATGCGTGCTCTGAGACGCACATCCATTGTGAAGCGGGCGCTGGGATTAGCGAGCGCAGGGGGCGGCTGTTGGCGCGGGCCCCTTAAAGGTCTGGACCACGTTGCAGTCACGACCCCTGCGACCGTGATTGTTACGCCCCTGAATGCAGTCCTAGAAGACCTCAGTACTAAGAGAATGTGTTTAACTGGCATCCACACATGTTGTTTTTTATTCAGGACAGTTGGAGGCTATGCTTAATTTATTGCAAATCCGACTTACAAAATAGAAAATTGTTCCCAGCTGTCGAATTTGAACATTAAAAGATTCACTCATCCTTGGTGTTTTATGAAAAAGTAGTCAGTGTATTTTTGCAAATATACATCAAGATGTCCCACCAAAACCACCAGTCAGTGTTACACCTACTCTCATGTCAGCCTTATAACGGTAACCTTGCCGTCAGCATGTTGAGCCCCAAATGCTTTTACGGATACTGTGGTGTCAATGTTGGAAGCTTACGTAGAGTCTGGGCATATGAGAGCCTCATAAATCAGACAGTGATGAATGAAAGTTTGATAGGAACAGCCAACAATCTGATGTGTATAAAGAAAGATCGAAATATTGGACATTCACCACCCGATCGTTATGTTTTCAAGTGACATAAGCCAGTAGTGTTTGGCAGCAGCTATGTCATATCTGGTGGAGTTGACAAGACACAGCCTTCTGCCAAACAAACTTTGGTCAACAGTTATCTCATTTGTGTGACCAACTTTATCGTTGTAAAATCAAATTAATGAAATGGTAAGTTTTTGTTTAGAGAGAGACGAATATAATAAAAACTTGAACAAAGTACAAGAAGAGTTGTGAAACTAGAGCATAGCCAAGTATTACAAAAAGCCATCCATGTATAATTAATTGCAGAAGAAATCATGTAGCTTTATGGCTCACAGTAATTAGACACAAGCCTATAAAATCAGACTCGTTCTCCTCCGTCTCTCTTATCTAACTTCCCATGTTTCTTTAGTAGAGACAGACATATCTGAACATCTCTACATTTGTCAACACAGAGTGAAAAGGCCGATAATGAAAGAGCCAGGGAGGAAATGTAAAAGAAAGTCATGAAAAAGTCAACAAAGCCTTCAACATCCCATGCATATAGAGAATATAGAACTACAATAGCTGTAAAGCAAGACTAATGCATTAGATGGCTATTAGCCGAATAAAGCTTTTGCCGATCGTTCATTCGATAGTTGTCTTGGAAAACTGTCACACATGGACAAGGTACTGTACGACAACAGGGGATGGCAAAGGGTAGGAAGGCCCTAACGGTAAGGAGAACAGAGATTGGTCAGCACCTGACATTAACCCGTGTCTGTACCCTGCGATCCCCAACATCCCTAAGCCGGCCCTTTCCCCTGCCACTGTCAGGTGCCTAGTCCCTAAATGTCCCTCCACTCACCATGGCTAGTGCGAAGGCTTGTGAGTGCACTAGACTACACCTCTACAATAGCCTGACACAGGGGAAGGTAGACAAGCAGGGGAACATAGACAAAAGGATATACTTCAACTTCAATGCTGCAGCCAGACAGCAGAGCTGCAGGCAACAGGACCCCAACAGCTACAAGAAGCTTCCTTCCTCGAAAGCGGCCAGTTCAGAATGAACATCTACAAGTAGAATCAAGTGATAGGACATGTAACTATTTAAGATGGAAGGGAGTGATCACAATCGGGTTACACCTGAAAGAGGAGTAACAAGAAACAATCAGCAAGGAAAGAGTCCTTAACCCTTGCTGCACCAAAAGAAAGCAACTACATTTAAAACCCAGAGTCTTAAGACTATTGTGAGACTCAAATCTGAAACCTGTCACAAGTCTCCCAAGGACAGGAAACCATCGTGACAATGACTCTCCTATGTGCTTGAGCGCTTGATCGGCTGAGCATTCTAGTGCTGTCTATGATCACATGGCTAGCAATGGTTTAACTCTGAAAGGACAAAATCAGACATTCTCTATCTACATCTTCCCCGCCGATCGGTTGCCCGGGTCCCCACACACATTAGACCATGGGCTAAACCCGTCAATATTGTTTGAAATCAGTGTATGGGGACATAAATTGTCCGAACTGTCCTCTCACCTCTCCTCGTGCTCCCACTTCGACCGCCTACAGTCCGGCTTCCGACCCCTCCATTCCACCGAAACAGCCCTGACCAAAGTCACCAACGACCTACTGACCGCCAAGAACAAACACCACTACTCCATCCTGCTACTCCTTGACCTGTCTGCCGCCTTCGACACGGTTGACCACTCCCTTCTTCTCTGGATCCTGGAATCCTTGGCATCACCCACCTTGCCCTCTCCTGGATCTCCTCATACCTAGCGGACCGGACCTTCAGCGTCTCCAACTCCCACACCTCCTCCTCACCCTACCCCCTTTCTGTCGGAGTCCCCCAAGGTTCGGTCCTGGGACCCCTACTTTTCTCCATTTACACTCTCGGCCTAGGGCAACTCATCGAGTTCCATGGCCTCCAGTACCACCTCTACGCTGACGACACCCAAATCTACCTGTCCGGCCCTGACATCACCTCCCTACTCTCGAAAATCCCTCAATGCCTTTCCGCCATCTCATCCTTCTTCTCTGCTCGCTTCCTTAAACTCAACATGGACAAAACTGAATTCATAGTCTTCCCCCCAAGAAATTCCACCCCACCTCCCAACCTATCCATCTGCGTCAACGACTGCGCCCTCTCCCCAGTCCCCCAAGCCAAGTGCCTCGGGGTAATCCTTGACTCCTCCCTATCCTTCAAACCCCACATCGAGGCCCTCACCACATCCCTCTGGCTCCAGCTCAAGAACATCTCATGGATCCGCTCCTTCCTCATCCACGACACCGCTAAAACACTCATCCATGCTCTTATCATCTCCCGCCTTGACTACTGCAACCTCCTTCTCAATGGCCTCCCGGCTAACTCCCTCACACCTCTCCAGTCTATCCTCAACTCCGCTGCCCGACTCATCTATATGTCCTCCCGCTTCTCCCCTGTCTCCCCCCTCTACCAAGCCCTTCACTGGCTCCCCGTCTCCAAGAGATCCCAATTTAAAACACTAACCATGGCGTACAAAGCCATACACAACCTGGCCCCACCATACATCTCCGACCTGGTCTCCCGATACCTACCCTCACGCAACCTCCGCTCCTCACAAGAACTCCTCCTCTGCTCCCCCCTCATCACCTCTTCGCACAACCGAGTCCAGGACTTCTCCCGGGCATCTGCCTTACTCTGGAACTCCCTACCCGAACACGTCAGACACTCTCCTACCCTGAGTAGCTTCAAGTGTCACCTGAAGACTCACTTGTTCCGTCAAGCCTACAACCTGCCATGAGACCCAGGCGAACGCCCGATACCTGACATTCCCCCATCCTACTGTATCCTAACCCGCCCCTCATAGACTGTGAGCCCTCGTGGACAGGGTCCCTGCCCCTCCTGTACCTGTACGTCCTGATCGCCTAGATTTAGTGTACTTGTTCTTGTCTCCCTCATCCTCATGTAAAGCGCCATGGAACCTAATGGCGCTATATAAATAAATAATAATAATAATAAAAATAGAGTGGTCGCTTGAGATTGGAGGGGAGTCAGCCTTTAATTTACCAAAAAGAACACCACCTTTGTATATGTTTTTTGTGTGTGTGTGTGTGTGTGTGTATGTGTGTGTGTGTCTGTGTGTGTGTCTAAACACCAGAAAAGGTTACACTTTGTAATTTCATCTAATTATTTTCCTTTAAAAACAATATTTTATTTTTATTCACTATTTTTTATTTTCGTTCACCCTGCAAACTCTGTGTGTGTTTGCCAATACAAAAAAAATCCTGACTTTCCCTAATTTTCCTCCTTGAACAACACACAGACTTGGACCTTCTGTCGGCTGTTCGTGCTCCTGTATTGATAAGCTGATCATAAAAATAATGTTGTCTTAATAGTGTCTTAAATCTCGATAGGCTTTACAATCACAGGACATAAATACACTTATTGATTTCATTTTCCAGACACTGTATGACATTCTTGCTCTTAAAAATATGGACCTGATATATATATCAATGTCAGCCCCGGGCAGGAAGCTTAAAAATAAAAACCCTCGTAATCCCTTGTTGTTTTTTTTATTCAAACGACGCGGCGGCCAATAGCTCTATCCGAAATATTCAATATTCATTACACATGTAGAATATTAGTCAATACTATTTAATGTGAAAAGTGATTTACTTCAAAGCAAAAAGGGATTGATGATAAGACACAGTTCAGCTACGATTTCCATGCAGCCAGGGGTAAATGGCAAGTTGATTGGGAAAGATAGTCATGTGTTTTGTAAAGGTGTCAATCACATATTCCCAGCACTTTACCTAATGCACTGAAAATTAGCCTCCAAAATAACCAAATCCTACTCTCTTCTTTTTTTGGGGTGGGAAAGATAACTTGCAGATCACTCAGGGTCTGCCAACGCAACCCCCCATGATTTTGAGAATGGGGCTCTAAGTTTAGCTTTTGCTCACAGTCTCATAGACAATGAATGTTCTGAGAGTTCCTGAGCCACGTCTTGGTTTTAAAGGGTGTCAAACCCCCAGAGATAAGCAAGTCATTTCCTGTCCAATAGAAAACGATAACTTGTTTTTTGGGAATAGCTCTTCAAAATTATGGCCCCTTCATAAAAATATTGAAAGGGGTTGCCGCTACTAGGAAACCCCATCTGATTCCACTTGTTTACCCCAGTTAAAATAAAAGAGCCTGTATTTACCTCCCCTGCGGTCGCCATTCCAGCGCTGTCAGTGATCAGGGATCACTTGACATTGTGACATCACGCAAGTCTCGCATTTTCATCGCCAGCTTCTGTCTCCATGCCTTATGCCAATGCTCTATTGTGAATGGAGACGTCGGACGACTGATAGTCGGCAGAGATGTCAATAGGCCATGTCCGATTTCCCATGCTTCTCCCAAACCTAAACCCCCAGACGACATGATAGTCGGCAGCTTCCATATAGAGAACACAGTCAACCGAGCTCTCCTGTGTATGAGATAGTCAGCTGAGCTGGCCGAAAGATTGTCCGAAGCATCATTTCGCTGACAGCCATCTAGTTTGTATTGCCAGCTTTAGATTCTGCCATCTTTCACTTTCCGCTTATCATCATCCACAGTGATCACTATCTTCATCTCTATGATAGACTGTCTGTTGCTTTGCCCACTAACCAAATTTACACCCATGCACTCAGTTAGGCTACCTTCACACTAGCGTTTGTTTCTGCATGCGGAGGGCATGCAGACGCAAACACAGTGCAATCGCTGCCATACTGACGTGAACGCAGCGGAGAATCTCCACATGCGTTCACATCGGTATGGTGCCCGGCCAGCCAATCAGCTATCTTG
This sequence comes from Allobates femoralis, assembly GCA_033576535.1. Lineage (NCBI taxonomy): Eukaryota > Metazoa > Chordata > Amphibia > Anura > Aromobatidae > Allobates > Allobates femoralis. Next base: position 89,346,109 of record JARQOC010000010.1, read on the forward strand.
GCGGGGGCTGGGAGTCGGAAATTAGCGGCGGAGATCTCCTCCTCCCAGCCGCCGCTTGATCTCTCGATGGTGTCAGCACGGGAGATTTGAAGAAACAGCTGATCTGATAGCTGTTTAAATCTCCAGCGCCGACACCAAAGAGGTGATGGCGCAGGAGGTTTAAACAGCTGTCTGATCAGCTGTTTCTTCAAATCTCCCGCACCGACACCGCCGGGAGATTAGCAAGCGCTATCATGCAGAGGACACTGTGGATCCATAGACTTCCATGCATTGGTTTGTGCGCTTGCTGATAAAACAAGCGCCCGCGACCCACAAAAAATGCAACAGGTTGCGTTCGAAGGGCGGAAGGCACAAAAATTATGCGCATCCGAACACAACCGCAACTGAATGCAGCGAAACGCAGGCACCATGCGTTCCCATGTTAAACATAGGAATGCAGTGCGCATGTGTTTGGCTGCATCAGAACGCTGCGTTTACATAAGCAAATGTGAAACGACCTTACAACACTCAAAAATGTTATTAAAATGTTTCTTTCATTTCTAAATATCAGAGGGGAAACTTTTTAGTCCCCTATCTTTTGTTTCTGAAGCTGCGCGCACGGCTCACGTTCTGTAAGGCAGCATGTAGGGTGCTAGATGCTTCATAGTGTGTCACACATAGTAATGTATGAGGCATCATGAGCCGGAGAAGTTATTGTGTCGCACGCGTAGACAAGCTTATAAGGCACTGAATACATTAGGAATCGTTTTATTAACCACAAGGGATTCTGAATTAAAAATACCAGTTGCAGATGACCTTTCAATAGCATTATTCTTCCCGAACATGTACACCAGGCAGAGAAAAGTTTGATTTAGCGCCTGGCGAAGAGAACATTTTAAGAAAGTCACTAGTATCGAAAGAGTTACAGTCGTAAATAACAGACTGCATTAAAAGTCAATAATATTAGAGCCGATATTATAAAAAGTGCAACTCAAGTAGGAGAAGTGTTTGCACAGTGTCTGAGGAGGCGGCAGAGACATTCCACAGCACATTTCCATGCCTGTTTTAACGTGGGAAGTCTGTTATTTCATGGCTTGCTGACTGCCCAACAAAGTCTGAAAAAAACAAGCCACCAATGAATTCAACTTCAATTTGCAGAATCTCTCGCTATGTTGGGGCTGATGCAAAAGCTTTTCTATCCGTTATGCAGCATTATAGTGCTAGACAAAGGCAACATTGTACCATCAGCACACATCTACTAATATGTTCCCAGACTGAGAAAACTAAATTTATTTGCTATATGATGATCGACATAACTACAGGGGGTGCTGGGCTCCATCTCATATAGCTTACTACATATATACTGTATATCTAATATTGTTACCTGGTGTAAGTGCTTCTGAATCTGGTGCTGTCTTTCTTTAGTTTCTGCTCCTCTCTGGCCTTTCAACCCTGTATCTAAATTTAGTCTTTTTAACCAACTAGGTGTGGTCCTCATAACGACACCCATTAGGAGCACTGATGACCACTCCCACTCGGTACCAAGACTAGACTTAAATACAGGGTATGTAGCCAGAACAAAAGTAAAACAAAACCAGGTTCAGAGCAGCATCATTTATACTGGGTACAAAAATGACATTTATTTGATATGACAGGCCCTTTTTAAATTAAACTTATCCTGAGGATTTTTAATCGCACAGGTTTTTTTCAGGCTGAGAAAATTCATTTCTTGAGTTTCCCTGTGTCCGAGAAATTCAACGTCTTAATCATATGCAAATTAATTGCAAGTACTTTGGGGTAGGACAAGGCACTTGCAGATCTCCTTATTTCTTCCCCACCACCTGCCATCTGTATTTGACTGACAGGTCTCTTTTATTCCAGTGACCTACCTCCCTTGAAATGGCGGTAAAACACAGGAGGTGAACAGCAGGTGGGAAATAGGGAGGGATGGCAGAAGATCTGCAAGTGCAATGTCCATCCCCAAAGCATTTGCTGCTCATTTCTTAAATATTTCAATGCTCAATTTATCCGAAACAGCAGTAAAAACTTCTACAATAAAGTTAAGGCGTTAATTAACATGAAAGTCCCTGTTTTGAGGAATAAAACCCTCATGACCCATTCACTTTAACAAATGGCACCAATGTTCTTTCATATTATGCTATCTCTTCCATGACGTTTTACAACCACAGTAGTCTAAGTAGGTCCACCTATAATAATCAATATAGTTACCTCCAACAATAATCACCAGATTGCTCCCCAGTAGTCACGGCAGTGTTCTCCCTCCTAATCCAGAGTATTCATATCACTTTATTTGTGACATTAAGGTAATCAACAGTTGTCACAGTTTCGCCCTCTCCTTTTTTCAAGGGAGCAGTAGTCTACACCGGAGGTCCCCAACCCTTCTGACCTTGAGAGCCACATCCAGTTCTGAGAGAGGGTCGTTATCCACATTCAGCTCTGAAACATCTAGCTCCGAGAGAGGGTGGCGTGCCACATCAATCTCTATAAGAAGTTTGTGAGCCACATAGAGCTCTGTAAGATTCCTGAGCGACATCCAGCTCTAAAGGCCCCGTTACACCTGCTGACACCGCCGGAGATGTCGGCAGCGACTGGCGAGTGCGCGCACGTTTTTGGCACCCCGCCAGTGTCGCCGCCCCCCGTTTACACAGTGACATCTCCGGCGATGGGATGGTGAGCTCAGAGGGGGCATCGCCGTCGGGGTTTCTCAAAGACCAAGCGGCGATGCAAGACAATGAGAGCCTATGGCTCCCATCGCCTGTCAGCTCGCCAGCGGCCGGTTACAAGGGGCGATGTGTACACATCGCCCCATATCAGCCGCCTGGTTTCACATCACTGATGTGAAACCAGGCGAGCTGTCACAGCCGCCGACATCACCCCTTCACATTAGGAAATGTAGGGGCGATGTCGCCGCCGACAGGCCACGCCTCTACATCACCTATGTAATCGGCGGCGATGTGGACTGGTGAGACGGGGCCTTAAGAGAGGGTCACAAGGTACATTCATCTCTGAGAGAGGGTCATGAGACACATACAGCACAGAGGAGGATGCAAGCCACATCCAGCTTCGAGGAGTAGCAAGTACATTCAGCTCTGAGAGAGGATTGCGAGTGACATTCAGCACTGAGAGAGGGTTGCCAGCCACATTTATCCTGAGAGGGGGCCCAAGCCACATCCATATCTGGGAGAGGGTCACAAGGCACATTCAGCTCTGAGGGAGGGTCGTGAGCCACATTCAGCTATGACAGAGGGTTGTAAGCCACATCGAGATCCCACCCCCTCAGAGAAATGACACCAAGAGCTTCCATTACCTGTTAAATGACAGCCAAAGGCTTTTCACATAAATCACACCCAGGCAGTATACCAAGATCTAGGGCATTCAACCTTACCCCCCATTCATATCTGCTCTTCTATGTGGAGCCACTCACAAAAGTCACCATCCAGAGACCTGCTCTTCACAGCGGTTTGCTAGACCTGATGATAATGCAAAAAGCAGGAAGACAGCCACGAACCACACATCATGGGTTCATGAGCTACATGTGGCTCACGATCTACAGGTTGGAGACCCTTGTTCTACACGATCCCCTTACAACCACTGTAGTTCCTAATATTCCAGTAGTAACAAAAAGGGCAATTAGTGTAAACAGATAATTCCCTATTACCATAAGGTCATAACAGGGTCCTTTCTGCGTTTCAGCGCTCATAGCGTGAATCCAATTCTTGTTGCCCCAGTAATCACTGCAGGGTTTTCCACCATTTTTTTCAGTAGTCAGAGAAGGGATATCCCTTCTCCCCACATATTTGGAGCTCTTTTATACTCCATCCATTGACCGAGATCTTTATGTGCCCGCCAAAATATATCTGATCAGTCCCTGCTAATAAAACTTAACGCAAGAAGAACAAACATGCCTGTCAAAATGGAGAAACACTTTGTGACCCTTCTCGCTCGTGCCCTTGAGGCAAGGTTACCCAAAGGCTCATGCCGAGCCCATTGGGAGATCCAGCCCTCATTACAAGATGCAATTTTCCTTTAAGCTTTCATTGACAGCTCACCTGCAGTACTTGGCTTGTGAAAAGGTTAATAAGGCTGTGGAATAAAGGCCCAATACAAGTGGAAAGATGAAGCAATTTGCGCATACTGTATGTTCTTATACATTATTGATATCTCCAGGTTAAAGCCACTTGTTAATCTTGTGTCTCTAGGAATGCTGAGTCAAACGGATTCAACTTAAAAAGGAATTTGTTACGTCTGATACAGACAAACAGACAGAATATGAAATAACTGGTGTCTAGCTCAATACAGCAAAAATCATAATTTACATGAACATTCAATCGAAACGCTACATCTAGCAGAAGGATACAGCCCCTCTGGATACCAAGAAGCTCCAGAAAAACACCTGCAGACATTATCCAGCCGCCACATATCTATCCAGGTATCTCTACTATATACTGCAAAGGATATGTCAATATACGAGTAGTTTGGTGACTATAACAAAATTGCTGGTGGCAAAAAACAAAACATTATTTGTTTAATTTCACTAGGTAAATGGAGCTAAAGTAGTATGGGAATCCTTCACCCTGGAAACCTAAAATGAGGATTTAGGCCACCAAACCACCACGTGTTATCCAGGAAGGTAATAGGCTGACAATGACGTGGTTCTATATTCTGCAAAACATTGTCAGCCTATGTGAAGTCATGTTGGCCCGCCTTGCCCTGATGTGACCGATATCACACAGGTCCGATACATCGTCACAAGCCACCTCCTGTGATACTGGTGCTTGTGCAGTGAAATGAAGTGTACCGGCCACTCTTTCATCTGCGCACGCACCACACGACAATAAGGGTAGCTTGTGTTGATGGACTTGATACATCCTTACAAGCCAGGGGAGGAAAGACTGACCTTACGAAGAAGTTGGCTTGATACTGCAACACATTACAGGGGCTTAGAACCTCCATCTTTATGCCTGTTCACTGTTTCTTTAAACTTTGGAGTAACTTTTTAACAATAAAATACTAATTTATTCTACATCCCAGAGGATCTACTTTCTATTCCAATCTGGACTTCCCTCAACAAGAAGTGCCAAGGCTCAGTATTTTTCTCTACACTTCATGGATACCCATATGTCAGATATAGAAATGCCATTTTCATATGCTAAGTTTCCACATTTTTCATATATTTCCTTAGCAGTAATGCATGTCTATATTCTAACATTCAGGGTTTGCATGCTTTATCATTTCAGAGTGCTACTGTCTCTTAATTATCAGATGTCACAAGCACTCCTGATCGGCTGCTGGTTCATCGACAGGAGTTATACCATACATGGACTACCCCCCTGTGTTGAGCTTGCTGGCTGCACAACCTTCTATGATGAGCGGCTCTAAGGTGGGTTTGAGCTACAATGGGGGTTACGCATATAGCTTCATGTTACTGCAATAGGAGGCACCATGTTTTTCGTGTTTTCTTTCCCTTTTTTGCACTATAAGGTCAGCCTTAAGGGTGATTTTTCAGGTCACTTGTGTGGGGAATAGTGCGGACTTTAAAGTTATTTTTCTACAAAGAATCAAAATAACAAAGCGGACAGCATTTCCTAACATAAAAGACAGACCATTATGCAATGTATTCTTACACCATTTTTAACTTAAAGAGAAATTGTCAGCAGGTTTTTGCTATGTAATCTGACAGCTGCATGATGTAGAGGATGTAGGGATTCCAGTGATGTATCACATAGTTTACTGGGTGCAGCAGTTCAGTTTTCTCTGCTGCAGATCTATCAGAGCTCAGTTGTTGAGCTCTATATACTCCGCCCACAGCACTGATTGGCTGCTTTCTGGATACATTCTATATGACAGTAATCTGCTAATTAATGCTGGAGGTATCGTTGGACTAAGAGGCACATGGTAGCTAGTCCTGAAGTGATAATCTCTTGCTGATAACACACTTTTTAAAAAAAGCCAACAAGAGACACATCATAGTAATATGGCTCTCAGCCCCTACACTTTATGGCGCTCTCAGGTTACACAGCAATACCTCCCTGACAGCAGCATGATATAGGGCAGATACCCTGATTCCAGTGATACGTCACTTAGTTTACTGAGTGATATTTGTTTTCTCTGCTGCAGATCTACTGGAGCTTAGTTGTTGAACTGTGCATACCCCTGCCCACACCACTGATTGGCAGCTTTCTCTGTATAACCCCGCCACACCACTGACAGCTTTCTCTGTATAACCCGCCCACACCACCGATTGCAGCTTTTGTGTATATTCTTTAGTGACAGAAAACTGCCAATCAATGGTTGGACCAGGAGGCACAAGGCAGATAATCTTGAACGGATAACATCCTGCTGATAAAGCACCAATTGGAATAAGCCCATCAAGTGACACATCGCTGGAATCAGGATCTAAGCCCCTACATCATGGCGCTCTTAGATTACATAGCAAAAGCTTGCTGTCCGATTTCATTAAGTACAATTTCCTCAGAATTTTGACTCCTGACATTTAGAAAGAGATAAGTTGACCGATAAAGGTCTTTGCCTACAAAGAAGGCGCCCTCAAGCTTAGTTAGCGCTCCTTTACAACATCTGCTGGAGTGAAATCACTCATATACTAGACAATTTCTTCACAATTAGATGCAAGGGCCTCATCGACCATGCTAAACTGTGCTGAAATACTTGGAGGATCTTGTCTGAAAAGTTTAGAAACACAAACTCCGGGGTAGAGGGATCTGTTCTTTCACTGAACATACACAGTAGCTGTATGAATAGCCACAACGCCTGTGTGTTCTGGAGAAAAAGCCTTTCAGTATGTAACATTATCGCACAGCTTGTGGCTAAGCAAATGGGTTTGTTAAGAGTAGGGTCTTCTCTAAACGTGAGATCTTTTTCATGTTGGAGAGTCCCCCCGGGGCCTCTTTCCTTCCATTGCAATCGCTCCATCTATGACAATGCCTGCAAGCCAATATACACTTACAGTCCAACAGAGAGTACACAATTTAAAATCCATGGACTTTCTGTCCCTGTCACATTCATTAGTTTAGCCTGTGTATACTATCTCCACAGGACGGCTTTTCCCTGCATTGACTCCCCATGTATTCAAAATATATTACTTGCTATTTTTATTTGTCAACACTATTTCCGTAGCGTTTATGATTGTCCGATGCATTTCATAGCCGTTGGTTTCCCACGGGATCGGCACTTGTTCATTAATCCGGGACCGGCTCATTTGTTCATTTACCTTCAGATCTTTACAATACTAGAACCAGGAGTCTATGGGGTTTTAAAATCTCTGCATTTGATCTATGAAAGACTATTATGCAAGAGCATTAAAAACACATCAGCAACTGTAACCAATTTGCCCGTCTCCTGGGTCATCGCAATAGTCAAGACATTATGGAAAGAGAAGACCTAGAAACCACTGTTTGAAAGCGCGCGGTGGAGACGCATCTTGCTGTGACTTAGGAGAGCTGAGAATCACTACCCAACATCAATTTGTGTTTTATGGGTAAACCGGTCACAGGGAGCAAAAACGTAGCTGGATGTTATAGACATGTAAAAATATGGAAAAAACTATCTTTAAAACTTCATCTTTATTAGAAAAGAATGTTAAGAAATATATTATTTTAGTAAGATGTATAGGATATTATTATATTAGTGATTGGGATAGCAGGAGTTAATCTCTGTATGACTCCTGATTACCTCTAGGATCACATACTCTGGGGAATCCTATCACAATTGCTCTCTGTCTTTTTAAGATGATGGAATCTATCTTCCTATGCCCACTTTAGCAACCCGGTCCATGTCTTGTTGTGATCCAGTTTCTGGTGGATCTATTGAAGTGCTGTTTGGTGTGCTGTGAAAATCCTCTTGTCCTCTGGTTTTCCTCCCTCCTCTATTTCCTCCTGTGCACATATTTTCTTATACCTCTGCATGTATTGCTGTGAGTGAATATATTTTGGTTTCCCTGTTGTTCTATTTGTGTGGGGTTTTACCACTCTTGTCCCACAGGGTAGTGGCTCAGACATCCTCACCATCAAATGTAACACTGGGATAAAGGACAGCTAAGCCCCTTAGCCTGAGGGTCAGTCTACGAGAACTGGTACCCCTGTTATTCCTTACTACCCCGTGACACACATTAGCAGACACCGCACTATACTTGGATTAACCTACACGTTTCGGCTTAAAGCCTTAATCATGGTTCTATGCTGAAACGGGTAGGTTCATTTCAGTGTGTTGCAGTGTTTGCCAATTTGTTTTTTAACATGCGTTACTAAAGAAGATGACATTTTTCCATTTAAAGAGGACCTGTTACCCCCATGGTGCCTTCCAAAGTGAAAGCACCACTGAATGCAGCGTGTATGCTGCATTCAAGGAAGGGGTCTCCCATGTCTCTACCTCCCCCTGTAACCTGTAAAAAACACTTTTGAAAGTTTTAAGATAAGAATTCCGGAGGGACTTACTAATTTCTCATTCCTTGCTGTTCACAGGGTCCTCCCGACCCCTGCCTCTCTGTTCCGCCTCCTGCCTGTGTGGATTTCCCCTCCTCGCCTGCGCCTCAGCATCTGAATTCACGCAGGCTTACAGTATGGAATTGGAAGGAGCGGGTCCTGGCTGCTGGCACGGCGCATGCGCGGGAACATGAGCGCCAGAGCTCGCCCTGCTAAAGATTATGCTGTGTGCATGCAGCAGGGCAGCAATCTGGCACTGAAGTTCTCGCACATGAGGTGTTCCAGCAACCGGGACCTGCTCCTACCAATTCCTCACTGTGCGCCTGCGTGAATTCAGACACTGAGGTGCAGGCGAGGACGTAAAACCCATACATGCAGGAGGCAGCACAGAGAGGCAGGAGGCGGAACCGAGAGGCAGGGGGTGGGTGGATCAAGTCCAACCCATAGCCTAACATCTTTTGTGAAATTCTGAATTTCTCAAGCTGTGACAAACTATTTCTGAACTGGTTGAGCTGATCACTCTTCTTTTATTGTGCACAATGTTGTAGAAAATCTCCTACAATGTATATGCAGAAGAAACATTTACAATGTTGGTGCTGTAGTGATTTGCTCACTGTGGTTATTGAGGGACACTCAAAGGGTAGTGGGATTGTAGGCAGAAGGGCAAGTTCTTCCATAAAATAAGTCCATTGGTTTATTACATCATAAACCATACAACATAAGCAGCCAATTTCAATACGTACATCAATGGAACAATAATGTCCTACAGTCGGTCCCAATGGCAGATACACCCACCTGGCGGTTTTTACACAGTCCTTTGACAGGGGTTATCTTCCAGCTCCTGTGGTCTCCTCAAAGCATGCCTTCCAGAATGCCAGCCACTTCTACACATACCATCCCAGGTGCATTCCAGAAAAATGGGTGCCAAGCACTGAGAGTGAGACCTGGTTTGTGCCTTCCAGGACCTTGTCCAAGCACAGCCACAAAGCGTCTTCACGGGTACCTTCTAGAGACATTTCAGGCCCTGTACATGATCTCCAAACTTCATGCCTTCCAGGGTACCAGCTGGTCGCTGGTCCAAAGCAAGAGAGGTTCTATGGTCCCTGAACCACATGCCTTCCAAGGACATGTTCTTGTCCGATGTCCAATTCTGGTACTACAAGGAAGCCAGATCGAAATTCCTCAGCAACCACTCGAATGTCAGCATCATAGACACCTCTTGCAATTAGAAGGCCATCGAGACATTAAGATGTTATATTGGAGAAACCGTAGGATTAACGGGACGGGTGGGTTTCTAATAACCGGATCTAAAATGTTGATTTGTTAACACAACAATAAATGCTACTATAAATTAAGGGTTTAAACATAAAAAATGATTATGTGGTGGGTGGCATTTGGCATACAAGTCACCCATCTATCATGAAGGTGCAAGATTCATCCCATACTGTATCAAGGTAGTAGATTAGGACATTGTACCAAGATGAATTATTCGTCAAGAGTCAGCCGTTGTGTTTTTGAAATCAGCAATGTTTGTAGTATAGATATATCAATGAAAAGTGATGGAGCTGTTAGTAAAACTTGGAAAAATTAATCATGCAAGACAGAGTTGGGGGATGGAGATTTTCATGCATGCTACAAGGTCATTTTCTTCAATAATCAATATTGTAATGTGAATATGCAGTTTATGTTTTATGAGAGATTTTTTTTTCTGAGCCTCTAGAATAACAGCAGTGAAATACGTCAAGAGGAACACGAAGCGTCCTACATGGATTTTACAGTCTTGGACAGAGAAGGTATCCTATCCATTTCCTCTCTTTTAGAGTCTGTGGTACTGATCTATAATATAGTGGTGACCCATCGTATACTCACTTGTTCTTCTCATATATTTAAAAAGAAAGCTAATAGGATTTTTCATGCATTCCTACCAATCTGTAATGCAATTTAGCTCCTCAAAAGGAAACAAGAATCTGTGCTCTACTGCATCTCATTGGAGGTAGGTTGAACACGGTTTGGTTGGGTGGGCGACCTGTAGTATGGGCCTATTTCTCCTTATGGAGACCATCATTCTGTGAAAAGCATTTTACTGACAAAGCATTGCTCCCTTCAGAAAACAGTTATCCAAATTTTCTCTTCTTTGGGAAAACATAAGTTTCTCAAGCTTTGAAGCGTCCCTTGATTTTGGCGATGCACATCTGGGAAACCAGTTTTCATGGAAGTAACTTAAGGCTGCACAGTCCCTTTTCATTTTGTACTAATTTTAATTTTAAGGAGTAAAGGTAAATTGAGAAATATTTTTACTTTTGGCATGGACAGTTTTACCACTGATGGTGAGTCCCACACAATGTCCTTCTCATGTCTGGTGAGGGACTCGTAGAAAAAGCTAGAGAAGCTTTGAACTAGAAAGTCTACAATTGGCCACATACACCGAAAAAGTGTTCAATCTACCTTATTCACATCTCACTTGACAAAGAATTGTCAGGAAAATTTTATTCTGTAAACCATCCTAATTATGTATGTAATGATATCTGAGTACATTTGAATACTCACTTATGGCTGTCTTCTCTAGTTTCCATCAATGATGTCCATTCTGGCTCAAGTAACAGCTTGGTAGCTTTTCCGGCTCACCCAGCATCTAGATGCTTTCCCAATGTATGTCTATGAGTCTCAGAACTAGACGCAGCAGAGCTATACTGAGAAAGTGATTTTTGGTACAGCCATTGACCACTGTGATAATCAGGTCGCCCCATAGGTCAGAAGACCAGAGAGGTAAGGGAACCAGAGAAGATGGTGATGTGGAAGTATTTTAATGCAATTACAAACCATTACAAACATAATTAGGATGAATTACAGGATGTAAATTTTGAGGAGATCCATTGGACATGATTTGGCCATTCTGATGGACCAAATATCTGTAATCTTCATCGTTGGCTATATATCCGGACGATAGATGCCCCCCATTTAAGCTCCAACATCAATATTTAGTATGTCATCACACTTGGCTTTATTTCTCCCCTGTAAGAGACTATTAAATATCAACCTACAATGATGAAGGGAAATCTAACCAGCAGGACTCCAATAGATCCCAAGAACTTAGGTGCTCAGCCGTGGTTCCTTCAATTTGTATTAAAGTAAACAGAACATGCAAATTTTGACGGGGATCCACAATGAGACCAGGTCCGCTTTTTAACTAGGGAGTGGACCAGACACTTACGTATGAGCATTGGAAGACCAGACTATTATGGCATTTTATATGACAGAGAAGTCTTTGATGACAAAATCCTCGAGGTCTCGGGACTTAACATGACCTCTGCTCATAAAAATGTCTTATGGCATGACTGTTAGTAGATGACATTACAAACCATGGAAATGAAATAAAATCTATAAAACGCGACAACATTGCCATTCACACAAGCTACATTTCTGTAAAGCCGATGCTGTATATTAAGGCCTGCGTGACTGTTTGCTTTTCCAGTCGAGACACTTTGATAAATTACACCTTAAATACTCAGAAGGAGAACAGCAGGATGAACCCTAAAACGGGTCCCCCGACACCTCATTACCATCTATCTATCATGTTTACCTCCCTTTTATAGGTTACTTGCTCCCCACAATAAAGCAGAGGACCTTCTGGTGAGACCACTGCTGTATGACCTTCACATTACAAGCTTCTCGTTCCTCTGGTGCCAAAGCTTAAAGAAAGGTGTCTTCAGATATTCAGACTCAGATTATGATGAATTATTGATATTACACTACGTGTGGTGGATAGGGAACAGGTAAAGTTGTATATCACATGCGACAAAGAACAAGGACATTAAAAGTGATGCCCAGGTTGAATAAAGAAAATAACTATAAGATAGGAGTAACATATCCAAATTGTTATGGTTAATATTCTATACCTTATTTTAATGATCATTTATTAAGCAATTTATATATCTTGGATAACTGTGTATTAGATTTGCAAGTATTGTTCAGAAATGCAATGGCACAGCGTATTTGACTTTGAGTTGAGGGTTAGTTTCAACTAGTTGTTATCTTTGTTTGAAGTAATTCAGCAGAATCCATGTCTTATGACCTGTGTCCAAACTAACATGTCTTATAGATAATGCACTAAGCATTCTCTATGTTTCTGTGGCTATAATAAATACTTGGGCTGGATATCCAAAAGGCAGACAAGCCTTATACACTGACAGACACTGGCTGTGTGTGTTCTTGTCTCCAATACATCGCTATTAATTGGATCAACACTGGAAGATCTGTAGATCCGTTGTATCTCACCCCAAATTAGCGCTCCTAGGACAGGGGTTTCCAGGACAAGATATACAATTCACTCATATTTTAATTAGCCAAAGTGTCCTAATCCTCCATTATTGACATTGGTTAGAGGTCTCAGCAGATGCTAAGGCCGGGTTCACACCACGGTTTTGGAGCTGTCAGGCTGTGTCTGGTGTTTTGCTGGATGCACCGGACACAGCCTGACAGCTCCAACAGAACAGAATCGGAGGGCAAATATGCCCCCCGATTCTGTTTTCTGACGGATTCAGGACTGCTCGGCTGCTGTTCAGGTCCTGAAATGTCAAGATCTCAGCTAGCGGGAGCTAGCCGCTGTTCTGAAATCTCAGCGGGGAGCTCTCCAGGTGCTTAGATTTAGTGTCGGCCAGAGCTTAGCTTCAGCACTCGGGAACCGGACAGATTTTCGGTCGGGGTCGGCACGATCCGGCGCCCATAGACTCCCATGTTATTGGGCGGTGTATCTGGTTGGATCTGGTTGTGTTTAACTTTTTGCCCTGGACAAAAAAATGCTGCAAGCTCCGATTTTGTGTCCGGGGCAAAAATCGAAAGCAGCCTGATACTGCTGGACGAGGGATGATGAATCACTGCCATCCGGCCCTATCCAGCACCATGGGGCTACATTATGTCCAAAATCGGGTCCAGGGCTGTCTGGTTCACACCGGACAGCACTGGACCTGAAAAAACCATGGTGTGAAGCCGGTCTAAGTGGAGTGTTTCCTGTTTTGGCACATTAGTAGTGCTGTGTCTGAAAGAGGCAGGCTGACCGACTCATTTGAACACCTGTTATCCTTCGTTAAAAAAGATCCTCTCAAAAACAGAAGAGTAGGTATAAGGTCTTGTTCACAAGTTGTGTTTTTGACACACAAAAAACTGCAGTGAATGACATTTATAAAATCCCATGCTGCTTAATTTTTTCATGAAGGTCTGATCCTTCAAAATGATGTTTCATATCTACAGCATGATAAGTATTTAGGTGTTTTTACAGCATTTTTCAACCATAAAAGTGCTTGCAAAAAAGCAACAAAAGCGAGGCAAAAATAAGCTTAGAACAACTCTGTTATATGATAGAAGCATACATTCTACTCTAATTGTACTGTTATACGCTTCAATGTGAAACGATCTCACTAACAATCTCATGAGCGTGCAGTCATTAGGACATCGTTTTGACATCGTTGGTGAGATGTCACACGTGTAGATATCGTGGACAACGCACCAACGATGTAGCGAGCAGTTCACACAACCTAGCGAACGATACTTGTTCACTGTTGTGAATAGGCAAAGTCGTGAACGACATCGTTATCAAGGTGTCACACTGAACGATGCAGCAGGTTGGTTGATCATGGATCGTTTGATTTGAGAACATGTTCTCAAATCTGCGATCAACGATACAATGATTTATCTTAGTGGTATCTCGATGTAACACGCAACGATGTCCTAACAATGTCGTTTCAACGATTCCAAACCGTGACGTTTAAACGAGATCATTCACGATATCGTACCGTGTAATGGGGCCTTAAGGCTAAGAGGTCAATTCAACTGTAATTGTGTCGTGTTTCGGTGGTCAAATCTACAAAAATCTCATGATTTGGTGCTGTTTTTTTAGCATTGAATCAGTCATACCCTAAACGGTATGGGTATTTGGTGCAGATTTTCCTGCAGCGTTTATCGAGCAATAGTACTACTCGCAGATTTTACCTTTTCTTTTTCAAAGTGAGAAACCCATGCTGATTCTGCACGAAGTATTAAAATGGTGCCAATAATAAAAAGTGCACAAAAGTGCAATTTCCAAGCAGAAATTTTTATCAACATGTAGATGAGACTTGTTGGAATCTGGTTCTGTATGAGGCTTCAGATGATACCAGTTATTAAAGTGTTAACCCACCCCATGGGGTGGGAAAAATCTACTATTAGCCTATAGGATGATTTTACTACTAAATAAGTGGCATAACTATAGTAGGTCCCAGCTCAACAATAAAAATGCCTGTTATGTAATAATCCAATGCACTAGTGCTGAGAAATCAAGATTTAAAGCAACAAACACACCTGAAACTGTTATTTCTATGCACTGGGGGCGTGTCTACGCACTAGGAGTATAAAGCCACGCCCCTCAATGCACTTCCAGAGTCATTTGCATGTATTTTCACTGCTTGATTTCTCAGCACTGGTATAGCGGATTACCACAAAACAGGAATCGTTTTTATTGTTGCAATGGGATCTATAGAGTTGCACCCCTAGTTTTCTGTAGTAAAATCACCCTGACGGGTTGCCTTTAAGTGGTGCATTTTGCTATATTAGGGAAACCTATGGATACTAGAGTATATTTAATAGCTGTTTCACTGATATAACAATGCCCTTTTCCAATCAATTTAGTTTCAGTACATTACATAAACACAATGAAAAAAAAAAGTATATGAACCCTGTGTGTTGGCTTTATTGGTAGCTGAAGAAAGACTTTAGGAAAGATCTTGAAGGACAATAAGAATAAAAAAAACAACCAGCCGCACATATAAAGCAGAGAAGAGGCGCAGAACACGAAACCCCAGGAGAGACGTCTCTGCTCAGATGTTACCTCCAATCCAGACTGATGACATCTCGTGCTATTAAATAAAACTGAACAGCACAATACAGATTGGTGACCATAGCTGTCAGTACCAATAGGTATAACAAAAAATTGCATTAGGAACGAGGATTCACCAAGACTCAATTTTATAAAGAAAAAAAAAAATAATAAAATAATAACATTTCGTCTGGTGACCTTGTGTTTTTACCTTCAGAAAATGAAAGGGGAGATCAAGGTCTGCCAGTGAAATTAGAGACAATGTTACGTTACCGGGCTTTAATATATCATCTGAACAGTCATCACCTTGCTGGGTTTTTTTACTTATTTTTTTACTGCATTTAACTCACAAACTGTTTCAATGATAACATTGACAAAGGACACGATCCAGTGAATTGTCTGGGTGGAGGAGATACTTTATTGCATATATGGAGGAAAAGCACAACATGGAGCTGATATATACTATGAGATTGGGGATGAAAAAATATAACCTTATATTAACAAAATATTGAGGTGAGTTGGAATACTACAGGCAACCTGTGGACAGTGGTGGCGCTGTCACGAGGAG
The DNA here is from genome assembly GCA_033576535.1 of Allobates femoralis. Lineage (NCBI taxonomy): Eukaryota > Metazoa > Chordata > Amphibia > Anura > Aromobatidae > Allobates > Allobates femoralis. Next base: position 89,361,962 of record JARQOC010000010.1, read on the forward strand.
AATGCAGACACATTTTTCTAATCATGGATGGACAATCCCTCGAAAAAGTTTGGAGAGTTTCTAATATTCATGTGATTCAGAGTCATCAGAGTCCTCTGTCCTGTTGTCACCTCCAGGGGACCTGAGGTCAGAAGATCTCAGCGTTTGATTAATCACAGGTGTTCTGCAGAGCTTACTTAACAGTTTTACCTATATATTTGCTCTGCTTTAATGAAGGGGTTAAGGACCATTTCACTGCTTGATGAAGTATTCTCTTGACCTTCAGCTGTAGCCAGTAATTGCCCTCCCATTCCGCTATATCTACCCTCCACTGCCCTCTCTGATATCTGATGATAGAACATATGTACTTCCCTGTTGTGAAGCTTGCTGTTATTCAGCTATGATGTCATTGTTCAGGCAGCAGTGAAGATTCTATTTCAAGATCCTCTGGAACCCCTCTATTTCTGTTGCCTGGACTGGGTTCTTTGTGTGCTTCCCTGCTCTCCTGCTGGTACACTCTCTTTGGTGTGGGAGGGAGGACATCTAGTCAAATCCAATCCAGGAGCCTAGTAAGGTACTAAACCCAGGCATCCCCTACCTTTAGGGGTGATCTTGGAGACAGGGATTAGCCTAAGGACACCTTGCTGGAGGGACAGCTCAGGTGATCACTATCCCTGCTACATCACATTCACAGTTGTGTTATCTTTCTCTATATGCTTGTCCTGTTGCGGTTGTTACTCTTAGCAAACCTCTCCGCTGGTTCCTTAGGTGGTAGAGGAAACTCTCAACGGCCTATCAGGTAGCAAGGCCCAAGCAGTCATCTTCTAGTCCTGCTGTTAGGGATAGACTTATCTTCGCAGGTGCCTTTAGGGAAGTTGGGGTACCAGTCTGTACAGGAACCAGTTGGGTAGTGGTGTGGCTACAGAGGAATTGTGTGATCCAATTCTATGTGAGCATGACACCCTGCTTAACCATCACTGGAGTGAGATTGAGTTTCCCATTGACTTCCATTATATTCGGTACTCAAGTCGCGCCCGTCAAACATGCGATCTGCTCATTTTGAGTCCTGTGCACCATAGCATGATAGTGCTCACTCATCATTAACCACATCATCTTTTCAGGTACATCAACCCTAGTATTCTGAGATTCACCAAAATAGGTCATAAAATCAGAGAAAAAACTCACCAAAAAATTGCCAGGTAAATACCCATTGCACCTAGCAGTAGGCTGCTCGCTCCTCTGAGAGGCAACACAGGTGTCTGTATACCGGGTGCTCAGTCACCTACAACCCACAGATGGGGGCGGTTGTAGCACCAGCGTCCGGCCATGCTGTCATGGAGGTGACTGGTGGCATCTATAGACACAAGGTTACCATAGGGTTCTGTCACTCAGGTGCATGTGAAGCATAGTGTCAGAGCAGCCAATTGGTCACGCCCTGCTATTAGATCAGGCGGGCTGCTCCGCACTGATTATATGCCTCACAAATGACCTTGTGTCTATAGATGCCACCAGTCACCTCCCTGACAGCATGGCCGGATGCTAGTGCTGCAACCGCCCCCATCTGTGGGTTGTAGGTGACTGAGCACCAGTATAAAGGCACCTGTGTTGCCTCTCAGAGGAGCGAGCAGCCTGCTGCTAGGTGCAATGGGTATTTACCTGGAAATTTTTTGGTGAGTTTTTACATCAACCCTAGTACTGCTAGTGTATCCCCTATAAGGTCATTTTGGTACTTTTAGTGAAGTTTCACACAACCCTTTCTGTAGGCAATTAAACAACTTCTCATTATTGTTTAAAATTACATATAATTAGAAAAAAAAAATCTCATTTACACCATATGTAAGAAATATAGAACAACTTTAAAACATACGTTGGCGGCGGGGATTTGGCCACATAAGGGACTTCATTGATTCTATTGACTGGTTGTATCAGCAGGCACGACCGTTATGGCACTATTAACCCTTGGGGTGGAAATACTCTGAGAAACATACAGAGATAGCTGGGTGGTGAACCTGGATAGTATGATAGTTTGATAGTAGTGGGATCTGTATATAGTGCAGATACATGAGAATCCTTTTGGAACTATTCTTAAACTGACAGCACCTTACATTTGGTATTGTACAGTGCCAGTCAGGGGCGGAACTACACTGGTGCAGCTGGTGCAGCTGCACCAGGGCCCCGACCGGTTAGGGGGCCCCTTCAAGCCTGGAGGGGGCCCCCAGCCGACCCCACAAGCCGCCGTCACCAGGCGGGAGAGCGCGGCTCTCAGCGCAGCTCTCCCAGCCGACCCCACAAGCCGCCGTTACCAGTCGGGAGAGCGCGGCTCTCCAGCAGGACCAGGCGGGAGAGCGCGGCTCTCCCAGAAGCAGCGGTAAGAGAGCTCTCTCCCAGCACCAGCACCAGCTCTCTCCCAGCACCAGCACCAGCCCCCCCCCGCCCCGCCCCCCGGTCCACACCTGCACCAGGGCCCCGGGGGTGACGGTCCGCCCCTGGTGCCAGTTATTCTTATAATCCTGTTATATGTGAGCCTGCCCACAGTATCTTACTGATTACCTTCCTTATATATGATGTAAATGAGATCTCTTTATTGTTTAAAATTACATATAAACTTTTTAAAAGAAAAGTTTAATTGCCTACAAAAAGTGCTGTGTGTAATGCCACTAAAAGTACCGATAGGACCTTCTAGGCTTCACTTTCTGTAGGGGATACACTAGCGGTTGATGTTCAGTATTGGTGAAGCATGGATGTTTTTTGGACATTTGTGTTGATCTTTTTAGGCACGTCAACTCTGAGATCAGCGAAAAAATGGACAAACAGAACAAACATCTGCAATTAAAGGTAGAAACAACTTGCTGTTCATAGGTTCGGTCTCTTGAGCATCCTTTAACCACTTCAGGTTTCTAAATACATAAAGTGGTTAAAAGAAGTAAGTGACCATTCTTTAAGCATTTTCTTCCCTGAAGATACTGTATACTTTACAATACAAGACAAAAAATAGGAATCAAAAAATTCAGAAAATGTAAAATAAAGTGCTCAAGAAAAGGCCAAAAAAAATAGCCCAATAAAAAGATGACAGTCTGTCTTCTAGGGAAGGGGCGGGGAACCATTTTTCTGCTGCGGGCCATTTGGATATTTCTACAATCCTTCGGGGACCGAATAAAATTATCAACTTGAAAATTGCTCGCTATATTTGGCTAAACAATCACCTCACCCCTACTGTGGTGGCTGGAGCTTCTTCTCTGTAGCGTGGGTGATATTGGTCATGTTGCTTCTCACCTGCTTTTCCAGGTTTGCTAGAGCCCTAGACATCACAGGAGAGGCTGGGGGCATATACCTCACTGAGGAGGCTAAGGCTGGGGCATAGAGATCACTGGAGAGCTGCATTTAGAGAGCAGACAGTCAGCAAAACGCATCTGCCAGCCTGAGCACTGCGGTCCCCAGGAATCTACCCGGGGGCCGCAAAAAAGTCATCGAGGGCCGCATTCGGCCCTAGGGCCTGAAGTTCCCCACCCCTGTTCTAGGATTGCTCACATATAAAAGCTGTCATGTGCATATACATAAAGGGTAGGTGCACGTGCAGTTTTTTTTTAAGAAGTCTTTTAAAGCATTCCCAATTCTAAAATGCCTGATAAAACTTGCTAAAGTTTAAAAAAAAAAAGCTTTTCCTATTCATTGCTATTGGAAAACGACTAGTTCGTCACATTATTCAGTCTTTTGAGCATTTTTCTTCCGCTTTAGGTTCTAAAAAAAATCTGGTAGAATAAAAGAAATCACATGTGTCATCTTTAAGGTGGCTCCTGATGGAACACACTGCAGTTTAGGCACAATAAAAAAAAAGCATCTAAAAAAACACTAAAAAAATCAAAAAGCTTGAGAGATTTTTAGAAGCAGCTTCAGGAAAAAAAAAAAGTCTTTTGTCATGTGCATGTATCCTGGGTCATCTCTGCTCATCGTCAGCACAATCCCTTCATTTCATCTATGGAAGAGCTCAGTTCAGGTACCATGTGCAGGTGTTTCTGATTGTTTCCATATTGAGAACTATGGATTTTATTGAAAAAAAGAGAATTAAAAAATCAGTTCCTCTCCGCTGGAGCAGCACCGCCATTATTATTCTTCCTCTAGAGCCAAATAAAATCGACATTAATGGAGCTGGATGGAGCTATGGGCCGTTGCAGATTTTTTTCTCTTTTTACGCTTTATGCCCTGTAATCCTCACAACTCAGCGCTGCGATATGCGGAGGGACCGGCGGAGGGGAATCCAGTGTTCTGGGTCCCTGCCAGACTAAAACAACAACTTACTTGTAGTTCAGACACATGTGTTCTCTGACCCTTTCTGGCATTGCACTTGGAAATCTTGGTAGACAATGCCGGCCCATCTGTTTTTCAACAGCACCGATTAGAGAATCAATAACCGACCCGAAGCACGAAGGGCTCGTATAGAAACAGGCGTTCTGCTCTGTGGCTGCTGGAGGATATTTAACCCTTCACGTCTATCATTCTGCACTTTACAAACGAGTGTGAATCTTTAAAAAAAAAAGTTCATTAAAAAAAAGCAAACTTGTTTGAGTGATACCACTGTATGACCCAATTTGCCATTCCGCGATGATCCTCGTTCCTACTATAGCAACTATCGGCAATGTAACACTGCACCTACAGAAAAAATGGCCCAGCATAAAATAAGATCCTCTTGGCTCTCTATAAATCCCCTACAACCTCACAGGCACACACCACGAAACCCCCCAGCTATATATGTCAGCACTGCGCATTAGAAAGCCACCATTACATATCATATTTTTTTTTCTTATAAGATGCACTGTCAGTTGCTGGCTAATCCAAATTGAATATTCACTGCTCCAGATGCCCAGGACTATGGGTATGAGGAGCAGTAAATATACATTTTCTTTAATAATGGGCACATGATCGCCCCAGATGCTGCAGAAAGCCGGCTGCTGGGGCAATCACGTATACCTGATATCAAAGAGAATGAATATTCACTGCTCCTCACACCCTTAGTCCCCCCACCTCTTGGTGGGTGAGATTATGTTCATTGGGAGCAGTGAATATTCATGATCTTTAACAGGAGACACACCTGTTAACCCCATGCACTGTCAGATGCTGGCTAATCCAAATTGAATATTCACTACTCCAGATGCCTGGGACTATGGGTGTGGGGAGCAGTCAATATTCATTTAATTTAATAGTGGATACATGATTGCCCCAGATGCTGCAGGAAGCCAGCTGCTGGGGCAATCATGTGTGCCTGCTTTAAAGAAAATGAATATTCAATATTGCCCATAGTCCCCTTAACCTCTTGGAGCTGGCTATTAGCTCAGAGAGGTGGGTGGGATTATGTTCCTGGGGATGAGTGAATGTTCATCTTCATTAACAGAAGGCACACATGTTAACCCCAGCTGCCGCTGCAGTGTACTCCTGCCTCCTGTGACCCGCTCCACTTTCAAGCCAGGTAAATCCGAACTATAATACGCACCCCACACTTTCCCCTAAATTTTGTGGAAAAATTTGTCTAATAGTCTGAAAAAATATGCTACCATGCACATATTTAAAGGGAATTTGTTGTCAAGTATTTGATATGTAATCTGAGAGCAACATGATGTAGTGTCAGAGAGTCTGCCTCCAGGGATGTGTCACTTATTAGGCTGTGTGCTGCAATACAATTAGTGTTTGATCAACAGGAGATTATCACCAGATGACTTAGTCTCACATGCAGGCCAGTCAGGCTAATATATATAACCCCACCCTCACTGATGACTGGAAGCTTGCTAACAATGAACACTAGAAGCAGAAAATCAAAGGTATGGATGGGGTTATACACAAAATTCTGATCACTCCTACATTTACAGCAGAAAAAACAAGGATTTTATAAAAATAATACTGAGCAGCCTAATAAGTGACATATCGCTGGAATTGGGGTCTCTGCCCAGTGGCGAAACTAGAGTCTGAAAGGCCCCGATGCCAAATTTGGACCTGGGACCCCCCCTCCCCCACATTGTTCAGATGTATGGGCCCCATGCAACATTCTAAATCCTATAAAGACTCACAAATTGACCCCTCTCCCCTTCATTATGTATTAATGTCCCTCATCCTGCTATATAGTCTTCCTCCTGGAATATGCACATATCCTGGTATATATATGGTCCTCCATTATAGTAAAATGCAGCCTCACAGCCCTCCATATAGTATAATGCAGCCTCAAAGCCCTCCATATAGTATAATGCAACCTCACAGCCCTCCATATAGTATAATGCAGCCTCACAGCCCTCCTTAGAGTATAATGCAGCCTCACAGCCCTCCATATAGTACAATGCAGCCTCACAGCCCTCCATATAGTATAATACAGCTCTCCATATAGTATAGTGCAACATCAAGACCTTCACATAATATAATGCAGCCTAACAGCTCACCAGACAATATAATGCAGCATCACAGCTCTTCACATAATATAATGCAGCGTCCCATCCCTCCCGATAATATAATGCAGCATCACAGCCCTCCAGATAATATAATGCAGCATCACAGACCTCCATATAATATAATGCAGCGTCACAGCCCTTCATATAGTATAAGCACTAATGCAGCCTCATAGCCCTCCATATAGCATACATCCTCCCCACAGTCTCGTTGCCCCTGTACAACCTGCGCCACTCACCCAGTCACACTGCCCTCTGTACAGCCCTCCCCCACACACAGAAACTCTGCCCACTGTACAGCCTCCCATACACACACAGACATACTGCCCACTGTACAGCCTCTCCCACACCCAGTCACACTGCCCCTGTACAGCCCCCCACATATACACACAGCCACCTGTACAGCCCTCCCCTCCAGAAGCTATGAAAGGCTCTTCGACTCCTGAATAGAGCTTACACTCACCGCTTCTGCCAGCAGCTCCGTCCTGACTGTGATGAAGTCACATGACCTCATCACAGTGCAGCATGCAGTGGCCAAGGCAGTTTTAAAGTTATAGTGCCTGCCAGTTCTCCAGCTACTGTGATCAGTCGCCTGGGGACCGGCCGGGCAGACCACCGTGCAACAACATGGATGTGCGTCCTCAAGAACGCACATCAATGTAAAGCAGGTGCAGGGGTTGCAGGGGTCGCAAGCCGCCAGGCCCCTGTACCTCTGGGTCTGGTCACACTTGCGACCCTGAGACCGCTTTTGTTACGCTACTGGGTATCCCCATCATCCCTTTGCACCCCCAATAAGGTATCCCCATAACACATGGACACACATACAAACTCAGGGACACCCACACAGAGACACACCCACACACTCAGGGACACACACACAAGGACACATACACACAAGGACACATACACACAAGGACATACACACACAGAGACACACACACACAGGGACACACAGGAAAACACACACGGACACACACACACAGGGACACACACATACAGGGACACACATACACAGGGACACACAATCAGGGACACACACAATCAGGGACACACACACAACTCACCGGTCCACCCCACCGGCGCCGCTCTCAGCCTGCAGGAGCACGGCACCGCACTCATCTTCCTGCTTCAGATGCCGTTAGTGTAAGGTGCCGCTGTCCTGGCCAATCACAGGCCACAAGCCGCCTGGGCAGCCAACGACAGACCAGTAGCTGATGTCATGCGCTGACTGGCTAGTGATTGGCCGCTGGGCCTGTGATTGACCAAGACAGAAGTGGGGGGCAGGGAGAGAATGGTGCTGCCAGACTTTATGCATCCGGCAGCCATGATCAGCCACCTGGGGACATGGATGTGCGTCCTCAGAGACACACATCCATGTAAAGCAGGTGCAGCCAGGGGTCGGCAGGCCCCTGTAGCTCCGGGCCAGGTCGTAGTTGCGACCCCTGCGACTGTGGTTGTTATGCCACTTTCTCTGCCCCTACATCATGCTACTGTCAGATTACATAGCAAAAGCCTGCTGTCAGATTTTCTTTAAAGGAGGTTGTTATATAACCATGTTATATAGCAGAAAAAGATGAGCTCATTATTATATAATTTAATGAGAAAAGATTCAGTTGACCTTTTGAATAATTTATTTACATTTCCCATCAATCCTGGCCTAGGGGTCACTTGGGTGGTCTTATAAGTGATAAACAACTGTTTTCTGCTGTACTATAATAGAGACCTTGTGTAATCTTGAACACAGGCTTCGGACAATGCAGGTGTTGGATTAAAATGCGCACACTTTGCTCCGTTCATTGTCTATGGTACTGCTGGAATTAGCTATTAGACTATGAATGGAGACAAAAATTCAAGACAGGACTCTACTCAGTTCTCAGAGTTTTCTGATTTTAACAATCAATGAGGATCAAAGAAGTCAGATACCCAAAGAATCAGCAAATTGTCCCTAATCTTAAAACTTTTTTAGTTTCATAAAACCCCCTTATCACACGCACAGTGTTTCTTTTAAAAACAAATGTGCGGGGCGTGGCTTAGCTATGGAGGCGAGCGGTCGGTAGTACCTAGTGCTCCTCCGTGACCGGCCGACAGCAATTGATCTCCAGGCTGCACCCGGCGGTGGAAACATGCCCAGAGGAAGGAGGGCCTCGTCCTGCCGTCCTCCGACATCAGGGGAGAGAAAAGAAGCGGCACTAGACCGGTACTTCCAAGGAGGGAAGCAGGAGGGAGAAGGCGGCGGGGATCCGGTAGCGGACACGTCTATAACAGAGACGATGTCAGCTGGAATCATGTCTACGTTGCGGTGTGGCTCCATCAATGTACGAGGCCTTCACAGCCCAGGTAAGAGGTCTATACTGCCCAATTATTTGCGTAGGGAACGCATCCAGGTGGCGTTCTTGCAAGAGACGCACCTGAGTGCTTCTAAACAGTACAAATTGACTAGTAGGAATTATCCTGACGCCTACCATAGCCTCTCTCCTGACTCGAGGTCTAGGGAACCAGCATTATCATAGCCCGCTCGATACCGTGGGAGATGGAAGACACGTGGTGCGACCAACAAGGTCGTATGCTTTTAGTGAAAGGCCGTATAGCGTCTCAGCTTTTCACTTTTGCTTCCCTGTACCTTCCTAATACACACCAATATGGGTCCCTACAATCAATACTAGACCAAGTTGGGGAGTTTGCACCTTGATTCTGGGGGAGACTTCAACGTCGCATTAGAGCCGGGTATGGACACATCCTCAGGACAGCATGCCATGTCAAACGCAGGGTTACGAGGGATTAGAAGACTGTTACATGATCATCAATTGGTTGACACGTGGCGCCTGCAACACCCACATGACAAAGACTATTCCTACCACTCAACAGTACACAATACGTATTCAAGAATAGATTATCTTTTTGTGGGCCACAAAGATTTGACATTGATTAGAGAGACAGACATAGATTCTATCTCTTTCTCTGACCATGCCCTCTGTACTTTGGAGATAGAAATGCCACAAGTATCCCCTAGGCAGTGGCAATGGAAATTGAATCCAACTCTGCTAGAGGACCAGACGACGGTCCAAGAAATGACGAAGGCGATGACCGACTATTTTAAAGAAAATTGTACTCTGGAGACCTCACCAAGCTCAATCTGGGAAGCACATAAATGTGTGATTAGAGGTCTACTGGTAAAACATGGGACTAGATTAAAACGGGAAAGAGACGCGATAATGTCTACTCTCTTAGCTAGATTGAGGACACTTGAAACAGACCATAAGAGAAGATTGACCCCGGACGTGGCTCTAGAACTGTGTAAGGCTAGAGAGGAATTACGAGACCTGCTTAACAAGAAAGCAAAATATTGGCTGGCAAAGTGTAGAAGACACTTCTATGAATTTGGGAATAGGACAAGCAAATTGTTAGCAGGGGCCTTGAGAAGGCAGAGGGCCAGGACATTTGTCTCGAGAATAGGTTCAGAAACTGCAAAGAAAGTGACGCAACCCTCCCATGAGATAGCTGAGGCTTTTAGAGCCTATTACGCGAAATTATACCATGTAGATCTGGAGAATTCGCTGACTGACTCCCCAAGATTCTTGAATAAAATTACGGAATATCTGCAACAAGCAGCCATTCCGAGATTGAAGGACGAGGATGTGACCGCCTTGGAACAGCCTATCTCTTCTCAGGAGATAGCTGAGGCCATTAAAACTCTAAAAAACGGCAAGGCGCCTGGTCCGGATGGGTTTTCAACAATTTACTATAAAAGGTTGAAGGAGGTTTTGTCTCCGCATCTGCTCAACTTTTTCAATGATCTGAAAAGTGGGCGTCCTCCCCATAGTGATTCCCTCAGGGCACACATTGTAGTTATACCGAAAGAGGGAAAGGATCCAGCAAATTGTGCATGTTACAGACCCATTTCACTTCTGAATGTGGACCTGAAACTTTTCGCTAAGATTTTAGCAACAAGACTGGCTCCCGCTATGGTAGACATAGTCCACCCAGATCAAGCGGGTTTTATGATGGGTAGAGAAGCAAGAGACAACACTGTCAAAGCCATCAATCTGGTCCACGGGGCAAGGTGTATGGGTGTCCCCTCACTGCTCTTATCAACAGATGCTGAAAAGGCTTTTGACCGGGTTAACTGGATATTTTTGAGGGAGACACTTTTGCATCTTGGCCTGGGTCCGAATATGATGAATTGGATTTTGTCACTGTATAAGGGACCGACGGCTAGGGTAAGGGTGAATGGGTGCTTATCGGATCACTTTGAGATCCACAATGGCACAAGACAAGGTTGCCCGCTCTCTCTCCTTGATCTTCATCCTTACCATAGAACCCTTGCTCAGAAAAGTGAGGAAACACCCGGATATAACGGGAATTGAGTTGGGAGGGATCTCTCATAAAATTGCGGCCTACGCAGACGACCTTCTCTTCTTTTTATCGAGACCCATCACTTCCTTGCCTAATCTTCTGGAAGAAATCCAGACCTTTGCTCGTTTATCTAATTTCAAAATTAATTTTCAGAAATCGGAAGTTTTAAATGTGAACGTTCCATCTCAAGTCACGTCCTCGTTGCAGTCTTCCCTTTAGCTTCAAGTGGAGTAGCTCATTTATCCAATATCTTGGGATAAAATTGACGGCAAACCCAGATCTGTTATATAAACACAATTTTCCGACGTTATTAACAACACTCAGGGAAGATTGTGATAGATGGTCCAGAACATAATTTTCTTGGTTCGGACGATGCCATATACTCAAGATGAATGTCCTTCCCCGTTTGCTATACCTCTTACAGGTGATCCCAGTGAAGATCCCACCGTCTTTTTTTCGAGCTGTCTCATCACTGCAGACTGTCTTTGTGTGGAGGGGGAGGAAGGCTAGAATCAGTAGAGCTCTCATGTCTAGAACAAAGGCGGAGGGGGGTGTTGGCCTACCAAATTTTAGACTTTATCATCTAGCGGTACATTTTGCCAGGCTGATCGACTGGTGCAGGAATGCGAGAGGAAAAGCCTGGGTGGGGATAGAGCAATCTTTTTGTTCAGTCCCTCTCAACAGGCTCCCTTGGCTGCTTCCTGTGGTCCAAAGGGAGCTACGTACACATCCCACGATGGGACCGACAGTGGGTTATTGTGCCGCCCTTTGGACCAGGTCTTTTATGATACCATCGTGCTCCAGACTTACACCTGTGCTGAGTCACCCGAGTTTTGGTCCGGCAATTGATGACAGTGTATATAGACAGTGGATAGCGGCAGACAGAGATAGAGTGGAGCACTTTGGGGAAGGGGGAGACTGGCCTTCTATAATTAATTTACGAAACCTGGAGACTCCTGCCTCTTTGGGTTGGTGGAGGGCCATGCAGATCAGACATTTCCTACGTTCCTTCCACCCGAGACATTGTTATAATAATCCATTGACACAGTTTGAGAGACTTTGTTCAGGAAAAGGTCCAGAGAGGCACGTACTTTCGTCAGTTTATGCGATGTTGAACTCTCCCCCGGAGCAACCCCCACCATATTTCATAGCAAAGTGGGAGACAGAGTTGGGCATGAAGTTTTCCGACACACAAATATCCAGAATTTGTAGCTGTGCACACAGTGCTTCTATCAGCTCTAAACAGCAGGAGGCAGGATATAAAATTGTGTCTAGGTGGTACAGGGTACCAGAGAGGCTGCATGCGATTTACCCCACGGTCGATAAAACCTGCTGGCGCTGCAAGAAGGAAGTAGGCTCTATGACACACGTCTTCTGGAGCTGTGAGGTGCTCAGGCCATTCTGGGAGGGAGTGGAGGCTGTGGTAGCGCGAGTAACGGGCTATTCAGACCCACTTACGCCTGAAGCGGCGCTGTTACACTTGACAAATATTTCAAACAAGGCTTATAAGACATCGCTGGTGAAATTCCTTCTTATGCCAGCGAAAGCTTGCATCCCGGCTCTTTGGGGTTCGGTCTCTCCTCCGAGAATCGCCCAGTGGGTTGGTAAGGTCAATGAATTATTGTTAATGGAAGATCTGACGGCCTCAATGAACGACTCGTTCATAAGATTCTGGACCACATGGCACCCCTGGATGGATTTTCAGCAATCCCCAGAATATGAACGCTTGTTGCACGACAGATTCACTTAGTCTGTTTTGTTGCGTCCGCTCCGAACCCCTCCGCCTACCCGTTTTACCCCCCCCTCCTTCCTTTGTTTCTTCTCCCTTCCTTTTTTTTTTTTTTTTTTTCTCTCTCTCTCTAATCTCTATCCTAAATTTTCTTGTTCAAGATGTTATGACAAGTATTTTGTTAGATAACATTTGGTGACTCTATATTACCTTGAAGTTTTTAAGGCTAATGGTATTGCCGTGGCCGAGTTACTGAAAGTAGAGGTCACGAGAGTAGTTGGAACAAATTACAAAGAGATGTATCAAGGAATACATTTTGGAAAATGTGGTGAAGAGTGATGTACCAGATGTAAAGCAGACTTGGTTAACTTGGAGAAATTGCAGTTATGAATATGTTTTGTCACAAAGTTAAATGGATGTTATAATATATCTGTGTATTACAAATGACTAAAATAAAGAATTAAAAAAAAACAAAAAAAACAAAAACAAATGTGCACCAATCACCCTTCTCAGTTCTAGCTCCGAGTCTCCGCTGCTGCTCCCAACTTTTGTTATTATTTCCTTAAGTGTTAAGGTCCCCTAACCATCACTACAGTGAATCAGTTGTTCTGCCCTAGTCAGCACAACATGTTGCATCTGCTGAGCTCACTTATTGTCTGCAGCACCTCATCGGCACTGCAGACAATAAGTGGCTCTGCCCGAGCAGTCAGTACAACCGGCTGACATCCACCTAGCTCATTCATTGGCTGCAGCACCTCGTCAGCACTGCAGTCAATCAGCGGCTCTGCCCGACTAGTTAGCACCACTGGTAGTCAGCAGCTGAGCCCACTCATTAGTTACAGTACCTTGTGAACACTGCAGCCAATCAGCGGCCCTGCCTGAGCAGTCAGCATAACCGATCATCCGATTGGCGCACTCATTGGCTGCAGCACCTCGTCAGCACTGCAGTCAATCAGCAACTCTGCCTGACTAGTTAGCACCACTTGTAGTCAGCAGCTGAGCTCACTCATTGGCTACAGCACCTTGTGAACACTGCAGCCAATCAGCAGCTCTGCCAGAATAGTAAGCACAACCAGTAGTCAGCCGCTGAGCTCACTCATTGGCTACAGCACCTCATCAGTGCTGCAGACAATAGCAAACACTGGGGGCATCAGTGGAAACTTAGTGCTGGACTCGAGGAGAGTCACTAGAGGGGAGTTTGTTTGTTTTTTTCTTAACAACAAACTGTGCCTGTGGAAAGGGATTTCTTAAATCCGAAAACCCTTATAGGGATAGGAGAAAAAGTAACGATTTTGTGAAAACCCTGTTAAAGGAATTTTAGGCTTTTCTTATTATCACATAATGATTTTCTCAGTACAAGAGTCTGGACGTTGCGAGCACGGATCACTTTAACGTTCATCATTCCCTAAGTAATGACCACAGATTGTAAATTCCCATTCCTGCTTCCACTGTACACATGATATGGAGGGGCTTACATCCCGGCTATCATGTTCTTCTCCTGCGTACTGCCATGTACAGAGCTGACATCTGCTACAACCATTAAGGAATATTTATAATCTACATAGCAGGTCCTGACCTCAGCTCCATCTCACACATTACAGTTAAAGGAACGCAACATACAAAAATATAAAATGGGCATAACCTTAATTCACTTACCCATGGGTCACAAAACCAGATTCAATTATAGATATGTAAAACAAAATACGGGGGTCAAAATTAAATCTGAGAATTAAATAGGGGTCTGTATCTTGCCAATATGGATTGTAAACCAAGTATAAAAAGCAAAATAAGGTACCGTACTTAGGAGCTATTCCCCATTGACTACATTGACAGATCTTTATACAGTTGACCGAGGAGAAAGTTTGCATTTACTATAGACATATTTTGGTAAAACCAATGTCTAATTAATGTCAAATTATGGGTCACATTACTGGTCCACAAGTAGATGCAAGTAACTAAAGCCTATGTTGTGTTATTTAGGGTAAGTAGAAAAAAAAAAAAAAAAAGATCTGCCTTCCATGACAATTTATCATGCGAGCTATCTGCCTTCATGACTGTGAAACCTTTTCGCCCCCCCACGTCCCACAGAGGATGTTCTTCCTAAGAACTATGGAAGGTGAAAAATGATGATGTCATGAGGTTGCTGCAAGGTTACAACTCTTCTTAAAGCAGCCATCCTCCTCATGATGTCCGGAAAAGATACATAGGGGTCAGCAGGAACCTTTTTTTTTTTTTTTTTTTAATTTCTCAAGAAATTTAAAAAAAAGGCATAAATTTGGAAATAAAACCATTTTACTGTATTTGGAATCCTTTTTAATTATGAGAAGAAATTTACTAACTGAAAACATAAAGAAAATATTAATTATTTGTGGATCCAATAGTAATGCTAAGTTCAGACAGAGCTTTTGTGCTCCGTTTTTTGACGATCTGTTTTCGGTGCAGTTTCTGCACAAAAAAGGGATCCTATTTTTGCGAAAAAGCATCTCCAATGCATCATCCGTTTGTGCTGCTTTTTTGGTCCGTTTTCGGGGGACACATACAAACACACATATAAATTACAAGTGTTTTACCGGCTTATTGGAGCGCTGGGACAGAAACCAGACAGGTGGTCCCTGATAAAGACAGCTGAATTACTGGCGAAACGCGTAGCGGTAGCACAAGGGGCCAATAAAGGTCTGTTTTAATCTTGATCCCTGTCTGGTTCCTGTCCCAGCGCTCCAATAAGCCGGTAAAACACTTGTCATTTATATGTTACCACTCCTCGGCAGGAGCAGCTCCAGCTAAGCACCATCGGTAATTGAAGCTGCAAGGACCTGAGGTAACCTAGGAGACAGCAGCAAGGATCGCATGACCTGTGGTGACGAAATTCCGGTCTGGCAGTCACGTGACACGGAAGTCACGTGACAGGAACAACGAGGAGACAGCAAGAGAGCCCCCGGCGGGCAGCGATACATCTTGGAGCATTATCCGGGGTTGTGCAAGGGCGCACAACCCTTTAAGGTGAGCGGTAGCCCAGCACCCACCTAATAATCACCCCTAGAAGATCTTTCACAGGTGTGCTCTCGTATCTTTTATCCACAACATACAAACACACAGAGACACACAAACTTTCTTATGCTCCACGTGATCCCACGGTGACCCCAGTGATGTTTTCCTCCCAGGCATCAGCAGGACATGTCTGTGAATAGTACGGTACTTACAGGGCCTAGGTCATGTGACTCAGCCTGAGTCACATGGTGGTAGGTCCTGGAAGTACCGTACCACTCACAGACATGTCCTGCTGATGCCCAGGAGGAAGACATCGCTGCGGCTCACTGTGGGATCACAGAGTGTAAGTAATTTGATGTAAGTGGTATGCACAATATTTTCTGGATGCGCTTTCCTCATCACAACGCAGACATCAGCACGCAGACGTCAGCACAACCAGTTAAAAACTATACTTACTTTCCATTCACTTCCTCACTGAAGTGCAAATTTGCATACTTACTTTACTGGCAGACGTTTTGACATCGGTTTTTGGTGAGTTTTCAACAAATAGAAAAAATGCAGCCTTAAAAACAGATCAGAAAAATCAAGAGTGAACTTAGACTAAGGAGTCTAACAAAACAAATTGTTTTTATGGAAACCATAGTGTCACCTTGAATCTTTTCTACTTGGAATTATTTGCATCCTTCGTGTTGAAAGCAAGTGTGGTGCCCCGCCAAGCAGTCATCACAGAGGGGTACTGCACCATAAAAGAGGTGCAGATACTCCAACTGCAGGTGGATCATGGATGGTGGGTGGACCACACTAGATTAAAGGGTGGGAGGTTACCCGGGAGGGAATAAAATCACCTCTAGGGGGAGCAAGGAGGTCTGTTGCCTCTGAGAGAGTTGAGAGATGGAAAAGAGGGTTTGAGGAAAGATTCCAGGAGCAGACAGCCTGAAGAGAGGAAGAACTTGAGGAGGTTTATCCCTGAAAGCTTACTGGGCACAGGAGCCCGCACCTGTGGGATACTTTAGGACCACAGAAAATCCGGAGACCCGTGGAGTCTACAACTCTCCTGGGCACTTGAGCGACCGAGAGAGGGTACCAGGCACCGCTTAATGGGCAAGCCAGCAGAAGGTTATCCGACGGGAGCCAGGGTGAGAGAAAGCAGGAGGTCAGGTGGGCTTCAAGTCACCAGGTCTCACACACCCACTGGGAAGCAAGAAGGAACAGACGGGAGCAGAGCACGAAGGCACACACCGAGGGTTCCACCATACCACCTAGGATCTGCCTGCAGCCACCTGTTCCGCTACCTATCCTCAACCATCAGGAGTGCTGCACTGTAACTTTGTATGCAACAATACAAATGCCAGTAAAGTACCCGGAGGAACAGTGACTTTGGACTCTGCTTGTTTTCTTTGAATGAACTTATTTCTATCTAGGAACGCTGCCCCAGAGGTCCAGTCCTACCTGTGGAGGACTTTACCACTCTAGCCGCAATACCATCTACCTCCGGCGGACTGTGGCGGCGCTGGTGGCATGTCACCAGATACTACAGGTGGCGTCATGACAAAGTTGTATATAATCCCCTGTACATATTACCCCTTTTTGGAAGATAGGCCCAGGACACGGGTCAGGCGTGGCCACCACTCCCCGTGACAACAGGAGCGTTAACCCTTTCAGCCTGACACTCGAATACCTCAAAACACACAAGCACCTGAAATTCCATTGGCCAAGTGAAGCTTTCCTCACTGGAGTCTGAGAAATTCCAGTCTCTGCATAAGGGTAAGTAGTGTCAATTCTCCAAACTATTTATTGGACGCCAAACACAAATAAACTGATGCACTCATCCTAATGTATACTGGTGCAAAGCTGAAACACATTGTAACAAAAGTCAGCTGCACTCAAACACTAAAGGTACCTTTACACACAGAGATATATTGCTTGCAATTCACTGGTTGCAGTGAAATCATGGACACATTGTTCCCATGTACAAGTGGAACAATGTGTCCATGATTTCACTGCAACCAGTGAATTGCAAGCAATATATCTGTGTGTGTAAAGGTACCTTTAGACATACTTACTGGAATATGGAACTGCATTACAGCAAATGAAATTAAAAATGGAGACCCTTAGTAAGTACATATGTCCATATACACAACCCCCAGTAGCCATGTTGAGGTGTGTCGCTCTTACTGGGTCTAGACCTACTACTATACCGGCATTTTCAGTCACAGCCTCTCTCTGGATAAAATCTCTCTTTAAATGGGCTAGTAGAGACCTGCTAACCGAGAACACTTAAACCTGTGGCTAGCTGGGAGGTGCACTATAGAGGTGTGTCACACACTAGCCACAGGTTTACATGTTTCTGTTAGAAGGTCTCTACTAGCCCATTTAAAGAGAGATTTTATCCAGAGAGAAAAATTATTCTCGTTTCAACCTTTTACAGCTGAGATGGTAAAACCCAACCTATCTCCAATCACCTCAATAGGTTGCGCAGGAGAAAGTAATTTCATTGCTGGGATGGGAATATCCTTTAAATACCTTCCACACATGCTCAATTGGTGTCTATGCTAGGGTCTTATTTGCAAAAGACTCACCGAATCTCACATCACATAACATCACCTGGCACACCTGCCCACTTTCCAGACAGGAGAGTGCAGCTGCATAGAAATACATTCAGCTGAACACTCCTGTCCAGCGACCGTGCCAGGTGATGCGATGCGAGACCCGCGTGAGTCTCTTGCATGTGGGATCCACCATGCAGTGCCAGGAGCAGACGTCTACCAGACTGACAGCCCAAGGTGCCTTCCTGCCCCAAAATTCAGCCTCCATTTTCCTATTGCATTGCATTTCGCCTTTGTACTGCACACAAGGGCAGGTCGATCAACGTGTATGGAGCTACAGGTGACTGACTAATACAGATTAGACATTAGGAAAACTTTCTTATAGTGAGGGCAGTCAGAGAGTGGAACAGGCGGCCACAGAAAGTTGTGAGCGCTCCATCAATGGAAATTTTCAAGCAGAAGCTCTCGAAACATGGATGGGATGATTTAGGAAAACCTGCAGGGAGTTAGACTCGATTCCCTTCCATCTCCACCATTCTATGATTCTATGACTGCACTATATATATATAAAATGGTATTTGGATTTAACAACTGGGCGTTCCTACATTCTACACCACTTTTACAGTAGTTCAAGTAGTTCTCCAATCGCCAACATTTCCAAGGTAGTTTGAAGCATTGCTGGACTTTATAGACCTCCAATAACAAGATTATACAAAGTCAAAAACTATGTAAGGAAGCTGCATAATGGACTGTATTCGGTATGTGAAGTACCAGACACTGGAAAATGCCAGGAATCATAGATGTAACACTAAAAAGGTAAGAATCTGCAGCCATGTACGGGATACAATCTCGTCACCGGCGCATTTTACTCATTCCTGTCATTGTAACGGTCCAGCAATAAAGCAGATGTCAGTTTCTGCACAACTGCACAGCATCCAGCTTTCATCAGATAGATGTGCCCGGCTTAACAAGGGCTAAGCATGAACTACTTGTTGACATAATTACTACTGGCTCAATGGTCCTTTTTGGTGGCCAATTTGGCTGCGTGTGTATTGCACATTTTTGTTGGCAAATTTCACCCGCTGTTCAGCCAGAACCCTATACTCAGGCTCTAACTTTCCCCCACATGGCAGGGCTTGTACTCGCTAGCAGATTAACCCACTTGTAGCCAAGGAAATTGAAGACAAAAAGACTCTAATTTGCATGTTTCATTCACTTTCCAAATCCTGTTGTATTACATTATCAGTCGGCGTACAGCGATTCTGGAGCTGCCAGGGATTCTGGGTAGCAGAATGCAGATGTGCGTTCAAACAAACGGAATGGGTACTGAGCTCAATAGGGCAGGACAACTGCTTTTTTATACATTCAATAAATCAGGACATCCAATTTGTTTGATGTCAATTAAGAGTAATCAGTGTATACGGTAATAAAGTTCTGAAACTTTTTAATGTATTTTGCATTTTAAGATCAAACCAACAAGTGAAGGTTTCATTGAAGGAATCAACTCAACTAGACATCAGGGTAGAGATGAGAACATTAATTTGCAGATCCATGGGTCCAGTGGTCACATAAGTATTCTATGGTCGTTGACGTCAAGCCCTGAGGGCCACCTCTGACCTGCTGGCATCCCAGGCTCCTCTTTTGATTAGCCAGCCTGGTACAACATTATCATTGTGTTATATCTTACACATGATGTCGCTTGTAGAGATCCGGCAGTTGGGCTCTTTCTGGGGATTTTGTTTCCTTGGTTTCGCTCCCCAAAAAGAGCCAGATCTTTTGGATCCTAAATGTGGTGAAAACATATTTAAGATAATGTTAACATCACCTAAACGCTACCCACCCGCGGCTGAAACCCTGCTCATTTGCAGGTATACAATTACACAGACAAGCGGGTGGGACTTAGTTTAGGTGGGAAGGATTTTGGCCACCAAACACTTGAACTTTACACCCAATGAGTCATTGAGAGAACTAGCCTTTTGCCTTGGATCGTTCATAAATGACCCATCACTAGTCACTTGGTTAGCTAGTTTAAAGAGGAACATGAGATGCTGCTCTTTCATTAGCACCCATGTGGAATCCTGAGGTGATCACTGGAAAAAAAGGTCCTATGAATCACTTCACTCATTTCAACATCCGAGGGCTACCAAACATTTCTCTCACTGGGAATAATCTTCAGTTCCCTGACACATCCCCGTATCTACAGTAAAATCCCGGGCCTAGGACAAAATGTCTTGTTGCAGTGGCTCCTGAACACCTGGAGCTCCTGAAAAAGCCCTATTCCTAAGGAAGCCACCACTGGTCCAACTACTGAAAACTTTAGCGATCAGCTGTTATCACTAGGGGGTGCTGTAATTGATATTATTATGAGAAAAGTAATACTCTAAATCACTCCGTAGAGATTTGGAAATCCTGGATTTCAACAATATTATTGAGAGTCTGAACACTGGGTCGCCATGTGCTGCCACAATCTTAAAACAGGGATCTCGAAGACCCAACATGGTTAGACATGTAGCATACAACAGTCACCTCTGCTCCATTCATGTCTTCAAGACTGATGGAAAGACTACCTCTGTTAGGAATTCAACCTGTAAACGTGAGATAAATGCGCATAGGGTCTTATCCTTTTAACAAAGGTTTGTAGCGGTGTATATCAGGAACTGCTCACCTGGTTCAGTTGTGTCACCCACAACCGGTATAATCGCCTGTAAGATGGCTTGTAGAGAATGGCTGCTGCAGGGCCGCACCTTCACGATAACCGTGGAAACAGGAATGCTGTAATGGGACAAAATGCCGAATTGCCCGCGCTGCCACCAGGAATCACCAGGAAACAAGGAGTTAACTGGGCAGATGTTTCTTTATTTTACCCTACGCGTTTCAGAGCCTCTATCCGGGTTCCTTCCTCAGGGAAGGAGCTCGGATGGAGGCTCTGAAACGCGTAGGATAAAATAAAGAAACATCTGCCCAGTTAACTCCTTGTTTCCTGGTGATTCCTGGTGGCAGCGCGGGCAATTCGGCATTTTGTCCCATTACAGCATACCTCTGTTAGGAAGCCTACAAGTGAATGGAATGGAGAACATGCTTTTGGACCTCTTTATTCTCAAGATCACGGTGGGATCCCAGTGATTGGACTCCCTGAGATCCCACATTATTTGTCGGAGGATATATACATATATATATATATATATATATATATATATATATATAGAGAGAGAGAGAGAGAGAGAGAGAGAGACACTTGCTGAGTGTGTTGGGGAACAGTAGCTTACTGTGCAATTCAAGCACACATACACAGATTCTTATAAAACATAGTCAATAGGTTTATTATAAGTCATAAACCTATACTCTGATTATGAAGCTAGTTACCACAACAATAGTCCGCATGAAGAGTATATAACATATAGTCCTTCCCTTCAGCGGATATGCCTGTACCCAGTTATCACTTGATCTCAGGCAGCACACAATTATCCCACTCTGGGTTTACCTGTTCATGCAACTTAGCAGGAATTCAGACTGGCTCCTGCCAGTCTTGCCATCCAGGAGGTGGCACACAAAGGTCACCCACCAGGTCATTGGACTCGCTTCGTATTGGTATCTGTTGTGAGTCCAGATCCTCAGGGAGTCAATTACTCCTGGACTTCTATGAGCCCTTGCCAGCTCTACTCTCAAACAGGCTTGTGTGCCATGTGGACCAAAAAGGAAGCACGAAGGGCCTTGCTCACATGACAGTCATGTGATCAGGAAGGAATTGCATTATATGCCACCTGTTCCACTTACAGATGGACAGGTGTGTTCACTCACACACACTTGCATGCATTAACTCTTTTGTGCAATGCTGCCAGTCACAGTGGAACCATTTACATTTATATTGGAAAAGACCTCAGCTTGTGCGATGTATACCAGCCATGTACAGTATTGCCGTTATTGCCGGTATACCTCACATAATATATATAACGACATACGAGTAAGAAAGTCAATGTCAAAATTAAACATAAGTATATATATACACAGTGAAATAAAGCAGTTGCAGCACTCCAGTGGTTGATGATGATTTTATGCCTTTACTTCTGGCCTGGGGTACAAGATGGCTAAGTTTCCATCATCAACCACTAGAGTGCTTGCTGCAACTGCTTTATTTCACCGTATGTATAAGGGGCATTGAAGATTTCTTTGTTGATTGGCACCCATATTTGCTGTATAGGATTTTCCCCAATCAGCGACGCGGCTTCGTTCAATATATCTGCACGATCCCAACAAACGATGCCACCTGGTAGAAATCGCTGGAGCTTAAGTACGTGGTCGCTGGTGAGATTGTCACACAGAGCGAGATCGCTAGCGCCGGTCAGGGTATTTCCACTGCGGGACCGGCTAATGCCAGTCATCTCCCGACTGCGTCACCGCTGACCTCCGTGCGGCAGGAGATGACCCACGGCTACCGTCAGGAGATCAGCGGCTAGTGCCGCTGATCTCCTGACGGTAGCGTTGGCGTGCATGGTTCAAATCCAGCACCTGTTCGCGGCCAGACTACGCCTGTCGCTGATTGGTCGCAGCACTCAGCAGCGACCAATCAGCGACACTGGATTTCTGTTGCAAAGAGAGAGGCAGACAGACACGATAAGGCAATTATATAGTAGGATGTGTGTTTAATTTTGGCATTGACTTTCTTAAGTATTACTCTTCCTTAACTTTACCTTGTAGCAACAAGTTGGAACTGTCAGTGGTGACATAATCATGCTCAGCACCTGGGAACGTGGCCATTAATGACCCAAACCAGAGCTGACAATGCTGGGACTGTATTCTCGTGTTAAACATAATCGCCTCGGAGGTTGCAAGACAAGATTGTCATTAACAAGACTATTCTTGCAAAGAGCTGATCATCACATTGGATCACTAAGAGGAAGAAGAGTGATATCTTAAAGACAAAGTTGAGAAAAATGTGGCTTTTAATCTGCTGTAGAACTACAAGTCCCATCAGTCTATCTCAAATCTAGTCTTGTTTAATAACTTGTGGAGAATTGCGAAAATAACCTGATTGTATAGTGTCCAATCTCTTTTTGGCCAAAAGGATGAGGAATGGTGAAATTCAATGTGTTTGATACCCATTCCCCTTATATTAGTAGTCAGGGTCAGTTAACAGGCCCATGAGAGGCAGATGAGAGCCCCATTTTATAGTTGAATTTAGAGCCAATCACTGTCTGCTAAGGCTCATTTCTATTGGGACATTTCATAAAGCTATTTGTCTATCATGTCTGAAAATCCAAAAAGATTGGCAACTACTCTGTCAGCTGTGATGGAGAGTAGATAATACAAGGTCAAGAAAATTCTGTCATTTAGATTTTTCCTAAATTCTTTTATTTAAAGTGAACCTGTCATCTAGTTAAATCTCCCCAGGCGATCACTACCTGTCCCTGCACCTTCCTTATCACAGATGAGCTGACGTAATGTGCTCCACAAAGCATGCTCAATGCGCAGCTTGATGTCGGGCGATACACCTTCTAGATGTATCGTCTGCGCGGTAGCAGAAATTACGCGTTTGGCATCATACCCAGAACTGCACAGAGAGCTCCAAGGCAGGCTGGGGGAGCGCATTGAAATTACAATATCACGCCCATTGGGGCGCGATAACGACTCTTGGAGGCAGCAAAAGGGAGCTAAACAAGACGCCCAGGGGCTCTAATAACAGTACCCTCCGCTTCATTATCATAGCAGGCAGTAAGTAATAAAAAGCTGTTAAAACACATTCACACTACACATTTAAGAGAGAGAGAAATAGTTAGAATAGTAATAGGAAGGTGCAGGGACAGCTAGTGATAAGCCTGGGGTGATTTAACTAGGTGACAGGTTCACTTTAACAAAACTGAACATGTTTCAGCCCTTCAAGAGATTTCAACAGCAGCTAAAATGCATCCAGTTCATGCAGTAAATCCAAATGGCAAAAACATTGATAGATGGCTGTCACATACCCGCTTCTCAGCACATGATGTGGGGTGTACTTGCAAGGGTTTATTTTATTTCCTCTCATCCAATCCAGTACTCAACCTCTGTTATAGCTATAAGTAAGCATAAATAAAACCCCAACACAGTTCACACACCCCAGCTGCAGAACAGGCTGCCACACTCATCAAACACATGAGGTGAGGAGTCCCCAAAATATACTACTGTCCGACAATTAGGTCACACACTTTCTAGAAGGCGATGGATTCTTTGAGCATGCAAAAAAGCAAACTTAAAGTTTGATGCTTTAATATAAATATTATAGTGCTTGCAATAAAATATATCAAATATAAAAATAAAAGGGACACAAGTATGCAAAACAGTCATTAAATTAAATGGAAGTAAACAGAAATACCTAACTTCCAGTCTAAAGTTATTATTCTGTATCTTTGTGGGAAAGAGAATTAAATATGGATCACATCAGCATTTAGCTGACCCCCACATGCAAATCACTTTCTTTTGTGTCACCTAGCTTTTATATGTTTTGCCTTGGGATCAGGCTTCCAGGGCAGCCTCTAATTTAAATATTGTAATGTCAGGTCTGTGACTGGACCCTGGATAATTTAGTAATGACTACATTGCATTTTATATGCCCTGCTTTTCCAAGCACCCCCTTTCCTATAGTATATAGAGAATTTGAGGCCTTGCCACTAGGCACCTATTTGTTTCAGTCCTTTTTGAAGTTTGCAAACATGTGAGAAATTTCCCCCTTTCTCTTCTCATGGACACCCCCCTTGGTTTTCAGTTCTGGTAATCAAGATAAGTAGAGGTTATGCCCTTTTTGTGTAGAGATGCAGCCTTGGACAAGTGTTAATTTACTGCTGTTGTCATACATTCCCCTACAAATACATATTTCTTTTACAATGGGTATGAGCCACTAAAGTGTATTTAAAAACATATCAAAAGCTAAAAAGAGAGATGATGAAGTGATGGGAGCAGGAAAAAAAGTTTAAGATATTATAAATCAAGAGTAGGGAGGGCCCTTTTATGTGCATCCTTATTTGTTCCATGAATGCATCATTTGTGGTTAGTCCTGATGAAGATTTCCTTTGAAATGCATCGACAAAACCGCACTCCAATATGCCTTGACTTCTGTTTAATCATCGAATCTCCAGAAGTGCAGATTTTAACCCGTTCAACTCCTCTGGTTTGCGATCAATCTATTTACAAGAAACAATAAGTGACCAGTACCTTCGAACAGAATGAAGCAAATGTTGGTTCCAGCTGCTCTGACTGCAGTAAATACATGCCAAAGAGTGCAGCAGAATGCTGTGTGCTGATATAAGAGATATACCAACATTGAACAGCATTACTGCTATAGACTTCACTTCAGATACTAAGTGCATTAATTACCCAACTCGTGTGTGTCTCCACCAGGCTGTTTTTGATCATTGCTGGATCCTATCTGCTCTTTAAAGTTGCAAACTTTTGGACAAGGAAAGGCATATCTGCTAAATACAAAGATAGGGTCCAATCAAAGAATGGTTGCCTTGCATGGCTGTTGGGCACACACAAATAGATCAACGTGTGTGCAAATTCCCCAATTTTCTAAATACGAGAGTCTGTCTACATTTTACATGTTTAACTCAGTGTTTGCTGTCATCAGGACGTCACTCTCTTTATGACGCAAGTCAAACGTTCCCGCCTCCCCATCTTTAAGCTTACTGGCCCAAAGATGCACAGTGCTCACATCAACTTAATGGCTTGCATTCGCTGATTAATTTTCTTTGGGGTGACATCTTCTGCTGGCAAGAATTCAATGAGAGCACATGCTTAAATCGCTTTGACCGACTGTCTGTTCAGGGTTATATGCTAAGGCTTCCAGCCAACTGGAGCTGTAGAGGACAGTCTACTGAACAGTCCAATACCTGACGAATACCACTGCAAAGAGTTATGAAGATGTAGCCATTACTTCTCATTCTCTTTATGGCAGTAATTCATATCTTAACTGTTTATATCTTGGAACAAAGTGCAGCTGTATGCTTTGGTTTGTATCTAAGCATTTATCCATCTGTTATACATCTATCTGTCTATCAAACCATCCTACGACACATCTACAATCCATCCATCTAGCCATTCTATAAATCCATGCATCTCTCTACCATTTCACCCTTTCTCATATTAATTTGACTATACAATGAAATAACTTGAAAATAGATATTCTTCTCACTACACACCTTATTCCTCCATTCCTGCACTCCGTATATGTGGCATAACAGGTGGTTTTCATTCAGTTCACACATACAGTACATATTTCATAAACGGGCCTTCGTATTACTTTACTTGGCAAAGTGCAGAGTTCTGCCACCATGTTACGCTCCGTACACTACTGGAGTGCCAAAGTCAATCTTCAGCTTTGGACCAGTTTTTGATTTTAGGATCTCTCTCTCATTAATAGATATGCCTGTCACCATATGTATCTATAGAACTAACAGTAAGTATAGGATAAAGGTTGCATGTAACTTGTCTAAGATATAGCAGGATTTTTTTACACCAAATTTGGCACTAAAATAATTGCACAACAGCTTGGTAACATGGAATTTGCACAAGCTGTTTGGCTGTGCAACTTGTCGCTGCCTTGTTGTCTCATAGCCCCAGCCTGAAGAAGGTAAGCAAGATTTCTAGTACTTGTGGGACCTATTAGAATGTTCTTTCAAAAGCTGCTGTGTGAAATTTCGGGGGCGGTGGGGTGGCCATCTAGCGACTGACCGAACATCTTGATAAATGCCAATTACTTCTTTGTGTCATCTGACATTAACATCTTACTCCCCTTGACAGCCAAGGATGTGGATACTTACTCTTTCACTGCTCCAGACCACGAGGGCTGCCAACATTTACTCCTTCACTAGCCTAGACCACCAGGGCTGGCTGCAACATCTTCTGCTTCACTGCCATAGACCACCAGGACTGCCAACATCTACGGCTTCACTACCCTAGATCACCAGGGCTGCTAACACCTACTGCTTTACTATCCTAGACCATCAGTGCTGCCAACATCTACTTGTTCACTACCCTAGATTATCAGGGCTGCAGACATCTACTCCTTCACTGCCCTAGATCACCAGAGCTGCCAACATCTACTCCTTTACTACCCTTGACCAACACAGCTGCCCCCAACTACTCCTTCACTGCCCTAGATCACTGGGCTGCCAACATCTACTCCTTCACAATCCTAGACCACCAGGGCCACAAACATCTACTGCTTCACTTCCCTAGATCACCAGGACAGCCATACTCCTTCACTTCCTTAGACTGCCAGGGCTGACAACATCTACTCATTTACTGCCCTAGAACACGAGGGATGCCAACATTTACTCCTTTTCTGCTCTTAACCACCAGGGCTGCCAATGTCGACTCCTTCAATGCTCTAGACCAACAATACTCCTAACATTCCCCTCCCTATTCACTGTTGTAAACCATTAGGACTGGAAAATACTTAGTCCGTAACTATCCTGGGTGAACAATATCTAATCCTTACTTCTTAGACCACCAGGGTTGCTGACATATACCTTTTTGTCACCACTGACAACCAAGGTTTCTGGCATTGGCAACGTTCATTGCTTCAGACCACTAGTACTGCTAACATCACCTTCTTTATTGCTGTAAACCACTAGGATTGCAAGGTTTGTAACTGTCCTGGGAAAGCAATATCTGATCCTTATTTCCGAGACCACATTGACCTTGTTCATTGCTTCAGACCACCAGAGCTGCTAACAACTACCTCATCACTGCCCTAGACCACCAGAACTGTTATCAACCTGTTCACGGCCTTAGACAACCAGTTCTTCTGAAGTCTACCTTTTTCTGCCCTAGACAACTAGGGCAGCTGATATAATCCTCTTAACTGTCTAAGATGACCAGGGCTGCTGACAATAACACATTCATTACCTTAAACCACCACTGCTGCTAACAACTACCGTATGTTTTTATGGTCCTAGACCACCAGACCTGCTGACATCTACCTCTTCACAGCCCTAGACCACCAGGGGTAATATGGATCTGCTACATACCTTAAATATTCAGGATTATTAGCAATACCTTTATAATAAACTAGAGAATAAAGTATGTTTTTGCATTGACTTCCTACATCACAAAGAACGCTATCAATACCCCTTAACCACCAGGGATGTTAGTGATAAAACTTTCACTGTCCCCGACATTATGGATATGAATCTTTGCATGAATTTCTTCATCCATATAAAAAACTATTTCTCAGAGAATTACATGTTAAACTTAGCTATCTTTATTAAGAGCCCAAACTGATAAACGTTTTTGGCCGTCAAACTAAAGTAGGTCGGGATTATTTTGGTCCATGCTATTTCCAGCAAAGTACTCCTGTTCTTTAGAGCACGAAGCTCCATTCGCCTATTTGCAAGGTTTAAGAGGGGAAAAAGCAGAATCAACAGCTCGTTATAAAAATCTGTGTAAGATGTAAGGGAAAATATTAAGACGAGCCTTGTGGGGTTAGCAGTCAGGCCTCCGTAGAGTCTAATCTAGACAAATGACTTAGACACATAACCAAGTGCAAACTATGCAAAAACCGCTGATGACTCCGAAATAGGAGCCCAGCGAACATGTAGGAAACAAGGGAACGAGCACAAGTTAAGGCTGGTGGGTAATTTGCCTGACACATGACAAATGAAATAAATGGTGACAGATGAAAAGCAATGCATAACGGATTGTGGAGAAATGGGCAAGAAAATAGATTGATGGAGCTCAAAGATTAGTCACATTGGATGTGGGAGGGCTGGGAGGAAGAAAAATCACGGCTGTGGAGCTATTGAGAGGAAGAGCCAGCTGGGCCAGAGAGCCCTTACTTGATTTAGGATGTATTGTGTCTAGAGTGGCCAATGCCAACTACACTTTGCTCTCAAACAGAATAGTATCACCTTTCAGTGGTCATTGGAATAATTATATTATATCACCACCTGTGCAATGCTAAGGAAATCCTGAAAACATGACCTGTTAGTGGCCCTTGAGGCCTTGATTTCCCCACCCCTGACTTAGGTAGTTGGGTCATGTATCTCCTGCTAATGACATGTACTATTTGCAATTTTGAGTAGATGCAAGAAATTACCATCAGCTTGACCCAAACCCCAAGGTAAGAGAGACAGATAAAACCAGGGTTGTGGAGCTGGAGTCATGGAATCGGTGATCATTTTGGAGGAGTCAGAGTTGCAGTTCGAGTCAAATTCAGGAAAATTGAGGAGTCAGAGGTCTAGCTTACTGACTCCACAGCTGTGGATAAGACAAACGTTTACAAGAGTCACCGATGCAAGTATGGAGAACGGCGATAATTTGTGAACCAAATGGCAAAACTGGAAAGCAAAAAAACTGACAAGACAACCCTTACATCTTTCTTCTTTTCTGTTCTGTTAATCTGTTTTTTTTGGTGAAGATGTGGAGGTAAGAGAGGAAAATATTAAAGCACACTACTTTTACTCATGAACAATCTATCTTAAAAATTCAAAAATCACAATGTCCGCCATATTTATTTCAAAATAATGTTTGACTTTTCTTGGCCCTCACCAAATTTGAAAGTACCTAGAAAATCGGACATGGTCTTCAAGGACTGGGTGTTAAAGTATCAGTAATATTACCGTAGTTGTTTTTTATTCTTGCATCCTAGGAGTTCAGCTTTTAATTATTTTGAGTGGTGTGGCAACTTCATTTCAAAGGACACGTGGATACATTTCACATGAAATAAAATACTTTTTACATATCATAGAGGTTAACTCTAGTTAATAAAATTGTATCAAGTTTCAGTTTGCAATCTTCCTATCTCTCCCAGTAATATAGACCGGATGTGAGGTCTGTGTGCCTCTCCCAGTAATATAGGCTGGATGTGAGGTCTGTGTGCCTCTCCCAGTAACATAGGCTGGATGTAAGGTCTGTGTGCCTCTCCCAGTAATATATAAAAACAATAGTACAGCGGTCTCAGGGAGCACCAATGGAATACTGGACAAATTAGTGGATAAGAAAGGACCTTTATTCTTCCTCGACGGTCTAAGTCGTCTTCATCAGGTGGGGTCCCCACCTGATGAAGACGGCTTAGACCGTCGAAACGCGTTGTGGCAGTGGTATTGGAGGAAGAATATAGGTCGGTTCTTATCCACTAATTTGTCCAGTATTTTATTAGCGCTCCCTGAGACCGCTGTACTATTGTTTTTATGTGAGTTTTCTCTACGGAGTCAAAGCGGCAGGAGCAGCCTGGCATATCTGGAGTGCTGAGGACCTGTGGTCACCTAATTACCGGGATAAACATACTGAGGACCTGCGGTGACGCGGTATCCGGTCCGGTAGGATTACGTGAAATTCGCGGAGCACGGAGTTGTGAACGCAAACACCGGCAGGACGGCAGCACTAATAGAAAGAGGCGACCCGGAGCCCTATCACCCACACGTTTAATCTTGGTTGTGTAGACGTACACAACCATTATAGGCGAGTGCACTGGCACTTTTTATTTATACAAATAGCCCTGTGTGTCTACACATGCGCCCTTTTCTTTTTCTTTCTCCCAGTAATATAGACTGGATGTGAGGTCTGTGTGCCTCTCCCAGTAATACAGGCTGGATGTGAGGTCTGTGTGCCTCTCCCAGTAATACAGGCTGGATGTGAGGTCTGTGTGTCTCTCCCAGTAATATAGGCTGGATGTGAGAGGTCTGTGTCTCTCTCCCAGTAATATAGGCTAGATGTGAGGTCTGTGCATCTCTACGAGTAATATAAGCTGGATGTGAGGTCTGTGTGTGTCCAGGGCGATGCTGTATTCATTGAATCAAATATCAACACAGTTTCTATCCTGCACTAGTTTTTTCCTAATATGCTTTCATGTTCCTTTTCTACAGCCTTTTTCCACTATGTCTTCCCTGAGACTGTACATGTTTTCTCCACTCGAGATCTGTGTAAAACCCTTCCCTGCCTCTATGTCTAGCACTGAGAGAAGGAAGATGAAAGCTGGATTTAATTGCTGGTCCACTCTATACACTCGAATGGTCAGTACTTGTAAAATAATCTTCAGCAACAGGATACAAATATCATAATGCTCCAAGGAACCTGTTGTATGGCTGTTAAAGGCATCCAGAGGATGATGAGTAAATTCTGACCATAGATACTACATCTGCTTATCTATATCCCAAAAAACAAAAGGGGCCATCACATGCATCATTATCGCTGTCACTATCGCTGCTGCACATGATGTTGCAGCGATATTGACGCGTGTGACAGAGTGCATCAACCAGCGATAAATCGCTGGTTGATGGTCGCCAGGTTTTCAGACTGGACCGAAAACCTGGCGACGGTCGCCCGGTGGACAGGCAGCATCGCTGCGTGTGGTACCGGGACGCGTGATCAGCCAGCATCCAGCGCCTCTCAGCAAGTGCTGGGAGCTGGTATCCATGGTAAACTGCGGGTAACTAGGCAGTGCGTGCTGCCTAGATACCCAATGTATATCTTGGTTACCAGCCTTCTCCACTCACCGCTGTGTACCTTGGAAACCAGCCGGTGAGCGGAGAAGGCTGGCAACCAAGATATACATCGGGTATCTAGGCAGCGCGCGCTGCCTAGTTACCCGCAGTTTACCATGGATATCAGCCTGCAGACATCGTGGAAACGATATTTAAATCATTTCCACGATGTCGCTGGTCCAATGATTGCTGGTGAGTCTGCCTATGTGACAGCTCACCAGCGATCAGCCGTCAATGTCGCCAGCGATCAGATCGCTGACGACATTGACGTTTGTGACGCCGGCTAAAGCCACCTCACCTCTCTCCGATGCAGGGTGTGAAGGGATTGGCTATTTGCTTATTTCAAAAGCTAAGCCAGACCCTTCCTCAGTCTATTGATCATGATAGATAAGAAGGCTGGCTTAGCAATGGATATGAGTAGTCACACTTTCCTCTTCACATACATCTTTGGAAACACTGTCATGTGTTGGCCACATAACCAGAAGTGGAATAGCCAGAGCCGGAGTAGCAACAAGATGGCCGGAGTACCTAATGCAACTCAGCAAGAATTATTAATATATAAGTTTTAGGGCTGGACAGCCCCTTACAAGCCTAAACGGAACGATGTGAGAAGGTCCATAGTCATGGGGGACTAATACACAGAGCACTCAGTCTTCATCATCTTTTCTCCAAATGTTCCTTGCTTCCAATTGCTGGACACCAGAGAAGGTGCCTCCAGTAAAATCTAGTTCTTAGCGAAGAATACTTGAAGCACCAGATAACCCAAAATGATTAGCAGCCTATGTCTCATGATTAACACTCATTAACACTCTGCCCGATCACAAGTGATCAACTATCTAATAAAGGGGCCAGAGCCTGAGGTGGTCATTTTTCTCAACTTCTTCCCCTAAAAATAACCCTACAATAGCTTGGATTTCTTCACTTTAGGGAAACTTATGGAAATTGTAATAGAGTACATCATTAGTATGCTATTAAAGTATTTTATTTAGATGATAAAATCCTGGAAGATTTTGCTATTATTAATTAATGGACATGTTCTCTCTGATCATGCAGATCCTCTCCCAGAACCCACAATCTCCAAGAACCTCATTTCATTACTAGATACATAGCTGTATAGTTTGCAATGCTCCCGCACATATAAAATGAGGTTAGTTCTCCAACAGTAATAATTAAAATTGCTGTTGACATTAAATCCTTCCAAATAAACCCCGGCAATGACTGTTAAGGCTGTCAGTTTTTACATGGCCTCATGATTCAAAGATTAATGGACCTTAAAACAGCCATTAAATATCAAGGCCACTCGTCTGATTCGAAAGAAAAAGATTTTCTTTTCTAATGCTTTCAGGTTCCAGGAATGAATTCTAAACTTACAAGACTATAAGAACAATTCTCTGACTTTGGATAATATTAGAAATCTGGCTTGGAAAAGTGGGGAGGAAGGATAAATGTCCCCAATTTTTTTTTTCAAGTCTGATCGCTGTTGCAAGCAGATAATAGCCAAATATAACTCTGATACAGGTAGTATAGTGTTAATGCAATAGTAAGACCAGAGCAAAATATCACAAGTGCCTGGTGATGAAAACAGCAGCCCTCTGGTGCTCCCTTATTGTCAGGACAATTAGGAAATTGACCGAGGATAAGTAAGGAGCCACAGCTGTCACTCAGTTATTGAGGTGCTCACAGTGAGGGCGGTATATATCACCAGTTCCAGCCTGGGAATACAGTGGGGAAAAAAGTAGTGTCTTTCGACAGCTCTTTGGTCTTCACCATAGTGGATTTCGGAGTGTGACTGTTTGAGATTACAGACAGGTGTCTTTTAAGGTACAGTTACATGGCACGACATTGAAATGATGTTGGCAACGATCTCGTGGGCGCGCAGTAGTTTCCGACGTCGTTTTGACAACGTTGGTGAGATGTCACACGTCTAGATTTTGTGGACAACTCACCAACGATGTTGTGAGCAGGTATCGTTATCGTTGGCACCACCAAGCGAACGATCCCTGCCATTGCTGTGAATGAGCGAAGTTGTAAACATCATCGTTATCACGGTGTCATACACAACAATATAGCGGGTTGGCTGATCGCTGATCGTGTGGTTTGAGAACATGATCCAACGACTTATCGTAGTTGAATATCGGTGTTAAATGCAACAACGTCCTAACGATGTCGCTGAAACGACTCCAAACCCGTGACGTATTAGAGACATAGTTAATGATGTTGTGCCGTGTAACGGTACCCTTATACTGATAACAAGTTCAACCAGGTGCCAGTACTACAGGTAATGAGTAGAGGACAGAGGAGCCTCTCAAAGAAGAAGTTACAGGTCTGTGAGAGCCAGAAATCTTGCTTTTTTGTACGTGACCAAATATTTATTTTCCACCAAAATTCGAAAAAAAAAAAATTATTTCCAAATCAGACAATGTGATTTTCAGGATTTGTTTTCTGATTTGGTCTCTCATAGTTGAGATCTACCTATGATGTCAATTCACTGTGTGCATT
This sequence comes from Allobates femoralis, assembly GCA_033576535.1. Classification (NCBI taxonomy): domain Eukaryota; kingdom Metazoa; phylum Chordata; class Amphibia; order Anura; family Aromobatidae; genus Allobates; species Allobates femoralis. The sequence goes on from JARQOC010000010.1 coordinate 89,395,935, forward strand.
GGGCAGAAAATGTGATCTGTGGGGATGGAAAATTTTTGGTTGTAGTTGGCTAAATGAAAAGGTACTGTACATGGTACGGTCAGCTGAATTCGGCCCATCATTGGCCATTTTCCACAGGCGCACATTGTTATTATTTTTTATTTTACATAGTTGCTCGTGCCAATTTAGTCTTATGGATGATTGATTAGCTGCATTCAAGCCAACCTAAAACTCATGTACTGTACATGACAAGTCTGAGCAACTTCACGCATCATATCACCATTATGTAACGTGTTGGTTGGATTACTTTTACCTTTAGGGACCTTAAAATGCGTTCAAATGTGGAGTTAGGATGTGAATTGCACACTACATATCTGCAACAAATAACCGTTTAATAAAAATGTATTGGACTTTAAAACTTGACAAAAATTATGGCACCTTTGAAAATGTTCCAGAAAATTAAGTATTTCTCCAAGAAAATAACTACAATTCCCCATGTTTTCTTAAGGCCATTTCACACACACAGATATCTGAGTCCAATATCTGAACAGATCTCTGGTTGCAGTGAAATCATGATACATTGCTCCATTTGTGGCTGTGTAAAAAATGGAGCAATGTATCCATGATTTCACTGCAACCAGAGATCTGTTCAGATATTGACTCAGATATCTGTGTGTGTGAAGTGGCCTTTAAACATATTTATTTCCTTAGTGGTATTGGAAAAACACACAAAAAAATAGAGAAAAAAAAAAAAATTGGACATAATCTCGCACAAAACCCCCAAGATGGGCCGAGCACGATTGTTGGCACCCTTCCGATAACCTCCACAAGCTTCTTCTCACTTGGTATTTTGGAGTCTTATTTATAATCTGCTCCCGGTCTCTCATATTTGGAGGCGTCTTCTTCCAATAGCAATTTCAGATCTCTCCACAGGTGATCAATGGGATTTAGATCCGGACTCATTGCTGCCAGAAATCTCCAGTACTTTGTTTTCTCCATTTCTTAGGGCTTCTTGATATTTGAGGTCATTGTCCTACTGGAAGACTCTTTACCTAAGATGCACACCCAGCTTTCTGACCCTAGGCTCTACATTGCCACCCAAAATCCTTAGGTAATCTTCACATTTCATGATGCCTTGTACACAGTCAAGGACCCCAGTGCCAGAGGCAGCAAAACAACCCAAAACATCTCTGAACACCCCCATATATGACTGTAGATAATGTGCTTTTTTCTTTGTAGGCCTCATTCTGTTTTCGGTAAACAGCAGAATAATGTGCTTTACCAAATAGTTCTATCTTGTCTCATTTGTCCACAAGACGCTTTCCCAAGATGATTTTGGTTACTCACATACAATTTGGCTTTTTTCTGTCACGGTGTCAGCAGTGGGTCCTCCTGGATCTCCTCCATAGCATTTAATTTCATCATACATGGATAGATAGTTTGCTCTGACACTGATGCCCCTTGAGCCTGCAGGATGGCTTGAATTTCTTTGAGACTTATCAACCATCCAGACTATCCTACTTTACAACATTTTTCATCAATTTTTCTCTGTCATCCAGGGAGATTAGCTAAAGTGCCATGAATTGTAAACATCTTGATTATGTTTCGCACAGTGGACATAGGAACATCAAGATCTCTGGAGATGGACTTGTAACCTTGAGATTGTTCATATTTTTCACCAATTTTGGGTCTCAAGTCCTCCGACACACAGACACACAAAACAAATATTGAGCCAACATATAGCCTTTTTTATTTGGTTTCAGGTGTGATTGTCATATTGCCCACACCTTCTACTTGCAGCAGGTGAGTGTGAATGAGCATCACATGCTGGAAATAAAGTTGTTTACCAACATTTTTGGAAAGTTGCTAACAATTTAATATGGCTAATTTTGGGGGCTTTCTGTGAAATTAGTCCGATTTGACTCTTTGTCCTGTATTTCCTGTGTTTCTGTATACACAGAAAGAAAATAAAGTGTGTATAAGAAAATGTGTAACTGCAATAATTTTCTGGGAGAAATACTACATTTTCTGGAACAATTTCAAGGGTGCCAACACTTTTGGCCATCACTGTAACGAAAAATTTCTGAGGAAACAAATGAGAGATCCGCTAATTGTCAAATGCACAGAATGCTCATCAGCAGATTCTGACTTTGGATTTCACCTTTTTAAAGTAAATATTTAGGACAGGTCACTCTTGTCCATGCGTGCTTCATGGTACTTCATATTCACTTCTATAGACCACAGCTGTAATACCAGACCGAACCCATGGACAAAAGGGGTGCAGTTTATGAAAGAAAGCAGCCATGTGTTTCTCACCTCCTTTTATACAACACTGCATCACTTAGATTTACGATTTACCTTCTGATGAAAGTACACCAAAATTGAGTTTTACACCACAGCGAAATGGAGAAATGCTCCTCGTTAAAAGTTCCGTTGTCTTCTTACCTGAAAAGCCAAGGTTACTTCTACTATAAATAGCTCCTCAGACATTTCACATAAAAACTACCAAGCACTAAATTAAAAACCCTGCCTTGCTTTTAAACAAGATACTGTTAAATTTATGGAGCGACTCTCAAAGGCTCATTGGTTTACACGTACACAAAGTTTGGTATTAGATGCGCGAGAGTCAAGAAGACAAAACTGAACCAAACAAAGAATATGATCCTGAAACATAATAGAGGCATTCTGGGGTGTAGTAAACAGCAGTTCAGAAAGGTGTAGAAAACAGTAAACAGTAACACTAGTCTCCATGAGCGAGGGGGTGTTGACAAAAGTAATACTGGTCACCATGGGGGAGTGGATCAAATAGTAATATTAGTCACCTTGAGGTGTCGTAAATAGTAATATAGTCACCATGGGTGTGTAGTAAATAGTAATACTAGTCACTATGGGGAGTGAAGCAAATAGTAATATTAATCAGCTGAAAGGTACTGGGCACTATAACGCCTGATGTTAGAACGGCTGTCATTATATGACTTCCTGCAGCTTCACACCGACGTGCTGGCTTCAACAGCATAATCAATTAACACAGCAGAAAAGATATCCGCACTCACGTAGTCGATCTTGTTTGCTTGTTTATGAAAGTGTTCATTTCCATGAAGACTTACTCAGCAGGGCAGGGTGCAGGTGCCGGACTAGTCCGCCCCTGCACCCCTGCCCTGCGAGTAAGTCTTCATGGAAATGAACACTTTTCAAAAACAAGCAAACAAGATCGACTACCGGTGAGTGCGGATATCTTTTCTTGCGTGTTAATAGTAATATTATCACCTTGGTGTAGTAAATAGTAATACAGTCACATGGGGAGTGGAGCAAATAGTAATATTAATCACCTTTGGGGTGTAGTAAATAGTAATACTAGTTACCATGGATGGTGTAGTAAACAGTAATACTAGTCACCATGGGAGGGTGGAGTACACAGTAATATTAGTCACCTTGGGGGTGCAGTAAATAGTAATACCAGTCACTTTGGGGGATGTAGAAAAGAGTAATACTAGTCAGTGGGGAGGGTGTAGAAAACAGTGATACTAGTCACCATGGAAGGGTGTAGAAAACGTGTGGCTCTGCAGTAATTGCCAAAGACACTATGCAGATGACAGAGCTGTGTTGTTTCGCTCTGCAACTGATCACTTTCCAGCCACTGTCGTCACCAAGCAGCTGAATGGTGGGAATGCTCAGTGTCACACCCCCACCTATCTGGTATTAATGAACATCCCAGGGATAGGTCATCAATATGAAAACAGGACAACCCTTTTAGATATGTAATCTACAGATTTAAAACATACCTTATATATGAAACAGAATTCTCATTGATGGGAATCCAGCCACTGAATAAGAGTTTTTCACGACTAGTCTTCAGGAGCGCACTGCTTCCTAGCCTCCTAGCTCCCTCCTTTCAGGCACAGTGCACTCCTGATTGATTGGCAGTTCTGATAGGCGACGTGGTTGAGCCGATGGCATCAACTATGCGTTTGCCGATCCTGCAAACAGATTCAGCCTTGACCTTGTAGTTTCAGGAGTATTGAAGCTGCCCAGATCCAGTGATCTGGTCTCTTCAGAGTAGCACTAAAAAGCACTATAGAAAAGAGCATGTAAGAACTAAACTGCTCACCTAGGAGCCTGGCCACCTCTGACTAACTGCAGCAATGAAGTAAGGCGATTCCCTGTAGGGTATATATAAAAAAACAAAGATGCGGCGCCAATCTAAGCGTGTTACCAATGTAACTCTCTGGTACCCTTTTAATGAAGTTTTATGCACTCACCTCCTGCCATAAAACTTCAAGCACATGGTTTTACCAAAGCCTCCTCACGCTTCGGATGTTTATCCGGGTCTGCTGCTTGCCTTGAATTGTTTCTGTGTTGGGCCCTGCCACGGATTCCCACAGGCATAAAGGTTCAATAGGAGGTAATCCAATTCTATGGTGGCTGCGCTCCCCGTGCTAATGATTTTAAGAACTTCTTGTCCACATAAAAATTTTTATTACTCAAAACATGCGAGGATATAAAAAACAGATACAACGCGTTTCGCCGGAGACAACCGCCTTTCCTCAGGTATCTAAATAAAAATACATATGACACTTTGTTTTATAGGTAAAGGATAACTACTGCTTGCTAGGTATTCACATGAGGTGCGGCCACCATAGCATTGGATTACCTCCTATTGTAACTGCAGCGATGGCCGGTAAAAAATTATTCAAGTCCTGTCCTGCTGTCTTGAATGGGCAGAGCGGAGTACCAGACAGAGCCACAGCTCTCAGGGTAAGTTCACACATACAGTTTTAACCTCGGTTTAGCAGCGGAAACCGCAGGTCGGTTTCCATGAGGTTTATGTAAATTTATGTTAATCCAAAAGCGGCTTTTGGGTTAACATATAAACCTATGGAAACCGACCCCCGGTGTGCACACACCGGCGGTTTCCACATGCTCATCTGTTGCTAACCCGCTGGGTTCCCAGCGGGTTAGCAAAGAATGAGCATGTTCTATAATCCGGCCGGTTCTGCAGCGGCTGCAAGCAGAATCATGTACTGCTTCCAGCCGCTGCAGAACCGCTGCCGCTAACCCGCTGTGCACCCGCCGCACACCCGCCCGTCTCCCGCCGCACATACCCGAAAGGAAGCTGGTTGACGGCTGCCGAGCTTCCTGTCGGGTCCGCCCAGCCGCCGCCGACACTAAGCCGACGTATGTGTGAACTTACCCTAATTCTGCTAATTGGTCATGGGAGGGGGAACTTTGCCGATCGCACACTGATGGCCTGCACTTGGGAACTTAATGTAAGATCCTAACAGACCCCTTTAAGTCATGTGAATGAGCCCGAAAGCTTTACATGCTTGCCAACATTTGTCCACAGCACCCTAAAGAAACATCTCCAGCCGCTTCTGCTGTTATTTTTTCTCTCAGTTATTTATTTGGCACAATGCCTTTTATTTTATTTTTTTTACTTGTTTTTTATAGCTACTTGGAAGAGCTGTTAATTTTTGTTCGCTGTCGAGCCAGAGTCAAAGTCAGAGTCTAAGCAGCTTGTAATGAGTTTTCAATAGCCCATCTCACTGAAATTGAGGCCAAAGGAGCAGCCGACTTAGACAGTGTCAGGCCGGGGAATTTATGATGGAGGGTACAATGTATTCTGCAGAAAGTACGCAGAGGAGGGGCGATGTACACTGGAGGTGCAACATTAAACACTCCAGATAGTGGTGTATTTTATCCTAATGTTGTATCAGCCCAGATGAATGCACAGACTTGTGCCGTGAGGTGGTTTAATTAACAATGGCTTGTTGGAGTTTATGGCCTTGCACAGCAAATGATATCAGAGCGACATGCCACGATCTGACATTTTTGTTGTGGCATAAATAAATGGAATAGACTCGCAGCCTGAGCTGAAAAGTAAACGGGATTAAATAAAAAGCTCCAATCTTAAAAACGTGTAATGTGACAGCAAATTAGCACAAAGGATTATGGGAGTGAGGGGAAACGTGTGAAATAAAACTGATCACTAACAGCGAAGAAAGTTTCCTTTAGCCTTGCTGTCATTGGGTCAGTGCAAACATGGCAAGGTAGATTCTCTAATTTATATGTGTGTATGTGCAGCACGGACCGAAAGCATTTTGGCACAGTAGACCCCGAAGCAGCAGAGCTGGATAAACCGGATGAAACATGGCAAGGTAGATTCTCTAAACTCTATGTTGACATGTGCAGCCCGGAACAGAAGAGATGGTGCAGAGAGGAGCAGCACTCGGAGCAGCAGAACTGGATAAGCTGGATTGAAAGTGGCACATTAGAGACTTTTATGCTGGTATGTAACAGCCCAGTTGCATGGCAAAACTGAGTTTGTCAAAGGACATACTTGAAGTTTTATATAGCAGAGGCAGGCTGTATAGCAGAGTTGTATTTGTCATGAGAGACATGGTTAAATGCAGCAGGCTCAAGCAGTATGGCAAAGCTGGTTTTGTCATTAGACATGCTTGAAACGAGGGCTGTGGGGTCGGTTAGCCAAACATTCGACTCTTCAAATTTTCCCTAATCTGACTCCACCAAAATGGACTCCGACTCTGTCTCTACAACCATGGCTGTGAAGTCAGTAAGCCAAACCATCTGACTCAAGACTCAATTTCCTTGAAGTTGACTACAACTCCACCCAAAATAGACTCCACGTCCACAGCCCTGCTTGAAACTAAAGGTAGCACAGCCAAGCGGTGAGGTAAAGTTGGGTTACTCAGGACATCAACTAGCAGTCCGCACTGTGAAACATTTAATGGACTTGAGGCAAGGGAGTGAAGAACATGTGGTTTATTAAAGTCAACACATTTCAAAACCTCCTGGTTTCTTCATCAATACAAATCATCATGATGATAGATGATAGTTTGTCATTTGTCCTGATGAAGAAACGTGTGGATTTCGAAATGTGTTGACGTTAACAAACCTCATTTTTTTTACTTCCTGGCCTGAACTTCATTGAATTACCATCATCACGAACTACATCCATTGTCTCCTATCCTTTGATCTATGCATACTGTGGAGCCGCTTATTTCATGTTTCTGTAGGAGTCATCACGTGAGTATATCTCCCTCGCTTATACTCCCATTAGAACAGTTTAGATCCTATTGCATTTCATCTTTCCAGCCCTTATTGCAAATTGCACAGGAGATCAACTTGTAGCAAAGCCCAGCAGTGAAGTAGAGCTGTCACCAGGCTACCTGAATACTCAAGCAGTGAGTCAGTGTCTGAGATAGCATGAAAAGGCATTAGAGAAATATGTCACCACCAGTGAATCCACACTAACAAAAAAAAATGGCGGTGAATTGACTGCACACCTTAAAACGGAGTAAAAAAAAATGTAGATCTAAAAAAATATTTTGTGAAATTGCATTTATTTTTAGATGAGGATTTCTCTTGAAAAACAAGTTGATTTTTCAACCTCAAACAGGTGCAATTAATACAGGTCAAGAGTGCAGAGAAGGAGGGCATCTTAATGACGCTCAGGTGTCAATCCACTGTGTTTTCATTACTGATCAGGCTAGCAGGAGATACTCTCTGTAAAACTCCTGATTACCTCTAGGATCACATGTTCTGGCAAACCTATTAACAGTTGCTCTCTGCCTTTTTAAAATGGTGGAATATGTCATCCCATGCCGACTATAGCTTTTGCAATACAGGTCCATGTGTTGTTGTGATTCAGTTTCGGTGATCTATTGAAGTGCTTTTTGGTGTGCTGTGAAAATCCTCTTGTCTGGTTTTCCTCTCTGCTCCTTAGTTCCTCCTGTGCACGTATTGTCTTATACCTCTGTATGTATTGCTGCAAGTGATTATCTTTGGGTTCCCCGTTCTATTTTTGTGGGGTTTTACCACTCTTGTCCTGGCGCACCTTGGGTATGGGAAAGGGGGTCTTAGACAAGGGCTGGCCAGGAGCAGGGCAAGAGTGGAAGATCAGACATGCTCACCATCAGAGGTAACTCTGGAATAAGGTACAGCTAGGGCCCCTAGCCTGAGGGTCAGTCAAGGAGACCTGGTCCCTGCTGTTATTCCGTATTAGCCCATTACAACAGGTCTGTGAGATCTAGAATTCTTGATGGTTGTTAGGTGATCAAATACTTTTTTTCATGCAATAAAATGCAATTTTATTATTCAGAATCAGACAATGTGATTTTACTGGATTTTTTTTTAGAGTCTGTCTCTCAAAGCTGAAGCTTACCTATGATAAAAATTATCGTAGGTACACTCTCCATTCTTTGTAGGTGGGAAAACTTGCATAATCGTCAGAGTAAAAAAACTCTTATTTTCCCCACTGTAAATATGGGTATATGCTTACATGAGAGTTTTTGACTTTGGGTGCAAAAAACAAAAATCAAAAAATGTCTCTATAGTAATCCTGTCTGCAAAGTGATGACTTCAGCGATTTACAGAAACAGTAGTGTCAGTCTATTATGAAATGGAACTTCAAGATTTCAAGACTTAGTTTGTTTGTTAATTCTTTTTTAAATAAGTGAGATGGAAAATTAGAATAGAAAAAACACTGCAAAATAGTTGTTTAAAATACATTTCACATTTGAATTTAGAAAAAATGTCAAATAAACCAGTAATGCCAGAAAACATTAAACTATTACAATACCTAGTGATTCCTTCTCCGTGGAGGACATGTCCGCTTTCCATTACTGTTTGAGGAAACTTTCTTCCTTGGAATGATAAACATGTTGGGGGTCATTAAAACCTCATCCCGCGCTATATTTATTTCTTGCTCCTCATTCTAATACATTTTTATAATTGCATTGAAGATACGCTCTCCTGTTTCCAGTGCAAAGATAAACTTTATGAAGCATGACAAACACATCATACCAAAGACCACCCTATGAATAATGATGTGCATGGCTTGCGAGGCACTATCCTGGGCTTTCCTGAGCATCTTAAATTGACTTCTTAAGGAATTATCCTGGAAACACTTATTAAATACACTGTGACACAATTCGGCAAAGAGGGATTTACACAGGTCACACCAAGAGAAGGAGCTAATATATGCAGTGCGATATACAGAGGGGCAGAAACAGACGTTTATACAGGAAATAGAATAAACCACCCAAACATCCAAAGACCTGAAGAATTTTACATTTTTTGAGACTGTTTAATTTTCTCTTTGTTAACCCAGTGGAGAAGGGCAGCTCCAGCTCTTCCATCTCACCATGGATGATGGAAGCTTTTGAATTGAAGAGGTAATCCAACATAGAAGAAAGAACAAGGGTCATATCCTATAACAGAAGAAAAAGAGTTGAGGATGTGAGGGTCTGAGATTGTGGGTTCTATTAATCACCTAGGCAAGATAACGATTTCATTTTTTTTATTTGTGTCCATACACAGTATTACAGCAACTCCATGTAGAGGGCCACAATGCAATACCCCCAGTCCACAAGATCAGAAAACAGCCGGCAACAACACTTCTTAAGTTGCTTCAGATGATGGATATCACGACCAAGGTGCATGTATCCAGCTCTAGTCGGCATCAATAGTCCTTAAGATAGTTCCTCAAATTCAGACAATAGATATCCCGAATGTAGTATGTATATCCAGCTCCAGTCTCTATAGTCCATTCAAGGCTTCGGGGACCTGAACACACAGCAACAGATCCTCTCCCTTCCAATTTACAGCACCAACTAACTTAAACATGTGAATCATTGTTCAAGAAGCCCTGTCTCTAGCCTTGTCTGCCGGTTTGTGTATTGGTGAATAGGGCAATGAATAGTACTGCATGCCTTACTACATTAGAGTCCAGGGATCCACTAGAATGACACATTATTACAACCCATTCCCTTCAAACTGTGTACTTTAAACTGAAGATCAAGCAAGCACATCATAACAAAACACAACAATAACATCAATGTAACCAGCACTACGTGCTATAATAAGTTTCGTCTAAATTCATCGGTCCAATAGTCTAGTCTTTAATACATGGTCATCTCCTCACAGAGAATAATGGACTTCAATGGGGATTGTGAAATTATGCTAAAAATAAACAATTTTGGGAGATTGTATGATTAGTTGTAAAACTGTCCAGTAAATGGTTAGGAAGTAGATGAAAAGGGCAAATATTATTAAAGAATACCTTACATTACGAAACAAACCCAATACATTAACCTTACAAACTAGAAAGAATCTTGATTGGTTGCAATTCACATCACAAGCACTGGGTGGCCACATATAGTTGCATAAGGCATCAACATCTCCCGGCAGAGTATTTAAAGAGGACCTGTCACCCCCCTGGTGCTATGCTAACTGAATGCAGCACTGAATGCAGTGTGTCTGCATTCAGGGAACGGGTCCCCTATGTCTCTGCCCCCCTTCCTCCCTCATAAGTTGTTAAAAAGACTTTAAAAAAAAGTATACAAATAAGGGGTCCAGAGGGACTTACTCAGTAATGAGTCATCACTGTTTCTGGTGTCCTCCCCGCCGCCAGCGATTACACATACAGAAAGCTGAACAAGAGAGGGCTGGAGGCAGGGAGGACACCAGCAACAGTGATGACACATACAGGAGGCTGAACAAGAGAGGGCTGGAGGTGGGGAGGACACCAGCAACAGCAATGAAACATACAGAAGGCTGAACAAGAGAGGGCTGGAGGTGGACCAGAGAGGGCTGGAGGCGGGGAGGACACCAGCAACAGCAATGACACATACAGGAGGCTGAACAAAAGAGGGCTGGAGGTGGACCAGAGAGGGCTGGAGGCAGAGAGGACACCAGCAACAGCGATGACACATACAGGAGGCTGAACAAGAGAGGGCTGGAGGTGGTACAGAGGGGGCTGGAGGCAGAGAGGACACCAGCAACAGCGATGACACATACAGGAGGCTGAACAAGAGAGGGCTGGAGGTGGACCAGAGAGGGCTGGAGGCAGAGAGGACACCAGCAACAGCGATGACACATACAGGAGGCTGAACAACAGAGGGCTGGAGGTGGCACAGAGAGGGCTGGAGGCAGGGAGGACACCAGCAACAGCGATGACACATACAGGAGGCTGACAAAAAAAATGATATTGTTGCGCCACTCTGTAACTATCTTTGGAAGCAGGTTATATGAATGAGGATCTCACCTGTGCTCGTTGTGCTGTCTGCACAACAAGATACTTTGTACAATAATATTTATCTCTCTGTTCCTTCGGCTGTCAATCTGCTGTGGATGATGGAGATTTTTCGGCGTCCTCGATCCTAACTCCTCACACGTGAGCCGTCACTTGAATTCCACTTGAGGAAGACGCTTGGAGAGCGTAGAAACGCGTTGTGGCCTAAAGGACCCTGCCTTTTTATTGCACAAATAAAGCTGAGAGGTAATCATTCATAATAGCATTGGTGCCGGTTGATTCCCCAGCGCTCACACAAATACCTATTACTTTCTTGAAATACATATAGGAGGCTGAACAAGAGAGGGCTGGATGTAGCACAGAGAGGGCTGGAGGCATGGAGGACACCAGCAACAGCGATGACACATACAGGAGGCTGAACAAGAGAGGGCTGGAGGCGGGGAAGGCAACAGCGATGACTCATTACTGAGTAAGTCCCTCCGGACTCCTTATCTGTACACTTTATAAAGTCCTTTTAACAACTTACAGGGGAGATAAGAGACATGGGGGACCCCTTCCCTGAATGCAGCACACACGCTGCATTCCGTGCTGCATTCAGTTAACATAGCGCCAGGGGGGTGACAGGTTCTCTTTAAAAAATGTTTTGTGTTTTTTTAATTATTATTATGCTAGTTACTTCTAATGTCACCTCTATAAAAGAGGGAGACTCTAGAGTAAACAATAACCTCAGTCCAGCCAGGGGTGCAAGTGAATAGAATGTGCAGTGGGTGCTGGATGATGACAACAAGTCAATCTGTCAAGGCCGGGCTATTAAAATATATAGGAACAAGCAGAATTATTGTCCCAGGTAAAATTAGGACTATAACTTTATTTCCCTTGGCCTATCGGGAGAAATGTGGCAGGTCCATGCACCACAAACCGCCATGTCCAGGATGTTTGAAAGCAACCTTAGGCTCTTCATACATGTTTGTGAAATGCAGTATTACCAGTAATTATTGTGCTTTTATGAAGCCTTTATTTGGCTGCATGGGTTGGAAAGGTAAAACACCATGAGACTATCCCAACAGAGATGAAAGCCGCCTCAAAACAAGCCTATAAGCAAAGTGAGCGTAGGTGTGCAATCCTAACCCGCTCCTCCAACCAATCTATAAAATCACTGGAGTAATGATTTGAAGGCGGGTCCTGTGCCTGCTGAAATAATGCCTTTCCTATTGGAATAATTGATATAACAATACGACTGATGTTTTCAATATACTTCAATTAAAGAGGTGGCAGCTGATGTCTCACAATTGGAACCATTATTTCGGCCGGTCTTCAGAATGCCAATTGTTGTGAAATCATGTCCCAGAAATCAAAAGTAGCAAGTGGCAGGTGAGCATGCTGACACATATTTCCAATGCTAAAAACAGACCTTTGAACAAATGCTGGGACACCGGTGAAAACTATGACGAAAGTCTCTTTAACTAAGGCTTTAGATCTGGGTGGAATCGCAACATCAGCACTAACTAGAAAAATGACCCTGATGGCTGTCCCCTCACTCAGGTGGCAATGTTAGTGCAACAAAAAATCTTTGTGTTTCAGATATCAGCGCAATTATTCAGCACTCATCAGTGGAGATCATGTTAGTTAGGATATACAAAAATTGGGGCATGCTGCATTCTGCTAGTACATTTAGTATCTGACCAGCAAAGTTTATTTTTATATAAAACTAGGGTTTTCTGAACCCTTCCTAAATATTACACAACTACTATTCTTAGGCTGCTCTCACATCTGCGGTAAAGTTTAATTCCTGGCAGATCTGGCAGATGTCGCCACATCTGCCACGCAACGGCCTGACTTGCGGCACTGATCCGGCAAGCCCCATTCATTCTCTATGGTGCTTGCGGTCGGGTGCAGCAAGTGCGGTATTGCTGAATCTGGCACTTGTGGCGTTTGGGGTATTGAAAAAAAAACGCTGCTAGCAGTGTTTTTTTTGCGCGGCCACAAGTGCTGAATCTGCTGGATTCTGCAAAACCGCACCCAACTGTATGCCCCCTAGAGAATGAATGGAGCTTGTCAGATCGGTGCCGCAAGTCGGCCGTTATGCGGCAGATGCGGCGACATCTGCCACATCAGCCGGGAATTAAACTTTACCTTAGATGTGAAAGCAGCCTAAAACTATGTTCACACTATGCACATGTTTGTCGCGGACGCTTTTTGCCGCGTTTTGCACCTGCATAAAAAAGTGCAAAAAAGTGCCATAAAAAACACGGTGCATTCACACAACGCGTTTTTTATGGGCTTACTTCTCCCCCAAAAGCACAGAGAAGTGATGTCACATAGGGGAGGAAGAATCCTCCCGTGTGACATCTTTGACAGCCCCTTTTGGATTTCGTAGTGTATTACTTACCCTATGCAAGGTGTTCCGGGGGAGCCGAAAACCGCAGGTATCGACCTTCCAGGACCTATCAAGATCGGTGATTGGCCGCTCGCGGTCATGTGATGTGCGTGTCACAGCATGTCACATATCACGACGGCGAGCGGCCAATCACTAATCTTGATAGGCCCTGGAAGGTCGATACTTGTGGTTGTGTCAGCTACCGAAACACCCGGCGGAGAGGTAAGTACCGTATATACTCGTGTATAAGCCGAGTTTTTCAGCCCAAAATTTGGGCTGAAAAGTCTCCCCCTCGGCTTATACACGGGTCAATACGGTATGTGATGCTCTGGGCTCTGTGTCCGGGGCTGTAGAGGCTGCAGGAGGCGGGGGGAGGCTGCTGTATGAGCGGCCCCGTCACGTGGGGCCGCTCATTATATATGCACTGCTTCCCCCTGTCAATCAGCGGCAGGGGGAAGCAGTTCATATATGCCTCCAAATGCTGGCACTCACCCCCCCTCCTTGTAAGGGCCCCCCCCCCCTGCTGCTTATATTACCATCCCGGTCTTCTGCTCAGCGCCGCTCCTCGGTGCTCCGTTCTTCATCCTCCCGTCCAGCTACATCCGGGATCCCCGGCCGTCGCAGGCATATGACGTCATCGTGCGACGGCCGGAGATCCCAAATGCAGCGCTGAGCAGAAGACCGGGATGGTAAGATAAGCAGAGGGGGGTGAGTGCCAGCATTTGGGGGCTGCTGGGTACCCCCTGGGGGCTGCTGGGTACCCCCAGGGGGCCGCTGTCTACCCCCTGGGGCCGCTGTATTACCCCTGGGGGCCGCTGTATTACCCCCTGGGGGCCGCTGTATTATCCCTGGGGGCCGCTGTATTACCCCTGGGGACCGCTGTATAACCCCTGGGGGCAGCTGTATAACCCCTGGGGGGTGCTGTATAACCCCTGGGGGCTGCTGTATACCCCCAGGGCTGCTGTATATACTGCTGGGGCCTGTATACCACTGGGGCTGCTGTATATACCACTGGGGCTGCTGTATATACCACTGGGGCTGCTGTATATACTGGTGGGGTCTGTATATACCACTGGGGAGGCTGCTGTATACCACTGTGGTTGCTGTATATACTATTTGGGCCTGTATATGCCATGGGGAGGCTGCTGTATACGACCATTGGTGGGCCTGTATACCACACAGCTGGGGGCTGTATACCTGTGCTGGGGTCCACCCTCGGCTTATACGCGAGTCAATAGGTTTTCCCAGGATTTGGGGGCAAAAGTAGGGGGGTCGGCTTATACACGGGTCGGCTTATACACGAGTATATACGGTATTCAATTTTTATTATTTTTAACACATTTGGATTAGTTTAATTTGGGTTTCGCAGTGTATATTAATACATTACGAAACCCAAAAGGGGCTGTCACAGATGTCACACGGGGAGGAACGGAGGAGTCTTCCTCCCATGTGTGACATCACTTCCTGCAGCGCCGGCATATTCCTGTTGGAACAGCGATGCGTAATTCCAGGGGGAATACTGGGCTCCTATGGGAGAAAACGCAGGTGCGTAAAGAATTGACATGGTGATTCTTTTTAAGCCCGCCCTCACCCATAAAAGCGCTGCGTATATTTATGCATTGTCTAAACGGCAAAGTGAATTTCACATTTACTTTGCCGGCAGATGCACACACACTTGCGCTTTTTTGAAAATCGCGCACAAAAAAGCGCAGTGTGTGAACGTAGCCTATGTATTAATTTTTCATTGATCTCTCTTTTGGAGAAAGCAGGGAAAACAAATAAAAAATAGCTCTATAAGCGATAATCATCCAGCTTTCCTTCTTTCCTGAACGACAACATTTCTCATTCACGTATTAATACATTACAAAGTATGAAAATCGTTTTTAATCGTTGTTCATTATGAACGACTTTCGATTATGTGATATATTTGGTTAAATTGCGTCATATAAGCAGCTTTCGGGGTGGGGAGGGGTTTTGCAAGCAGACAGATCTCAGCTGGCTGCTACCCACAAGCATTTTTTTCTGGCATTGTGACGAAGTGCCGGATCGTTACAAAAGAGCCGCTGAAGCCTGAAAACCTCGGCAGAGTTACATTCCCTGCTCTCCTCTCCTTAACTGCTCATCTAATCTGCTGTAACAAGAACACGCTCTGCTCAATTACCAAATACAGACTATTTTTTAAGCGGTTAGTAGGACAAAAAGAGGCAGAACAGGTGCCAAACGGCCAGCGAAGGCGCATAAGGCAGGAGAGTGCCCCGCTGGAAGTATGTTCCCTTCACACTGTCATTAGGGCATCGGGAAATTAACAGACAACTAAAAAAAATTTTAAAAATATGTAAAAAATAAAATAAATTAATCAGTCGCCAACAAAATGCCGTAAAACCATTGGCAGCTAGTGGTGTCTCAAAGTTTAATTCCCCCAGGGAGAAAAAGGACACTGCCTAATCTGTATTCAGTCCTGACATTGTCCACATCTGATATGGAACATTAGTTACTAACGTTCTCAATAGTCTAGTGTCCTTCAGTTTATATTACTTTATGTTAATGGTAGAAAAATTACACACAACACCATTTATCATTGTTATACTGTACCATACATCTCACCGCTTATTGTAATATATTTATTTGCTACTGCAATGATCGGGAAGGTGGGGGGTGGGAGAACCAGGGGTATGGAGAAAAACAGGCTAAAATAAATGAGCAGATGAGCAATCAATTCCAGTATTAATAGGAAAAAAAAAATAAAAGGTAAAAAATAAATATATCATAAAAAAAAAAATATTACAAAAATGATAAAAGTATAATTATGAAAGTAAAAAAAAATAAATGATAAAAGCTAAAAATTAACCTTGAAATAAATGATAAAAATGTTTAAAAAATCCAAACTAAATAATGTAAAAAAATAATTAGGCTAGAATAAATTATAAAAAACAATTAAAATGTTTGTTTTTTTAAATGATAATGGGAAAAAAACAAATAAAAGTAAAAAAAAAATACAAACTAAATGATAAAAGTAAGAAAAAGGATAACCTAAAATAAATGTTAAAAAATACAATAAAAGTTAAAAAAAAAAAAGTAAACTAATAAAAGTAAAATATAAACCAAAAGAAAAGTTAAAAAATGCAAAATAAATAAAAGTAAAAAAAAAAAACTAAAATAAATTACAAAGTTAAAAAAAATCCAAATAAAGAGGTAAAAAAAAAAAAAAAAAAGATAAAATGACCCCCTCTAAAATATGATAAAAGTGTAATAAACTAAAATAATTGACAAAAATAAACAAAAATAAGTAAAACAATAAACTAAAATAAATGATAAAAGTTAAAAAAAATCCAAAATAAATGATAAAAGTAAAAAAAAACAAATAAGCTAAAATAAATTTGACAGAAAATAAAATAAATGATAAAAGTAATTAAAAAAAAAGCTAAAATAAATGATAAAAAAATAGAAAAAATAGCCTAAAATAAATAAAAGTAGAAATAAATAAACAAAAGTAAAAATGAAGCTTAAATAATTATAAGGGTAAAGTAAACTAAATAAATGTAAAAATAATAATTAAAAAAGTTACATATGAAAATACATAAGATTAAACAAGATATATATATATATATATACACATATATATACATATAAAAAAAGAGATCTGATTTTTTTCACTGCATGGTAAATCAACATTTAACCCCTAAAAAAAAAAAAAAAAAAAAAAGAAAAGTCAAATTTCCCAGCTGCGGAGGGTCGTGGTGGGCTGTAATGGCTCGGCGAGGATTTGTCCTTTTATTTGACACCAAACAGATGGTGCACCGAGATTTATAAAAAAAATAAATAAAAATAAAAATAATAATAATTTGGTAATCAGAGAGCAGAGAAGAGTGCAAGAGAGATCTTGATTTCAAAGACAGGGGGTTGTAATTATGATACATGGCTGAGCACTGGGGGTCATATGGTGATTTTCTCGGAGCCAGTGTTCAGCTTGCTTGGATCCTGAAGCCGAGGTCTGGGCTCCCGCGATAGATATCATCACAAGTTTTATGGCCTGCAAAAATAATAGATTGCTAGAACGCTTTTGCAGTTTAGACCACACACTAGAGGTCTCTCCCAAGGTGCTTTTCTTTCCTGAAATATCCGTCCTGTTCAATCGATGAAGTCAAACGCATGCACGGGCTAACACAAATCTATACCAGAAAATGATTCCATTTACAAACCAAATTGTTTATAGAGAGACGACAGTTAACACTTAAAGGTGCAGAGAAGATGAAGCAAAACTAGAACGGGGGCTGGGAAAATTTGTGAAAAAATTTGCTACACGTGTTGCAATGTTTTTATGTTGTCGATTTATTGTGAAGCTTTAGTTATTTTTTATCATAGATCAGATTGCGAAACACAGATAAACAAAATATGAACATTGAAAAAATGATCAAGTATTTTGAAATATTGTCTATCGATTAAGAAATTAGCAGTAGACGTTGTATAGTAGGTGAAATGCAATGGAACCGATAACTACCTTAATACTTACCAACCCGATTACTTTACCTATCAAATTCATATACTGCAAACCTCAATTACCGTATATAGTCAAGTATAAGCCGACCCCAGTATAAGCCGAGGCCCCTAATTTTACCCTCCAAAACTAGGGAAACTTATTGACTCGAGTATAAGCCTAGGGGGGAAATGAAGCAGACTCTCATCACGGTATACAGCCCATCTCATCATGATAAATGGCCCCCCATTGCTGGTATATAATCCCCCATCACTGGTATATAGGACCTCCATTACTGGTATGCAGTTCCCCCCCGTCAGAGGTTACAGCCCCATCGGTGGAATACAGCTCCCCACCAGTGGTATATACAGGTCCCCCATCAGTGGTATATACAGAACCCCCATCAGTGGTATATATAGACGCCTCCATCAGTGGTATATACAGGCCCCCCCATCAGTGGTATATACAGGCCCCCCCCATCAGTGGTATATACAGGCCCCTCCATCAGTGGTATATACAGGCCCCCCATCAGTGGTATATACAGGTCCCTCCATCAGTGCTATATACAGGCCCCCCATCAGTGGTATATACAGGCCCCCCCATCAGTGGTATATACAGGCCCCCCCATCAGTGGTATATACAGGCCCCCCTTGCTGCCGCACACCTGTAAAATAATAGATCATTCATACTTATCCCCGTTGCTCTGTCACCACGTGTCCTCCGGTCTTCTTCCTGCTTGTACCCGGCTTCTATTCCTGTGGCGGTCGCAGCAGTGATGTCGTCATTGCTTCTGCGCCAGTCACATGATGCCGGGTACAAGCAGGAAGAAGACCGGAGGACGCGCAGTGACAGAGCGACGGGGATAAGTATGAATGATCTATTCTTTTACAGGTGTGCGGCAGCAAGGGGGGCACTTACATACTGCAATGTAATATGCACCGCTCCCCCTGCCGCTGATGGACAGGGGGATGCAGTGCATATTGCATTGCACTAATGAGCGGGGGCACGTGACCGCCCGCTCCTACTGCAGCCTCCCCCCGCCTCCTCCAGCTCCTGATCACTGCCCCCAAACTGAGCCTTCACACTGTGACTCGAGTATAAGCCAAGGGGGGCACGTTTCAGCACAATTTTTGTGCAGAAAAACTCGGCTTATACTCGAGTATATACGGTATATAGTCATTAAGAAAGTTTTTCTTTTTAGAATTTTATTATTTAATTTCTTATTACTTAATTTCTTATTACAGCATCAAAATATATTAGATTAAGAACGTTATTATTTGACTAAACATAAGAGTTTGTGAATTCAGGCGGACCCCTCGTACCTCTACCGCCCTCACTTCCATCTAATGACATAACCAGATTGACAGGATGCCCCTTGAATATATTAATGACTAGCTACAATTATGGGTTGTCCACATTTGGGGACAATTTTCTTTTCTTACTTAAATTCACCCATTTGAGACTGAAAAATATATATACGGTATATATTTTTTGCAATTTGGTTTTCCTTTAAGATTTACTCCATTTTCCTTCTATAAAACTATGTTTTCTCGACTATCACTGGCTGCAGAATGAGTTAACATAGAACCCACCTCATTCTGTCTCTTTTTCTGAGCTCCACTCTGATTTATGACCACAGACCACATCA
Organism: Allobates femoralis; assembly: GCA_033576535.1. Lineage (NCBI taxonomy): Eukaryota > Metazoa > Chordata > Amphibia > Anura > Aromobatidae > Allobates > Allobates femoralis. The sequence goes on from JARQOC010000010.1 coordinate 89,415,466, forward strand.
CTGTTGAATGTAAAGGGATACAAAGAGCCTGTAAGAGCAAAATGGTGCAACATTTTTCATGAATCCCAATTGCAAAAAATAATTTTAGCTAAAAATACATGCATTTAATTTAAAACATGCCAATAAAGTTGGACAACCCCCTTAAGAGATTTCCAAACTGACTTTGAAATGCACATCTCTTACGAACCAATTACATATCTGTCAATGGATGGGCGCCCTATTGCAGCTCTATTGTACCTCAAACATCTACCAATACAATGGCCATTGTCATGTCTACATGCGGCACTTAAAAAGATTTACATCTCCCTGACCTTAAAAAGGAAGGCTAATGGCCACTTTACACGTCCCGATATCGGCGTCCAACTCCAACCAAAAGTCACGTGGTTCGTGCGTTGGCCCCGATATCGTTCGTGCGTGGTATGGTTTAAACGTCCAATACGATGCAAGAACGATGCCAAAACGATATCGGGGATCAAATGAGCGTGCTCTCCAACGGGCCGATATTGGTTGGACGTTGTGGCCGGATCGGGCTGTGTAAAAGCCCAACAACGATGTGAAGTACAGCGTCCCCTATTCTCTCCCATGTTAAATGGTCGTTCCTGGATCGGCCGTACAAGTGGGCGTACACATCGCTGGAGCGTTGCCTGCCGATATCGCGCTGTGTAACATCTCCTATGCGATCTTTGAATTCTGCCCAGAAAAAGCGCGCTCCTGCTGCATTGGATCCACTATCGGACCGACGTTGGGACGTGTAAAGTGGCCATTGGATTGATCGATCTCGTTTTTTTTGGACAGCATCGTGGTGTCATGCCGGGGGGTATGGACGCCCAGCGTGCAATGCAACACAGGGATGACAATAGGGATAGTAAGTAAGGTCCTGGTAATAGGGAGGGGTCATCTCCTGACACTCACCTGAGGCTCTGAACCCTGCGCTCCCTAACATCCCTATACGCGTACTTCCCCAACTATGCCGCCAAATGCAAAGGCCCTCGCATGCCATGGACTCACCCTGGGTTGTGTGGAGGCCAATGAGGACACTAGTTTTACCTAGAAAGTAATTTAATACAAGATAAGGGAGACAGACCAGAGGGAAAATAGACTCAAAAAGATATAACACCAAACTCTTCAATAGCAACAAAACACCACAACTGCAATTTTAATGACCCCACAGCTTCTTCCAGAGACTGGCTCCTTCAAAAGTGGTCAGGATAGAAAGTGATTCTATCATCAGCATCAGCTGATAAGACATGAGATTCTTTATAGCGAAAAGGAATGGTCACCAAAATGCTACACCTGAGATTACGGCTTACAAAGAACAACCAGAAAAGAAAGAATCCTTAACCCCTGCAGCATTAAAACCCCTTCCCAACCTATGACGTTGTACAACGTCATGGGCCAGTAAGGGGTGTTTGATATGAGCTCCGGCGCGGAGCTCACATTAAACAGCCGACATCTCAGCTGATGTGATTAGCTGAGATGTCGGGCTAACAGCTCCGATCGGATCCGGGATCTGATCGGCGCAGTTAACCCCTTGGATCCTGCTGTCAATCACTGACATCGGGATCCAAGGTGGCTGCGGCGGTGAAGCACGCTGTTCCCCGCCTGCTCCGGAGATCTCGCGATAGTATCACAGGATCTCCGGTGCTCACATGACAGTCCAGGGTCCTGGCTAGACCCCGGATGCAGTCAGAGCGCAGTTTCCTGTTGTGGTTGGCAGGCGCTGCCAACCACAACAGGTCCGCGATTCTGGGAGATACAGATGAGCGGCAGCTCATCTGTATCTCCCAGAAGAGATCAGACTGTGCAGCAGTGTGCCTCTTAAAGAGGCAGTGTAAAAATAAGAATCAATTAAAAAATAAATCTTTTAAAAACCTGTAGAGAAAAAAAAAAAAAAAATATATATATATATATATATATATATATATAAAAGTTCAAATCACCCCCCTTTTCCCCCAATCACAATAAAAGTACTTTAAAAAAAAACACACACGTTTGGTATCACCGCGTTTATGATCACCTTATCTATCATCCTATTAAGTCCGTTAATGAGAGCTGTAAACTCCGTAACGGAAAAAAATGGTCCAAACGCCAAAATTCCATTTTTTTTGGTCGCCGCAACATTGCTATAAAATGCAATAACGGGCGATCAAAACTGCGGATCCCCCCAAAAATGGTATCATTCGAAAAGTTAGCTCAAGACGCAAAAATAAGCCGTCACACAGCCCCAGATCCTGAAAAATGAGGACGCTACGGATCACAGAACATGGCGCAAAAAGTTTGTTATTGTTTTTTTTTTTCCAAACTCCTGAATTTTTTTTCACCACTTAGATAGCAATAAAGGTATACATGTTGGGTGTCTACGAACTCGTATCAACCTAAGGCATCACCCCGTCATGTAGGTTTTACTATATAGTGAACATGGTGACTAAAATACCCAAAAAACAAACGTGTCATTGCACTTTTTTTGCAATTTCACTGCATTTAGAATTTTTTTGCAATTTCCCTGTACACTATATGATAAAATAAATTATTGCATATGAAAGTACAACTTGTCCTGCAAAAAACAACGTAATATGTCTATATTGACAGAAAAATAAAAAAGTTATGGCTCTTGGAAGCAGGGGAGCAAAAAACGAAAATGAAAAACAAAAAATTCCCTGGTCATTAAGGGATTAAAGACCCCGTTACATGCTGCGATGTGACAGCGATCCGACCAAAGATGTGTGGGTTGCGGTAAGTAGGAGCAGGCTGCTAACCATAGTAAACAGCGGGTATCTAGGCAGCGCCCAGCGCCTAGTTACCCTATATACACCCTGGTTACCAGCCTTCTCTGCTTACAGGCTGGTATCTCCAAGGTACACAGCAGGTAACTAGGGACAGCGCTATCCCTAGTTACCCGCTGTGTACCTTGGATACCAGCCAGTAAGCATAGAAGGCTGGTAACCAGGGTATTCATCGGGTAACTAGACACTGGGCACTGCCTAGATACCCGCTGTTTACCATGGTTATCAGCTCCCAGCGCTTGCTGTGCGGTGTTAGGAGCTCGTCCATCGTTGTTCTCCCGCTGTCACACGTGCCAATGCTGGGCACCCAGCGGGAGACCAATGATAGATTTATGGACAGGACCATAAATCTACAATCAACGACTTATCGTTGATCGTTGATACGTGTCATACACAACAATGTTGTTTTGACATCGCTGCAACGTCATCAAACCAGTGACGTTGCAACAATATCGTTAAAGATATCGTTGTGTGTCACGGGCCCTTAAAAAATAGTGCATACATTTAAATACAAATTATAAACCTGCAATCCATGAGGTGTTGTGACCTTCAGGTCCCAGACTCATCAACTGTCTTCCTAGAACGGAATACACTAGTGACATGGGGTGTGAGATTTACAGACACAATGAGGAGCTGTCAGGGTTCATAATTGGGCACCAAAGCAAGAAATACAAACGGCCTGCATGGGATGATGGCCATTTTGTCTTGTGGTTTATGACGTCATTGTTACACATCCTGGGGCCTGCAGAGTTTCTAAACTTTATAGAGGATCATTTAAAAAAAAAATAATACTTAACAGTACTTTTAACGTGTTCCATTTTTAAGGTGTATTAAGTATTCAACTCTTGGAAAGAGAGTTATACGCAGACACAAAAATCTTAATGTAAGCACTTTAAAGGGCAAGCAAGCGTAATAAAAATGTGATGTTCCTGAACTTTTGAATGTAGTGAAATTACAAAAAAAAGAAAAAATATCTGAACATTTTTCCCCCTTTATATATACTTTTGTGCAGAGATCATCAGGTCTGCTCGGTCATTATTTCATTCCAGAGCTCGAAAGGTCCAGAGAAAAATAATCTGGCCATGGTAAAGTTTCACGAGGAGTTCTCCTTTTTACAACAATAGGTGGCCCTTTTGAGACTTGTGCAGGGAACCCGAGCCATCAGCTGTAAGATCATTGGAGAAACTTGACAGTAAGGGTTCACTTTTTTGCAACACCATTATATGGCAGCCATTAAAATGAATGATGATCCTAAACAGGAGACCCCCCCAACTATCAACATCCCTATTTGAAAGTAGGTTTTGAAAACTAGACAACCAAACTACAGCATATCATATGGCCCTGCAAACCTAACTCCACGACTGATTTGAAACTTTTTGTGTTTTGTTGAAAAAAAAATGTTTATATCTATTATGGCCACTTTACACGCGGCTACATTTCTAGCTTATCCACAGGTAACTTACTGGCTGCAGTGAAATCATGGAGACATTATTCCATTTGTACACAGCAACAAGATAGAACCATGTCTCCATGATTTCACTGCAGCCAGTAAGTTACCTGTGGATAAGCTAGAAATGTAGCCGCATGTAAAGTGGCCATTACAGCTGAGCAGACCAATCTGTGGAGGTGTTATGCAAAGACAAACATTTTGAGATTCAATTTGCTTTCTCTCTCCCCGCTGAAAAAAAAACTAGCAGGTCTCGTTTCCCACACTGCCGAAACACTACAATGTGGGAAAACATAATCATTGCATTAGCTGGATTATCACACCTTGTGCAGTGGTGGTCAGTACCTGAGACATCACAGATCAGTGGATCCCAATAGTGCAGTTTGTACAGTCATTTTCCATCTCCAAAGTAACTGCATAAGCCTGTCTCTCCAGTAGATTGTAAGCTATTATGGTCAGCAGAGTTCTCTCTTTCATATTTAGAGTGTAAGCTCTTATGGTCAGCGGGGTCCTCTCTATTTCTCCTGTAGAGTGTAAGCTCCTATAGTCAGTGGTATCCACTATCTCCTGTAGACTGTAAGCTCTTATGGTCAGCAGTGTCCCCTCTCTCAGGTGCAATGTAAACTCTTATGGTCAGCAGAGTCCTCTCTTTCTCATTTAGAGTGTAAGCTCTTATTGTCAGCAGGGTCCTCTCTCTTTCTCCTGTAGAGTGTAAGCTCTTATAGTAAGTTGTATCCTCTATCTCCTGTAGACTGTAAGCTCTTAGGGTACCTTTACACACGGCTACATTGTAGCTTGTCACCAGGCAACTTACAGGTTGCAGTGAAATCATGGATACATGATTCCATTTGTACACAGCAACAAGATGAACCATGTATCCATGATTTCACTGCAACCTGTAAGTTGCCTGGTGACAAGCTACAAATGTAGCCGTGTGTAAAGGTACCCTTATGGTTAGCAGGGTCCACTCTCTCCTGTACAGTGTAAGCTCTTATGAGCAGTGGTGTCCTCTGTAGAGTGTAAGCTCTTACGGTCAGTGGGGTATTCTTTCTCTCCTGTAGAATGTAAGCCCTTATGGTCAGTGGTGTCCTTTTTCTCTCCTGTAGAGTATAAGCGCTTATTGCCAGCAGGGTCCTAACTCTCCTATGGAGTGTAAGCTCTTATGATCAGCAGGGTCCTCGCCCTCCCTCTTGTACAGTGTAAGCGTTTATGATCAGCGGTATCCTCTCTCTACGGTACACTGGAAGCTTTTATAGTCAGCGGGGTCGGCTCTATCCTGTAGAGAGTAAGCTCTTTGGGGAAGTGGGGTCCTCTCTCTCACTCCTGTAGAGTGGAAGCTCTTAAGATCAGTGGGGTCCTCTTTCTACTGTAGAGTGTAAGCTGTTATGGTCAGCAGACTTTCTCTCTTCTCTCCCTACATGTATTTTCAGAACAATTACAAGCTTTCCAGTACTGATATTTTTACAAACAAACTAGCTGCAAATTAAATTTTAGGGAAAGTTCATGAAACTTGATTATTAAAAAATCCGCTCATCTCTAATATATAAAGTATGAACTCTTAGAAAAGGTAGAATAAGCGATCATAGCTATAATTTTGGGTGTGGACATTGTCGTACAAACCCATGCAATAGGGCCATTGGACATATTTCTCTCCATATGCAAAGATTCCTAATCTCCTTGTTAGACACTTGTCCAAATGAACCTAGAAGGAAATCAAGGGTCGTTATTTGTACATTTGGTTAAATTAGAGTCTCATCTGGTCTACTGTGTAAGGAAAGGACTTGGGCTGCTTCGAACGTGTGACCCAGAGACCAACCAGCTGTTCCCAGTTTTTCCAGTTAAGTTGATGGAAAGGGATGATTCCCCGTGAAGGCCGGCACCTAGGGGGACCAGTTGAGCACCCAGCAGTCCCTGCCTAATAACAAAAGCCTAAATACTACCAGATGGAGATTTGGCTAGAGGCAGGAGGAGATGAAACACACCTGGACTCCCTGCTATGATCTCACAGAACTCTGTGCAGCCAAGGAAATAAAAATAACTCTCGCAGAGTTCATCTTAGTAGAGTATATAAAGCTGTAAAAACACAAGGGTCCACCCATAAACATACCCTGCGCTGTGCGGCATCAGCCAGGTCTGAAAGTGATTAGGAATATCAATTGCTACAAGTAAAGTAGCTACATTATATGTTTCCAGGTCATTCTTGCAGAACATTTATTGGGGCTAGTAAAAATGTATTTTGAATATATGCCAATAGTATACATTTTATATTTTTACATTCATTGTTGGCCTATTCCAGTATTTTTAAAAACTCCTTCAAATTTGTTTTTTATGAAAGCAGAAGGCATATGAACTTAAAGGGGTTATCCAGTACTAGCACTACCCCTTCTCAATCGACTTGTTTTACTATGTTAAAATAACAATTTAAGGTGGGCGACACACAAGAGAGCATGCCTCCTGAGGAAGCTCTTAGGGAAATGCGTTGGGGCGACCCCTAAGCCACCGGGCCATACCAGACTTGCAAAATGGGTAAGCAGCAATCGAGGTGACTGGGTTAGTGGGGCACAGGAGTGAAGGTGGGATGATAGAATGGATATGTATGCACCAGAGGCTCCAGGTTTGTGAATACAGTTGGTTCTCTCTAGGGGTGTTTATTAATGACACTTACGTATACCCTGATTTAATATACACTCTGTACTACCCCATTTATCATATGAGAAACATCTGCTTCCATTTGGCATCTGTATGGCAAAGGAGAAATGGTTATTAACCTGTTTGTGTCTTCTGAACCTTGATCCATGTATCAGTCTTTTTATCTACTTTTTTGCACTTTTTGTACTTGCGATTTTACTCTTTGATGAAGTTAAATAAAAGCATCTTAAATTTAGCAAATCATTGTGCATATTAATTATTTAGGTGTAAACTCTCTATATCCGGAAATTATGTGTAAAACAATAATCAAGAGAGTCCTATTACGATTTAACTACCATCCGTGTATAACCTGGTTTGTGAACATAAAATAACAAACCTTGTACTCACCTTACTGATAAAAGTGTTGTCCAGTGAAAACAAGTACCGTATATGACACGCCCACTCCAGGGTCGGGGAAGACGCGGTACCGGGCAGTTACTAGTTGTTCCCACATCTGCACTTCTCGGTTCTTTTCACGGGGACAGACGGGGGCAGAGACCTGGTCCCGTGACCCTGGCAGTGTCATTTTAATAAAGAGGATGATGTTAGGAAAAGTCTGAGGGGATAAAGGAATATTCGTGACGCCATCTGCGGTATGTAGCCAGGGTGGCCACCGCTGCTGCAGAACCTCTGGGGATGACGACCGGCAGCTTAGATAGTCCAGCTCCCCGCAGGCGGAGCACATTCCCCAGGGCAGTGGAGTGGTTTCCCCCGGCTCGTACCTCGGCAGTTGGTCACTCGGTCAGCAGTACCTCCGATGTTGTAGATGACCTCTGCAGCCATTGGTCACCACTAATAAAAGTCTCTCACATCACAGCTGCAGTTTCGTTACTTTTACTTCAAGTGTTAAACATGGCTGCCGGGTATGTTCTCTGACAGTTTCTGATACTTTGCTCTATCTCCAAAGCCGGGTCGGTACAGTCAAGCCACAGTTGGTGCCCTTACTCTACTTTTTCTCGGTGTCACAGTCTCTGGTGGGTCTCGTCTTATAAGGGGTAACTTTCAGCTAAGGCGAGCGGGTCGTCACTCTGCTCCCCAGGCTCTCAATGCCCTCTGGTACCGGTAACCATGGGTGCTTCTGTGTGTGCCTGACACCATTAGGTTCCCTCCCAGGCACTGCTCTCTAGTTCAGCTACCTTCCCCAAGGTTGCATCGGGTGTGTGGCCCAGCTCCCGTTAGGAGCCTGGGACCTCCGGTTTTGGCTCAGGCTTGAGGCTTCCGCACTGTCTGCAAAGCCGGTCCCTGTGTCCTCCACCAACCTCTCTGTCTCACCAGATTCAGGCGTACGGGGGTTGATGCCTCGCCTGCACCCTTAGGGCTCTTCTCTCCATCTCTACCGGGCTGTTCTCTCCCTCCCATGGGCGAGCGGGGTGGCATAGCTTCAACCCACGGGAGTTGGCACCACACTGCCTCTACACTCCCGACTACCACTCCTCCGTCAGTTGATGTTACTCCTCCATCTCCTACTACTGAACCGACGTCTCATCCCCCCTTTATGGCCTGGGCCCTCCCATTGTCCCCGGTGGGGGGAGACTCATGACTGTGTGTGTGTTGTGGTTCATCCATATCATCCCAACGCCTGGAGAACAGGGGCACTACAACTCCTAACCGCAGACGTGCAGTACCTCTGGTGGCGGTTTGTCCGGAGGGGCGCCACATATAGATTCCTAAAGACCATAAACGGCCTTAAGTCCTGTGAAAACAAGTTAAGGGTGTTATGGTCTTTATTAACCTATACTTGTTTCCACTGGAGAAATGCTTTATAGGCACAGCCACTGCAAAGTAGCTCATGATACCTGTGGACACTTCAGATTTTGCCCGTCTGAGTGTTACACCTCGCCCATTTTTGACCACCCTATATTGTAGCGCCTCATGAAAGAAAAGTAAAGTTACGGTGCTGTCCTCATCCCTGTGTCCTCATCCACACTCTGGTAGACCCTGCTACTATTCACATGATAACCCTTTTCTTGTGCACCTTGTACCCTCAGCTATGTCTACACTTTTCCCCAGGTCTGGGCCCTCTGCCTGCACAGCGCTATTACCCCCTAGAGACACATAATAAACGCCCCTTGGGAACACATACTGCAGTCTGAGAACCTAGCCAGTAGATCAATACTGTTAAATGTCACAAAACATACATATCATCCATGGATCTCAGAGCACCGTGCGCTGCAAACACATCTGACCTTATGACTGTAAAATACTCTGACTCCTGAGCTCCATAAAAGCCCAAATGATTATGCTCTATGCAATAAAACACACAATGCTTGGGCAGTCCAAAAAATGTAGCCAGTGTGGCCGCTGAAGGAGCCAAACATATTATTTTCAATATAGCTCTGACCAGGTCATTTTTATATCTGAGCATGTTTTATCGCTGAGCTTAGCGGTGCAGTTCCAGAGCTCTGCCAAATCCCAATGGACTTTGAATTTATGGGATAGTAATTGCTGTCTATATCGCATACACTGCGAGCTTTGTGGGCTTTAAACTAACGAGGAGGGCAGCCCGACAAACTAAGATTAGAGCCGGCTGGAAATAAACCATAGCGGACGAAAAAAACACAGGAGACATAAGAGCTTAAAAAATAATCTGACAATTTGCATTGCTTGGATTTGTGGTGCACCGTCAGCCATTAACCCTTTATTCCCCAAGAAATAGCATTAAATATACAATGCTGTTCTAAAACATTTATTTCCTACTGTCAAGAAAAATAAATGTATATTTAAAATAAAAGCTAACATACTAGCACTATTTAAAAAATCTGTGGCAAAATGTGCATAGGGTCTTATCTCTAGGCAGAGTGGGGCTATCGCCTGATGAAATTTGCTCACCTGGTCCGGTTGTGTAAACCCACAAATAGTATTAACACTCGTACAGTTGCCGCTGGATCCACACCTCCACGTGCAACATGGCAAACAACTTAAACAGTTCCTGAGGAAGGAGAAGAGGCTGCTCCGAAACGATCGAAATAAATCTACACCATTATCACCAGACTTCTTGGGTCCTGGTTTTTCCTTCCAGCAGCACAGATCACCGGCACTTAGTCCTGTTTCCAAACATACTAGCACTGGCATAAGTCGATTCACACAACATGGATGATCCTTCATGACATTAATCTCTAGCCTATTGTCATGAGCCATGAGAACTGCCTCTTACCTGCCATCATCCACACTCTTCTTTTATTAGCTGGGTCTGGTGTGACGTGTTTAATGAGGACATTGTGCCAGGCTGGCTAATCATAAGAGTAGTAGATGCCATCAGGATGGTTCCCATCCACTTGCTACGATATAGTTATGAAAAAGTAATGGTGTTGTGCAAAGTGATTCACACCAACTCTAAAATTATTTTCCCATTACACTTGATATGTAGAGTATTGCTGGGTCACAAGTCATAGGTCTGACCCTATGTTGGCACAGATGGCACTAGGTTGCTACTATAGTCAACTGTTGGCCTCAACTGTGCAATGGCAACATGTGGTGTAGGGCATATCAAAGCAGTAGCTAGGCTTTTCTTCCACATTTCTATACAAAATGTTAAGTATTTAAATTAATTTAGTTTTTTTTCACAAATAGGTAGATACTAGAGATGGGTACTAAAATGCTCGGGTGCTCGATGCTCTGGCCGAGCATCCCAAGATACTCGTGTACTCAGCCAGAGCACCAAGCCCAACATAAGTCACTTAGTGACAGGCTCCGCCCACAGACTTCCGGTTATAAAGCGAGTGTTTCTGGGAAAAGGCGGGAGGGTGGGCTTTTTTAAATCGCCGCAGCATACAACACCTTGCTGTGCCCCCCAAGGGATCCTAACAATCAATATGCTCTCTGTGAGGTGCCAGCTCACTGTGTGCCCTGAAAGAAGTGTGGCGCCCCGCAACGAGTGCATCACAGGAAGGTATTGCATTCCTGACTGAAGATGTAATATCTTCCATCTCAGTGATGACATACACCACACAACACACTAGAGGCAGAGGGCCAATCAGGTCCTGGTGGGAGGAGTGAAAGGTGTAGTGTGGGGGAAGTTAGTAAAGTAGGAGGAGAGTCTTTTGGAAGGAAAGGAAGAAGGAGCAGGGATCTGCACAGTTCGTGCAGCCCTAAAAAGTAACTTACCGGCTGGGCACCATTAAGCGGTGACCCAGACCGGAACACGGGCAACTACAGAGCGGGTTAAAACATACCCGTGCCCAACCTCACCGGACACCGGGTCCGAGGCGAACAGATGTCTACCACTGTTCTGCAGAAACCGGAGTGAAGGAACAGCTTCTTAGGAGCACCTCATACAGCCGTAACCAAGCTGTCTTGCCAGCGAGATACCCACCATAGGGAAACAGGCCCCTGTACAGCCGGGGGGCGCTCCGGTAGGGAATCCTAAAGAAGTCTTCCCTGTACCTCGAACTGGCGCACTAAGGCGACAACGGCAACCAGAATAGAACGGTTAGATAAAGGAGGGACACCGTGGAGCTCTGGACTAAGACCAATCACCGCTGAGACCACCTGGTCCGTTACCTAAAGACTGCATACCGTGTACCACACCAACCATTACAGTAAAGACCCGTTACAGAGGAATCTGGTGTCCGTGCTTTCTTCAGAACTGTTATTAACTCTGTCCAGCAACTACCTGAGCTGCCGTATTCTACCTAGTGCAGCTCCTGGCCCTGGGGACTCCTGCTCATCCTGTGGGGAGCATCCCATCTAGCTGCCGCACATCCCCGGAGGCCCAAGCAGCTCCGGTGCATTCACCGGACTCCCACAGGTGGCGTCACGACAAACAAGAATCATCCCCATCCTTTAATATCCCCTTTTATCTGACCACCGGGCCCACACAGCCTCAGGCGCGGAACCGTGAGAGGGAATCATCGCCTGAGACGTGAGCATCCGGCAACGGTGAGTCAGGAGCAGTGTATTTGTGTCAGATCGATAATTATTAGCGAGGATCCAAGCATCTCGGCAGTATTCGGTGCTCGCCGAGCATCCCGAGTACCGGGATACTCATGCGATAACGAGTAGCGCCTAGCATACTCGCTCATCCCTAGTAGATACTTGAATTAGTGTCATATTAATTCTTGTCAATTTTACCTTGCTGTAGTGGCTGTTTATTCTTTTGGAAAGCGTTAAGCTGAAATCAGTCAGACAATGCTCCCTGGGCATGTAAATTAGCTTTCCTCCAAGAAAAAGGTGGACTTTGTTCACTTTGGGTTGTCAGAAGCTTTTATTATGGATACCATTGTTCCACACTTTCAATGGGATGTCCAGGTCATCACTATCAGATCAGATCAGGTCATCAGATCAGAGGCAAACCAACACCAGGCACCCAGAGCAGTCAGCAGCCAGAAGTAAATAGTGTTCAGAGCAGAAAGCCTATAAATCCTTACATCGAGTAGTGGCCGTTCTCAGGTTCTGCAGCACTGATGGATGTAGTACCCAAGAATGGCCCCTACACAGTGTAAGGAGCTGCGTTGTTCCAACAGCTGCATGACCAACTTATTGAGTGGGAGTCCTGGAAGTTGGACCACCCAGATCTGATATTTATGACCTATCTGTGGGTCCTGGACAATATCTCCAGGTTAATGAGGTCCATCAGTCACCAATGTCCGTTATGCAACAGATTTCAATTAAGGAATACAAAGCTCAAGCTTCAAAATTTCTCAGCCATATTAGAAAAGGGGAAAACTGTCTATATTTGTACAGCAACAGTATATAAGAAGAGAATAGAGGTGACAGAATAGAAAAGGTTACTGAACACAAACTCTTCTACAAATTATCACTTGGGTAACTACTTTCAGCACTTTTCTATTTTTGCTATTTCATCAGTGGCTTTAGCTCTTTGGAAACAGTCGATTCTTTGTCTCTCTGTATGGGGGTTATAAAACGGCCATTATAACACTGGTAACGTTTAGAGCAGTCAGTAAACTAAACCTCCGTCTCCAACTCCTCAATTTACCTGAATCTGACTCAGAGTCTACCAAACTGGACACCAACTCCACAGCCCTGGTGTGCAGTCAGTAAGCCAAACCTCCGACTCAGAGTCAGACTCTTCAGTTTCCTAGAATCCACCTCTTACACCTACACCACAAAAATGGACACCGTCTCAGAGACCACAGCGCTGGTTTTGAGGCAGTGGAATAATAATGGACAGTCTGGAATGGAGGCACAGCTGGAAGGTGGTGCAGAGGTAGCAATTGCACCCATGTCCGGTGAGGCGAAGAGGACCCTCTGATCACATAAGACTCCAGTGTTATAAACAACCTAAAGATTGTAAAGGTTCCTGTTAAAATTTTGCATGAGGGTCCAATATTTTTAAAGATACAACTCTTATCAATGAATTAGTAAAACTTTAAACTGCTGTGGTCAAGACTCCAAAATAATGCAAGTAATGATATTAATAAGCCAATAGAGTGGTAATGCCGATCAGAACAGACCAGGGAGCCCAATAGAAAAAATTTAATTGGGTGCGTCATAATAGTCTTGGCTTTTATCGCTAAGAAAAAAAAAACTAATTTTTTTTCTCCCTTTCTTGCCCAAACTACCAAGTCCAGCGGAGGTTTCCATTGCTCACTGCAATGAGGTTGAGACCATTATGGTTACCAAAGGTCTCAAGCAGCTTCAATGGAGGCTACAACCTGGAGAGTGGGCTACCAGTGGTTGTAACTCATCTCCAAGCTCAACTTGCCACAATATCTAGTAAAAAATCAGAGAATGAAGTCATCTCACCGCGGCAGACATGTAGTGTAGTCCACTAGATTAGCATTGAGGACACCATGGCTCAGTAGGAAACACCAGTGAAAGAAATAGGACTTGTTCCAAAAAATATATATATAAAAAATCACTTTTACTGGATGAATGAAAATAGCAATATGGCAAAAAAAAATTAGAAAAAAAGCTAAAACCATTAAAGCCTGAAACCTATGCATTTTGGCAAAGACTAAATCATGGTTTCAAAATTCACGAATCCAAACAACTTATTTTACACCATGTGCACCCCAATTTTGAAAATTATTAGAAAAAACAAAATTGGAAGTTAAAATCCAATATGTTTTGCCAACATTAAATAAAATTTTGCTCCAGATTAGATTGATGAAGAAACAAGATCCCCCATAACATCTCCTGCCAATTCACAGGAGCCAGAAATTGCAGAATTAGCAATAATTGTCCTCTCTCCTAAGACAAGCGATACAGACATAAGAACTTTGCAGAAAGTCGTCATCTGCTGCAGGTAATCTGAAGAGGCACAGCTGTCAATCATTGCTCTGCATTTATAATAGGTTGTCACAGACGACTTTGCAGCTGAAATAGTGGCATATATGCAGCTTGTCGCACTCCCTTTTTGTCAGCAGTAACATCCTCACTAGTCCCAACTTAAAGTAGAAAATGTAAATGAGAAAAGATGGAGAATAATTTTTTTCATTGTAAGGAATAATGGAAAAGTGCGGACAAACCACACTTAAAGTAATTCACCACCACCACCTGATCTCACCTTTGACTGATCCTTGAGCTTCTTAACATCCTTAGACAGGTCCTTCCTCCTGTGCGCGACCATGTGCCTTTGAATAGCCCTGTCTATAGTTCGCAGGCTAGCAAAACACTAGTCTTACTACTAGTATAATGACAACACAAGGAAGAGGAGACAATCAAGGGGACATATATTCCTATTCTCCAGGAGGAGATTCCACCGCACTCACTGGAAAGATAACACATCTATTTTCAGAGACAACTCCTTTACTGGTCAGCATAGAATGAACTACAGCCAACATAGGGAAGAGTGAGGAATAGGCTTATATAGTGGAAAGAAGTAGTGGCAGCACCTATTATTACAACTACATGTTCATCACAGAAAGATAGGAAAGAAACCCCAACCCCTTCACCACCAAATGGAAGTAAATAAACTCTTACTCAGGATAAGCAATAAGCGGACTCTAAAAAGATATCTGTGCGAGGCTAAACTTTGTGACTGAGTCCAGAATTCTACGATTAGAGGGAATAGGACTGTGTATACCGGACCCGCGCTAAGACTCTATTGCGCTCTCTTTTCTTTTCAGCCTATTGCGACAGAATTCTACGAGGTCACATCAGGCCAGCACACACTCATGACAGTCATTTTACATTTACCCTGTCAAACTTTCCCCAGCAAACCTAACTCTGTCAGGACTCTCAGGGGGAGGGTGTGTGCCATCCTATCATCCTAGCCTTTATTCTAAAAGGGTCATTTGATGATACAACCTATTGAACCTCTTGAAGTGTAATCTACAAAATATTACAACCCATCCACCGGATGATATTTGGTTGCCGAATGGCTGAGACTCCTAATACCCTTGGAAACAGGCCTCCAGTACGAATCATTGGTCCACCCAAGTTATGGAGTAGCAGTCCAGGTGTAGCCATGTTATCTAGTTAATTCAGGACCCCATCTTAAGTGGATGCTCATGGCTCTTTGGAGCGAAGAGCTGGACATAAGTGGATGTCATAAAAAAGGGTCAATTCCTCAGAACCTCCCTCTATGAAATGCTAATAAGATGAGGCTCATGCTCTGGTGCACCGGGATCTTCCTTGCATTACACCACTATGACTGCCATGCAAACCAAATTATACCCTACTAAATATTTTGCAGCAAAATTAGTTACAACTTACAACCCATCCACTGGATGCTCCCTACTTGTACAATGGCTGGGACTCTTAATGACTGCGAGAGCAGGCCCCTGTCTGAAACGGTGGTCCAACCTAGTGTATCACTCAGTTATTATAGTCAGTGTCACGGATTTTGAATGAAGTAGAAGTCCACGTCTAGCTATTTCCTTCACCAGAATAGACGTTTGATAGAGCATCTCTTATTTTACCATTACTTGCTTGTAGATTCTGCACAGCAAAAAATGTCCATGCAGCAAAGAGCTCAACCAACATGATTCCAAATTTATTTGTATATTCATATTATGATAGTTTTAGGCTTGCAACCAAAATCACGTGAAAGGTATATTACCTTGATATATTTCACCACCCCCAAAAAAAACACAATATCTCTACTGTCCCTCTTTCTTCGCAAGATGTCTTCTAAATATTGCTAAGTGAACTTTCACATTTTAGCACAAAGGAGAAGGGCAGAGGGCATCACCTCAAGATAGATGTCAGTACACTATAATTTGGGAATTTGAACACAAAAGCAGCAATTTATCAAAGCCTCCTAGATGTCATATTAGTCGAAAAGTCACAGCAGCAAGGACCATAACCTGGCCACAGCTGAACGGAGAACCTGGGGGCCTGTTAATTTGTTGGGTTTTACCTTCAATCAAAGGGTTTATTTTTGCAAGAGAAGATGTTGTTTGGCATCAATATATTCATTGAATTTATTGATTTTTATTTAATTTAATAGAAGATTTCTATGAACCGGTCCCGATAGCGCAGCCTTAACTTTCCAATTTTTTAGTCTAATCATTGGCCCATCACACTGATCACGTCAAGCCGTAGATGACTAAAGAATAGGTTAATATCCAAAGCTTGTGTGTCCTTTTCTCGCTGCCAGTTAATAATGCTAAAAAATAACACGCTCAGCCATGCTTCTGGATTCATGAAGGTCAAGAGGCTGGAAAAGGCTTCTATTATTCCAGTCAAGGCCAGATTAATATCCCATAGAACACCTGGCTCTTTAGTAGACAGCTATAAATATATCATTTGCTGAATAGATGTGTCTATTAAAAACTACATAAAAGGGATAAAGGGAAACCCCGTTTCTACAGGCTTCAATAAGAAAAATAAAATAGAAAGAAAACCCTGAGTTTTTTTTTACGTTGCAAAGGTCGTCAATTATCTGTTGTGATTTTTTTTGTAAAAAATAAGAAAAAGTCACTGTTCAAAGCACAAAGATTGTATAAATATAGGGTAAAAATCCATAAAACCAATAAAAGCAACACATTAAAAATAATTTAAAAAATTACAGATATTATTTTCCTTGCGTTTTTTTGAGCTATTGGGTGCTTTATTTTTTAAACCTGAAGTATTTGTTAGTGTTTTTCATCCAAATAAATTGGAGAAAAAAAAGCATAAAAAAATGCACAAAAAAGCAAAAGTGTGTGTATGTGGAGTAGCATTTTACTTGCCAACACTGCTTTTCGCTGCAGAATAAAAATACTGCAAAAAGTTTTATTTGTGTTGTTTTGCAGTTACCGTATATGCTCGCGTATAAGCCGAGTTTTTCAGCCCAAAAATTGGGCTGAAAAGTCCCCCCCTCGGCTTATACGCGAGTCATACGGCCCCCCTCAAAGTTTGGCGCCCCCACCTCAGTTTCTGGGCCCCCCCGCATGCAGCGCTGCATATATACATTACATGTCTAGCAGCTGTTACCCTCCGGTGGCAGATCGCGGCTCCCGGCTCCGGGCTCCATCTTCCTCTCTGTCTTCCTGGTTGTCATGTGACCGGCGCGATGACGTCATCGCGCCGGTCACAAAGCAGGAAGACAGCGAGGAAGATGGAGCCCGGAGCCGGGAGCCGCGATCTGCCACCGGAGGGTAACAGCTGCTAGACACGTAATGTATATGTGCAGCGCTGCATGCGGGGGGGCCCAGAAACTGAGGTGGGGGCGCCAAATTATGAGGGGGGCCCTGCTGGGGCCCTGTATACTA
This sequence comes from Allobates femoralis, assembly GCA_033576535.1. Classification (NCBI taxonomy): domain Eukaryota; kingdom Metazoa; phylum Chordata; class Amphibia; order Anura; family Aromobatidae; genus Allobates; species Allobates femoralis. Next base: position 89,432,985 of record JARQOC010000010.1, read on the forward strand.
CCACTGGGGCTATATACTACCACTGGGGCTATATACTACCACTGGGGCTATATACTACCACTGGGGCTGTATATATACTACCACTGGGGCTATATACTACCACTGGGGCTGTATACTACTACTGGGGCTATATACTACCACTGGGGCTATATACTACCACTGGGGCTATATACTACCACTGGGGCTGTATATATACTACCACTGGGGCTATATACTACCACTGGGGCTGTATACTACTACTGGGGCTATATACTACCATTGGGGCTATATACTACCACTGGGGCTGTATGTATACTACCACTGGGGCTATATACTACCACTGGGGCTATATACTACCACTGGGGCTGTATACTACTACTGGGGCTATATACTACCATTGGGGCTATATACTACCACTGGGGCTGTATGTATACTACCACTGGGGCTATATACTACCACTGGGGCTGTATACTACTACTGGGGCTATATACTACCACTGGGGCTATATACTACCACTGGGGCTGTATGTATACTACCACTGGGGCTATATACTACCACTGGGGCTGTATATACTACTGGGGCTGCGTGTATACTACCACTGGGGCTGCTGCTGTATACTACCACTGGGGCTGCTGCTGTATACTACCACTGGGGCTGCTGCTGTATACTACCACTGGGGATGCTGTATATACCTCTGGGGCTGCTGTATACTACCACTGGGGCTGCTGCTGTATATACCACTGGGGCTGCTGCTGTAACACTGCTGGGGCCTGTATATACCACTGGGGAGGCTGCTGTATACCACACTGCTGGGGGCTGTATACCTGTGCTGGGGTCCACCCTCGGCTTATACACGAGTCAATAAATTTTCCCAGGTTTTGGGGGCAAAAGTAGGGGGGTCGGCTTATACACGGGTCGGCTTATACACGAGTATATACGGTAATGCAAACTAGGATATGGCCTGTCTCTCTGAGTGGATGCAGCTTCCCACTGCTGGGTGTTCCCTGTTGGGGTCCCAGGCCCTGCTCAATTCTTATCACAGTTACGTCACTTGACATCTAATAAGGCTTTTAACATTTGGTGCTGGGACTGGACCGCCCTGATGGGTTCACCTTGATGTGGTGGGATGGCTTTTACAATTTTTTTTTAAATGAAAATAAAATTACTAAGTCCTCATGCACTATTGCAATTTACTTATTTTAGGGTATTTGCTCATTTTTGTTTCTTTTCTTCGGTCTTACTTTTCTTCCTTGTGTTTTTTGAGCTGCTGGGACTTTTTTTGAAACCTGCAGTATTTTTAATAGCTTTTTATATCCTAATAAATGGGGAAAAAATGCATAACAGAGCATGAAAAACAAGGCTAAGACAAGTGTGTTTTATGTAGCATTTTTCTTGCCATCGCTGTTTTTGCTGCAGAAAAAATGAAGCAAAAATTACACATGGCCCATAATCGGGAATCGTTCATTATCAATTATTTATTTTTTTTTTTTTTATTTGTTTGGCTTTTTTTTCTCTCTCTAGTGTTATTTTCTTAGAAGAATAATCGAACAATTGAAATTTAGGGGATAATTTATTGTTGTTAGTAGGGATGAGCGATCCAGACTTAAAGTTATTATTATTAAATATTTATATAGTGCCATTAGGTTCCATGGTGCTTTACATGTGTAAGGGCAGACGAGGACAAGAACATAAATGATGACACTTGAATCATACAGGTATAGTAGGGCAGAGGATTCTGTCCACAAGGATTTACAGTCTAGATTTTGTACAGAACACAGACGTTAAAAAAATTTTCAGTGTTCAGGTTTGGAGTTCAGATGCACTGAAGCGATCATTGCTGTGCTTGGGTACACTCAGTGCTCGGGTACACTCTGTGCTTAGTTCAGTGTGAGACGCTTGCAATGTTTGATGGGCTGCACTGGGTCTAAAATCAGAGCTATTGGATATAGAGTGTTCAAAAAAGAAAATGACAAGTCCCTGCCCTCCCTCCATCAGAAGTGCTTTGTTGTAGCTGTCTTATTGTAGGTGGAGAGGAGAATTGCCCAATCAATGACTTCCAATGAGGTTTGAATCAAGTTTAGGTCCAGAACAGAACTTAATAAAAGGTTTGGCTGAACCTCCAGAACCTAAACATCCCCAGGTCTACTCATATCCAATTACTAGGGGTCCAAACACTAAGACTCTACGTTAGAGATGAGCGAACCTGTTCGGGGCCTGTTCAGGGTTGGTGTTTGGGGATTCTCTTTGTCAAAGTCCTGGAGCCTGGATTGCTGTGGTCCGGTACACTGGGTGACCAGGCCAGTGAGAACTACTGGCTGTGTATCATTGGCTGGCACTGGCTCTGAAAGCAGAGTAATTTTCAATAATGTTTTGTTTAAAAATAAAAACAAAATCCCCACCATTCAACCCCTGGAAATGTTACACTTATGGCTGGCTGTATGCGCGCAGTGAGCTGCCCACCCAGTCACTAACTAGCGATGACGTATGGGGCCATGTTCGGATCTCAAACAGCAACACCTGTACCCAAACCTCCAGGGGTTCACTTATCTCTACTTTCCAGGACTGTGGACCAAGAATGGACCTGTCTGAAAAGAGTAGAGGTGTGTACACAATATCCACTCTGTCCATTATCTACTAAACTTTCTCCATTCTTCTATGAATAGGAGATGACTTTTATAGTGGAATTACCTTTTTAGGCATTTGAAAGAAAAACCACCAGATAATTACCTAATAAGTGTGGGTCCTATCTCTGAGACTCTTACCTGTCAATGTTTAAATCAAGTGTTTATATCGTAAGAATATTGTCTGCAGTGTTACAAAATTGTAGGAAGAAATGCCAGTGTCACATTGAAAAATCTGTAAATTTGGTCTCATTCAGACATATATTTTTTCACATGAGGAAAAACTGATCTGGTTACACCAGTGTTTTTCATCCGAGTTTCAGCAGAGTGTCATCGGAGTTGTCTCCAAGTTTCACCAGTTTTTCTAGGATGAGAAAAAAAAAATGTATCCAGCTTTTGCTCTCTATCAGTCCATGAAAAATGGACAGCGCCAAGTGCTGTCCGATATTTTCATGATCCCATAGACTTGCATTGCCGCTTTTCAGCCGCATTTTATTTAGACCACTCGGTCCGATGAAAAAATTGGACACCTGAGCAGCCTCAGAGACTATCACATGTGAACATCACGGAGAGATCCTGGGGTGAAAAACTAATGTCTGAATGAGCCCTATCAGATTTGATAAGCAAATCCTGACCCCTCAAGTTAAGCCCTACTCCATTCATTATTACTCTTGAAAAGAACGAAATTAAGAGTTTGCATCAAAATCTGCCATGTGTGTTTGCCCTAAGATTGATGAGCAGACCTTGATGGAGCTGTAATCTTCTAGAGATCTTCAGTTCCTCTGAAGGACTTTCTACCTGTTATGTTCTTATGAACATATTTGTCTCCATCAAGAGTCAGTCTAGCGAAAAAAATATATTTTATTAACGCCTCAAGCAATCTGTAGTCACATCATACCATCTAGTAATATATTCCTTGCAGTATTATTGTAGGCCATTTGTGTCCAACTCGACAGCAGAGAGGATGAACTCATCCGTTTGTCCATAGATTCCCCCCTCCGGTTGTTTAGAGGCATTTTTACAATATGTTTTGTTTTATGTGGTGTTTCTTATTATTCTGCTGATATAGTGCCTATTTGTTCTAGTTTTACAGGTGGTAATGTAACAGAGGACCTCATTAAAGGCATCTGCTTTCTAAGTTCATATTTTATTCCGCTTTTAAGAGCATTTCATCTTGAGGGATTAAGTCAAGAACGAAAATAACATCAATTTTCTTTTATTGCTTTTTTTTTGTTTTGTTTTTACTCCCAACTAAGCACTTTGTGGCCGAGATATTCCCTGAGATTTCAGGGACATATAAGTTTACAAACAAAACAAGACCCCCAACCAGCGGTGTTCCCAGAAAACGGCGCCTACTTGTAAAGAGGCCAGGAGGAATCACAGAAATATTTATGTTGTGTAACCCAATCTTTCCAGCAATAGTTTCATACCTGAGTGGCCCTCTGTTTAGGTTTGCATGTTGCTCATTGCCATTTGCTTCAGCGGGCATGTAGTGTGCCTAAGCACTCAGCCCGCTGAAATGTGATAAATCCTGTTGAGAGCAAAGTGATTTCAGGCTTGTGTGCTCCTCTTGTTAAAGCCTTAAGAACAAGACTTTGCATATTCCATATTGACAACTTGACTTCTCCCGTAAGGTAATACTTACAAAGATATAGAGTGAGTCCTTCTTATCCGTGACGGTGCCTATACACGTTAGACTAAAATTGTTGAAAAAGATTATTTCAACTATAAGGATTGTTTTAGCTCAACGAGAAACATGTACGTGCAAACGGGACTGGCAGTCAATGTTCAAAAAGAAGCTAGTAGTGAATACAATTTTAATTCAATAGTCTTTTTGAAAAGAACTTTCTTATGTATGTTATCAGAAAGATCTCTTGTCCTTCGCCCTAGTCAGTTGTATACATTGCATAAAAAGTATCTTGGTGGAGATCATACGTAGAGTGATCAGTATGCCAACTCCTTTTAGGCCATTTTTGCTTTTACATCCGTCAACCAAGACCAGTTTGAACAACAGGAAAAGCCTGGACTAAAACGAGTCGGTGTAACGTTCACTCTACGGAGAATCCTTGTGTCAGTGGTTGTGTGAGGGTCCGTAAGGGCTATGGAAGAATGTTGATGGAAACCATAGGCTGATTGGAAGTTGTCTTTAGTTTGGCATAAACATGAGAATAAACATTTGGCCGATAGCCAACTCTCCCCTATACTGTATAAGAGAGGTCAGCTTGGCTTAACATTTCAGTGTTTTTAATTGATGGAGAATGCCGATGTTAAGATATATCTTCTCATAAGAACAAAAGGATCAGACATTGAGATTTTTACTGCCTGATTACTCTCTCCCCTTCATGACTAGGAGGAGAATGGAGAAGATGTGTATGGATGGCCATTAGAAAAAAAATATTGATTTATTTTGCAGAATCAGTGTTCATATGTCATGTCTAGTAAACAATTCATGAACAGTTATGGGGCTCATACATAATAGGGCACATTTACCAATGGCATCACTGAATAAGACAGGATAAAATTAGTTTATACTGTAACAAATCTATAAGGGTGCTTTCACACAGCGTTTTTCTGTGATCTGTGGCTGTCCGTTGTAAAACGGACAGCCACGCATCAGATTTTGACCCCATGTTAGTCTATGGGCTCGGATCACATCGGATTTGGCCTTATTGGCATCCGATTTTTGTCGGACCCGATTCTGGCTGATTTTTTGCTGTGCCCAAAATAGCAGCCTGCTGTGATTTTTGGCACAGCGGGTCAAATCGGACTGAATTGGATCCGACCTGATCCGTGCCAAATAACATGGGGCCTATGGAGCACGGGTCCGAGAAACAGCTGATCGTTCCTCGGACCTGATTTTAGTGTACTGAGCATGCTCAGTACACTAAAATAGCTCTGTGCCATCTAATTTCACTTCTGCAATGTATATTCATACATTGCAGAAGTGACATCTAGTGAAAATAAAGGGTTAAAAATAAAAAAAAACTTTATTCTCACCTCTCTGGAGATCCAGCGATGCCTCCTGCGCTCAATGCTTCTAGGACCTGGCCTGACGTCACAGTGCAGTCACATGACCGATTACCGTGGTAACCGGTCATGTGACTGTGACATCACGCCAGGTCCTGTGGATCAGAAGACGACAGCTGGAAGCGCCGCTGGAGTCGTGGATAGGTGAGAATAAAGATTTTTTTTATTTTTTAAGGTCTGGAAAGAGGGGGACAAAGAGGGGACAAAGAAAGGTCCAAGAGGGGGACAAAGAGGGGACAAAGAGGGGTCTAAGAGGGGGACAAAGAGGGGGACAAAGAAAGGGACAAAGAGGGGGACAAAGAGGGGTCCAAGAGGGGGACAAAGAGGGGACAAAGAGGGGGACAAAGAGGGGACAAAGAGGGGGACAAAGGAGGGGGACAAAGAGGGGTCCAAGAGGGGGATACAGAGGGGAGACAGAGGGGACAAAGAAGGAGACAGAGGGGAGACAGAGGGGAGACAGAGGGAGCAGAGAGAGGAGGGGATAAAGGTGACAGGAGGGAGAGAGGAGGGGGACGAGGTGACAGGAGGAGCAGGGAGAGGAGAGAGGATCCAAACTGATTGTGCAAAATATCGGGATCGGATGCCTATTTGGCATCCGATTGCAGACATCAGTTTGGATTCGTTGCTGTCCGAGGGGTGCTGCAAAAAGTCTGATCCCCTCGGACAGCACAAAAACGCTGTGTGGAAGCAGCCTAACAAATTTATAAATATTGCTGAAGATTTTGCTGCAGAGAAGGGGAAGATTCATCGCTTCCCTTTTGCATTACATGTGTTTTAGAAATCAATGCAACTCCAACATGTACATGCATTTGTTTGACTTTAATCTACCACACATGTTTCAGCAACTTACGTGGGAATTAAAGGGAACCTGTCAGCTCGTTCTACCCCCCCTAACCTATCACTACCTATACCTGCACCTTGGTAGCTGATCCCTAACCATACCCATCTCTGAGTTAAACAAGACCTATAAAGTTTTAAGAAAAATGCTTTATAAACTTACAAGCAGTCTCCATCCAGAGACTGGAAAGGCTGGATCCATTCTTCACCCCTCGTTGGCTTTCAACACGCCTCGCTGGGCGTCATCAGTCTTTCTGTTGTTCCACCTCTTTTTAAAATTACTGCCTACTCTGCTGCTATCACGAGCTGGCCGAAACGTATATCGGCCCGATTCATTGTGGAGCCTTATGACATGTACAGCTTGGCTTTAATATGCGCACTCGCCAGAGTCGGGCTATACCACGTGATCAACCCCCACAATGCACCGGGCCGGATATGATGTTCCGGCTATCTGATAATAGCAGCAGAGGTGGAACAACAGAAAGACTGATGATGCCCAGTGGAGCGTGCTGAAAGCCAGCGAGATGGGAGAATGGAGCCCGGAGCCTGCCATTCCAGTCTCCGCATGGAGACTGCTTGTAAGTTATAAAGCATTCATAGGGCACATTTAGCTCAGAGAGGTATTGTTAGAGATCAGCTACCAAGTGCAGGGCCAGTGTAGTGATAGGTTAGGGGTAGAATGAGCTGAGAGGTTCCCTTTAAGCAAGTACTTAAGACACCCTCCTCCTAAGGGAGGTGCCAGAGCAACATGGTGAATTAGTTTAATTTATGTCTGCTATTTGTCAGGTCCCGTATTCCTAAGCTGATATCCTATGCTTGCTAAACAGAGCCTGTGTTCCAGTACCTGTTGTGCCTGACAGTATCTGATGTACCTGCCAGTATCTGCCTTGTCTTTCTGTGCCAGCCTGTCTGCCTACTCCAGATGTCCTGCCTGCACCCGAGTCAATACCTGCTTGATTGATCCCTAAGGTCAGCTGCTACTGTACCGAGAGTTCCTCTGAACTGGAACCTGGCGTCTACCTTCCAGCATAAGCCTATCCTCACTCTCTGAGGCTCCAGTGAAGAACCAGGTAGTCAGTTTGCTACGCCCCTCCAAGGTGAGCCCAGTCTCGTGGCTCAATGGGCCCACACCCACCTGCGTGACATGTTTCATGGTATTCTCGCTCAAAAAAGGCTGCAAATTGGGTGGGGCTTATAAATATGTGCCTTAAAGTGAAAGTTCTTGGGCTCATCAGGGTGGGGTTTAAAGGTTCCTGCAAAGGAGGATGAACATTTTTATTTGATATGGTGTAAGTGGTTTGGAACTAAATAATTTTCCTTCTTGGATTATATATTTATAGTGATTGTCTGACTTTAAAATAAATACATATTTATTAGTTGGGGCTTAAAATACTGGATCAAATAGCCAGGGGGAAAAACAGTTAAATAGATCACCCCTCAGCCAATGGATTTCAATGTAATGCTTCATTTCACCTGTGGGGTTGCTACAGTTTAATTACTTCTTTACAGACTATAGTTTATTGTATGTATAGAAACCAGAACACCTTTGGAACAATTTACAATTTGGTAACCTAAGTGTCCAAAGAGAACAACCCCATTAAACCAAATGCTCAAGATTAATCCACACTGGATAATAATGAGTTTCATTAAGACATAATGAAGAGACGTCTTCTCCAGTCTGAAAACTTAACTTTTTACTCATTGTGTACTGCAAGCATAGAATAGTTCCAGAATTCAGAAACCTTTGAGATTTAAGCTGCAAAAGATAGAAATTTGCCAACAAAACCCAGACAAACTAAGACACTAATAGGACATCTTGTAGTTCAAAGAGGACGGACTGTTTCATATATGTATATATTTTGTCAGCAGATTTCCCAAATGTCCTATTTGTAAAGCCCATGCTATTGACTTTTTTGTGTAAATGGGGAAACTTAAAGGAACGGGAACTCAAAAGAAAGCTATTAGTGCTCTCTGCACCTAGAATTATTCTCTGCAGACTTTTTTTTTCAGTTTTCAAAATCCAAAAAGACAGAAGGAAATGCTTTGCTTTTTGTTCAAACACCCTGAACAAAAAGATCGTGACTTGTAGCAAAAGACGACATTGCTGTCTGTACATGACTTTCATGTGTTTAGACTCAGCGGGAGGGAGAGGAATGGTATGGTCAGACCAGATGAGATGCTAAACATCTCTCTGCATATTGCTTCTATCCGTCTGAACCAACATCCGAGAAAAGCAGGAGGGATTAGCCCATTCTGGGGGAAAAGAAAAAAAAAAGAACAGAAGCTTCTTGTCATCAAATGCATTTTAAAATCAGAAAGGTGCAATTTATCAAAGAGATAAAAAGTGTGAGTTGACAAACAAACATCCTCCTCGTCTCACTTGGTTGTCAGTCAAAATTCTCATATTTGTCTTTGCTGGAGAGAAGTGGAAAGATACAAGGTATCTGCGCGTTGGTGCATAACAAGAAATGGGTTGGAAGAACTTGTGCTAAAAGGATGGACTACTAAGACCTGACATAATAATATGATGGATCCACATTTCCAATGCTCAATGAGACCAAAGATGATCAGATAACTTAACTGATGCAACAAATTGGTTGTTAACGCTGGTTTCACATTAGCGTATTTTTAAATCCGAGGGCATGCAGGAAAGACCTGCATACCCTCGGATTCCCCCACAATAACAAACTGGGTGCACCTGAACCCCATGCGGAAGCATCCGTTTGGATATTTTACCGGGATCCGGAGGATGCTAAATGACATGCCCCCTAGGGTACGTGTGATACAAAAGTGCATTCTGTGCATGCCTAATGCATGCGATTTCATGGAACACAGACCGGAAGTACTGATTCACCGGGATCTGTAGTCCATTAGTCTCTTGTCAAATAGGCCTCACCTGAGATGTCACACATGGTGCCTTGGATACGTGTGGTTCCGTGCCTTCACTTTTCTTCCTGGAGACCAAAATCATCTCAAGATGCAGATTTTGTCTCTGTGAAAAATATGTGAACACCTGCATCCACACGGATCTAGGGAAAACTGGACATAACTGGATGCACCCGCAAGTGTCTGCGGTCCCACTGAAAGTCAATAGGGCTGAAAACTGATGCAGGTGCATCCAGTTTGTGATGGACACACACTGATGGTGAAAAATCCTAGTGTGAAAACAGCCTTACATCCATAGAAATCCTGATCATATTCCAATAGTGACGAAGGCAACAAAGGCAAATTGGAGTCAATGAGAAATGTATTATCCATTGAACATTATTATTATAAGTATTAAAGTGCCATTTATTCTGTGGTGCTTTACATGTGAAAATCCGGACTCTGTCTCAGTTATTCGCTGCCCGGAGGGCTTCTACCACATCACAGAAGTTGAGGACTACTACTCCCCTCATCCACCCGCTGCTCTGAGGTAAAGCTCCACCTCTGGGGAGCTGTACTACCAAAGCTGCATTTACATCACTTCAGTGGCCAGCCGCAGCGCTGGTAACCCTATTACCAGGGACCACAGGTGGCATCACATTACCATTTCCCCATCATCATCACCCCCACCCTGCCATTGAGGGTCCAGAGTACAGAACTAGGAACCGGCCATCCGTGATCCCCCACTGAAGTAACCCCTGTCTCGGTATCAGAGTACCCCCTACCCTGTCGACCGACTCACATGCGTTTTCATATAAAATGAAAGGGCACTTGAGGATATCAGATTCATATGTTTTTATATAAAGTGAGAGGGCCTTTGGGGATATCAAATCTTGCAACAGACTCAAGTTAGAGGACTATGAACTTTTAAAACTTCTTATGTGAACTGTCTTGCTTCGATTTATGGCCCTCTGAGGAATCTTCAGGTCTCCACAGACCACTAATCATAGAACAATAATACAATCTGTTCCTCTTATCTTAGAATTTTGACTTTATTTTCCCAGCTCCTCTCCCCCTCTCTAGTCTGACTCTGCTTTAAGTCACCTGTTGTGTTTACTACATTATCTAACACTGCTTATGTATATATGTATGTCTTCAGATTTTGTGTCATTATAGCCTGACGAAGGGGCCATAGTGTCCTGAATGCTTGCTATGTTTACCATCTTTCCAGTTAGCCATTAAAAGGTATCAACCTCTGAGGACTCTCAGATTCTAATATTTTTCTATCTAATGGCTAACACGGTACAAACATTTTTTTATAAACAAGAGGGGTTTGACCTAGCACTATAACTCCCAAACTTTCTTTTAGGACCGTATTTGGTCCACCTATCCCACCTTAGGCTAATCACCTGTACTGGTGTTGCTCAGTCTTGAGCGCAGTGTAATATCATCAGTTTCTAGGAAAAAAGAGACGGCACACACCGATTTCCTCTGGCTCTACTTTAATCCACCAAATTGTAGATTACATCTTGTGCGGGGAGGGGTGTTGGAGGCAGATGACGGCACCATTTCGCTGATGTTAAAGTAGAGCCAAAGGAAACTGGTGAGTGCCGTCTCTTTTTCCCTACAAACTGATGACAAACATTCTTTACCTTAGGAAAAAGTGGATTTTCAGTTCCTCTTGAAGGTTTCCATGGTAGAGGAGAGTACCATGTGTTGGGCAAAGAGTTCCAGATTATGGGAGATGCACATGATATTATATTGATTGTGCAAACTAAATTGACTAAACTTACAGAACCTCATATTTTTCTTTACTTGCTAAAACGTTTTATAAAGCACAAATTTATGGCTTTCACGGCTAAAATCCTCCAGTATTTTTTGTTTATTCTGTTCATTCACTTTCTCAGAAATCTCTTCTTTATACCATTCAAGTAGCATCTTTGGAAAGTAAAAGGACTTGTAATATAATGCCACCCTATTGGATGTTGCAACCCTAAAAATCAATATCTACCAACTAACAAACCATGTGGTCACAATGGTCTCTTTACGTGGGAGACTTGTAACTAATTTTGAACCTCTGTCTCATCTCTAATTTGAGACTTCATATATAACGTGTCTCTTTCCTTTGGCAGTTGAGGAGTTAATATCAGTCTCTGCTGCTAGCAAGCTAGCTTAGTTCTTGTTCAGGTGAGGCCATTCTGATTACTCCTTCCTCTTTATATAGTCACATGGTTCCAGCATGCTTGGCTGTTGATTGGACTCATTCTGGCCAATGCTTCTTGAGGTGAAGGAAGCTTCCTGGAGAACCTCCTGTACTAAGCCATCTACTATCTGGGAGAAGTGGCAGCAGGCATGAAGCTGCTGCCTTGTTGTTCCTTGTCTGTCTTCCCCTTCCCTCTTGTCTCCTTTATTGCAGTGGTTGAGGACTAGTGCTCCTGCCGGCCATTCCCTATTGAAGGCTAACATCAGGGCCAGCGAGAGCTTAAGGTATCCTGCTCGGCGACGAGTTGAAAGAACTCGGTATAGGGACGGCAGGGAGATCAGGGCACAGCCGCAGGTGAGTGCAGGTCACCTCTCCTCTGTTCCCTATGAGCAGGACCCTCCACTGTATTTATCCCTCTGGAGTCTCCATGTGTGTTGTTTTCCGTTGTGCACCGGACATCGTAGGTCCGTGCAGCCTGTCACGCACGGTTGCTGGACGGTCCCCATGTCCTGCATGACACCATGTGATACGACATAGAAGAAGAAGCCAAATAAAAAACTCCATTTGCAGACACATGTTTCGGGGTGTTAGCTCCTCATTAGAGCAAAGCAAAAGGTTTGACATGGCTAAGTGAGAAGCCTCTGATGTGGCTTTTGTGGGACATTTCTTCTTATGGACAGTGCCAAGCTGACAAAGAGAAATACAGGTCATGTAATGCTCTCCTGGAAATTTAAATATGAAAAAATAGTCTAATAGACTATTTAGAGAAATGGGACATGAAGTCGTGTCATCTGTAGGATGTAGCAAAAGTCAATATTGTCCCTTCAATGAGCCTTGCCACATGACTTGGGGCACAAAGCCAAAACAAACACTCAATTTGCAGAAACATGTTTTGGGGTGTTTGCTCCTCATCAGTGCAAAGCAAAAGATCTGACTTTAGTAAGTGAAAAGAGTCTGATGTGGTTTCAGTGGGAACATTTCTTCTCGTTGACAGTGCCAGGCCAGTATAACGAAAAATACAGGTCATTTAATGTGATTCTTGAAATACAAATATGCCAATAGTCTCTTTAGAGAGAAATAGGACATGCATTCTAAAATTATTTGTTGGGTGTAGCAATTCTAAAAGTCAATATCGTCCCTTTAATGAGCATTGCCATATGACTTCAGGTATAAAGCCAAACCAAACACTCCATTTGCAGAAACGTACTGCAGGGTGTTTGTCCCTCATCAGTGCAAATCAGGAGGCCTGCTGTGGCTAGTTGAAAGGCCAGTGATGGTGCTAGAATAATCTGATGTTGAAAAGTAACTATCCCACTATAAGAGTTTAGTAAAAAAAACAAATGAACACAAGTCCTCAAAAAAATAATGGATGAATTATTCAGCTGACAGTTGTTTTTAGCAACTCTATACACACATGGAAACTCAGCTCGAATTGCAAGGAGAAGCTTTGTAATTTATTTATTTATCCATTCATATATGAGAAACACTGATGACATACTACCCAAAAATTATGACACCGGTACCATATTCTGTGCACAAGTGTAAAACACTGATGTCTGAATGAGGTCTGATCCATTCAGAGGCTGCAACTCAGTTCTTAAATGTATTCATACACAAATTACTTAAAGTAACTACTTGTCCCTTTTCAATAAATCTTGCTCCCTGGGTGTAGTTTGGTATTTAAAAAAATAAACAAAAACTGAGCTGTATTCACCATTCTCAAGTCCCCAGCTAAAACAGCACAGTAGCCTATCTGTGAGCTCTGCAGCTCTACCAGTATAGAATAATGAGCACCTGTGTTGACCTCATGCCTTCCCACCTCCTCCCTAACCTCACTAACACACTCATTCCAGCCCTAAACCATCTCTTCAACCTATTGCTATCTTCTGGTACCTTCCCCTCTGCTTTCAAGCATGCAATCATCACACCCATCCTCAAAAAGCCAAACCTTGACCCAACTGCTATCGCCCCATATTGCTGCTACCATTTGCTTCAAAGCTAGTCGAGCAGCATGCATGTCCATGCTCAACTTTCCTCCCACCTCTCGTATAACTCTCTCCTTGACAACCCCCAATCTGACTTCCACCTCCACCACTCCACCAAAACTGCCCTGACCAAAATTACTAAGGACTTACAGCCAAAGCTAACAGACATTTCTCCATCCTCCTCCTTCTAGACCTGTCCTCTACCTTCAACACTGTTGACCACTGCCTACTGTTACAGATTCTCTCTTCCCTTGGCATCAAAGACCTTGCCCTCTCCTGGATTACCTCATACCTTTCCAACTGCACATTTAGCGTCTCCCACTCCCACATGACCTCCTCATCCTGTCCTCTCTCAGTTGGGGTCCCTCAAAGCTTTGTCCTGGGGCCCCTACTTTTTTTTAATCTGTACCTTCGGCCTAGGACAACTCAAAGTCCCATGGCTTCCAGTACCACGTTGACGACACTCAGATCTATGTCTCAGGCCCAGATGTCATCTCTCTGCTGTCCAGAATCCCGGAGAGTCTGTGAGCCATATTCTACTTTTTCAGCTCTCGTTTCCTAAAACCGACAAAATGGAACTCATCGTCTTTCCTCTATCTCATGCATCTTCCCTACCCGATCTATCTATTATGGTAAGCGGCATAATGCCCTCTCCCTAACCTGAAATCTGCTGCGTTGGAGTAACTCTCGACTCTGCCGTCCTTCAAACCACACATCCAAACTCTCACCACCTCCTGCTGCCTCCAGCTCAAAAATATTTCCAGAATGCGTCCTTTCCCCAGCCCTCAATCTATGAAAACTCTTGTACACGCCCTCATCATCCCCTGCCTCGTTTATTGCAACATCCTCCTATGTGGGCTCTCTGCTGACTCTCTTGCACCACTCCAGTCTGGCCTCAACTCTGCTGCCTAACTAATCCATCTCTCTCCTCGCTACTCCCCTATTTCTCCCCTCTGCAAATCTCCTCACTGGCTCCAAATTCCCCAACGAATCCAGTTTAAGCTGCTAACACTGACTTATAAAGCCGTCCATAACCAGTCTCCTCCTTATATCTCCGGACTAATCTCCCAATATCCTCCCTCATGTAATATTTGATCCTCCCAAGACCTCATTCTCTCCTCCACACTTATTCGTTTCTCACACAACTGCCTCCAAGATTTCTCCCAAAAATCCCTCTCCTCTGGAATTCTGCGTCCCAACATGTCCAATTATCCATCACACTCGGATCCTTCAGACAGAACCTGAAAACTCATCGCTTCAGGAAAGCTTACAGCCTGCAATGACCATTCTGCCACCTCCCCACCACCAGAGCTGCCGCCACCCCACCTTCTGTCTCCTCCCCATTATCCTGTAGAATGTAAGTCCGTAAGGACAGGGTCCTCTCCCCTCTGTAGCAGTCTGTTGTTGTTAATTTGTTTACTGTAAACTATATCTATAATTTTGTATGTAAACCCTTCTCATGTACAGCACCATGGAACTAATGGTGCTATATAAATAATAATAATAATAATAATAATAATAATAATAATAATAAAATATTGATGCCACAGCCAATGCAAGATACTGGGGGCAATAGTTGGGACCACTTTGTTGGTCTTTTTAGACTAAGTTACATTCAGGCTTCAAATCCCATCAAGGACAACATCTGCAAGGAGTGTGTATGTTCTACCCGTGTTTGCGTGGGTTTCCTCCAGGTTCTCCTGTTTCCTCCCACTTGTCCAGAATCCACAAAAAAGTGACCAAGGAGGGGAGGGAATACAGTACAAAATAAAAGACTTACTGTGCTGGCTCCCTTTACCCCCTTTTATGTTGATCCCTGTGAACCATATTTGGACTTGTAGCATGAAGGCTAGAGATGAGCGCATCTGTGGAAGTTCAGGTTCTGGGGGTTCAGCCATACTTTGGATAAAGTTCTGTTCTGGAACCAAAATTGAAGTCACTAATTGGACAGCTCTGCTCTCCACTCACATAAAGCCAGCCATAAACAAAGCATTTCTGGAGGGGGGGGCGAGGTTTTGTAATTTTTTTGGATGGACACAATACCTCTGATAACGCTGATTTTACCGCCAGTGCAGCCGATCAAACACTGCAAAGCGACTCTCACTAGGCTGAGTACACTGATGCTCACTCCAGTGATTTGCATATGTAAAGCACCTGAACTCCGAACCCAAACACTGACTTTTTTGTAAACTTTGTATTTGTGGATTCAATCACATTAAGATCATAGCACTGAGGTAGAGAGCCCTACTCCTTCTGGATTTGTGGTCCTCCCAAAAAGGATTTTTTCTAAAACATAGGAAAAGCAGTAACAAGAGACACGACATCCTACTCCTGTACAAGAATGGAACGAAGATAACGGCCAAACAAGCTAGTTAGTGGATTCTGCCGTTATCAGTCTACTGTGCATGGGAGTTTCCAACTTTTCCCCGACAGATGACTTTTGGGGTAATAAGGATCAGATAGTGCACATTTGAAACACCCAACTCATTCATTATTCGGTGTACTCCAAAAGCGGTCTGTCGGCAGGTTTGGCAGTTCTGCAGTTGGAAACACATGAACATTCAGCCGATCCGAAGATTCATGTATATGGGGAAATCAGACGCGATAGATGATCGCCGAAAGATCAGCTATCTTATGAGTTTGAGGGCTTGAAAACGTACATAAATTTAAATTTTTTTACCATTTTTTTCTCTATAGGGGCTGCTGTTTCTTTTTTATTAAGGTAAACTGAGTAATACAACAAGAATTGAAATTCAGGAACAAGGAGAAAGAAAGGAGCAAGGATATAGCTCTGAAATGTGTAGAATAAAGCCACCGTTCCTTGCATACCTTTGTGGTCCTTTTCATCTCACAGCAGCATAGATTGTTTACACATATATCCATTGGATTTATTAGGAATTGAAATTGACATTTTTCCATGGCACAGAACATATCTTAAAGACATGTAACTAATTCGAGTTGATTTTCTTTTTTTAGAATTTAGGTTATGTGATTATTGAACCCAACAGGACCCATTCCATTCAGTTACACAACACATCTTTTTTTGTGTCCAAGTCGTTTGTCAAGGGGAGTGCGGATGGCAGATTTGTACAGTCTACGAGAACCTCCTCATTAACATGCTGATCTTGTTCTCAACGGTAGTGGGGTTACAACTGCAAAGGGCAGAGGAGCAAAGACTTGAAAGTGGTTAGCAAGGTGTTGTAATGAAGAAACGAGGTATAAAGTCTTTATCAGATGAGTGGGGATTTGTCAGAGATTAATAGTATTCTATTGTGATTTCCATATCTCACAAAAGGCACAAACCCTGACAGGGTCCAATTACTTTCAAGAAGCCAGGCTCGCTACATAGGGGCTCTGAACCAGAATGGCCCCTCCGATGTTAGACTCTCGTTCAGACAAGATAACAGCTTGGTGGTTCCCTCTGATCACCGACTACCTTAAATGAGTTAATCTTGTTTTACAGATGAATTGTTATTTTGTCTCCCGCAGGCTGTGATTACTAGATAAAAGTATGGTGTTAACAGGAGGTCTGGGTCTTTTCAACAACGGTTTCTCCATTCCACCGGCAAGTTTTACATTCCAAATAATTTTTTCTTTCTATTTAATGAACCCTATCTCTGATATCACGAGGACAACGGTGCTACAAAACAGAACAAAGAGATAAAGTTTTTACAAGAGGTATGTGGCTAACAGAGGGAGTCTATAATTCATTAGTGAAGGCTCTTGGGTTATAAAGGAGGCTTGTGGTTTCGTAAGCCTTTTTTTGATATTAAGTAACTAGAGTGCATCAGAATCATTCCACGTCTACTCATTAGGAAATAATTGGGGCAGAGAGATTTGTGGCCTCTGCCTGATTTCAAGGAATGCAGGAGTTTACTTTGGCCCGGAGCTGGAGCAGACTGTCAGCATGCTGAGGCCAAAGTAAAGGTCAAGCTTTAGAAAGAAGAGGCTGAAAATTTAAAAGGAGGGTAAACATAGGCAAGTTGTAAAGTTACACTTATAGAGAATAGATCCTTAGTAAAGAAAATTGGATAGGCACTACTAAAAATGGGCAATCAGAACATAGGAGTTTCACATGGGTTTAGATATCGAAAAACCTGTCTTTAAGGCTACACTGGGGCTCAATAGACTAATAAGTCTTTAGTAGATTCACAATGACAAGAATAAACTGTGGCACTCACCCAACCACTTTAAAGCAGTACTTTATTCTATTGTCGAAGAGTAGATAAAGAAGAGGAAGCAAAATACATTTCAAACTTTCAAACACTAGATGAAGTGCTGGTGTGAAACGGCTATTGCTTTTTCTTCTGTCCGACATATGAATAAAGCATTGTTTTAAAGTTATAGAGAATAGAGATTACAAAATTGAAATGTAACTATTTTTATCAATAGGCTTTGCCTGGTATTGCACTTTTTGAAGAACAGAGCTGACTAAATTGTGGAATTAGATACAACTCATGGACTAAGGGTGCTTTCACACTGCGATTTTCTGTGATCCGTGGCTGTCCGTTGTAAAACTGACAGCCACGGATCAGATTTTGGCCCCATGTTATCCTATGGGCACGGATCACATCGGATTTGGCCTTATTGGCATCCGATTTTTGTCGGATGCGATCCTGGCCGATTTTTTGCTGTGCCCAAAATCGCAGCCTGCTGCGATTTTTGGCACAGCGGGTCAGATCGGACCGAATTTCATCCGACCTGATCCGCGCCAAATAACATGGGGCCTATGGAGCGAGGATCCGAGGAAACAGCTGGTGTCTCCTCGGACCCGATCTCAGTGTACTGAGCATGCTCAGTACACTAAAATCGCTGTGTGCCATGTAATATCACTTCTGCAATGTATATTCATACATTGCAGAAGTGACATCTCCTGAAAATAAAGGGTTAAAAATAAAAAAAACTTCATTCTCACCTCTCCACGATCCAGCGCTGCCTCCACCGCTCTGTGCTTCTAGGACCTGGCCTGACGTCACAGTTGAGTCACATGGCCGGTTACCGCGGTAACCGGTCATGTGACTGTGACATCACGCCAGGTCCTGTTGATCAGAAGAAGAGAAGCTGAAAGCAGCGCGGGTGTTGTGGAGAGGTGAGAATGAAGATTTTTTTATTTTTTAAGGTCTGCAAACAGGGGAGCAAAGAGGGGGGAGATAGAGCGGAGACACAGGGGAGACACAGGGGGACAAGGAGGGGGACAAAGAGGGGAGACACAGGGGAGACACAGGGGGACAAAGAGGGGAGACACAGGGGGACAAAGAGGGGGTGCAAAGAGGGGAGACAGAGGGGGACAAGGAGGGGAGACACAGGGGGACAAAGAGGGGAGACACAGGGGGACAAAGAGGGGAGACACAGGGGGACAAAGGTGACAGGAGGGAGAGAGAAGGGGGACGAGATGATAGGAGGAGCAGGGACAGGATCCAGCTGATGCTGCAAAATATCGGGGATCGGATGCCTATTTGGCATCCGATTGCAGTCATCAGTTTGGATCCGATGCTGTCCGAGGGGAGCTGCAAAAAGTCTGATCCCCTCGGACAGCACAAAAATGCTGTGTGAAAGCAGCCTTAACTGGTGGTGTATGTTGGAGGAGGACCCTTTTTCTAGTTCTAAACAGATGGAAGTAAATTTAACAGTGCTGCAAAGTGCATAACTTGGTCAGAAAGAAGATGAAAATAAACTATTGAGGTAAGTGATAGTAATGACTGGAATAACTTGCAGTTATCTGAAATTCTCCTATTCCATAAAATGCAATGAAAATGGGACTTGCTGGTGATGCAGAGGTTCCTCTGCGGCCTCCCTGCTAACACTCTTGCACCTCTCCAATCAGTCCTTACCTCTGCTGCCCGACTAATCCACCTCTCTCCTCGCTGCTCCTCCACGTCTCCCCTCTGCTAACACTGACTTACAAAGCCATCCACAATCTGTCCCCCGCATATATCTCTGAACTAATCTCCCGATATCATCCAACTCGTAATCTTCGATCCTCCCAAGACCTCCTTCTTTACTCTACACTTGTACGTTCCTCATCTAACCGCCTGCAAGACTTCGCCCGAGCATCCCCCATCCTCTGGAACTCTGCACCCGACCACGTCCGACTGTCCCCACACTCAGAACCTTCAAGCAGAACCTGAAAACCCATCTTTTCAGAACAGCCTACAACCTGTAATGACCACAGTGCCGCCTCAACACCACTGGACCCGGCGATCCACCACCACCGGACCAGGCAATCCAGCACCACCCGAGCAGACCCAACCTACTGTCTCCCTCCTCATTGCCCTGTAGAATGTAAGCCAGCAAAGGAAGGGTACTTTCTCCCTTCTTTATCAGTCTGTCACTTTGTTCATTATATTTGTAACTTGTCTGTATGCAACCCTTTCTCATGTACAGCACCATGGAATGAATGGTGCTCTATAAATAAATAAATAATAATAATAATAATTAAAGAAGAGGCATAATAGCCTCTTCGGTAAGTTTGCAAGTAAGAACATATAGCATAAGTAACTCCCAAAAGAGTTTTGAAAAATCATGCCATTTTTCAATTATTTTGCTTTAACCCTTTAATCCCAAGGATGTACCTGTACTTCCATTGTCATGTTCCTCCCTTTGATGTGGGCTCCTGCGCTGAGCTCACATCAATCCCCGATCAGCCGATATGTGCAGCTAACAGGTGCAGGTGTATCGGAGATCCACCCACTCTGCTGATAACTGGTTAGATCACACTGTCAAACACTGACAGCATTGATCTAACACACACTGTGGGGGGATTGCACCATTCCCAGCCTACACCGGTGACCCTATGATGCGATTATGGAGTACCGATAAGTTGTCATGACAGTAAGGGATCAGATGATAGTCTTTGACACTTGTCATGATGAAGTTCCTGTGAATGCTCACTCAGTGCCGCAACAGATAACCCCTTTCAAATTATCGGCTACCAACAGCCAAGCATTTCCATTGTGGAGGCCACAAGAGAAATGTAGCATTACGTGGCAGCCATATATATTGATAGAAATTACTGTCCAAAATAAGTATAGCTAGAGTCTTCCAGAATGGATGTTGCTTCTACAAAATTTCTTTTAAGATGCTTAAATGCCTTAATAAGATGTACAGATAGCAGTTGTCACCATGAGGCTTCTTCCTCTTTAAAGAACTGTACCTATACAATTTCATGATTTATCACCTTTCCATTCTGGCAGGGAATTTCAGTGCCCTTTTTTTCGCGATCGTTGGGGAGTTCCAGCACTCGGAACTCCATCGATTCTGAGGGTAGGTGATCATTTTTAATACTGGAGTCCTTTAAGACCTTTTAAATTAAAAGTAACCTGTCACCAGGTTTTTGCCACCTAATCTGAGAGTAGCATAATGTAGGCCCAGAGAGCAGTGTAGTTTTGATAAAATCACTATTTAATCAGCTGGAGATTATTATTGGAGACTACTTGGTCTGTTGCCAGGTAGTCTGGCATAGTCATCAGGTTTCTACAGCCCAGACAATACTACTGATTACAGTGTACACAGGAAGCTGTCAATCAGTAGTGTGGGTGGGGTTATACACAGAAAGCTGCCAATCAGTGGTGTGGGCAGGGTTATACAGAGAAAGCTGCCAAACAGTGGTGTTTGGTTATAAACAGGAAGCTGACAATCAGTGGTGTGGGGGTTGTAAACAGAAAGTGGCCAGTGGTGTGGGTGGCATTATAAACAGAAAGCTGCCATTCAGTGGTGTTTGGTTATAAACAGGAAGCTGCCAATCAGTGGTGTTTGGTTATAAACAGGAAGCTGACAATCAGTGGTGTGGGGGTTGTAAACAGAAAGTGGCCAGTGGTGTGGGTGGCATTATAAACAGAAAGCTGCCATTCAGTGGTGTTGGGCAGGGTTATAAACAGAGAGCAGCCAATAAGTAGTGTTGATGGGGCTATAATCAGAAAGCTGTCAATCAGTGGTATGAGCGGAGGTATACACAGAAAATAGCAAATCAGTGTTGCAGGATGATTATAGAGCTCCACATTCAAATAACTGCTAAATCTGCAGCAGATAAAAACAGGGATTTTATCAAAATGACAGCAAACATCTAAGTGACACGTTGCTGGAATCAGGGTCTCTGCCTCTACATTATGCTGCTCTCAGATTACATGGCAAACACCTGGTGACTGATTCCCTTTAAGGCCAAATATCTTCAATGCACATATGAGACCATAGGCTTTTACCCATTGATGCAGGTAACAAACGATCAGATAGAAAAATAAACACACATTGTAGAGTGGCTGTAACTTTATATAGGGGGCTCCACCATTAAATCTATAATATGTATGATTAGATGATCAATTAAAGTTTAATTTCGTAACCCGCACATTCCATGTAGCCACACACTTCAGAAAAGCGCCACATATTGGATTAAAGAGGGGATCTGTTCAACTCCGCAGAGATGACCTCGTCCCTGTCACATGCAAAAATCACTATGACAAGTGTCTTAATAAAAGCACCCATGAAAATAGGACAAAAAAAAAAAAGAAAAGAAAAGGCAGCCAGTATCTGCATAGCTGAATGTGGAATGCTCCGTAATTGAGTTTTGAGGGACAGAATACAATAGAAGCGAGAAAAAAACGTATTAAGGTCAAAGGAGCAGCAGTTATGGGACAAGAGCAGAGGACATGAATAAACGTGATGGAAATTTCCCTTCACAGAGCAGGCGGCATGACACAAGATCAGTTTTAGGGAATGTTAAAAACAAACAGTAAAAAAAGAAAGCTTTTACTGGAAGCATCGGAGTAGATGAGCTCAGTCATCCAGGGAATGAGGGATACTGTCATGCACCGGGCAAAATGACTGAGATATGACAGCAACGATCATAGCGCAGTGTGAGGACACCACTCTTAATGATGAAAAAGAACATGAAACGGTGTGCATAAACCGAGGATAGGAAGGAATATCCCAAATAGTCAACTAAATAGTTGGTCAACAACTAGAGTGCATCTCTGAATTTAGCAATTAAATGGGCAGCAGAGGTACGACCAATCAAATGTATCTTTTGAACAGAGAATTCTAAACATTTACATTCACAAATCAAAGAATACGGAGACTTAAGGTAACCATCAGAGAAAACCATTGAAATCGGATGTTTGGATTGATCGTTATCAATCACTAAAGCTTGTCATTGGTATGAAGCTATCCGAAAGACCCCAAAGCAGCTTAAGTAATGGGGGCAAAATAGCTCTGCCCTTCATTAATGTGTGTGACAGAAGATATAGGAGACAAAGCAACATGTTTCACGCTAACTTGTGCTTCATCTAGGCTTAAGCACTAGATGAAGCCCAAGTGTGAAACAGGCCATTGCTTTTTATTCTTTCCACCATATGAATAAAGAGTTACTTTAAAGCTATAAAGAATAATGATGAGAAAATGGAAATGGCACCATTCTTATCAGTAGTCAGAGATGCAAAACAGGAAGCTGAGTGAAGATAATGAGGACCAAAGGGGCCACCATCTGTGGACTAGGAGCTAGTTGTCATGGTCGAGCAAGGAGATGCTTAGCATGTTGTGTAAAAATAATGTAATATATATATATATCAGTTAAAAGGTCTGATTATGCTAATCAGTCGCAGATCAGACTCATCAGAGTGAGATCCCTTTTTATCGGTGCTGGAGACAACAAAAAAAAAAAAAGAAGAAATGTTTCTCCACCTTCTCCATTTTGTCAGTTCATGAAACTTAGACCACACTTAGATGTCATATAAGTGTGGTCTCATTATTTTCACATACCCATGGACTTCAATGGCTGAGTGCCATCCAATTTCCGGAGTCAAATCAAAATCATGCATGCTGTGATTTATTTCCTTGGACCACTCAGTCCAAAGATAAATCAGGCATGTGCACTGCCTCATTGAAAAATATTGGTTCAAAAGCGGTTTAATTTTTGACGGATAGCACTCGGACCGAAAATATGGTCGTCTGGATTAGCCCTTATACGAAATATCTTGATGTTATTCCAAGGACCTTAGTTTAAAATGTCTGTGAATAGCATTAAGTTATTACTAATTATAATTTACCATTTATGAAGAAGTCGGAGCTTGAAGAAATAAAAGTTGGAACTCAAAAAGACTTTTTCTAGTAAATATGGAAACTCAAAAAAGTTTGGCTTTACCATTTTACCTTAAAAAAGGGTCATTTAAGGCTGAAACTTTTCTGTATTTGCCATTGAGTGTAATGATGCAATAAAAGATTCAATTGGGACACACTGGGGCCTTGGATTCTGCTGCACTTGATAGTATTGTTGCAGTTTTGATGCACACAAAAAGAGTTTAAAAAAAGTAACAGAAGTGGTACTCAAGATTTCCACGAAAGGACATTTCATTATTCTACTATGCAACGCTCACGGGGGTGAGTGTCCGGGAGTGGACCCACTGGGCCTCAGCAGCCAGCCAATGTAGAGGGCCTTGACTAACGTGACTGACCTGGTGTTCACCAGAGCCTCTGATGGCGAGATTGTTATACTGCAGGCAGAACCCAGGTGCCACTCGAAGGGTTGGGGCTGCAGCAGATGGTACAAGGAGTATTGCATGGACAGTTTCTGGTGTAGACAGGAACAGCCAGATGGCTGAGGCAGGCAGCTGCGGTGTAACAGCACCACAGGCGTGGACCATAGCAGGCTGGCAATGGCTCAGCATGTGCGGACCGTAGCAGGATGGTATTGCAAAGCAGGCACAGACTGGAGCAGACGGTTAATGGTGCAGCAGGGGCAGACCGGAGCAGGCTGAAAATGGCATAGCAGGTGTTGACCGGATCAGGCTGTTAATGGCAAGGCAGATGTGGACCTTGGCAGACTGGTAATGGTAAGACAGGTGTGGACTGAAACGGGCTGGTAATGGCACTGCAGCTTCTGACCGGAGCAGACTGGTGAATGCACTGAGATGAGACACAGATTAGCGGGTACAGACACAGAAATATGGGCACAGGGAACAGAAGCAGATATACGGGCACAGGACAAGGAATACAGACACAGGAACCTTTTAACTTTTAAAAAGCTACTAAAGGGATAGACTGCATTGCTCAGGCACCTCCAATGGGGGGAGGTGCCTTAAATGCACTGCACTTCTCAGACATAGGCTGAAATGCACTTCCAGTTTAGGGTGTATTGGCCCTTTAAGTGTCATAAGGATAAGGCATGCACCACCTAAGCGCATTCCCAGGAGACTGGTGTATTGAGCGCAGGCCCTGGGTGCAGTAAGTTAGTGACTGGGCCCACCGGTGGACTGAATATTCTGCAGACTTAGGTCTCCCTGCTGTGGAGATGCAAACGTCACAGTCATAGGTATAACATATTCAGCTAGTATTGTTAGAGTTATTATATTAATCTTCTAATCTGTAATGCCTGATGAATTAAACCTTGTGTAGCTTCACACTGCACATGTCAAGAGGTGCTGGCAGATGTGCTGACAGTCCTCCAAGAGACTGACTTCTTGACCACCTGACAAACAATGATTTTTGCTTATTTTCTGGAATTTACTATAATATGTGTATGACATTGCAAACATGACCAAAGGCTTCAACTGCTTGTTATGAATAAATACAGAACGGGACTTTCCTCAGAACCATATTAATCTGACACTTGTCTGTGTGCTCTCCGACCAAACCTACTAAACATAACTGACGACGTGACCCCTTGTGAAGTAGATCAGGCTACTCAGGGTCTTTCAAATTTCCAAGTTTATTTGCCTAAACCCCTTAAACATTCTAAGAATATGAAATCACCAGTCACTACAATATCATCGTCATATCTTTTGCAGGTACAATAAAAGCAGCTCTAATATGTAAAAAAGTGTTCAAAAACCTCTGCAAATCTCAACTTCTAGCAGGACAGTGACGTGAGAGATGGATTTTGGTGTTGTCACACCTGAAAGACCCTTTTGTGATAGTGGGCTCTATGATCACCTCTGATTGGATGAAGACACATTTCTCCAACAGTGGCCACTGCTAGTTAGATGTGGTATCATATAGACCCATCCAAATTAATTATCAACCATAACAGATAGTGACACTTACGGTACGTTTTGCATCCATACACCTTTGCTAAAGATCTGGCTGGGAGAAGAGGTCCCAACATCTATGGTATCTATAGGTCTAAGATTAACCGTTAAATAATCAAATTACACAAAAATGAAATATTCAAAGGAACGAAAATGAGCGAATAAAGCAGACGTTTGGCATTATAATAAAATGTGCTTTCAACTTCCACTTATATTACATTAAGGATGTCATATTCCTAAATAATTCAATAGAACCCAAGACAACTACACCCAGATATACAATGTCTGTTTATTATAAACTAGTGTTGGTTCTTTTGATCATTTCCGCAGTGAGAATAAAAATTACAGTTCTAAGCCAAAGAATGCATGACTGATGCTCACCACTTGTAGGGGATGCAAAGACAGAGCCATAAAGATCTGTAGAAAGTTCCGCAGTGACTGCTCTCCTCGCTGCCTACACTAAATGGAGACCACTCCAGCAATGGAATCCGAGAACATTAAATGCTTCAGATATTAATGATACAAGATAAACTCTGGAAAAAGAAACTGCTTTATATACCATTACCAGTCAGATGACCTAAACACCTCAAATTCCAGAGGCCAAAATTTGCTATCCTGGCGACTCCAGAAACTTTGGAATACCATGAAGGATATAGGTCTGCTAACATCTAACTTAACATCCACCAAGAAGCAACAGTCTGAATGAAACATTGACAAGACATGGTCCTAAGTAGATCTAGGTGTCAGACAAGTCTACATCCTGTCACCATTTCATATGCAGAAGCTATTTTCAGGAATGCTGGACTGGCCGAAAAAGAAGAAGGAATCAAAATTGGTGAACAAATTGTCAACAATCTAAAACGCACAGATGATACAACACTGATAGCAACAAGTGTAGATGGAATGAAGGATTTATTAGAGTGTCAAGATGGAAAGCCCAGGAATGCTACTCAGCACAAAGAAAACAAAGGTTTTGACTACTGCCCGGTACGAAAGGGAGACATTTAAGATGGACAGCGATGAAGGAAAGACTTCAACCCATCCAGCTCAATCATCACTTAACAAGCAGTGACAAAACATAGGAGGTAAACTAAAGGGCCTGTCACACGTGTCAATGTCGCCCGCGATATCGCTCATGCGTCACAAATTATTAATCGCCTGAGCGATGTGGAATTATCGCAGGTAAGATGTCACACGCGTCAATATGACCCAGCGATGCGGTGTTGTCGCCATCTTGCGAGCGATTTTATTTAGTCGCTTGTACGTTGTCAAAATAGAAAATACGTCGCTGAGTTTAGTGTCACACGCAGCGATGCACAAGGTCTACTGAGCGATGAGCGACAGGTTTTACATCTGGCAGTGAAACCTGCGATCGGCGATCAGCGACATATCGCTGGTTGCATCGCTTGGTCACACGCTTCAATGTCGCTCCTGCGTCACTTTTATGTCGCTCGAGCGACTGAAAATCCGTGACGTACAAGCGACATTGACAGCGATATCGACGCGTGTGACATCCCCTTTACAATGAAGTCACCAGACAAGGTCTTCAAATCAAGGAACATTTCACTGGTGATGAAGACACAGCTCGTACATAGTCTGGGCTTTTGTGTGGTAAGTGAAACATGGATGATAAAGAAACAAGACAGAAGAAGAATCAGCACCTTCTACATGAGGTGCTGTATAAGGATGTTATCAATACTATGGATGGCAAGAAGAATAAACAATTCAATTCTGGTACAAATCAAGCCAGACATGTCACTGGAAGTAAGGATCACCAAGCTATGACTCGTCTACGCATCATACAAAGAGAGAAATCACTGGAGGAGGACATTATGGATGAAACAGACATCACAAAGCACCCACTGACCTTGTGGAAACCAGCGGAGGATAACACTGCGGGCACCAGTTAAAGCACTCAAACAGTGAAACCCAAGGTGCATTGCTCCCTAGAATTTGAATATGCAGATGAAGTCCATGGAGCCAGTTATCCCACCAGGGAAGGACCTAGCCCAGGGTATTAGTAGCTGGTGTCCATGTTGTAGACTCTTAACCGAGGCTCCATGGACTTCATCTGCATATTCAAATTCTAGGGAGCAATGCACCTTGGGTTTCACTGTGTTTGAGTGCTTTAACTGGTGCCCGCAGTGTTATCCTCTGCTAGTCTCCACAAGGTCAGTGGGTGCTTTGTGATGTCTGTCTATCAAGCATTGCTCCCACCCAGCCAGAATCCTGCGTCACACTGATGAGGGGCAACAACTCCGTAACAGCTGTCTGTGGTTGGATACCTAGTCCATGGTAAACCCCTGGCCATATCTTCAAGCTCGCAAAGGGCTGGATAGTGACTTAAGGGCTACTAATACCCTGGGCTAGGTCCTTCCCTGGTGGGATAACTGGCTGGTGTCCATGTTGTAGACTCTTAGCCGAGGCTCCATGGACTTCATCTGCATATTCAAATTCTAGGGAGCAATGCACCTTGGGTTTCACTGTGTTTGAGTGCTTTAACTGGTGCCCGCAGTGTTATCCTCTGCTGGTCTCCACAAGGTCAGTGGGTGCTTTGTGATGTCTGTCTATCAAGCATTGCTCCCACCCAGCCAGAATCCTGCGCCACACTGATGAGGGGCAACAACTCCGAAACAGCTGTCTGTGGTTGGATACCTAGTCCATGGTAAACCCCTGGCCATATCTTCAAGCTCGCAAGGGCTGGATAGTGACTTAAGGGCTACTAATACCCTGGGCTAGGTCCTTCCCTGGTGGGATAACTGGCTGGTGTCCATGTTGTGGACTCTTAACCGAGGTTCCATGGACTTCATCTGCATTATGGATGAAAGCCTGAAAAGGTCCACCATGGTCTTCTACAAGCCTGTATAGATCCACCATGGTCTTCTCCAAGCCTAAATAGGTCCACCAGGGTCTCCTTCAAGTCTAGATAGATCCAGTATAGTCTTCTCCCCATAATCTTGATAGTATCAAGCCATTGGGTTGCTGGTCTTCCTCTTGCATCTTGTCCCTTCTATTTTTCTGGCCATGATGTCCTTCTCTGGTGATTGCTCTCTTTGTATGATGTGATCCTCTTGATGAATGAATGCTCTGTAGGAAGATTGAACTTGTGAAGCCTAGATGGGTTCACCAGGGTCTTCTCGACCGTTATCTTGATTGTACCAAGCCAATGGGTTGCTGATCTTCCTC
The DNA here is from genome assembly GCA_033576535.1 of Allobates femoralis. NCBI lineage: Eukaryota > Metazoa > Chordata > Amphibia > Anura > Aromobatidae > Allobates > Allobates femoralis. Next base: position 89,461,702 of record JARQOC010000010.1, read on the forward strand.
ATTGACTTGTTCCTTGTTTTTCTGACCATGATGTCCCTCTCCAAACAGCATGAGGGAATTCTAAAGTGACCTCACCTAAAAATATACTGAATAAATGACTTGTACCCAATGTTGTCTCCTAAGACCGTTTTCTGCAGACTTAAAAATGGTATCATTAAAGTCTTTATCCTCTATACGAGATTAAGAACTTCAAAGTATGGTTAAAGTTTAACCCAGAGCAAGGCACAGAATACTAGTAGTCAGCTGCCCCAAAGATGAATACCGTATATACTCGTGTATAAGCCGAGTTTTTCAGCCCAAAATTTGGGCTGAAAAGTCCCCCCCTCGACTTATACACGAGTCATATACGGGGGGGCTGTGTCCCGGGGGCTGTGGAGGCTGGAGGAGGCGGGGGGGGCTGCTGTATGAGCGGCCCTGTCACGTGGGGCCGCTCATTATATATGCACTGCTTCCCCCTGTCAATCAGCGGGGGAAGCAGTGCATATGGCCCCCCCAAAAGCTAGCTGGCAGTGTCCCCCTTGTAAGGGCCCCCCCTGCTGCTTATACATTACCATCCCGGTGTTCTGATCGGCGTCGCTCCTCGGTGCTGCGTCTTCATCCTCCCGTCCGCGCTCGCTGCATCCATCCGGGTTCTCCGGCTGTCGCAGCGATATGACGTCATCGCGCGACCGCCGGAGATCCTGGATGCAGCGAGCGAGGACGGGAGGATGAAGACGCAGCACCGAGGAGCGGCGCCGATCAGAACACCGGGTTGGTAATGTATAAGCAGCGGGGGGGAGGCCTTACAAGGGGGGACAGTGCCAGCTTTTGGGGGCTGTTGGTACCCCAGGGGGCTGCTGGGTACCCCCTGGGGGCTGCTGGTACCCCCAGGGGGCTGTTGGTACCCCCTGGGGGCTGTTGGTCCCCCCTGGGGGCTGTTGGTACCCCCTGGGGGCTGTTGGTACCTCCAAGGGGCTGCTGGTACCCCCAGGGGGCTGCTGGGTACCCCCTGGGGGCTGTTGGTACCCCCTGGGGGCTGTTGGTACCCCCTGGGGGCTGTTGGTACCCCCAGGGGGCTGTTGGTACCCCCTGGGGGCTGTTGGTACCCCCTGGGGGCTGTTGGTACCCCCTGGGGGCTGTTGGTACCCCCAGGGGGCTGTTGGTACCCCCAGAGGGCTGCTGGGTACCCCCAGGGGGCTGCTGGGTACCCCCTGGGGGCTGCTATATGTACCCCTGGGGGCCTGCTGTATACCACTGGGGCTGCTGTATACTACCACTGGGGCTGCTGGGGCTCCTGTATACTACCACTGGGGCTGCTGTATACTACTGCTGGGGCTCCTGTATACTACCACTGGGGCTGCTGGGGCTCCTGTATACTACCACTGGGGCTGCTGGGGCTCCTGTATACTACCACTGGGGCTGCTGGGGCTCCTGTATACTACCACTGGGGCTGCTGGGGCTCCTGTATACTACCACTGGGGCTGCTGGGGAATCTGTATACTACCACTGGGGCTGCTGTATACTACCACTGGGGGGCCTGTATACCACACTGCTGGGGGCTGTATACCTGTGCTGGGGTCCACCCTCAGCTTATACACGAGTCAATAGGTTTTTCCAGATTTTTGGGGCAAAAGTAGGGGGGTCGGCTTATACACGGGTCGGCTTATACACGAGTATATACGGTAGATCCTTTCTGCATCCAACATGAAAATCAAAATAAACCCTACAAAAGGTTCTTCCAAATCTAGCAGGTAAACAGGTTTTTTCTAAAAACAGTCTTTCTTTTGTGAATTTTTGGAGGAGTTTGGCATTACCCGGATCAATTTTGAAGACTTTTTGAAGCTTTTTTTCTCCCCCAAAGCCTTTTTTTTCAACCTTGTCATTGGATGGTGCCTAGTTTGGAGTGTGTTCCATCAGGAATTGCTTTACACAAATCACATGTATTTTCCTTTATTTTCCACCAGATGTTTTATAAAAAAGAAAAAAATGCTCGAAACACTGAACTTCTGAACAGCAAAGTAGTTTTATAGTAAAAACGAATAGAAAAAGCAAAGTATTTTTAAGCGATTTTTCAAGTGTCTTTTCTGGAGCTAACCAGCTTCTAAAAAATTAAACTGACTAAAACTCCATGTCCGCAATGCCTTAACAAGCATGGGGGCCATCCATACGCAGTTCCTTTAGCACCAATTGCACCTTTTTAAACCTTTGCTACTTTTAGCACCGTAATGCAGCCCCCTGGCGTCACGACATTCAAGAACATGTTAGTATTAGGCTATTCCTTGTTCATGTTTCACCAGCTCTTATAAAACACATCATGAAAATGTTAACCGTTCCTTAATGCATTGTGTATAGACGGCATAGATACTGGTTATCTGCCAACTAAATAAGAAACAAATCGAGAACATAACGAATAGGTCTTTCTTCCCTCTGCTAAAAGATATTGAGTGGAAAGAAGCGATATGTCTGTGTATATAAATGTTACAATAATGGAGCGGGTCTACGGGTTGCGGAGCTTTTGTAACGTAACTGTGTTTTGACAACAAATGTTCATATTTCATTTGAAATTTATGAAACCTTTGTGCCGGTAATCCCATGAGCAGCTACATGGTAAATGAAAGTAGCAGCCAGTCGAGATTAATAATACTTTGCTTCAGAATGGAAAGGGGATAGGAAAAAATGCTGCTTCTGTCCTCCTTTTTTTTTCCTTCCGTCCTTTGATTGGGGAGAGCTAGATCTTCTAAGAGGCGCCCGGCTACTGAGCACATCCTATTAGTTTTTGTGTGATGACGGAAGCCACCGTCTGATGCCTAGGACGTCATTGTAAATGAACTTGTGTCAGGCTGGCAACTCCATATATCAGATCAGAGTTATTTTTTTCCTCTGGTAGAACAGTCTATACTATATGAAGGACATGTGGAACAAAGCTGGCCATATACACTAGATTGGTGGTCTCTAACTTTCCAATCTTGAAAGCAACATATAGCTCTGAGAGTAAGTTGTAAGCCATATCCAGACCCCTTGAGTTTTCCTGTTCTCTCCCATAACAATAGTGCAACCCAGAACCTTCATTATTGTTATAGATACAGCCAAAGCTTCCACACAAATCACAAGCCTGCAAGTCACATGTAGCCCCTGAGCTACAGGTTGGGGATCCCTTCACAAGATAAGGATAGAAGAACAAGCTGATTTCATTGGGATCAGTCAACTGATCAATGTCTGCATTGGATACTCAAGTGTTTGTTTTATCTTATTAAATTGATGAAATTGCAGAGTGCCTCCTGGTGAGGTTAGGTTTGTGCTAAAAAGTAGCAACTGGGTACCACTCCAGGGGTACTCTTGGCTCTGTAGCAACTGACCTCTGGGGTTGGGAATGCAGGCACGGACAGCATGCAGGCATGGCTGTAACGGGCAGGCTGGTACTTGTGGATATAGCAGGTATGGCTGGATCATGCAGGTACTGGGAGTTACTGGTGGGTACAGCAGATACTGGCAAGTATTGGAACGTGCGACATGGTCTGCAATACAGGCACAGGTTAGCAGACACAGATAACAGATACAAGATACAGGGAATGGGACCTGAAAACTAGCTAGCATCTCAGGCAGCAAGACCAAGTTTTTCAGGCATCTCCCATTGGCTGGGGACACACAGACTGCACACTTTGCTCCTTTAAGAGGCGAGGAGTGCGCATGTCCTTGACCTAAACACACTCCCAGGAGGCATAGACATCATGCATAGGCCCCAGAAGCAGGGACAGACAGAGCAGGATGGTCTGAGGGGTGAGTGTGCTGGTGACCCTGCTGCAGGGTCATCAGTGAAGTGATACAGCAGGAAGACAAAATAGTGGTGCACTCCTGTAGACCAAAATGAGAAATCACCTTTAAAACCAGCGATGCATAGCTCAACCAGACTACATCATAAACACTCAGCCCAGTCAAGCATGTAAGTTTATTTCAATGGGAAGAGTGGAATAAATCAATATCAAATATCTGTTAACTGATTATCTCCCCAGGATAAAGCATACTGCAAGCAACATGCCAATCCCAATACCAATACAACATTGTTAATCCCAAAGCAAACATGCATGAAAACACTGTCCGATTTGGCTCTATCAGTGGATTAGGCTGACATTTGTCACAAACAATTGGCCAGCCTAACTTAAAATGCTTTTAGAGTCAATAGTCAGGATAACGCTCATCTCCGATGCAATTTGGACTGGTAAAATAAGGTTGTATAGACTTCTGTGAAAGTAGGCCAGAGAAATAGTGCAAACCCATAGAAGACTCTTCTTTAGCGTTGGCATCTTAGTGGATGTTGGGACTCCTTTTTCTTCCGTAGCCCCCATCCTATAGAGGAATTGGTGTATCATGCCATGAAGAACAACACACATTTTGCTATTGATGGTTTATCCAATGCACACATATCTAGGGGGTATTTGTATGGTAAAAGCTATTGAAAGGGCAATTTATACTTTAGCTAATAAAATCCAAACTAGAAAATATAGACATGAGAAAATAAAAGGGGCCTCAAAAGGTGATGATACCCTGACATAATAAATTGGACATCCAAAAAAGCACATTTCTACTAAGTGTTCCCAGCTGCAGTGCAGGGAGGGCAGACCGTCCCTGTAATATGTCTTCAGTTAGCCATGCTGCATTAATAGATTAACGTAACAATGCTTCATTCTCTCTAAATTTGATTACGGACTTCTAACAATGGAAATAATGGGGTTCGAATCCAATATTTATATTGCCCTTTGCATATGAAGAAAAACATATGATTTCTTAAGTTTCTTCTTAACAAAATTAGTTTTTAGAAAATGAAAAAAAAAAGAAAAAAAGAAGAGACAAAAATGTATTCATTGATTTTAACGAAAACTCATTAAAAATGTTCATTAATCCTTCTGTCTGGAAAACGTGTACCGTAATTGTTTAAACTAAATGTGAGGTGATCAAAGTGCCATATGCTATATACAGGCTAATGCTTAGCAACTCAGACCAATGGGTGACACGTCATCGTCATCATCTTCTTGTAGAAACTCAATGAAAATCTGACTTTGGGCAACATCTGCTTAGAGATTGTACATTTTGTGCTTTTCCATTGGTTTCTGATGCACTTTCAAGCAGATTTAATTGATAATATGATCTACAAATAATCCTCTAAAAAAAATTGGTGGCCATCTGTTTTCACCCTTTCTATAACAGTCCCCTGCCTGCTGTCAAGTGTAATCCACATCTGGCAGCCAAGACATCGAGACTGATGATAGCAAGTAGGGGAGTTGGTTTGGTATAATACTCTTGTATAAACTCAACTTAAATATAACTTTGGGATATTGTCCATTTTCTTCATTTGAATGGGGTTCTTCAAAGCTTTCAGACAACAGGCGTTTAAATGATAATGTAATGCATTAATAATCCTCTAAAAAACATTGGCAGCCATTTGGTTTAACTCTTTGTGTAACTTACTATCCCCTGCCTGATGTCAAGTGTAATCCACATCTGGCAGCAAAGACACCAACACTGATGACAAGAAGTATAGGAGTGGGATTGTCTGTCTTTCAGTTTCAGGGCAGACAATTCATTCAACAATAGAAGTAGTAATGCATGCTGGGAAGTGAGGAGAAATTAATTTCTGCATCTATAGTGCGGCAGAATGCTGGTGTACACTTAAAAGGAGTAGGTGGCTGTGATGGTGGATATGGTGGATTATGTTGTATCTGCATTTTACAAGTGTGTTCCTATACTGTGTATTCCGCCCTTCCCCACTTTCTGTGTACAATTTACACTCCTGAGTTGATAATTGAATTACTGTAGACATGTCCTTATGTGGTCATTCAAGTCCTTTGTCTGTAAATGTTTGTACCACTCCCCCTGGAGTCTCCATAGAACTTGTTATGGTGGTTTGGGGGAGGCGAAGCACTGTGTTATTGCAGTCAGTCTGTGTGTGTATAAGCTGAGTTCAGACCAGCTCCACAAGGGATTTAGACAAACCTGGATTACATGGACATACAATATATGGCTGGATTGTTTTGTGGAATGTTATGTTTTTTAAGCAATTAAGGTTCTTGGGCTAATCATGCATCTCTCACTCTGTTGATTGTGGGATACCGGAGAAGGACCTTGTGTCAGTGTCAAATTTGAAAGCAAAAGGAATCAGGAGATATCTTGGAGATATTAGACTGGTATGTGCATTAAAAAAAAAACGAGGGCAGGTCTCTGTCTAAGACAAATGGGCAACCCTTTATCAACATCATTATAATACTCTTGTAGAAAAAAAAATTAGACTATGGGCAACATCTGCATGGAGAGTGTAGATTTACTGTGTTTGCATGGGTTTCTTCTGTAATTTCAGACAAAGGAAGTTTAATTGATAATGTGATGTATAAATAATCATTTGAAGAGATTACTTGCCATTTAGTGTAACCCTTTGTGTAACTGTCCCTACTATTTGTCAAGTGTAATCCATATCTGGCAGTGAAGACATCGAGACTGATGACAGCAAGTAGGGGAGTGGTGTTCTTTCTCTGCAGAGGTTATCTTTCAGTTTCAAGGCAGGCAAACCATTGGACAATAAAAATAGTAATTCATGCTGGGAAGTGAGGAGAATTAAAGTTCCAGTGTCTATAGTGCTGGCAGAATGCTGTTGAACAGTTAAAAAGAATAGGTGGCACATTTTAAAGCAAAGGAATCAAGACAGTCCCTGGTAATACTAGAATGGTATATGCAATAAAAAAATGAGGGAAGGAGGACTTTGCCTTTCTAGAGTCATCTTCTTGACTATATATTATGGTTTTTATTATTAACACATTAAAACTACACATACAACATAAAATAACTGAAAAAAAACTAGATTGGTTAACTTGATTTGGCGATTGCCTTTTGGTTAGGACAGAATGCTAACAGCTGTCACAAAAACCTGACCTTATTCATAACCTGCGAGGATGTCAGAAGTGGCGTTTCTCCCAATTGAAACTGTAGTCCACTTTATTATGTAGAAAACAGGAGATGAAGGGTTAACCGCCGCACTGCCAATGGACAAGATGTGAAGAGGACAAGCTAGATAAGTACATTCCAAATAGTTTATTGGGTCTACGTGTTTTGAAGTATAAACGTCTTCTTCAGGACAGAAACTATTGTAAGAGTTACAGTGGTATCTTTCTTGGAGTAGTTGAATTAGTTTCTGCCCTGAAGATGAGGTTTATACTTAGAAATGTGTAGACCCAATAAATTTCTTGGAATACACATTTACCTGGTTTGTCCTCTTCACATCCTGTTTATCTTCTCTATCGGTAGGGAGGATCTTAACCCTTCATCTTCTGTTTTCTGTCTCTACAATCCGAGGGGCCGCAGCAGCCACATCTTTGAGTGCTTACCTGTGGTAGAGGGTAGTAATGAGTTAACCTATAAAGGTTCGGATTCAGTTGCTGAACAAACCCATGGATATTTGGGTTTGGCAGCACTATTCAGGGCCAAACTGGATCCGAACCGTCACTCTCTGCCCACATGCCCTCAGCCATAAGCAAAACACTCAGTGACATCAGGTTGGGGAATTTTTTTTTTTTTTTATGGACAACACACTACAGCCGAAAACTCGGATTTTACCTTTGGTGTGAACTGATCACACAGTGCAAGTGGCTCACACTGGGCCGGGCATCAAGGCTACTGGAGCAAAGCGCTGCATGGCCCTGCACTATGGACTCGGAAATCCCCTGAACTCCATCCCCGAATAGGTTTGTTCAGGTGAACACCCAGATGAGGCCCTACTGCGCTGGTCTTCTCTTTAGTGTCTTCCACCAATATAATGGATCACACATAACAATTGTTTTTGAAGCCTGACAGCTGGCAACTGCACCAGCATTATCAATGATTGCAAGGTGAAGCCCAGGATTGGTCAAACCAGAGTCCAATATGGTAAAATGGGGGAGGGGTTAGGATTAAAGAACATTAATTTGGGGCAACAATGTGTCCAGAAAATGAGACTAAAGATGGTTGTGTTTTTATGTAAAAACTGTCTGAACTATTGGATTATTTCTCTGAACTTGATGTGACTGCAGATCAGTGGCGTTTAACTCTTTAAGATGTTGGTTTATGAAAATCATCAGACACAGTCTGCCGCCACCAGACAGAACCCAGATGATGATGTGCGTTTTATTACCCACAGGGCCTTTGTGGCTATAAATCAGCAAGGTTTAAAAATAATACTATTAAATATTAGGGGTATATAATGGGGGATGGGGGGACTTAGTCTACTAACTCGATACTACCTGCAAGGATGAATCCCTCAAGAAGACTTTACGTTCTATTCAAACATATATGCATAAGAGCAATAACCAGTTTATAGCCGGGTGGGAGGGTAAGAGGGGCGCCAGATGCTTCTGCCACCGCCTGGGACGGTGTGAGGTCAGACAGAGGTTACAAGAACGCTTTGGTGGAATCTCTCCCTCTCTGAAGACTGCTCGTTATTGCACGCTGCCCCCCCTGATATATAATCAGAGGCGGACACAGGAACGTATATGAATATATAGGCACGCGTACACTCGCACGCTTATCAAGGTAAATTTCATCAGTATTCAAGGAATGATTAAAGCACTTCAACAATTTATTTCAATAAAAGAAGACTTAGCTGAAAGGAGTATAAATGATGAAAACTTGCTTTAAACTGATTTATTTCCCGGAGCAATAAAAGGAATGTTTCTTCACTCAGCTGTTTAATATGCAAATATGCAGAGCATCCAGCGTCTGACAGCACATCATTAATAAAACCTCGCACCAAGCACGGCTCCCGATATTTCATCCTGATGGAAATACATGATGATGATTTTGGACTGTATAATTTCTGAGTTGGAACAATGTGTTTTGCGATGATGAAATTTTGCAATCGGCACCTCTGCCTGTGGCTTCCTAACAAGATAACCTCCTGGACGGGGGACTGAGAGGGTGTTTATTTGGCATAATGGGGAAAAAAATAAGAAAAATGCAACCTGTTTTGTACAAAAAATACCCCAAATTCAAACCAAATCAGCCAATTTACAGCTAATATCCACCAAACAGCATCGCTTTAGTATTTCCTTCTGATCATATAGTGTGCTGCGTACGTATTCCACAATGTTTGACATCAATGGGGGCTCTTAATTTAGTTTTTATTTGGCTTCTTTTATAGCGCCACCTTTTTCCACATCTCAGACACATTCTAGGTCCATTCAAAGGAAGCTGGTTTGGTTTCGGATTGTGGGAGAAAACCAGAGCACTGGGTGGAAAACCACCTAAATATGGAAGAACATGTAGGGGAGGAGCATACAAGCTCCATGCAGATGTCCTTAGTCCGATTCAAAGGCATGACCCTTGACCAGGGACGGATTTTCCACAAGGCGAACCTTGGCCATGGCCTAAGGTACACCTGTCAGGATGGCATATACACAGATATACAGTATATAAAAATATTAACCAAATAGTTACAAAGTTTTCAGTATTATTTTTAAAAAGGTCATGAAAGATGCTGGTTTTTAAATTTCCATCCATATTTGAGCAGTACATTCATGTTCAGGGGCGGACTGGCCCAGGTGGCAGGGGGACAAATGCCCCCTGGGCTGGTGGTGTAGTCCACATCTAAAGCCGCCCCCCTACAGTAACGGGCCGGCCGTGGGCGTCACTTTGCAGCCGGCGCGGTGATACCGCAGCATATGGCGTCGGAGCTGCTGAGAGAGCTGCGTTAGCATCCACCCCCCCCGGTCCTCAAAAATTTCTGATAGCACCCCCCCGCTTCTCAACTCAGGGCTGGCAGTGCGAGACTGCACAGAGGCGCCAGCCCCTGTTCATGTTACCCATGGCTACAGTTTCAGCTTTGTTTTGCCCAGTATGATGCAGCAACTGGCTGCACGGTAAATAGGTTTTATGTGTCACAGAAGTGGAAGTTCTCTGTTACGTAAACTGACAATGTCACGAGTTTTGTTAGTGCATTGAGATCCATGAAATGTATGGTGAGAAAGACATGGGTGTGTCTGACTAACCACATACCTTCCATCCCTGGGTGTGTATCAGGGGATATAATGTGTGTGTGCATTTGTGTGGGTGAGTTTCTGCAGGACAACATACCTCGTGGTTCGAGCTGCTGTGTTCGTACGATAGAAAAACCAGATACAGCGGTATATCTGGGTATAGTGGTAGCTGTTTATTTTCCGATGTGTTTCGGAGTCGTATCCCGAACTCCTCCCTGAGGAAGGAGTTCAGGATACGACTCCGAAACACGTTGGAAAATAAACAGCTACCACTATACCCACACATACCGCTGTATCTGGTTTTTCTATCATACGAACACAGCAGCTCGGACCACGAGGTACTTTGTCCTGCAGAAACTTATCGTGACCACAGTGACCTGTGGAGGTACGGTCCTGGCAGCAGCTGTATTGTTCTGAGCGATCACACCGGTTGTGTGCTACACAACCTTACCAGGTGAGCAGTTCCTAGATTTCACCATTTAAAACCTGTCTCCTAAGGATAAGACCCTATTTTTGCGCATTCTCACCCTATCTTACATTTGTGTGCGTGGGCATAATCACATGAGGTCTCTGTGTGTTTGGAAATTGCTGGAGTGGCCATGTTCCTAGAAGGCACATGGTCAGGAAACTGTGTCTCTCGGTGCTAGGAAGCAGGGCATCACTGGAAGGCACAAGGTTGTGCTTGGAAGCAGGTGCCTCCCTGGAAGGCACAAGGGCCAGAGACCTTGTCTGAAGAACCTGGGATGACTGAGTTCAGGAAGTTACAGTCCTGTGAGGGTCTGGAACGGATAGGAGTTGGTGATCCCAGAGAGGCAGCTTCTTTAACTGCAGACTAAGGTCAGTGAGTGGACGCAATTCCTTCACCGAGACACTATAAGTGACTAGGTATGAAAAGCCATGTGGGCACACCCATCATTTTTACAGACTTGTGGTCATAATATGTACTGTTGATTAAAATGAACTGTACTATAAGCAGTTTATGCTATCTCTAAATAAACCGGCTGGACAATTTAAATGAAAATCGTTCCTATGAGCCTTACTCTAGCTGCCAAGCGAGTATTCCCCATACTTTTAGTGAACGAATTGGTACATCAGTCACAGGGGGCAGCACAAAGACAAACTGTGTACAATAAACCCGTAGAGTGGAACATGGAGTCAATATCATTCAACCCATGTGTTATTATGTATAGGTCTTTAGCATTGTATGGGAGTGTGAAAATCTAAGGTTGTGGGTTGTATTAATCACCTACACAGGTTAATGATGCAACAATTTTTATTTTTATCTGTACACAGTATTACAGTAACTTCAGGTAGACGGCCACAATGCAATACCCCCAAGTCCACAGGATCCCAAGCCAGCCAGCAACAATAGTCCTTAAATTATTCAGGGCAATGGATATCACGACCATAGAGCGTGTATTCAGCTCTAGTCCGTAACAATAGGCCTGAGGATAGTTCCTCAAATTCAGATGGCAGATATCACAACCGTAGCACGTGTATCCAGCTCCAGTCTTTATAGACCATCCATGGACATCAGGACCTGGCCGCAGAAACAGAAACTCTCCCTTTCAATTCACGGCACCAACTGACTAACTTAAACATGTGAATCATTGTTCCAGAAGTGCAATCCCTGGCCCTGTCTGACCTGTACTGAAGAAGCCCCCTGCAGAGAGGAACGACGACACATATTCCCCACCAGGTGCAGGACAATGAATCCTACTGCAGGCCGGATTACATTAGAGTTCACGGACCAACTAGGATGACACATTGTCACAATTCCTTACCCCTTCTAACTGTGTACTTTAAACTGAAGATCAAGCAAGCAAATTACTAATAAAACACAAGAATAATATCGATGTAACCAGCACTCTGTGCTGTAAAAAGTCTGCTCTAAGGCTGGCTTCACACTTGTGGTCCTGCGGAGGGGAACCGCAAACTGAGCGCAGGCACCGCAAGTCCCTATGTTTAACCTGGGGACGCAGGTGCCAGCGCTCAGGTGCATATTGCCGTGCGCATCCATTCACTGCCATGTATGATTAGTACGCAGGCGGATGCTTGCGCACAAATCACACACTCTCGTCTGCATCGTGAACGCGGCATGTCCACTGGTCCAATAGTTTTTAATCCTTGGCCAGCTCCTCACAGGGGCATTATTATTAATACGGAATATAAAAAAGTAAGGATGAGCCCTTAACATAATGGAGCCCCAGGAGTGGTCATTTAGATCCAGCTATCGACAGATTTGGCAAACTGTTGATTTTCCAGAGGAAGCAGAGTTCAGCCATCAATGTATTCTGCAGTCCTCTGCCATAGAAATGTAGAATTGCATTGCCATATTCTAAATTAGGGGTTATTGTGACACCCATAAAGAAAAAAAACTGCAGGAGTCCCTGACATGCAGTGTGAATAAGTGCAATGCTGAATATACATACAAAAAAGACAATTGCACTCTAAAATACGAAGACATGAAATTCTGAATATAAAAGAAACATAAAACAGCATTATTGCTAAGGTGAGTTATGCAAAAATGAGCAGATTCCTACTCGCCCATTCAAAACGGATGTTTTAAAGTTCAAGGAGAGGCATTGACTCAGTGTAGGTTCCCAGTAAGGAGACCTGCCTCAACGTGGCTACTAAGTGGATATAGATATGGCCATCTTTATATGCTAAGTGTCTCATTTTTTTCATATATCTCCTTAGCTATAATGCTTTTCTAAACTGTGACACTTAAGACAACGCGAAGCTGTCACTACTAAAGATCTTTGCTCTTGCTCAAAGCATGAAGTCCCTTTAAAGAGAACCTGTCACCCGATTTTAAGGCCCTACACTATCTCTAGCTGTCCCTACACCTTCCTAGCAGCTCCCTATCTATCCCTTTCTTATCTAAAGTGTTTCTATGAAAGATGTGTAAAATAAGTATAAACTTACTGCAGTCCCCGTGGTTGGGGGACTGGGTAGGCGTGGCCTCAGTTCCTTCAGCACACCTCCTGGTTGTAATGCACGCCCCACTGGGCGGCATTATTCTGGGTCCTCTCTGCCCCATTAATTGGAATCTCCCGCCCTCTACACCTCTTTGCACCGGCCGGGCGTCACATCCAGCGCGGTGCATTATGGGCCGTCACGTGATCGGCCCCAGTGCATTATGGGCTTGATCACGTGATCGGCTCCGGCTCCGCGCATGCACAATGCACTTATTTGAAGCTGGGGCCGATCACGTGATCAAGCCCATAATGCACTGGGGCCGATCACGTGACGGCCCATAATGCACTGTGCTGGATGTGACGCCCAGCCGGTGCAAAGAGGTGTAGAGGGCGGGAGATTCCAATTAATGGGGCAGAGAGGACCCAGAATAATGCCGCCCAGCGGGGCGTGCATTACAACCAGGAGGTGTGCTGAAAGAACTGAGGCCACGCCTACCCAGTCCCCCAACCACGGGGACTGCAGTAAGTTTATACTTATATTACACATCTTTCATAGGAAACAAAGTATTCACTGATCTCAGGGAGACCAGTTCAAGAAAACACTGCGGGCAGCCGGCTAAAGCGCTCAACACAGTGAATTCCTAGGCCCATTGCCCCCTGGGAATTTAGAATATGCAAATAGAGTCTGTGGAGCCTCGTTTAGGAGTCTCAACACAGGACTAGCCAGATCTTCCTCTAGTGAAGGACCTAGCCATGATAACCACCATATTAAGTGGCCCTTTGAGTCAATATCCAGCTCTTTACAAGCTTAAAGATATGACAAGGGAATACCAAGGCCAGGTATCCATCCACAGACAGCTGTTTCGGGGTGTTGCCCCTCATCAGTGTGGAGTAGGATTCCAACTAGGTGGGAGCAATGCCTAGTAGACCAATAAAACAAAGTATTCACTGATCTCAGGGAGACCAGTTCAAGAAAACACTGCGGGCAGCCGGCTAAAGCGCTCAACACAGTGAATTCCTAGGCCCATTGCCCCCTGGGAATTTAGAATATGCAAATAGAGTCTGTGGAGCCTCGTTTAGGAGTCTCAACACAGGACTAGCCAGATCTTCCTCTAGTGAAGGACCTAGCCATGATAACCACCATATTAAGTGGCCCTTTGAGTCAATATCCAGCTCTTTACAAGCTTAAAGATATGACAAGGGAATACCAAGGCCAGGTATCCATCCACAGACAGCTGTTTCGGGGTGTTGCCCCTCATCAGTGTGGAGTAGGATTCCAACTAGGTGGGAGCAATGCCTAGTAGACCAACAAAACAAAGTATTCACTGATCTCAGGGAGACCAGTTCAAGAAAACACTGCGGGCAGCCGGCTAAAGCGCTCAACACAGTGAATTCCTAGGCCCATTGCCCCCTGGGAATTTAGAATATGCAAATAGAGTCTGTGGAGCCTCGTTTAGGAGTCTCAACACAGGACTAGCCAGATCTTCCTCTAGTGAAGGACCTAGCCATGATAACCACCATATTAAGTGGCCCTTTGAGTCAATATCCAGCTCTTTACAAGCTTAAAGATATGACAAGGGAATACCAAGGCCAGTTATCCATCCACAGACAGCTGTTTCGGGGTGTTGCCCCTCATCAGTGTGGAGTAGGATTCCAACTAGGTGGGAGCAATGCCTAGTAGACCAACAAAACAAAGTATTCACTGATCTCAGGGAGACCAGTTCAAGAAAACACTGCGGGCAGCCGGCTAAAGCGCTCAACACAGTGAATTCCTAGGCCCATTGCCCCCTGGGAATTTAGAATATGCAAATAGAGTCTGTGGAGCCTCGTTTAGGAGTCTCAACACAGGACTAGCCAGATCTTCCTCTAGTGAAGGACCTAGCCATGATAACCACCATATTAAGTGGCCCTTTGAGTCAATATCCAGCTCTTTACAAGCTTAAAGATATGACAAGGGAATACCAAGGCCAGGTATCCATCCACAGACAGCTGTTTCGGGGTGTTGCCCCTCATCAGTGTGGAGTAGGATTCCAACTAGGTGGGAGCAATGCCTAGTAGACCAACAAAACAAAGTATTCACTGATCTCAGGGAGACCAGTTCAAGAAAACACTGCGGGCAGCCGGCTAAAGCGCTCAACACAGTGAATTCCTAGGCCCATTGCCCCCTAGGAATTTAGAATATGCAAATAGAGTCTGTGGAGCCTCGTTTAGGAGTCTCAACACAGGACTAGCCAGATCTTCCTCTAGTGAAGGACCTAGCCATGATAACCACCATATTAAGTGGCCCTTTGAGTCAATATCCAGCTCTTTACAAGCTTAAAGATATGACAAGGGAATACCAAGGCCAGGTATCCATCCACAGACAGCTGTTTCGGGGTGTTGCCCCTCATCAGTGTGGAGTAGGATTCCAACTAGGTGTCTGTGGATGGATACCTGGCCTTGGTATTCCCTTGTCATATCTTTAAGCTTGTAAAGAGCTGGATATTGACTCAAAGGGCCACTTAATATGGTGGTTATCATGGCTAGGTCCTTCACTAGAGGAAGATCTGGCTAGTCCTGTGTTGAGACTCCTAAACGAGGCTCCACAGACTCTATTTGCATATTCTAAATTCCCAGGGGCAATGGGCCTAGGAATTCACTGTGTTGAGCGCTTTAGCCGGCTGCCCGCAGTGTTTTCTTGAACTGGTCTCCCTGAGATCAGTGAATACTTTGTTTTGTTGGTCTACTAGGCATTGCTCCCACCTAGTTGGAATCCTACTCCACACTGATGAGGGGCAACACCCCGAAACAGCTGTCTGTGGATGGATACCTGGCCTTGGTATTCCCTTGTCATATCTTTAAGCTTGTAAAGAGCTGGATATTGACTCAAAGGGCCACTTAATATGGTGGTTATCATGGCTAGGTCCTTCACTAGAGGAAGATCTGGCTAGTCCTGTGTTGAGACTCCTAAACGAGGCTCCACAGACTCTATTTACACATCTTTCATAGGGACACTTTAGATAAGGGATAGATAGGGAGCTGCTAGGAAGGTGTGGGGACAGCTAGAGATAGTGTAGGGCCTTAAAATCGGGTGACAGGTTCCCTTTAATTATGTCCCAATGCGTGCATAGATACGCACTCCTTTAAAGTGAGGCAGAACAAACAAGTAATGACAAACCTCTTTCACTTATTTTTCTAAAATCCTTTCCATTCCTCCAACCCCAAAAAGTGTAAAAATCAACCAGTGAAAACATTACTTTAAATAAAATTATTTTTGGGGGTTTTTTGTATGTTTTTTTCTTTTTATTAGCATTTTAGAATACATTTAACAAGTGAATGGGTCACTCAATGACTTCTGGAAAATCAGAAATGACCCAAAAGCCTCTAACAATATTAACTTGCTGGCAATGTCCTGAAGTCATTGTAAAAGTAGATCAACTTCATATTTAAAAGCGCAAACATTAAAAATGCATTTTATCTTTAGAAGGTCACATCAAGTAAAAAATATCATCTTTGTCTCCTATATTCTTTTTCTTCTCGTTCTCATGTATTATTTAGGTGACGCTGATTATCTGTCTTTTACCATTCTCCCCATCACTGTCATTACACTTTGTTATTCTTCTTTTATGTCTTTGTGTGTATAGGTATTGACTTGTCCAGAATAAATTTACTGATTACACGTTGTTGTCTTTTTTTGTGTCAAAAAATTACCGTATCCTGGTATATATGAGCCTGTGAAACAGAGCAGGGACACCAAAACTCACCAAAACCCACAATTCTCCTGGGAAACTTCAACTTTTCTGTTTTCACGAGCGGGAAAGAATCAAAGTACCATATCCACAGAAAATCCTTGAAAACATCTACATGACCAAAAGTGTTAGCACCCTTGAAATTGTTCCAGTAAATGAATTATTTCTTCCAGAAAATTATTGTAATTACACATTTTTTATACACGGTTATTCCCTTTGTGTGTATGGGTGTGGAGGTGCCGGAGGGCCCTGGTGTAGTAAATGGCGAGGCAGGGTAAAGGCCGCAATGCAGCCTCGGCTGATCCTATCCCAACCGGCTCCTTGGTACAACGTTTCAGTTCTTTGGTACCCTCATCGAAGGACAAACTATTCACAGTGTCAATAAAAGTTTTTAAGGTTTCTTTACTATAATGGCTGAACACGTGAGTTGGGGGTGGGCTACTCAAATTTACATTAATGCGTATGGCTCCAGGCTGCTCCCCTCAACCAGGTACCTTCCGACTCATGCCTTTAAGCATCACCAATACAGTCTGTGAATTCAAAGAGTTTTTTGGTTAATCCTATCCCTACCCCACTTGTGGGGATACATCCATAGGACCACTGGGGTACCACCACACAGTATTCATTCACTGTGCTTACAATTAAGATCAATCTGTCTTTGAACCTCTGCTTAGGGCTCACTAAACTGACACCGGTGAGGACAGCCACTGTCCGGGTTTCCGCCAGGGGCAGATGTTAAGCACTTACTCCAGGGGGAACATGCTTGGCTGAGGTTCTGTTTAACAGTTCAAATGCTGGGCTGTGTGACAACCATCCGCTGTGAAGCTGAGCTGCTGGTAAGGCAGCACCCCGAGAAACCCCGAGACCCTTAACCCCTATACAGGGATCTGGAATTATAGCGGAGCCCAGGGGGTAGCTGCCTATTATGAGCAACAGAGCAGGGAAGGTCACCAGGGGAAAAAATCAAGACCCGAAAAACAAAGTCAGAAGTCCGAGTCAAAACCGAGAGGGCAGCGAAGGTACAAAATCGTCAGGCAGTAGCAGAGTCGAGAATCCAGGCAAAAGTCAAGGGCAAAACCAAGAGGGCAGCTGAGGTACAAAATCGACAGGAAGAAGCAGAGTCAGAAATCCAGGCCAAGGTCAGAGACAAAACTAAACATACACTATATCACTGGGGTACCAAAACTGTATCTGGCGGCCTGCAAGACAGGCTCCAATGTATTTGAAGGGCGCGGTTACCTCCCATAGGCTGGAGCTCACAGCCCGATGACCTCATCCGGACCGCCCCTAGATCCAGGCCAGATGGAGATGCACGACTGGCTCCACCCACACCACCTCTGACAGAAGAACGCAGGCTGCGCCTAACGGACACCTCTGCAGGGCCCGCTCCTCTGCGACCAACACCACCCAGAGGGGAAACACAGCGGCGCTCAGCGACAGAGGCAGACGTCGCGGGAGCAGTTCCATATGAGGACAAGGCCCTCCTGTCACCGATGCCACCAGCCGAAGGAATCCGGCTCCTCCCAGCGGCCGAGGCAGGAACACCGGCCACCGAGTCCAATGGCGATGTGACAGGCTGACTCCCAAAGTGAACTTCAGGGTCTGAGCAATTTAGAGGTTTAGAGGGGGTTTCAGTTCCTGACACAATCTCCTAGTGGGGGGGGTTCTCCTGCCATCTTCCATGCTACAACTCTTTTATTAACTATGCACCATCCACAAGGGATACCCACTACCAATATCCTTGGCTATTAATGGGGTTCAAGGAGCAACCTTCACTTTTAATCAGTAGAATGAATAAAGAAAAAATTATTTCAGCTCACCATTTTGATGGCCGTTTAGGATGCTTCAGCATGGATGTAGCCCAGTCCAGGCTAAGCACAGCTATATCCAAGCAAGCTAAGTGTTTCCAGCGAGTGTCAAAGGAACAGTAAGGCCTGTTTCACATTTGCGTTCATGCCGCATGCGTCTGAACGCACTTGCACGAATGCAGGCACACACAGACAGGCGCTGGCATACGCAGCGTGAATTCACTGCCACTCATAGAACTCTATTATAGCGGTTGGGAAGGAGAGAGAAAGGGAGATAGGTAGACAAGGGAGTAGGACGGAGGGAGGGAGAGAGACACTGCGTTTGGGTGCAGTAACACCCGGATGGCAGTGCGGCTCCGTTATGCTCTATGCATTGTTTTTGCACTTCAAGATGCTTGCGTAGGATACAAGCATCCTCAACGCACAAAAGATGCAACATGTTGTGTTCGAGGGGCACCTAGAAAAAACACATGTGAACGCAACCAAATGCAGGTACCATGCGTCCCATGTTAAACATAGGGATGCAGTACGCATAGTTTGTGATGCCTGTCTACGCAAGCGTCACAAACGCTAATATGTAACCG
The DNA here is from genome assembly GCA_033576535.1 of Allobates femoralis. Lineage (NCBI taxonomy): Eukaryota > Metazoa > Chordata > Amphibia > Anura > Aromobatidae > Allobates > Allobates femoralis. The sequence goes on from JARQOC010000010.1 coordinate 89,480,714, forward strand.
ATCTTCAATATTTAATGACCCCAAATATGCTTACACGTATAGATAAAAAAAAAATCAACCCCTCCCCCCCTAAAAGTATGCATTTCGGCAGATGCCTTCTTCAAGCTGTTATCTGGCATCTTGCAATCTCAGAATAAATAGTATGTCCATTCCATATTACTGTTCCTTCAACGCTCGCTTTAAACACTTTTCTTGCTTAATCAGTAGATGGCCACATACACATTATAAAACATACAGTTTCTCAATACAGATGCAAAACATAATGGTATCTATTGGGTGACAGGGTGACAGTACAACACCTCTGCCCCTCTTACACTGGAACAACACAAAAAAAGTAGAAAAAGGCAAATTGTACATAACTTCACACAAAATCCCAAAATGGGCAGGACAAATTGTTGGCATCCTCAACTTAATATTTGGTTGCACCCTTTGGAATAAATGTAAATATCTGCAATCAGTCGCTTCCTATAATCATCCACAAGCTTACTCTCACCTGAATTTTGGATTCTTCTTTACAATCTGCTCCCGGTTTCTCTCAACAGCAATTTTCAGATCTCTCTACAGGTGATCAATAGGATTTAGACCCGTCTCATTACTGGCACTTCAGAACTTTCTAGCACTTTGTTTTCATCCATTTCTGTGGCTTCTTGAAGTATGTTTGGGGTCATTGTCCTGCTTGAAGCCCATTAACCTAGGACGCACACCCAGCGTTCTGACACTGGGCTCAACATTGTCACCCAAAATCCTTTCATAATCTTCAGATTTCATGATGTCTTGCACACAATCAAGGCCCCAGTGCCAGAGGCAGCAAGACAACCCAAAACAACTCTGCTCTCCACCATATTTGACTGTAGGTCCTGTGCTCTTTTCTTTGTAGGCCTCATTTTGTTTTCGGAAAACAGCAGAATGATGTGCTTTACCAAAAAGCTCTATCTTGTGTCATCTGTCCACAAGACGCTTTCCCAGGAGGATTTTGGTTACTCATGTAAATTTAGTTTTTTTTCTGTCTCTGTCAGCAGTCCGTCATCGTGGGTCTAATTATCCATAGCGTTTCATGTCAATCACATGTGGACGGATAGTTTTGCGCTGACACCGATGCCCCCGGAGCCTGCAGGACAGCTTGAATCTCTCTAGAACTTGATTGGGGCTTATCCACCATCTAAGTTATTCTGTGTTGAAACCTTTTCTCTATTTTTCTCTGCCATTCACATCTAGGGAGATTAGCTACAGTGCCATAGGTTGAAAACGTATTGATTACATTGTCCTCCTGGGTTTCCTTTATAGCACTTCATTTCATTCAGGTGTCGACAGATAGTTTGCGCTGACATTGTTTCTCCAGCTTCGTTGAACAACCGACCCAATGGAAGAAATGGGACAAGGGGACTTGCAATAGATTTTGATCAATATTGGCAACGCCTCTGCAATTTTTCACGAAACAGGTGGTCAATAAAAAGAAAAACAGATATGTGAGCAGACTCGTAACCCTTCCTAGGTACAAGTTCTTTCTGTGAAAAGCACGGGTAGCAGTCGCACATGAAAAATGTACGTCTGACTGAGCCCCTATACTGTGATCACAAACAGTAAGGAAAATTTCTTTCCATAGTGTTTTAATTAATGAAAATGAAGGTGATTCTGTCAATATTACTTCTAGACTAAAGGCCCCGTCCAGGGCGGGCTAGTGCACATGACTCTGGGAGGCATTCACATGTTGTCGGCCCCAGGTGAGGAGGGGAGAAGTTGGGTGCTAGTGGAGTTTTGCGAGGTGAGGAGCGGGAGGGGGGTCAGCACACTCACCACGCTGCCCGGCGCGTCGTCTGTCCGGCTGCTGTGCAGTTAGTGGCTGCGGCCGCAGAGCAGTCCGGACCGGCCCATTTCAGTATGGGGGCGGCCCTGGATGAGGCCATTATAGCCAGCCTGGGGGTCACTTACCCCCATGCCACCTGGGCCAGTCCGCCCCTGGCCCCGTTACACAATGTCACAGGGTTTGTGACGTTGCAGCGAAGTCGGTGTGTGAGACATGTAGCAACGACCAGCGATGAGCTCGTTGATCGTTGTAGAATGGCCGGAACCATTTTTCCATCATTGGTCTCCCACTGTCCAGCATGCATCGGCATATGTGACAGGGCCAACGATCAGCGATCCCCAGTCTGCGTCCGAGACCCTGAACGATCCCAATGACCGTCGGCTGCCAGCGCATCGGTGGGTGGTCGCTGGTAAGTCTGCCTGTCTGACATCTCACCAGCGATCACATAGCGATGTTCCTGCAATCTCGCCAGGTCGGATCGTTGGTGGGATCTCTGGAACATCGCTATGTGTAACGGGGCCTTAAGTATCACAATATCCTCTTATGCATCATGTCAGGTTTTTATTTTTTTTGCTGTATTTTCATTTTTTTTAATTTGCACCAAATCTGCATTGCATTGTGTTTTTGGTGCATTTTACTGCCAGAGGATGCAAATATGCTGCACCAAATACTCAGCGTGCACATATAGCCTTACATTACCAGCAAAGCAAAAAAGATTTAAAAAATCTTGTGCCTCACTTTTAGTTTTGTTTGCATTTTTTTTTATCCTTTCAGCATTTTTTTGCAGCATTTTTTTCCATTTTCATAAATAGGGAAAAAAATTCAAGTCAAAGTTGCTGCAAAGACGCAATAAAAACTGCATATTTTATTTAGTAGTTTTTCTGCCAACCTTATGGTTTTTGGTGCAGAAAAAAATGCCTGCTTGTGAACATGGACTTAAAGCTCTCTGGTTTAGGGGTAGATTCACACGCAGCGTTTTTGCAGCATTTTTGGCTACTTTTATACCAGACACAGGAGATATAAAAAAGCATTTTAGGAAAGGGGATAAAAAGAGAATCTGTAAAAAGAAGGCGTTTAACCCAGAGGTCAAAAACATGAAGTGCTTTAAAGTCTAAAGGACGATTCATTGTAGCATGACCGCCATGATCAATCAGTAATCCTTCTTACAAGTTAATTAGGAATTAATCATTGATAAAGACTATTGTATTTTCCCAATCGCAAAGAACACAGAGGATCTATCAAGTGGCAGCGGCAAGAAGCCAATGGCGCAAATAAAAAAATAAAAAAATAGAACGTTTTTTTTGTTTTATTTAGATGGTTATCCGGAATATTACATCAAATATTTCATCACTTTGCAGATTTTATTAAACTTTGAGGGATTTCCTTTGAATTAATTTCCAGTGGGATCTGCCAAGATATACAAAAAGTCTAGAGGGCTACGTTATAGGGGAAGCCTTACAGGTTTGTGCAGACGTCTTATGGCTGGTCCCCGGCATGTTTCTCATTTTCTACGCCGGCTAATACGTCCGCATAACTCAGACGGGATTAACCAATTAAACATTTCCCCATAGTCTTTACAGTCCGCTCCTGGCAGGTTCCTGGTATGGAGGAAACCTCTACGGGGAGGATGCGATTGAAATCGTACACAATTTGAAAACAGGATGGGGACATCAAAGACGAGCTCGTGTTGAACTAACATGTATAATTAAGGAAGTGGAGGCCGGTAACAGAGGATTTGCATAAAATGGTAATAAATCTCCCGTCGAGCCCGGTTATCTCTGCTTTAGGGAAAGCTATTGTAGGTTCAAGTTCCTGAATGGTTGCATGCAGGAGACGTAAAAGAGATAAACATGATTTACAAATCAGTTAGGAAAGCTTTATGAGTAGGGAAAAAAATGAGATAAGCAAAAGAGACACTAGCAAAATGGTAAAAGCTTGAGAGAAAAAAATCATTCCCGTTCCTAGCAAATTATGATTTGGTGCCTGTACTCAACTGGTTAAATGGTTAACCTCCAATGGAAATGTTGCGTGAGGTTGGATTTGGCTGTAAATGGTATAAGAGATCTACAGACAAAGAAACAATTGGTTTTGCTCACAAGTGTGCATTCTTTTCTCTAAGCGCTCGTTATCTGGAAGGTCTAACCCACTTTGGACCTCACTGGTGATCCCATAATTTGACTGGAGTCAAACTGGGCAAGACACATGCAAGAAACTTGCACAAGTTTTGCATGCATCACCCAACATGGACGACAACTCTCCAGAGAGGAGTGTGCAGCTGTATGTATTTTTATGGAGTTGCATGCTCTTGTCCACAGAGTCAACAGCTGTTCGGGTGATGAATACAAGACTCATATGAGTCTCTTGCATGTCTTTTACCGAGTGTGATTTCAGCCTTTAGGTCAGAGCAGAAAAGCTACAACACCAGGAAACACTTTATACAAGTGTGGAGCGCTAAGGGCCAGGCTATTCAGACCGCTAAGCAGGCTAGTACCTTGATTGCTATTTCATTGTGGTAGCCCTGCTCAGCAACTGTGGCCTTGGCTTCAAATCAAAAGGGGGTTAGTGTATAAGGGGTGTAGAATTCATAATACTAAAACTAAAAGGAAGGGAAATAGAAAGACGTTTGTGACACCAGTTGGCTTATTCGGCCAGGATATAGCCAACACTGCAGAGGATTCCTGGGAGATAGATGGTGAAGAGCAGTGCAAATGGTTAACCCTTCCCAACTAGGGCTGGTTCCCAAGGAGGTAATAGTAAGTGTAATGAAGCAAAGAATAAGGCAGCAGGGGACAGGATGGTCAACTTTAACGTTTACTGCAAATTCCAGACAGATCCACAAGACACAGTACACCTTCACCAGGCTTCAGTCTGACCTGCACATTGAGGGTTTGACTCCTCTGTTGGGTCGTAGTGTTGCCTCCCAATGCTGAATCCCTTCCTGGAATAAAAAGATTTTCGGAGCTTGAGACTGCCAATACTGGCTAGCAGTCATTTCCATGTGTTTCCTCCAGGCAAGCTGATAACTCAGTTCCAAGGAGATCCGTGCTTGAAGCAGGTCCCTAATCCAATGATATTGCTGAGCTCCTAAAAACTGCACATTGCTGCTGGGTGTTAGAAACCTACAAAGCAATTCAATTTTACCGCCGAACTGTGAAAGTCAGGGCGGCCTAGGGACTGAGACCCCACCATTTACAGCTAGTCTCCACAGAAGGCCTATGGCCCCTCATACAGAACATGCTCCTTCTTGCTCCACTACAATTAAACCGACTCCCTAAGCACCTCCACCAGTTAGGGACTATACACAAGCCCTAAACATAGGTAAAATGCACAACTCCAGTAAGGGATCAGAGTTAATGTGTGGATGTAGCTTTCCCAGCAGAAAAGCCAAAACCTCACCATAGCTGGCAAAACATAATTCAATATTACAATAGCAACCACTTTGTGGCAATACAGATACAGGACGCCACAAACGCTACAAACTCTGGTCAAAGTTTACAAGTCCCAAGAGAAATTTACCTTGAATAAAAAAATTATAAATAAGTAAAAAAAACTTGGGTTGGTCCCTAATCATGCAGAGAAAATGTATCAATCACCGGGAAACAAGTGCAGCACATTAGCATATGTGCAGCACAGGGGGGTTGGGTTTTTATTACTCCCCTGTTTTCTCTAAGAAAAACCCTTCCCCTTTCCCTGTCAGTATATACCAGCCCCAGGACACCTGACATCATGCATGGTGATAGCATAAAGTCAGGCTTTTATGTGGTGAGCTCTTCAATCCCTCCCTCATTTGCGTGCCAGCTGGCTTCATTAGGTTCTCATTACTTCTCCAGTTCACGGAGTGCATGAGAAGGCCCCACCCCCTACAGTCTGCGCCTCTATGGTCATCTCTCCATCTTCGCGCTGTCTGTAACTGTGATGAGACCGGGGACGTGCAGACTGGTGTTGTGGGTCTTCTCCTGCACTCCGGGGACCGGAGAAGCAGTGAGAATCCAGTGAAGCTGGCATACAAAAGACGAGAGAGGGAGTGCTGAGCTCAGCAACATAGGAGCCTGACAGTGCACTCACCATGCAATATGTCAGATGTCCTGGGGTTAGTATATACTAACAGGAAGAAAGGGAGGGAGAGACTGAGGTAGGAGGGTTTGGCTTTTAGCCCACAGAGGAGTAATACAAAGAAACCCAACCCCACATAGTGACGTTCTGCTGCACTTATGCTAATGTCTTCACTGATTTCCCGGTATTTGATAACAGTTTTCTCTGCCATCATACATGTAATCATTGAAGTAAGGGTATGAGTGCACGTTTAAAGCCCTAAAACTGCTGGTTGGTTCCCTTTAATAACTCTTTCAACACAAGATGACTACTCAAACGAAGCTCAGGTGCTCTGTGAACCAATGGCATGGCTGAGCAGGTCAAGGCACCTTCCTACCTAGTTGTTTTACATCTGTCTTTGCCCTTCTCTGCCTCCTACAAAGCAGAGTTGTCAGTCAAGGACATGTAGGAGGAAAAGGTGCAAATAACTGTTTTGTAGGGGCAGATACCCTTATTCCAACAAAACATGACTTTCTTTACTGGTTGCTGCAGTTTTGGCAAAATCACTTTTTTCTGTGCTGCATATCTAGCAGTTCTCTGAACGCTGAGCTGTGTAACCCATCCACACCACTGATTGTCACTTCCTGAGTATACTGTGCATAGGCAGAAAACTGCCAAATCACGGGTGGGGGGACGGTTGCCCTACATGGCAGCAGGTTTACATCTCCTACTTATAAAGATTAGATTTTTTTTATTTTTGAAACTACAGCAAGCAGCCTAGTATTTGACATATCGCTGGAATCAGAGTCTCTGTCCCTACATCATGTAGCTCTCAACTAGGTGACAACAACCTGGTGATATATTTCTTTAAATGGAAACAGGGGGGAGTTGTAGATTTTATTGAGGGCTTTGCTTGAATCGGACATGTGAAGCCTCCAGAACAAGCAAGTCAGCCCCCACAAGGAGAGACATTATCCTTGGACCTTTGTCAGAGGTCTTTCATCCAGCAGAATCAGACCTCTTGTTTTTCCACTGATGAGGGGAAATACCCTGAAACATCTGTCTGTAAATAGTGTCTGGTTCGACTTTTATCTCAAGTTATATGGCAAGGCTCGTTAAAGGTCGATTGTTCAAGGGCTCATTTTCTGAGGTGGATGCTCAAAGTCTGAGGACCAAGTGAGCACACAGGCTACGGGAGTTTGCGCGGCACGCAGGTGAAGCATGCAGGTAGCAGAGGTACTGCAAGCCATAGACACAGAAGAAACAGCAGGTGTACTGGAAGCTGCAGAGACAAGACTAGTAGCAGAAATACTGGAAGCCATAGACAGACAGGAGGCTAGTAGCAGAGAAGTTGGAAGCTACTGGGATACAGGAGACTGATTGAAGACGTGCTGAAAGCCGTAGGAAGACAGGAGGCTAGTGGCAGAGGCACTTGAGGCCAGAAGCAGACTGGAAACTGGTAGCGAAGTACTGGAGGCTGCAAGCAGATAGGAGGCTGGTAGCGGATGTATTGGAGGCCACAGGGAGACAGGAGTCTGATAGAAAAGGTACTGGTAGCAGAAGGCAGACAGGAGGCTGGTAGCAGAGGTACTGGAGGCCACAGGCAGACAGGAGTCTGGTAGCAAAAGGACTAGAAGCTGCAGGAATTATTAAAATACCAAGACACAGGTGTATCCTGGTGAGCCTTATTTCAGCCCATAAAGATGATTACATGGGAGGATGCGGGCCATATGCAAAACCTAACATGGAGAACAACAGAGTTCATTGAATCAGGGTGAGGGAAACAAAGCACAAACATGGGACAGGCCTGTAACATCGATATTGACTTTAATGATTGATACTTCTAATAGGTGGCACTAGAGTTCATGTTAAATTATCACAGGGACACAAAGGATGGTATTTGCTGTGTAACAAGTGACTTGACTTAAAATATAAACAGAATTTACATGATTTAGTGCATTATTAAGGGAAAGCCATTCATTTCTCAAACCAATTCTCTTTTATGACACCAATTTCATTAGGTTGGTATCGTTCCTGTAATTTAACCTCGGACCCTCTTGATGATTTTGAGGCAGGTAGGACATGAGATATGAACATGCGTCAGGACTTATCTACCACCGACCTTGAATCTCTGCATCTCCTTTAAACATGATCCATGACTTTCTCAGGCCATTCTCCCTTCAACCCAACCGGCGAGTCTCAAAAGCTACTTACATTTTTGAAGTCGTGACACGTTACGAGTCCTGTACCGGGCCTTGCTTGGCTGACTTATAGATCGCACAAGGGCAGCGTGAGAGAAAGAACTGGGGAATGGGGAACATTTATCAGGATGTATTGCTCTACCTTTTCTATCCATCACTAAGGCAATGATTCTATTTTAGTGAAAATCCATTGAACGCAGATCAAGTCAGATGGCTGTTATCATTGTAGACTCAAAAGCTGTCATGTCATAATCGGTACAAATGACAGGCGCAGACACGTAGACTTTAAACCTCAGAAGGTTCTTGTTGCTGCCCTTTTTCCTTAACAATGAATTGGATGCAATAAAAGGGAAAGTCGAATACACTGAACAAGTCAGTGAACTGTGCAAAGTGATTTGTTTTTTGTTTGTTTTTTGCTACGTTCCTTTCAAAATCTCGGGAACACTGAATTCTCACTAGAACGACGCATTCCTTGATTGTGAGGCCATGTATTATTTCATCAGTGTAACTCCACATATGTAAAATTCACCTAATTTATCAAATTTTAATTAATTTATTAAACTCTTTCATTACTCTTTCATTACCTTTTTTATGCAAGTAACAAAATGCGATTTACTGATTTACTACCAGCTGAAAGTCAACAATCAAGATAATCCTGCAACTTTTCCTCTGATCTCTGGACCCAAAGTCAAGCAGTTTACACATGACATATTTTTTTTATTTATTTTTCCCATAATGTCCCAAATTGCACATTTAAAGGGTACGTGTCCCACTGAACATGCCAACCGCTCTGTAGTGATATTGATACATTTCATGATTTTAAAAGCAGGTACTCACATTAGAGTCCATGGCAGTAAAGGAAGAGGCAAGAACACAGAATGAATGCAATGCAAAATTTAGCAGGAAATGGGCGTGCAGCCCCATGCAGCTGTGTTTGGCACAGCATATAATGGTGAGTGAACTTACCTGTCTAGTGTGAGTTTTCTGAGTGCATATTTTTCTCTTTGGACAGTCGATATCTACTGATGTGGTCGACACTCATATGTACGTGGGTAACCTGCCAATGGATCGTCGGGTGAGATGTCAATTGGGCATGTCTGATTTAGGATAGCTAATCACCTTGTACTCTCAAAGAAAAGCCACCGGCAGAGATGTCTATTGATGGCATTCTCATAGAAAATGGAGGAGAGCTCGGCTGGGCAAACTCTCCTGTATATGGGAAAGACAGGCAAGATGGCAGCCAGCAATCAATCAATCACCTGCCGCATCACTCAGTCAGAAGCCATCTAATGGTTAGTTCAGGCTTACAAAGAACCTGTCAGGTCCTCTGTGCCCCCAGAACCATGTGCACATATCTATATCCTAGCCTAACAGCCCTTCATGTACTAGCATACAGAAACAGATCTCCAGAAAAGCTATTTCTAAAGATCATTTGTAATATGATAATTAGGGCTTTGACTAGACGAGGGGGCAATAGTTCCCCAACTACTTAGCATGTTATTCTGCCTTTGTTGGTGTGATAACATGTTTTACGTAATAGCCGTCATCTGCATCACTACACAAAGCTGCACATGGGCATGCTTTTGGGTGTCTCAGCAATGAGCTTTTCTGACGTGGGGTATATGCATTCCAGGTTCAGAGAGGCTCATTGCATGATGATCAGAAGTCATGATAAAGATATGTGCACAGAACTGATAGCTGTTGCGGGAGCATGTAGGACCTGACAGGTTCTTTGTAAAGCAATCTATCACCAGGCTATGTAATCTGAGAGCAGCATGATGTAGGGGCAGAGACTCTGAGTCCAGTGATGCATCACTGTTCTGTATTCAGTGGTTTCAATAAAATCAGTGTTTTATCAGCAGGTGATTATCACTAAAGCACTAGATGATTTGTGCCACCTAGCACTAGAAGCTCAGTCTAATCCCGCCCCCCAAATCTGATTGGTATCTTTCTATCAATATACAAGTGTACACAGAAAGTTGCAAATCAGCAATATTGGTGGGGTTAAACACCGATCCACTTTCTGAACACTACTAGATCTGAGCTGAGAACACTGGATTCTATCAACACTACAGCAGGCAGCCCAGAAAGTGCCAGGTCGTAGGCATCAGTGTCTGTGCTCCTCTGATTACACGTTAAACATCTGGCGACAGATTACCTTAAAGAAATAAAAATGTTGCTAAGAATTCTTCCTTAATATACTTCTCGTACACTAAACATTCCAAGTAACAGATATATCTATATATACACAGTATATATATTTTCTTTCCATTATGTAATTAAACCTGGAATGTAGCAATTCGTTAAGCGAATTAGGTTAATTGGAACATCAGTAATTTTTTGTACGTCTTTTATAAATTACTGCATTTTACTTTTTTTTCCCCTTTCAATTAATAAAAAAAGAGTCGCCACATTTCCTTGCCAGCTGGCAACATGTTAAATGGTCCACTGTAAATTCCGACCTACCATCCCACCTCCGTGGCTATCTTGTATCCCATCAGTATTGGTTAATAAATTATTTTAACAACTGGAAGTGGCAGGCTTTTGTAGTGTAATGAACACTATGGAGTCTGATAAATGCTAGTGCTGCACACAAAACGTCAGTCCTTTCATTAAGAAAACCTTTCCAACTTCATTATATCGAGCGGGTGCCGGAGCCATCAGGGTGATACATGACATGGTCAATTCTTGTTACTCCTGAAATGACTATTCATGATAACAGAATACACTTTGAAACTTTAAAGAAAAGTCATACCCATCCCACCCCGTCCAACGACTCAAAGGAGCAAAATATTAATGTGCGACAACTGAATGAAGCCAACACAATCAAGGCACTAAATCACTCCAAACCGTCCATATATAAATATCTGTTAGTCTCTCTGAAAAGAAAATGATAGATATTAGGAAGCATCGAGCAACTTGAGAATCTTATGGACTGAGGTGCAACTATTAACAAAGCAAACTCAATGAGTTTTGAAGCTCCCTCACTTCATCAACAAAAAGAAACACCACTAATTTGACATGTTTTGAAGCTGCCTCGATTCAGAATAAGTAAGTCAGCTCATAATGTGAAATCCTAGGAAGTGCCCAGTTCTCAACATCCATAAAGATTTGGTACAATCAGGTCAAGATCTTTGCTTGAGCCACTCCAATATAAGCTCAAGCCAACATGGGGCAACTGCAAGAGATCAGGAGAGTTATTGAGCTTCATCAAAACTTTAAGGAAGACTTGTCATCAGGTAAAAAGTGACCAATTTGTTTTCTTATTCTGTTCCCACTGATCCCCGAGTATTCTTTAAAAATAAAAAATATCTACCATGCGGTTTCAGACATATGGGCCTTTTCATTTAGTGCAAATGTTCATGATTTTTACCAAGGGTGTGGTACCCACAAAGCAAAGAATGCAGCCATAAAGACACGCCCCCGAGGATCCTGTAAGTCATAATAAAGACAATACAAAATTACACTACTTTAAAATATATATCTCTAGAACCAAAAAGCAGACAAAAAAATAAATAAAAAAACAGGTGAGTGGCAGGAATAGAAAAGGATCAAAATCTAGCCACTTTTGACCTGGTGACAGCACCTCTTTAAGGATGGACACGTTATGAAATCATAGAGACCACTGATGGTGGACAAGATAATGTAGAAGGTGGTGCTGGACTTTGTAACTTTCCTAAATTTGGGTAAAAAATAATATATTATTAGAGGAGAGCCTGATTCTATCACATCGGGCAATTCTAGAACATATGTGATTATATGTTAGTCCAACTACTCCCACTACTAATAGCAGCGCCACTGAGGAGGATGGGGGGCCCCGCTGCTACATGAGGTGGCCGGGTCTTGGCAGGCAGGTGCTGCTATTGATCACCATCCCGTCTGCTCTCTCCTCACTTGTGCTATCTCTCCCCCTGATCTGTTGTTACTTTTCTTCCTCTTGTGCTGTCTCTTCCACTGTGCACTCTCTCTTCCACATGTGCTGTCTCTCTCCCCTTATGCTGTCTCTCCCATTGTGCCATCTCTCCCCTTTGCACTCTCTCTCTCTCCCCGTGTGCTCTTTCTTCCCTTGTGCTATCTCTCCCCCATGTGCCTCTCTCCCCATTGTGTTCTCTCTCTTCCGCTGTGTGCTCTCTCCAACTGTGCACTCTTTCTACCCTCGTGCATGGTCTCAATAACCACTGTGAGACATCTCTTTGCCCGTGTACGCTGAGGAGGTGCAGAAGCAGTAGGATGGGTGCACCCAAGGGAATGACTGAGAGGACCAGGTTGCAAGTGATAATGAATGCCTGTGCTGTGGTCAGCGTCCTGGATGGTGTGTGGGCCCCTCGTCACAGATGGTGGCGGTGTTTTCTTTGATCAACCGAACATATATGCTTTTTCACATTATAGAGTATAACTGTAATTTTCCAGTTTGACTGTAAATTACATGATGTCCCATGAGGACAAACTTACAGACACACAGACAGACTGGATAGGGATTTATATGGTAGATGGAACCTTCTGCATCTGATTCTTCCTTTTTGAATACTCCTAACCCTTCTGAAATTGAATTTTAGTATTGACGGACACAAACTGAACACATTTCATGGCAATATCAAAACTTAAAAAGCCAAAAGCCAACATTTTCCCCAAGAGAGTTAGTTTTTTAGTTTTTTTTACATATTTTCACTATATAATCTCAGATACACAGTGATGGTTTTCAATTCGAGGATAGTGTTAATGAACACTGCACCAGGTACAATTCATAAACTTGATACTTTGTCTTCTCCATTTCAAACATCAACTCACACGCTGTTGCTTTCTGGATGGTGATGGATTTTTCTAGACTTAGATTTATTACAGCCGGTGTCACAATGATCGCACGGCTACTGTAGAGATAAATATGAAAGAGACCTTTCATGGAGCGGCTGTAGCAATCACTAAATCATAAATGTTTGATAAGGGATGGCGAAAAAACAGACAAATAACTGTTCAATGCTACTCTGTATTAGGTAGATAAAGTCATTCAGGAAATCAATGTGATGTATTGATAGAAAAAAAAAATGGCCTGAGCTTAGGGACTGGGACATGGCGCATTATAAATAGACAGCTTTGTAATTGTCATTTAATGAGATGTAAAAGGATTGTCTTCTGCGTTTCTATGTTCTATGGGTTTTCTCAGCTTTGCATTCAAATGAGGCACAAAAAAAAACTTAATAAAGGACCCGGTAATAAATCAGTCATAAAATTATGAAAGAAATTGAAAGGCAGTCCCATGTAAAGCCCGCACTTCATAAGATTTATATTTGTCCTTTCAAAATTATAATAATAATAATACAACTGTCACGCCTCAAGATCCCTCCACGAATCACTTCTAGGATGCGATTGTATGTTGCTGCTACTGGTTCCTGGGAGAGACTGAGTTGTCACTAAGTTCAAGTTATTCTCCACGCTGGTTCTGGGAAAAGTTGGGTTACTCAGGTGCCTCTGCTTCCTGTAATTGCTCTGTTACTTTACTGAGTAGCTTTATTCATATTGGGGTCAGTCGACTGTACATTTGTCTGATGTGCTGTGTGGCCATCTCTCCTGGGTATACTGGGAATACCTTGAACTCCATTATCTGACCCAGACAGCTGTTTGACTATTCTTGTGCTTGTTCTTTGTATCTATTATCAGTCTCCTGGTATTTTGGCCCCTAGACCATTACCCATTTTTGTATTCTCATTGTTCTTTCCTGGAAAACCAGACCCTGGACCATGTCCACGACCACCATATTACCACGTCTTTGTCTACAACTGGATGTTAGGTACTCTCCTGGATCTAACCCCGATTACCTGACTTCCGTTTTACCCTTTATCCCATAAGTAGTGACTTTGTCACATCTCTGTCTTTGTAGTGATAGTGCAAAAACGGCAATAACACAGTTACAAAAACAAGAACTAATTCAATAATTTATTCAGCTACACCATACAGTTACTAAACAAAGCCAAGTATAGATAACAGTTCTCCATACACATGCCACCTGGGTAAATCCAATAACCCAAAGGTGTTGTTCTCTGATACTGATATGAGGGTCTTTTGGGGTGGGCACACCAAATGTATGGCTTCCATAAACGTCTGCTACCAAATCTATTGCTCTAAACTGATCAAACTTTGACTGATTGGTCCCCATGTTACAGCCCCCCCCACATTCTCCACAGATCTCTTCTAGCTCTACTTGTCCACACCTCTAGGTTGCCCTAGTTTTCCACACACCATAAGGGAATGTCTGCTGGATTGTGCAAATGTCTGAATTCTATTACTCTAAACCAGGGCTGGGAAACCTCAGGGCCCCAGGGTCAAATGCGCCCCTCTGTGACTTTTTTGCGGCCCCCGGGCAAATTCCTGGCAACCGCAGTGCTCAGGCTGGCAGACGCGATTTGCTGACTGCCCTTTAAATCCAGCTCTCCAGTGATCTCTATGCCCCAGCCTCAGACTCCCCGTGACGTATATGCTCTCAGCCTCTCCTGTGATGTCTAGGGCTCTAGCGACCTGGAAAAGCAGTTGAGAATCAACATGACCAATATCACCGACGCCAAAGAGAAGCAGCTCCAGTGATCACAGTAGGGGTGAGTTGATTGCGTAACCAAATATAGAGGGTATTTTCAAGATAAATAACTTTGTACGGTCCCCGAAGGATTATAGAAATTTCCAAATGGCCCTTGGCAGAAAAATGGTTTCGCGCCCCTGCTCTAAACAAAGCACCCTCTGATTTGCTTACAGCAATCTGAGTGTGAATATTCTGAACACTGTTAATTTTGGGAAGCGATAGAGAATGCTGTGTAACAAGTTCTCTCAAAAGAAAAAGAGTACAGTTTATTATCAAAGTGTTTTGAAGTAATCCAACTTCATCGGGGAAGGTTTGTGTTTTTTCCTGATTAAGAAAATGGATGACTTCGAAACGCGTTGATGATAAACCGTATGGCTAATATCCTTGTTCCATCAAATCTTTGAATTCTTTGAAAATTGGTTTCAATTGGGATGGAGGAACTTCATTTCTGCCGATTTCTACCCTCACACAGTTTGCATAATGGAATATTTTGTATCAAGGCAGAAGAGACAGAAAAGGCGTAAATAATTTATGCTTCTGCAAGCTGCTCAGATTTCTGTTGATCTAAATGGCTGTATAATTCTAAACCAATTATTAGTATTTAGCCGTGCCGTTATGTAGTTAAGATCTCGCAGTATTAATTCCATCAATTGTTAATGGTAACAAAACGGAAAAAGTATGAGAGATTATTTGAATATTTATTCGGGGAGATTAGTATCCTCTGTCTTCGGAAGTAGCATTATGGAGAAAATGTAAACAGCACTCCGGCAGTCCTGATATATTTACATATCTGTAATTAGACATGTTTTATAGATGGCTCCATTTGCTTTGGTAAATTTTTCTCTTGTATAAACATAACATTCGAAAACTGTCTTTAGAAAATAGAAAATATACGACGTGAGGTTTGCTGACTCCATAATGGGATTTAATTATTCATTCTTATTGCAACATCCTCTCAAACACATAAAGGGGTCATCTTACAACGCGCCAGTTAAAGTCCACCAGCACAATTACTAAACGGTTTATTTTGGTTATTGGTCTCCAAATAAATCAACTACATACAAAAGTAAATAAATAAAAACAAAGTAGTCAGTAAACTGAGGTCAGATGAATGGACAAAACCTCAACAAAATGTGCACTTTTGAACCTGGTTGGCAAAAATATAATGAAAGATAACAGGTGATGGATGATTTTCTGTATTTACCCTTTTGTATTTCCTCTCTTTATTACAAGAGCCCATAACTTTAATATTTTTGTGAGTTGTGACATCACCTATTGTGAATGTGGATCCGGTGTTATCTACTGTATATAGAGGTGTTATCAGTCATTGTACAGGAGGAGAAGGGGAGCTGTGATGTCACCTATTGTGAATGGTGGATCCTGTGTTATCTACTGTATATAGAGGTGTTATCAGTCATTGTACAGGAGGAGGAGGTGAGCTGTGATATCACCTATTGTGAATGGTGGATCCTGTGTTATCTACTGTATATAGAGGTGTTATCAGTCTTGTACAGGAGGAGGTGACCTGTGATTCACCTATTGTGAATGGTGCATCCTGTGTTATCTACTGTATATGAGGTGTTATCAGTCATTGTACAGGAGGAGGTGACTGTGACATCACCCATTGTGAATGGTGGATCCTGTGTTATCTACTGTATAAGAGGTGTTATCAGTCATTGTAAGGGGGAGGAGGTGTGCGTGACATCATCTATTGTGAATGGTGGATCCTGTGTTATCTAACTGTATATAGAATGTTACATCATTGTACAGACTGTGTGATGTATGACAGTGCAGCTACTTGTGAAAGTGGAGGTCCTTGTAATAAAGCTACATGTCATTACAGAGCAAGTGTTATCAGTCATTTAACAGGAGGAGGAGGTGTGCTGTGACATCACCTATTGTGAATGGTGGATCCTATGTTACTTAATGTATATAGAAATGTTTACTATCATTGTATAACTGTCTGTGATGATAATGACACTGCTGAAAAGTCTTCTGTACAGATTGAGAAGTGTCATTCTAATAAAAGGCCCCATGACCAGTGTGAAGATTGCAAGATGTATTTTTTTTATTTACAAAGTAATATGGAAAACTAAAAAAAACTAAAAAAAAAAACTTTAATAAACACATTAAACTTAAAACCCTGATTAGAGGTCATTTTCTGATAAAACTTTCCATTAAACTTCCAGGTGAAGGCTATGACTCGGAGACCTGTTCATAGTCCCCAAAACAAAGTGTTACAGGGCGCATTACTATTCCAGGGAATCCTACACAAACCTGATTATTACCGCTATAGGTTAAAATAAAATAACAGACAGCTGGGGATCCATCAAGTTTGGATCAAGTATTCTGTGATTAGCCATTAGTGTGTACAATTAGATGTGTGCCTTTATTTATCTTCTCGGTCTCTTAATTAGTAATGACAGCCTTTGCTTTCTCTAGGACATTGTTGCACGGATTGCGGTGAATATAAATTTCTGCCGTCTTCCTCCCGCTTGAGCATTTTACAGCTTTTCTACACAATTACGTTTTCAGCTTGAGAGCAGGAACAAAGTTTTGGATTAATCAAGATCAAGCAAAAAGGTTGACTTGTTAAACCAACACCTCTCGACTTCTACAAGGTTTTCCTTCAAGATTTACCAACCTGACAATAAATAGAAAATGCAGAGAAGGAAATGAACTTGTGCTACTGAAGGATCGATGAGTTTGCTCCTTAAGACATTGGCTTCTTTTATTTGTTCCCATTTATTTTATAAATAGAAAACTATGAAAGAAGAACAGTGATGTTGTTTCCGCTTTCCTGTATTAAGGTAAAGGGCCCCTCAATTAGCCAAAACAGAATGCCAATAAACGGTATTTCTCCCTCAAGCACACCCGGTGGCCATTAAATGTATTGCAGGTAAAAATAGAAGTCCTCTCAAATTACTGCAATGAGTAGTATCAGCCCATTGGACCAGGGGTCTCTGCTAAGTCTGGCAAGGAGATTCTTTGGTTGGTCTGGAAGAAAATGTTTGCTCCCAACCAGACTCTAAAGGTGGGGTCACACGCGGCGATCTCGCCCGCGACATCGCCGCAAAGTGACGTCACAGCGATGTCGCGGGCGATATTGCAAGTGCGTCGCGCTGTGTGACAGCGCGACGCAACTGCAAATTATCGCTGGTCGCAGGTTGACAGGTTTATGAACATGTTCATAAACCTTTCAACCTGTGACCAGCGATTAGGCTGGATCGCGCCGTCTGACACTGTTGGCGGCGCGATCCAGCCTATATCGCAGCGCTACTGAGCCATCGCTCCCTGGGCTTAGCCCAGCCCAGCGAGCGATGGCTCCGCCCACATCGCCGCCGCGTCACCGGCAACGTCGTGCCGTGTGACAGCTGGCCTGCGATGTCGGAAGCGAGCGGGCACCCGCACATCGCTTCCGACATCGGAGGCCAGATCGCCGCGTGTGACCCCACCTTAAGGCGTGCAGACATGCACTGATCTGTCTTCATCCTACTTGAGAGACCTTTAAACGTGTTCCTAAGGAAGAGACTGTCCTGTTACTTGTATGAGCGTCGCCGAAACAAAACATACATGAATCAGCGCATCGGCTTGAGACAAAAGGGCTAATTCTGTAATGACGTATTCGGGTGTTGGCAGACCTGGATTCCTCTTTAAGCCACTCCTCACAGTGACTTGCCCAGAGGATTGTCAGTGACCGGATAACAAACCTCCCCTGGTCATGCCAAGGCAAGACTTGTCCCCCAAGACTCAAATGAGCGGAAAAGACTGCAAAACCTTCATATCCTAAGTACTGAGTAGAGATGAGCAAACCCATCCTTCTGCCTGTAAATTCAATGAGAATCCTTAAGTTTTGTGCATGTTGCTTTTTTTGTACCTTGCAGATTTGGTGAAGAATTAAATCTGCAGCAAGTCAATTCTTTTAGTGTTTTTGCAGTGTACCGTCATTCCAGAATGCATGGAAAACGCATACAAAAAAAAAAAGCATTGCGTTTTTATTGCATTTTGCTGCCAGGGCATGCAGATTTCTTGTAGCAATTTTAGTAACCAAATACCCAATGTGCACACAAAGTCTAACCTGGTAATCCAGCATTAAATTCAATGATTTAACCTGAGGCGAGTTCAGCAAATTCAATTATAAAATTCTGCACCAATTACCCAACGTGTGCACATTGCCCAACCCGCTAATCCAGAACCGAGTTCAACTGAGAGGAGTTCAATGATAAAATTCTGCACCAAATGCTAAAAAGTGCACACATAGCCTAATCCGTAATCCGGTATTGAGTTCAGTGAGTTCAGTGAGTTCACTTGAGGTAAATTCACTGACTTCAATGATAAAATTCTGCACCAAATAAACACAACTTGCGCACATAGCCTAACCTGGTAATCCGGCATTAAGTTTAACTGAGTTTAATTATCACGTTCTGCACCAAATAGTCAATGTGGTACACTGCCTAGCCCAGTAATCCAGCATTGAGTTTATTGCAGAGAGGAGTTCAATTATATATAACAGAGAGAAGTTCAATTATAAAATTCTGCACCAAATACTAAAAAGTATTAACCCGGTAATCTGGCATTGAGTTCACCTGAGGTGAGTTCACTGACTTCAATGATAAAATTCAGCACCAAGCACTAAACGTGCGCACGTAGCCTAACCTGGTAATATGGCCTTGAGTTCAACTGAGGCAAGTTTATTGAATTTAATGAGAACATTTTGCACCAAATACTAAATGTGCGCACATAGCATAACCCGGTAATCTGACATTGAGTTCACCTGAGGTGAGTTCACTGACTTCAATGATAAAATTCAGCACCAAACACTAAACGTGCGCACGTAGCCTAACCTGGTAATATGGCCTTGAGTTCAACTGAGGCAAGTTTATTGAATTTAATGAGAACATTCTGCACCAAATACCCAATGTGTGCACATAGCCTAATCTGGTAATCTGGCATTGAGTTCAAACAGTTCAACTGAGAGGCGTTCAATGATAACATTCCGCACTAAATACCCAATGTGTGCACATAGCCTAATCTGGTAATCCAGCATTGAGATCAATGAGTTCACCTGAGGTGAGTTTACTGAATTCAAAGATAAAATTCTGCACCAAATACTCAACACGCGCACACAGCCTAACCCGGTAATCCGGCATTGAATTCAATGAGTTCACCAAGTTTAATGATCAGAATTTGCACCAAATACTCAACTTGCGCACATCGCCTAACCTGGTATTGAGTACAATGAGTTCACCTGAGGCAAGTTCACTGACTTTATTGCATACTCTGCACCAAATACTCAATGCATGCACAGCCTAAAGGTACCTTTACACGCCGCGACGGCAGGCTGGATACATCCCGCTACTTCACGTGCACGAGCACGCTCAAACGGTTACAAACGGTCAACGCATCACCTTTACACGCCGCGACAAGATGCGCTACGCCACGCTATATCTATAGCTAGCTACATCGCCGGGTGTCTCAAGTAGCCAGCTGTAGCTCATTTACACACCGCTATAACCAGCTACTATGGGCGTACCTGGTGCAGCAGGGCCAGCACATAGGCGTGCCACAATTGTGGATTACGAGCCGTCCGTACGCTGATAGGACGAAGCAATAACATCCTGATTGGGCAGGCAACGCAGGAGGCTGAGTAATACAGCACGCTCGAGCGATTGTGTAGTGTGACTCGTCAGCTCCTTAAATATGCCTCCCTATGCAGCGACTACCAATCGTCATGCAGCAGCTTCCACCAATGATCGCACATGGGGCGCGGTAACACGGAGCCAGGGTCACGCCTTAGCTACATTGCAGCTACATCGCAGGCTGTCCAGAGTTCCCTTCCGTTGCTTCTTTACACGCCGATACAGCTCGCTACCATCGGCGTTGTAGCCATCAGTTTTCGAGCAGAGCTAGGAAACAGATGTATCTGTTGCCGGCTGTAGCGTCACGTCTTCAGACGCCGCTACGACGGGCTACATTGGCGCTACAAGCTACATTTGTAGCCTGTAGCGGGATGTATCCAGCCTGCCGTCGCGGCGTGTAAAGGTACCTTAAGACATGAACATTGTTCCCATGGGACCCTCTCATGGATTTGCCTGTTTGGTAAAATTTGCAAAAGTAAACTTCACACTCTATGGTATCAATCCGCATAATGTGTTCCAATGTGTTTCCCTATGAAGCTTTTCTTTATTTTTTTTCCTAGCATTTCCTTAGTTATTATTTACTTGACAATATATTTTTAAACAACGGAGCCGCCCCTTTAAATGGTCCTCTTCCATAAATACAAATAATTCCATCAGTGCATTTTCTAAATAACGTCGTCTGCAGTGATGGCGAATTTGCAAAATGTGATTTATTCGGCAGCATAAAAGAGATGTGAATCCTCACTTGGTATTTAGAGTCTGGTGGCATCGAGCCCCAGCATAATAGGCATGCAAATGATTATGCATCCAATAGTTAATTTCCATACAAATATAATAAGAAAAATAGCTGACATAACTCGGCATTATAATTGTACTATTATTACGGGACACGCTAGCCGCCGTATACAGAAAATCTGCCGCAGTCAGAACGGTGTCTCCTCCAACAGACGTGGAAATGACTTTCTTCCATGTCACATACTTACTTTTGTGTATATTTAATATCCTGAATTTACCCTGGAGCTTTTCTTGGCTGCGTTCTGAACATCATCTAGTTTTAAATTAGCAGGAGATGTTTTGCTCTCGTGTATACTGAACTCATTTATGAAGAATGCACCTTGAGCCAAAAAAAAAAAAAGAAATGAAACAAAAAAAGCTCCTTGAAGTGTTTAGAAGAATCTTCAGCAACAAGTCTGATTGTGACGATGGATGAAAGGCATAGCGGAGCGCAAGTGCACTGGACACTTTAACGGCGTCATCTGCACCTTGGACTGGGATTATAAATTAATTTGACTTAAACTGCAATACCATACACAGCTCATGGTTGGCGCTGTTTCCTTAGAGAGAAAAAGAAAAGAAAGAGCAGAACCGAGTTGTAAAGGACCATAAAAAACTTTTGAATCCTGATGGGAGGGGACAGCAAAACCCACAAAAATGCATCAGGAATGAGTCTCGATATAGCGGATTTCATGCACACTCAGTGTGAGTAAATCTCTGTCTATAAACAGTATATGGACCCTTTGCCATTCAATAACTCATCACAAACACAATTCCACCAACTTTGCAAAAATTTACCCACTTTACCCCTTGGGCTCCTGTGCGGCTACACACTTTGCACCAATGATTTGTCAACTCGTCTCATACTGTATTTACTTGGGGAATAAAGGCAATATAATCCTTTATGGAAGCAAAATTTACAGTAAATCTCTGCTCACCTAGCCTGATTGACAGCTCCGCAGTGTCCCTCCTCCCTGCTTCCATTAAGATCTCGCACTGCTCATGACAAGCTGCAGCCGTTAATCATCAGGGTGGGCGGAAACTCAAGAAAATTGGGCTCAAGAGTTATTATATTTTATAGCTGGACCCATAAAATATTAAGAATATATCGCCATTCCAACATGCGTTTTTAAAGAAAGTACACTAGTCTCATGAGGCTGGTATTAATGTTCATAATATGAATTGCAAAATCTGGTGACAGATTCGCTTTAAAGGGAATCTATAAGCAGGGCTTCACCCCCAAACTATTTAAATGTTCATGTAGCTCTTTCAAAGACAAATCTGCAATACATTAACATATCTAGACCATTCCTTCATTACTTAGAAACAAAGAATTTGAATTGATATGCAAATAAAACTACTTCTGAAGCCTTGTCTCTAGCCATATTCTCAGGACAATGCCGCCTTGTCTTCTATGACTGATGGCTCCTTTGCATGGAGTCACACTACTTAGAGACTGTCAGTAAAGCAGGAGGATGTGGCGTAGGATGTGGAATAGAGCTGGAGTGACGAAGGATTCAGATCTATACCTTAAACTGCTGAATTATCAACTCCAGATCTATTCCCAGACAAATGCCACTTCATCGTCCTTGACTGATGGCTCCTTTGCATGAAGTCGCAATACTTACAGGTTGTCAGTCAATCAGGAGGGGGCAGAGCAGAATGTTGAATAGAGCTAGAGGACAAATGCTTCAGAGCTATACCCTCAACTGCTGAATTCTAACTCCAACTCTATTCCCAGCCAAATGCTGCCTCGTCCTGCTTGACGGATGCTCCTTTGCATGAAGTCACACAACTTAGAGACTGTCAATCAAGCAGGAGGTGGCAGTGCTGGACGTTGGACTGACAGAGGCGTCAGATCTATACCCTTAACTGCTGAATTCTCAACTCCAGCTAAAGTCCCAACCAAATGCCACCCCCTCTTGCTTCACTGACAACTCCTTGCATGAAGTCAAACAAATTAGAGGTTGCCAGTCAAGCAGGAGGAGGCAGCATTGGATATTGAATAAAGCTGGAGTGAGGAGGCTTTAGATCTATACCCTCAACTGCTAAATTCTCAACTCCAGCTCTATTCCAAACCAATGTCACCACATCCTGCTTGACTCATGGCTCCTTTGC
Source organism: Allobates femoralis (assembly GCA_033576535.1). Classification (NCBI taxonomy): domain Eukaryota; kingdom Metazoa; phylum Chordata; class Amphibia; order Anura; family Aromobatidae; genus Allobates; species Allobates femoralis. The sequence continues at coordinate 89,503,850 of JARQOC010000010.1, forward strand.
ATAAAGTCACACTACTTAGATTCCGTCAGTCAAACAGGAGGCAGTGGCACTGGGTGCTGAATAGAGCTGAAGTGCCAGAGGTTCACATCTATACACTAAATATCAACATCAGCTCTATTCCCAGCCCAATGCAATCTCTTCCAGCTTGAATGATGGCTCCTTTGAATGAAGTCACACACCTTAGATTCTGTCAAGTCAAGCATGATGTGGCAGCACTGGATGTCGAATAGAGCTGAAGTGACGGAGGCTTCAAATCTATACCCTCAAAACCTAAAGTCTCAATAACAGAGGAACAGACTGGCCATGTAAAGGTATTGATTAACATCGTTTGGAAAAACTAACAGTGGGATATAAATAGTTTGGGGTGAAATCCTGCTGATAGATTTCCTTTACGGATAAATGCACTTATTGCACATTTTATGCAAATTTCGTCTGAGGATTTAATAACCAGCAGCATGTGATTTTTGTTTTTTTATGCATTTATTATAGCTTTCAGCATTAATGCAACAAAATCTGCATGCAGCCCCTTTGAAGCAACTTGTAGCCACTTAAGACAAGACTTGGTAAAATCATGATCGTCTATGATTTACTGTATTTTGCAGGTTATAAAGCGCACCACAAATACAAACAAGTAAAAAAAACATTTTTTAATGTTACATGGGTTCATCATATAATGTTAGTGTCCATCTTACAATCTGAATATAGCTCAATAAAGCACAGGATATATTCAATCAACTGAACCTAACGGCCAATTTAGGTCGATACAACAGTTATAGCATATTGTGTGTCTGAGAATTAAAATTTAATTATTAATAGTACCAGGTTAAAAGACCGGGTACTCGCTTCTCTAGACACATACAAAACGTGAGGTATATACTCACAAACTAGAAATGAATACAACTACGGTTATCAATATTACGTCCCAGTAGGGCACAAAGATCAAACGGCCCTATCCAAGGCGGTCAATTGTGACATAGTCACACAGAAATAACTCAATTGTGTTGGGTTAGAACCAAGATGTGTCAATTTAGAACCATCTAAATTACTATAAAATGTATAACTCACTATTGTCAGTGTACCACTTGGTAATGCGTTAAAACAGGTGAAACACATTATAACTAATGAATGGGTGATGTGTAAAGCACTTTCCAGGTGGTGACAATCAGTAAGATCGATCACTATTTTTGGCAACTAAAGAGGAAGATGGATAGAGCAAGGATATGTATCCTCAGATATATGGGGCCTTTGCACTATACCGGTCCACAAGTGTAGTGAGAAACACGATCGAATTTTTTAGCCTAGTCTGTATTGTTAGGGTGCATAATGTCGCCTGAAGAGCCCTATGGGCAAAACATGTCGGTAGGCACTTGGGCATCCATGTAGGGTCAGTCACAGCTAGGGAAAGTTGTGAGCCCTTGTAATGGCAGGAATTCATTTGAGGAGCAGCCACTTAGCTCCCACTAGGGTAACCCTGCCTGACATAGCCTCCCTGGCATACCAGTGTGTAAAGGACATCTAGAGGTGGTGATTTCCCACTGAAAAAACTGTGAGATTGTTCTATATTATTGTTGTCTTTTAATGCGGAGGTATCATATCTATCATTTGGTAGACCACGGTCTACACTGACCATAGTGAGCTATACACTAATTTTATAGTCATTTAGCTGTTTAAATTGACACATCTGGGTTCTAATCCAACACAGTCACACAGAAATAACTGTCAATTGTGTCACAATTGACTGTCTTGGATAGGGTCGTATGACCTTTGTGCACTACTGGGATGTGATATTGAGACCCGTAGTTGTGTTGACTTCAAGTCTGTGATTATATACCACACGTTTTGTATGTGTTGTATGTCTACAGAGGCACGTACCCTCTTTTTTAAAGTGCTATTTTTAAAAGTTAAATTTTAATTCTCAGACACACAATATGCCATATCTGTTCTGCTGAATATAGCTCACCAGGAGAAGTGGAGTTGGGGTCACAGGAGGCAGGGTCAGGGTCAGCAATACTGCGGGCTGGGAGGAGGGGGTGTCGTGGTGGTGCTATGGTTATGGCGCTATGGTTATTCCAACATTGAACGTGAAGGCTATAGGAAAATGGCCGCTTAGGTGGCGTGTGTGCAGAAGGAAATCTCAGAATTGAAATCTCCACCTGCGCATGCTCCATCTTCGCACCCATTTTCAGAGAAATCCATCGGGTCCAACCGCCAGCATATTAATGGCTCCCGCCTCACACCACCTTCCTCTATGCCTCGGGCCTGCAGCATCACCGACCCTGCTGATTGGGACCTCCCTCCTGTGATCCTGTCCACCGCCGCCGCACCCTCCCCTGGTGAGCTATAACAGGAATGTAAGATGCATCCTCATTTTCCCATCAATTTTGGGTGGAAAATAGGGCATTTTATAATCTGGAAAATATGGTAAATATATATTTGATGGCTAATAATTTATATGTCCCTCTAGCTGAAATTATCTTGGACCATTTTTCTTTTTGGGCAAATATTGTTTAATTAAGTTTTGTTTTTGTCTCAAGAATTATCTGCGAAAATATTGAATAGATAGAACTTCTGCAACAATCTCCGAACATCCAACCCTGTCCTGTTATAATGGAAGTAATAAGTCGGACTCGTAGTTCATTTAGGTATTGAGCTGAAATCCTGCATCTGCTCTCTGCTTGTCTTGGAAACAGAAAATTAATTTCGATGACCAAGCCGAGCAGTGCCGGGCTGTGTCAGGTAATTAGTCACTGTCGCTGGCTACTCAGGGTCTATCACTGTGCTAATCCATACACAAACCTCTACCATCCCCTAGTCACTCACAATTTAAAAGCCACTTTAACTACCTATTCCCACCGTTCAATCCAGAGCAGGCTTTGTGAAATTAGATTTTTTTTCTCGCATGTTTTCTTCTCCCTATTTATTGCCAGCAGAATTAATGCTGCTGATTTACATTTTTTTCCCTTTTTTTTTCTGTTTGATGAAGTCTACTGTTGATTAAGTAGAGCTTAGGGGAAAAAAAAATTATACTTCTGCAGCTTTCCTACTTGACTTGCCAGTTTATTAATGAAAGAAGCAAAGATATTGATGACCTACAAATTACAACCATAGCAATTAAAGGGTATATCTTTCCAAGCCTCTAATTAAAAAAGATTTCTTTTATATTGAAATACATTTTCACGCTATTATTTTGCTCAGATTTTCTTTTTTTCTTTTTTTTTTTCCCTTGAACATAAAACAAAGAAAAATAAATGGGCTGCAAAACACACATAATGGAAAAAACAGTTATATAATACAAAATAATAATAATAAAAAAGAAGATATTATTTTTGCTAAATACTGAAATAGATTTATGTTTTATAATCTTCTTTAGGTTATTACATACTACACAGCTATCTGTAAATAATGGTCTTCTTTTAGCATTTAATGTATAGTAATACACACACACACACACACACACAGTATATATAACTTGGAAAAACAGACATGTCAGGCACCACTAAGTGACCTATTCCTGTTCATTCACTATAGACTCCTTATGAGACAGCTGAACCACTGTCTCATAAGGAGTCTGTGATGCGTTGCAGATTACAGAATCCAATGACAATTCATAAGCAAAAAAGAGAAACAGCTCTCACCGGTTCTTCTTGTGGAGGTTTTATTGGAAGTCAGGGTTACATCATGCAGGGAGATGATGCAAGAGTGCCGGACTACGGCTTGCTATTTTGTGCAATGTGCACTTCCACAGGTCCCGTAACACACAGGACCCGTGGAAGTGCACATTGCACGAAACGGCAAGCCGTAGTCCGGGCACTCTTGCACCCCCCTCCCTGCGCTGATGTAACCCCAACTTCCAATAAAACCTACACAAGATGAACCGGTGAGTGCGGTTTCTCTTTTTTGATAATGAATTGTCATATATATACATATCTATATCTATCCACATATATGTAATTGTAGATAAATTACTTTAATATGTATTAATCATTTCAATTACATTTTTATAGAATATATTGCAGAAGTGTATGTCAATAAAACAGACTTATTATTAATTACTGCATATTAATACATTTTGATTACATATATAATAAAAAAATATACTGTGCATTGGCAAAGCTGAAGAAAAAAGGAACCAAATGAAACCTGTAAATAAAGATCTTCGCTGCTGTTATAAAGGACGTTGTCCAGAAGTAGTCGTAAAAAATGGTGATTTATTCGTCGCGTTTCGAAGTGTGTCCCCCATGAGTGAATTTCCTGAGGAAGAAGCAGAGACACGCTTCAAAACGCGTTGAATAATCACTTCACTTATAACAGCAGTGCAGAACTTTATCCATGGGTCTCATCTGGGTCGGTTTCTTTGGCTTTCCAATGTGTCTGTGGATCCTGCAGCAGCTGTTTGCACGCTTTCATATCGGTTGTATGGCACAATACTACAAGGTGAGGGGCTATCTCTTGTCCCTTTTCTCTTTTTACTGGGTAAGACCCTATTGTGCTTTCTTTGGCCGCACCTTCTTGTTTCAAACAAAATTATTAACACAATATTTTTGTTTTTTCCCATTTTTAATAAGCAGAACTCACAGAGATAAGACTTTTTCTATGGACACAAAAGGTCTTTTTCTTTCAAATATTGTTCACAAATTTGTCTAAACCAGTGCTAGTGAGCTCTTCTCCTTTTCTAATAAATCCACCTAACAGGCGTGGCATATCAAGATGCTGAATAGACGGGATTATTGCACAGGTGCACCTTAGGAAGTCCACAATAAAAGATCGCTCTAAAATGTGCAGTTGCACACTATTGGGAGAGTTTGAGGGTCAGAAAACAAGTTAGGCTACGTTCACACGGGGCGTTATTGCAATCTGCAGCAATGTTCTCATCCTGGGAGAGGACCTGGCACCACAAAATGTGACTGAGCAACATCAATAAGTCACATACGCAGGGTCCTAGAGGCATCGATCATGGCAACATCGTTGGAGATCACCGTGGGAGCAAAGGGAGCTGAATAAATAGCACAGCAGCATTCACACACACAAGACTGCGTTTTGTGAGGATCCATTCTGGGTGCAGTTCCTGCACCAAAAATGGATCCTCCCAAGACACGCCAAAACGCTGTGTTTGAATGTAGCCTTAAATCAGGTGTGATCACCATTTGCCAATCTGCCATTTGGACCTCTACAGTGAAAACAGGGATACCTCCGTGAAGACAACATCTCTTAAATGGACCAGATGCTATTGAATGTAAGCCTTTCCCAATCACGATGTAACAACTGTAACAAACTATAGTTAGTTGGAGACCCCAATGAGACCGCTATCAGGATAATGAGCTTCAGTCAGGTGGAAACCCTGATGAGGATAAAGAGCTACAGTCAGGAAGAGACAACGATGAGGACAACGAGCTGCAGTCAGGAGATGACCCCGATGTAAAAGGACAACCAGCTGTAGTCAAGGGGGAAACCTCAATGAGGACAACCATCCGCAGTCAAGATGAGACCCTGATGAGCTACAGTCAAGTGGAGACTCTGATGAGGATGATGAGGACGACAAGCTGCAGTCAGGTAGAGACCCTGATTACTATGACGAGCTACAGTCAGGTAGAGACTATGATGAGGACGATGAGCTGCAGTCTGGAAGAGACCTTAATGAGGATGACGAGCTGCAGTCAGGTGGAAACCTTGATGAGAATGACGAGCTGCAGTCAAGTGGAGACCCCGATGAGGATGATGAGCTGCAGTATAGTGGAGAAGCTAATTAAGGTGACAAGCTTGTCAGGTGGAGACCCCGATGAGAATGGCAAGCTGCAGTCTGGTCAAGACCCCGATGAGGAGGACGAGCTACAGTCAGGTGGAGACGCCGATGAGGACAACGAACTGCAGTCAGGAGATGACTCCAATGAGAGCAACAAGCCACAGTCAGGAAAAGACCCTGATGAGGACAACCTGCTGCATTCAAGTTGAGACCCGATGAGACAACATGCAGTCAATTGAGACAAAAACCAGCTACAGTCAGGTGGAGACAATGATGAGGGCGATGAGGAGGAAACCCCGATGAGGATGACAAGCTGCAATTAGTTGGAGACCCTGATTAGTATGATGAGCTACAGTGAGGTGGAGACTATGATGAGGATGATGAGCTGCAGTCAGGAAGAGACTCTGATGAGGACAACAAGCTGCAGTCAGGTGGAGACCCCGATGAGGGTGATGAGCTGCAGTATAGTGGAGACCCCTAATTGATTAGGATGACAAGCCTGTCAGGTGGAGACATAAATGAGGATGACGGGCCAGAATCAGGTGGCGACTCTGATGAAGATGAATAGCTGCAGACAGGTGGAGACCCTGATGAGCTTCCCTGAGACGATTTCTGACAGTTTGTGTAGAAATTGTTTGGTGCTACAAATAGATTGCTGCAGAAGCAATCACGGGCAACAGCTTTGGTGGACATTTCTGCCATCAGCATGACAATTACACGCTTCGTCCATGTCTGCAACAACTGTGGCATTGTGCTGTGTGATAAAAATACATATTTTAGAGTGACCTTCTATTGTGGCAGCCTAAGGCACACCTGTGCACTAATCATGTGTCTGCTCAGCATCTTCATTTGCTGCACTGTGAGATGGATGTAGAAGTTCTCCCTAAGGGTATGTGCCCACAATCCGGAGGCACTGTGTGTTGGATGCTGTGCCTCCGGACCTGCGGGAAACCGAGGGCGAACGCTGCCTGTACCCATGATCTGCGTTTCGGTGCAGGGAGGCTTCTCCCTGCGTTCACCAGCTGGAGCTTGCTTCCAAGGTCGCAGCAGTAAATTAACATGCTGCAGAGATGCGGAAGAACGGCAACCCGCACCGCAGGTGAAAACATGCTAGGGCGAGGAGAAGCACAGTGAGCATGGGATCTCATGAAATCCTATCCACTGTGCTGGTACTGTACAAAGCAGCGTTTTTGACATAGCGGTAATATGCTGCATCCACAATGCTGCTATTACTGATCATATGCACGCAGCCTAAGGCCCTTTCACATAGGTTTTTCGTAATTCGAGATGCGTGAATAAACGCATCTGCGCTTTGCGAATAACGTTCACTTGCGCATCGGTTTGGGTTTTCCCATAGAAGTATAGGGGACTTGCGGCAGATGCGCAAGTGCGTTTTGCACTTGCGGCAGTTGCAGCGAAAAAAACGTTCGGAGCAGTACCGAGCTCCTTCTCAGGGAACATCCTGAAAGAGCTCGGTAGTTGCTCGAACGCGTTGAAATAAACCTCTATACAGTACTCACGTCCCCAGTGTCGTTGGTTATGTTCTCTCTGGCAGCACGCGACTATAAAGGTACTTCGTCAAAATACCTGATACATCTCTGTACTTTAGTAACAATACATAATGATACATTGAATGTATTTATATATATATATATATAACATACCCTGTGTATGTGTGTGTGTCTATATATATATGTATGTATATATATATATATATATATATATATATATATATATTTTGTTACACAGGTAATTGTAAATCTAATACACGTCTGGTGAACTTATACATATTGGTACATTTTAATTGTATATGGCTTAAGGTAAGCTTATTTTGTCGATCATTTGTCAATCATTTATTTTTTATAATGTCAATTTTTATTTTAATAATTTTTTTCCTTCAGTTTTTTTTATTCTTTTATTTTTTCTTATACTGGCAAACATAAAGCCCCAAGTTATTGTACTTTAACAGGCCATTGCCTTTGTGTCAGCATACACTTTTCTACCTAATTAGATTGAAAAGAAAAAAAAAGAACGCATAAAGGTAGCCATTATGTACATTATTTTCAGTATATGGTACTTAATAGACACATTATAAGAAGGTTTACAGGAGGGTATTGCTTCCAGTAACCCAAAATGGTGCTTGGTCCATAGCAATTAGCCTAAATTAAGGCAGTCAGTGAAAATGTCACTCATTGAGCAGTATATTAATGTTCATTCATAAGTCAGTAGCACGTTTCACGAGCCGCATATCTAAAATCAAGAAGCTTTAATGTTTTACGATGGAATCAGAAAAGCTTTTATCTCTCCTTTGACCCTCCATCCCTTCAAGCCTCCTACTCGATGTAACATCGAAAAGTCAGAACCATTACACCAGTGTCAAATATCTCTGGAATTCAGATTCTATTATAGTCAGTAACAATTAACATTGGCATTCTGAAAAAGTCAGGTGCTATTATGCACAGAAGGAGAAGTGAAAGGAATAACAGCTTAATGATATCTGCCTACGACCAGTATTATGAATTATGAAAATGGAGACTTCTTAAGACACTGGTTTCGGATACATAGAATTAACCCCTGAATCGTGCTAGATAACGCTCCTCAAGGACAACCTTAGAGGAGATGTATCACTTATTTTATAATTATTTATATTTATTTACTAAACATTCTAATGTGATTTTCCTTGTTTGCACTTCGTCTTTTTCTATTTTTGTAGTTAATATTGTGATGTCATTGAGATACATGTTTTTCATGCAATAAAACTTTTCTTTTTAGCCGTATACTCCTTTGTTCTCCTGTTTGTTCTAGCTTCTACGGAGTGGCCGTAAGGTTTGTGGTGTCATAATACACATGGCCTGGGGCATAACTACAACAGGTGCAGGGGTTGCAATCGCACCCGGGTCCAGGAGTCTACGGGGCCCCAAAACTCCCTTTGGCCTATAGAAAAAGACTAATGCTATTAGAGATTTGCAACAATTGGGGGCCCCTTTGCAGCTTTTGCATCAGGGCCCATAAGCTTCAAGTAATGCCACTGCACATGGCCATATCTATACTATTATGATGCATCCAAAGATTTGTGGTTGATTCTTCCCTTTTCTAATCTAATTTTTTTTCTGCAGTTAGATTTTTAAAAAAATGTCTTTAATAGTTTTCTCTCCATGTCAATCTTGCCCAAATTGCTTTTACTCTACAGCAACCACATGGATACAAGGTATTGGGAGATGTTCAGTGACTTCTGGGAGTGTGTTACAGGCATTTTCCTGTGTCCTGTGTAGAGGTTATAGTGCGGGTAGGGGATGAAAGAGGTTAGCTATGAAAAGTGGAATCTGCTGTTTATCTACACATAACTAGTACCTTTTCGTGTATTCCTGTCTGTGATGATAATAAGACTGCTGGAAAAGAGATGTATATGAGAAAAAGTCAGCATAATTAAGGCTCAGTACACAGAGAAAAAAGTGAGATTTCAGGATTTTTTTCATGCAGAGAGAAGGAGAAGGTTAACTGTTAATAGTGGATCCTGTTTTTCTCTGTGTAACTGGCACCTTCTATTGTATCCTACCTGTGATGATAATGAGACTACTGGAAAGTGAACTCTACAAAGAAGAAGTGTAGCATAATTGGAGATTCAGTGCCAGAGAAAAGATTGTTAACAAAGACACTGATGTGTAATAAACAAAAGGTGATGTTCTGATGATACATTTCCTTTAACATTATATTAATCTTCCTAATGATGTGAAAATGAGTGGGAAAAAACAGGCTTGGCAATTGAAAAAAAGATTAAGGGTCACACTTGGCGTGGTTCCAGCGATCCCGACAACAATATGACCTGGTCAGGATCACTGGAACATCGCTACGTGGTCGCTGGTGAGATGTCAAACAGTCAGATCTACTCAACGACGCAGCAACAACACGGTGACCGATATAGCGACCTCGACGGTCGTTGGGACCTGTCACACAGCAGCTAGTCTGACGACTCAGACCTACGTGGCTGAGTTCTGAGTCGCCAACGAGGTAATTGTTAAGGCGTCAAACACACCGATGCATGCTGCCCAGCGGGAACCGACGATCAAAAAATGGTCCAGGCCATTCCAACATGATCGGCGAAGTCACAGCGGGGACCCGTCGCTGCTACATGTCAAACATAGCGAGATCGCTGGCAAGGTCGCTGTTATGTCACAAAACCTGTGACGCAAGAGCAATCTCACTAGCGATCTCACTATGTGTGATGGGGGCTTAAGTGCTCTCAGTTTAAGAAACAAACAAAAAAGCAACTTGTATTTGTTATACCTTTTAATAGCTAACAAAAATAAAATAAATGATGTTAGGGCCCTTTCACATCAGCGTTTTTTTCAAATCGCGCAGATGCGGTGAAAAACGCATCTGCGCGATTACCGATACCGGCTGCACTTGCGGCACGGTTGCGGTAAACGCCATACAAGGTATAGGCGGATTGCGGCAGGTGCGGCAAGTGCGGTTTTGGCACTTGCGGCAGGTGCGGCCGCGAAAAAAACCGGGCTGACAGCATTTTTTTTCGCGGGCACCTGCCGCAAGTGCCAAAACCGCACTTGCCGCACATGCCGCAAGTCGCCTATACCTTGTATGGCGTTTACCGCAACGGCGCCGCAACCGTGCCGCAAGTGCAACGGTATGCGGTAATCGCGGCAGATGCGTTTTTTTCACCGCATCTGCCGCGATTTGAAAAAAACGCTGATGTGAAAGGGCCCTAACAAAGCTTTCCAGACTGCTTACGTCTCTTCATTAGACTTGGTAGAACAAAGCACCTGAAGAAACCCAAATACATACAGTATACCATGCACATGAAGGACAGATCAATCGAATTTCAATGCAGATCCAGAACAAAATAGGAGAAAGAACTGTAGTTCTGGAGAAGTGGTATAACTAAAGTTAGTAGAGGGTTTATTGTGGTTCCCGGACCCCAGGAAGGACTAAGGGGTTCTACTGATCCATTGGATACGCCCAATTCTAAAAAAAGACCCATAAAAGTTTGGGGTCACATGGAGATTTTACATTTAGGCTTGAATGCTGTATGTCATTGCTTCGTTGAAACTTGCCATGTGTGTAGCCCCTTGGGCTGGAGATGACTTATTTTCCTGATTTCAGACCTTATGTATGTAGACAGGGAAAAATCACAATGACCTCTTGATGGCTGAAAGGAAAAGTCACACGTGATGCGAAACTGCAGTTTTTCTTCTTGTGTCTTGTAGGCAGTAGTGTAACTGTTGGGGGGCAGAGGGTGTGGTCATCCTGGGCCCGCGAATAGAGGGACCCATCCGGAGCCATCACTACAATTAACTATATGCTGCACCTGCCAATAGGGCAGACATAATGGAGTGATACTCTATTTACACATAGGACTAAGGTGTGCGTGATCTGATGTGATTTAGGGGCACTAGTCAGGTAAATTTGCATATGCCGGGACGGCATTAAAAGATCATTTTTTTCCAATATTAATTGCTATTGTTCTAAGTATCAGAGACATCATTCAGAAGTCGGAATCATGTTATAAATTGTACTGGGGCAGAAACTGAGACTTCCCTATAAAAAAAAAGGGGGTCATCAGAAAATGGTCTACTGATTAAATCAGTTTTTGAGTTATTTATTTTTTTTATTTATTCAGTTATTTTTTTTTTTCATACAACTTTTATTAAAAATATAAAATAAAAATCACTAGGGTTGTTTTAGACTCTAACGTCCTGTCGTTTCAGGAAACCACACGTGTATAGAGCAATATTGAAAAGACTAGGACACCATCTGTTGTATTGAAGTATCTAATGAGTGTGTGCAAAGATCGATGTCAAAGAAGAAGGAACAGGAGGATTGTGATTGGTGGATCTTGTGCATAAAGTTGTTTCCTGAAGAAAAAAAAAAAACAAAGCAGGAAGTGCTTTGGTGTTTATCGATTTAGAGGCAATGCACTCTTTTTTTTTTTGCTACAGGTAAAGTTGTTCCCTGTCTCTGATGATAAGGAGCCTGCTGAAAACTCTCCCTGAAAGGACAGGAAGTGTCTAAAATATTCCAGTGGCCAGGGAAAAATAGACAAAAATAAGATATATTTTTAGATAAAGATCACGATGTAAAAAAAAAATTAAAACAAAATAAAATAACCACTGGAACTACACAAAGAGAATTGGGGATCAGAGAGAGAAGAGCTGCTGGTAGAGGGTCAGGCTGACCAAGATAAATATCAACACTATAGCAGGAACTAACGCGTTTCCTGCATTAGAGTGAATTAATGGCCAAATAAGTTTGCATTCCATGTAGGAAGTGCGGTGATTTCTTCTATAGTGTGTATCGAATAAAAAAAAATGTTCCTTGTAACAGAAAAGCTCAATTTAAACAATAGGTAATTTTCTGGTGACTTCCTTTAAGAAACATTCCCAATGTGTTATACGCAGAAAAATCTACAACGGCTCAGACAGTGCCCCGGCCCAATAAATAATTTGATGTCACTTTCCACCAGAATTCCAAATGATAGCCATATAACATTTATGAAAGACAACTTTAAGAAAGATCTTTATGTAATAAAAACTCTGTTTTTTCCACTTCTTGGCATAAAATCCAGTCATAGAAATGAGTGATTTTCTGAAATTCTGCCAAAGTTGGATGGTTGAGCAAGTCATTAGATTAGTCTGTTTATACAGAAACAAGTAAAACTAAGAAATGCTTCAATACTACTGAGGTGCGTTCCCCTAACGGATGCAATGACCACTCCGACATAATTAAAGGAAACCTATTAAAATTTAGCTTGTGTTGTGAATTTGTTTCTAGAAAAAAATGAATGACAATTAAAATTCTGCCGAGGACTTCGACACATACTTCAAAAATAAGATCGACCAGACAAGGCAAACTTTTACTGTCCCACCACCCCAACACCTCCATATACCAGACCTCTCCCCTTCCCTCACAACCTCCCTCTCCAACATCACTGAAGGAGAGCTCACTCATCTCCACTCCAAATCACACCTCACCTCACTTGTTCACTTGACTCCATCCCTTCCTAACTGCCCCCCAAGCTTACTAACACGCTCATCCCAGCCATAAGCCATCTCTTCAATCTATCGCTATCTTCTAGAACCTTCCACTCTGCCTTCAAAGATGCCACCATCAAACCCATCCTCAAAAAGCCAAACCTTGATGCGACTGCCATGCACCGCTATTGCCCTATATCGCTTCTCCAATTTGCTTCCAAACTCCTTGAGCAGCATGTCCATGCTCAACTTCCTTCTCACCTCTCGTCTCCCTCCTTGACAACCTCCAATCTGGCTTCTGTCCCCACCAAAATTACTAAAGACTTACTCACTGCCAAATCCAAAAGACAGTTCTCCATCCTCCTTATTCTAGACCTGTTCTCTGCCTTCGACATAGTTGACCACTGCCTACTGCTTTCTTCCCTAGGCATCAAAGACCTTGCCCTATCCTGGATTGCCTCATACCTCTCTGACTGCACATTTAGCATTTCCCACTCCCACACTACCTTCTCATCCCACCCTCTTTTTGTCGGAGTCCCACAAGGCTCTGTCCTGTGACCCCCTACATTTCTCCATCTACACCCCTGGCCTAGGACAGCTCATAAAGTCCCATGGCTTGGCTTCCAGTACCACCTGTACGCAGATGACATTCAGATCTACCTCTCTGGCCCAGACGTCACCTCTCTGCTTTCCAGAATTCCAGAGTGTCTGTCAGCCATATCCTCCTTCTCCTTTCGCTTCCTAAAACTTAATTAAGACAAAACTAAACTCATCATCTTACCTCCAACTCATATATTTTCCCTACCCGATCTAACTATCATGGTAAATGGCATCACGCCAAACTCTTGCCACCTCTGGTCGCCTCCAGCTGAAAAATATTTCCAGGATCTGTCCTTTCCTTAACCTCCCTGGCGGTATGATTATGTCAGGAATTTTGTGCTAAAAGCGGTACCATTTTTTGCATGGAAATTTGGTGTTATGTATTGTAGGCAGGACAGTGATGACAGTGTAGGATGAGCAAATGTAAAATCAGGTGATACAGTGTAATCTGACAGGATTACACTGTATCACTTGACTTTATTTGTGTATTGTCACTTTTAGACTTTTCTTTACATTTACATTTAAATCTCCCGCCAGTTCCGCCTCCCATGAGCCCCTGCGGCTCACAGAGACGGAACCAGGAAGTGAGAAGGGGCTCGCACCGGCTCTCGCCGGCGATCACAGCAGGGACATCGCTGGATCACCGGGGAGATGGTAAGAAGCTCCGCTGCGCCCGCTTTGCAATTTGCCCCGAGCGTGACTCGGGGTTACCGCTTCTGTCAGTGAAAATTAACCCCGAGTCACGCTCGGGAATACCGCCAGGGAGGTTAATCTACCAAAATGCTTGTACATGCCCTCATCATATCCCCCTTGATTACTGCAACCTCCTCCTCTGTGGCCTCCCTGCTAACACTATCGTACCTCTCTAGTCTTTCCTCGACACTGCTGCCTGACTAATCCATTTCTCTCCTTGCTTCTCCAGTTTCTCCCCTCTGCAAATGCCTTCAGTGGTTCCCAATTCACCAGCAAATCCAGTTCAAACTACTAACACTGACCTACAAAACCGTCCACAACCTGTCCCATCCCTATATCTCTGAACTTATCTCCCAATATCTTACCTCACGTAATCTTTGATTCTACCAAGACCTCCTCCTCATCTACACACTTATTTGTTCCTCACACAACTACCTCAAAAACTTCTCCTGAGTATCCCCCATCCTCTGGAATTCTACACCCCAACACGTCCGATTATCCACCACACTTGGATCCTTCAGACAGAACCTGAAAATCCATCTCTTCAGGAAAGCTTACAGCCTACAATGACCATTCTGCCGCCTCATCACCACCACCAGAGCTGCCGCACACCGACCTTCTGCCTCTTCCCCATTATCCTGTAGAATGTAAGTCCGTAAGGACAGGGTCCTCTTCCCTCTGTAGCAGTCTGTCATTGTTAATTTGTTTACTGTAAACTATATCTATAATTTTGTATGTAACCCTTTCTCTCTCATGTACAGCACCATGGAACTAATGGTGCTATAATAATAATAATAATAATAATAATAATAACAACAACATACATACATTTACCAGCAGGAAAAAATACACCACTAAGCAGTCTGTTATAGATAATAAAAATCCAGTACTACTATCCAGTGTCTGTAAAAATATTTTCTTTTATGGAACCAATCCATATAAACACCCAAACAAAAGGAGGGGGAATTTAAAAACTGAAATGTTTCGCATTTAGTACTATGATTAAGAGTGCATAATGCACTCAAAGGGCATCAGATTTTTAAATTCCCCCTCCTTTTCTTGTGTGTGTTTTTATGGATTGATTCAATAAAATGAAAGATTTTCATGGCTTCTGGATAGTAGTGCTGGGTTTTTGCTTTTGTGGTCATTATGCTGAGCTGCACCAGCTGATCTAACACCTTCTCGTCCACGATGATTCCCAGCTTCCTTGATTCCAAGGCAGGTGAGCTCTAAAACGTCTTGTTTTGATACCTCAGTCTCTCAAAGAGTCCACTTAAAGAAGCTGCCAAGGAAAACAAGTTTTCACATATTCATTGACTAGGGAACAACTTGCTGATTACTGGATGTCCCACCACCTGGACTTACACCAATTGGCAGATCAAGGAATCTTTATCCACCAATATAGCACAGCAGTTTGGACGGCCAAACCGTTGCTTCTTTAATTCTTCATGGAGATTACCGTATATACTCGTGTATAAGCCGAGTTTTTCAGCACAAAAAATGTGCTGAAAAGTCCCCCCTCGGCTTATACACGAGTATATACGGTAATAAAAAAAAAAAAAAAAAAATATACCCGGCTGTATACAGCCCCCCCCCGTGGTATACCGGGCCCCCCCTGTGGCAACCTGTAAAGGAAGCGATGATTATACTTATCGGGTCGCTGTCGCCGACGCCGCCGCTCTGTCACCGTCCGTCACCGCGCTCCTCCTGGTCTTCATGCTTCCTTCACCGTCGCACAGGAAATGACGTCATTTTCTGTGCGCCGGTGAAGGAAGCATGAAGACAGGAAGGAGCGCGGTGACGGACGGTGACAGAGCGGCGGCGTCGGCGTCGGCGACAGCGACCCGATAAGTATAATCATCGCTTCCTTTACAGGTTGCCACAGGGGGGAGGGCTGTATACAGCCGGGTACCGCTGTATACAGCGGGGGCTGCTGTATACCCCTCTGGGGCTGCTAAATACCCCTCTGGGGCTGCTGTATACCCCTCTGGGGCTGCTGTATACCCCTCTGGGGCTGCTATATACCCCTCTGGGGCTGCTGTATACCCCTCTGGGGCTGCTGTATACAGCTCTGGGGCTGCTGTATACAGCTCTGGGGCTGCTGTATACCCCTCTGGGGCTGCTGTATACAGCTCTGGGGCTGCTGTAAACAGCTCTGGGGCTGCTGTATACCCCTCTGGGGCTGCTGTATACCCCTCTGGGGCTGCTATATACCCCTCTGGGGCTGCTGTATACCCCTCTGGGGCTGCTGTATACCCCTCTGGGGCTGCTGTATACAGCTCTGGGGCTGCTGTATACAGCTCTGGGGCTGCTGTATACAGCTCTGGGGCTGCTGTATACCCCTCTGGGGCTCCTGTATACCCCTCTGGGGCTCCTGTATACCCCTCTGTGGCTGCTATATACCCTCTGGGGCTGCTATATACCCCTCTGGGGCTGCTGTATACCCCTCTGGGGCTGCTGTATACAGCTCTGGGGCTGCTATATACCCCTCTGGGGCTGCTATATACCCCTCTGGGGCTGCTGTATACCCCTCTGGGGCTGCTGTATACAGCTCTGGGGCTGCTGTATACCCCTCTGGGGCTGCTGTATACCCCTCTGGGGCTGCTATATACCCCTCTGGGGCTGCTGTATACCCCTCTGGGGCTGCTGTATACAGCTCTGGGGCTGCTGTATACAGCTCTAGGGCTGCTGTATACCCCTCTGGGGCTGCTCTATACCCCTCTGGGGCTGCTCTATACCCCTCTGGGGCTGCTGTATACCCCTCTGGGGCTGCTCTATACCCCTCTGGGGCTGCTATATACCCCTCTGGGGCTGCTGTATACCCCTCTGGGGCTGCTGTATACAGCTCTGGGGCTGCTATATACCCCTCTGGGGCTGCTGTATACCCCTCTGGGGCTGCTGTATACCCCTCTGGGGCTGCTGTATACAGCTCTGGGGCTGCTGTATACCCCTCTGGGGCTGCTGTATATACCACTGGGGAGGCTACTGTATACTACCACTGGGGAGGCTGCTGTATACTACCACTGGGGAGGCTGCTGTATACCACTGAGGGGGCCTGTATACCACACTGCTGGGGGCTGTATACCTGTGCTGGGGTCCACCCTCGGCTTATACACGAGTCAATAGGTTTTCCCAGGTTTTGGGGCAAAAGTAGGGGGGTCGGCTTATACACGGGTCGGCTTATACACGAGTATATACGGTACTTAAAAAAAAAAAAAGAACATTAGGAATAAAAAAGGAAAGAAGTTGCAGGTTGAGCATGGGCAATACCAATCCATTCTAATGGGTATAAAAGTTCTCCCATCATTTTGGGTTCAAGCGGTAGGACCTCCAACGATCAACAAGTCATCACCTATCCTGGTAAGTGACGTTGTTTTCACCGGGCAACTTCTTTAAATAATCAAGCATTGCATAACACTTCAAAGCAACATTAGGGAGATTCATATACCTTACAAACCTACAATGTTGATAAGTGAAGGAAAGTATGTGGCAATAGCCTTTTCAATAGCCAATGTCAAAGAAAAGAGGCATAACCCTAGATCACAACTTTAATTTTTTGTTGCCCATCAAGTAAAACCAAACCAGATTCTTTTCCTACAAATTTAACCCAATATTCCACTCATATAAGCTTTGTGTCTATGACTTAGATACAAAGACGCTGAGTCTTGCAGATATTGACATATTTTACAGCTCAGATAAGAACTCTGCCCAGTTTCAGAAGCACCTTGTGGTCACGTGAGTCACTTTCATAAACAAAGATCTGTTGCTTTTGACAATTTCGACACTTATGTGAAACAATAACCTCTTTCCTCCCCACAGCCGGCCTGTTTCTCAATACATCCACCTTTTCTTGTAAATCCTTTTGCTCTTCCAGTACTGGGTGTCAGAGCATGAGAAGACAACGCTTAACCAAACATTTACAGGTTACTCAGTGATTCCGGGGGAAGGTATTGTGTGATGCCTACACATCCTACTTACGACTGCTTCCAAAACATGATTAGTCAGATTCTCTCTAAATAACACAGAAACCTCAAATTGTCAAGGGTGGGGGGTGAGAAGCGCATAAATTTCCTCATTCCTTTTACTTGTGGTCAAAACTGTTTTATGTAAGAAACTTTCATTTTAAGGTTATCGTTTTGAGACAATTTTAAGAATAAACCATGAAGGTGTTGGGACAAAACATAAAATGTTCTTATTATGACACAGTTGCATCACACAATGTCCTTAGTGACTCTCAAAATGACAAATTATTGTTGTTCTAGTAAGCTCGGTTGTCCCTAACAGAGTCCAACCAGGGTCTGTTTGTAGTGAGCACTGTACACGAAAGATTAATACAGCAAAGTCAATTTCCATTCATTGGTTTGGTGCTTATAAATTGGTAAGCTACTGTTTTTAAATTACTTGTGTAGGTCCAGAAAAACCTGACTCACAAGTTTTATATAAACCTCAAAATTTCTGTTCAAAGCAGTAAATTTTCACTTCAGTAAGAAAGTGGATGAAGTCCAGCGCCACCTTTAGGTAGCTCCTCAAAGTCATAGTCGCTTTCTAACAAGCTTTTTAATATGACAAGGGATTTGTGCCAGATCAGAACCCCAAACTACAGATGCTGCGTTTCGGGGTAACTGCCCCTCATCAGTGTAGTGTGTGGGATATTCTGATCTGGCTGTGTGAGTGGGCTAAGACGAGGTCTGGGAACTTGCTATCTACGTTGTGGAGAGGAGTTTTCCTGCAACCATAAGAAGACAGTTAAGTAGGTAAGGAGATTTAAAGCCACATCCCTCCTCTAGGAAATATGCAAATTTTCACTTCAGTAAGGAAGCAACTATGACTTTGAGGAGCTACCTAAAGGTGGCGCTGGAGTTCATCCACTTCGCTGGAACATCGCAATGTGATCACTAGTGAGATGCCAGACAGGCAGACTTACCAGTGATCACCCAGCGATGCGCTCAGGGTCTCGGGCGCAGACTGGGGGGGATCGCTGGTAAGTCTGCCTGTCACACACAGCGATGCAGCCTGGCCAGCGGGAGATCGCCGATTGAAAAATGGTCCAGGCCATTTGTTACCGATCAGCGATCTCCCAGCGGGAGGCCGATCGCTGGTGCGTGTCACACACAGCGATATCGTTGGTGAGGTAGCTGCAACATCACAAAACCTGTGATGTTGCAGTGATATTGCTAGCGATATCGCTGTGTGAAGTCCCTCTTAATGAAGTCATTGCTCGCTGGGTAAGAAAGTAGGTAAATAGCCCTCCTCCAAGAAAAAAGAAAACTGTCATTCCAACACCCTTAATTAGATACTTATGCTAGTCATACACACTAGATGGTTGTTGGTTGATTGTTCAATCAATAAGCATCTCTCTCGGTACTCCAATACACAGTCCAGACAAGCCCTTATGAATAGTGATAAGCAGAGCTATGGAAGTTTGAGTTCTGGTGGTTTAGCTTGACTTTTTTCTTAAAGGTCTTTTCAGGACCAAAACCTCACCAGAAACGTACTTGAAAACAATGATTGGGCAATTTGGCTCTCCGCCCACATACAGCCAGCCATAAGCAAAACATCCAGGGGCGCGAGAGTGGGGTTTTATTATTTTTTATTTTGCAAACACATTACAGCCGATAACTCTGCTTTTACCCCCAGTGGGAGCCGATCAAACACTGCAAGGGACTTGCACTGGGTCAAGCACCGATTGTGCCTGCGCACAACGATGCACACTGGAGTGCTATAGACATGTAAAGCACCCAAACTCTTACCTCAAATTGGTTCAGTCATCTCTACTCATGGATTCTGTATGAGAGAGCTACTGAGTGTCTTTAGGAAAACAATGTGTTTGACAGTCCAAAATCAGGGCAAAACTCGGCAATATTAGTAACATAGTTTTTAAGGTTGAAGCAAGACTTTAAGTCTTTTAGTTCAAACTCATTAGCCTAACACTGGTTCCCCAAATCCAGGCTCAGGGCCGCCAACAGTGCATGTTTTCAAGGATTCCTCAGTATTGCACAGGGGTTGGAATCATTACTTGTGCATTTGATCACATTAACACCTGTGCAATACTAAGGAAATCCTGAAATCCTGCACTGTTGGCGTCCTCGAGGCTTGAGTTGGGGACTCTCGCCTAACATGTTGTTCCAGAGGAATGCAAAAAAAAACTGGCAAACATAAGCCTACATTGGGGAAAAAAAAATCCTTCTGACTGCAATATGCATCAGACTAGTTCCTGGATCAACGCTCCTATCAAAGAATCTAGTATATATAAACTGGTAATATTATAGTTTTCAAAGAAAGGCATCCAGGTCCTTCTTAATATGTTAGTAGTGGACTCACTCATTAAAAACAACAATCATGCGGCAGAGAGGTCCATAGTTTCACTGCTCTTACAGTAAAGAATCCGCATCTGTGATTATGATTAAACCTTCTTTCCTCCAGACGTAGAGAACGCCCCCTTGTTCCCGTCTCAGGCCTAAGCGTAAAAAGATTATTAATAAGGTCACTGTACTGTCCCCTCATATATTTATATATTATTATAAGATCACCCCATAGCCTTTATTTTTCCAAACTAAATAACCCCAAGTTTAATAACCTGTCTTGGTATTGCAGACCCCTCAGTCCCCAATAACCTTGGTCTTTCTTCACTGCAACCACTCTAGTTCAGCTATGTCTTTCTTATACACCGGAGACCAGAATTGTACACAGTATTCTAAGTGTGGTCGCACTAGTGACTTGTATAGAGGTGAAAATTATGTTCTCCTCATGAGCATCTATGCCTCTTTTAATGCATCCCATTATTTTATTTGCCTTTGCAGAAGCTGCCTGACACTGAGCACTAAATGTGAGCTTGTCATCTACCCATACACCCAGGTCTTTTTCAGTGACAGTTTTGCCAGTGTTTTACAATTAAGCACATAATTATACCTTTTATTTCTTCTGCCCAAGTGCATGACCTTACATTTATCCCCATTAAAGCTCATTTGCCATTTATCAGCCCAAGCTTCTAGTTTACAAATATCCTCCTGTAATATAAAATTGTCCTCCTCTGTATTGATTACCCTGCAGAGTTTAGTCATCTGCAAATATTGAGATTGTACTCTGTATGCCCCCTACAAGGTCATTAATAAATATGTTAAAAAGAAAGAGGCCCAATACTGACCTCTGTGGTATCCCACTATTAACTGTGACCCATTCTGAGTGTGTTCCATTAATAACCACCCTTTGTTTCCTATCTCTGAGCCAGTTCTTACCCACCTACACATATTTTCCCCTATTACCATTGCTCTCATTTAATGTATCAACCTTTGGTGTGGCACCGTATCAAAAGCTTTTGAAAAATCCATATACACCATGTCCACTTTAATTCTTTGGTCCAGTCCAGAACTTACTTCTTCATCGAAGCTTATCAGATTAGTTTGACAGGAACGGTCCCTTGTAAACCCATGTTGATGTTGGGTCATGAGGTTATTTTTTTCCAGATACTCCAGTATAGCATCTCTTAGAAAACCCTCTAGGATTTTATTACAGTAGAGGTTGAGCTTACTGGCCTATAATTTCCAAGTTCAGTTTTTGTCCCCTTTTTGAATATTGGCACCATATTTGCTATACGTGAGTCCTGTGGTACAGATCCTGCTATTATGGAATCTTTAAATATTAAAATAATGGTGTATGAGGTACTTAATTTCTGCATTACTCTGAGGTGTATCCCATCTGGGCCCGGTGATTTGTCAATTTTAGTGATTTTTAGGCTGTGCCGTATTTCCTGCTGGGTTAAGCAGGTGACATTTAATGGCGAGTTTTTGTTATCACTTGTTGTCTGTCATGGGATATTCTTGTGTAAGTACTGTTGAAAAAAAGTCATTTAGCATATTGGCTTTTTCCTCTTCCTCATCCACCATTTCACCCAGACTATTTTTAAGGGGGCCAACACGATCATTTTTTAGTTTCTTACTATTTATGAAGTTTAAAGAACATTTTGGGATTTTTTTTACTTTCTCTGGCAATGAGTCTCTCTGCTGCCTTGATGTGCTTTTTACAGATGTTATTTAATTTTCTGTATTTAGCCATCTTAAGTCTAATGTCTATGGAAGCCCTAAGAACATTTAATTTAAAACATGTTAATGACTATTTGGGGTCTTTAATCTATCTGGGAATTATAAGAATGTTACACTAAAATTTTGTGGATTTTAATCTGAACAAGGTTGCGAGATGGATTTATACTACTCCATTGGATTAATTAGAGTTAGTCACCTTTGAAGTCAATGTCCTGCCCTACAATGGCCTGCTCTAATAGGTGGCACTATAAAGTGTGCTTTCCTTCTCTTGGAGCAGAGCAAAGAGCGAATGCCTAAGGCTGTTTATCTCAATGTTTTGCTGCAGCACTGTCTCCATGAAGTCATCGCTGCTGACAATAAGATTCCAAAGACCAGGGGTGGGCGATTAAAGCACTTTTTTTTAATGAACTAAAGTCAGGGAATATGGGTTTTCTGAAACAGGAAAACTAACTTTAAAGAAAGTTCCTTCCAATGGGAGCTACAAGTTGAACATACAGTCATATGAAAAAGTTTGGGCACCCCTCTTAATCTTACTCTTTTTTTTTTTGTTTAAAATTGTTTTTTTGCAACAGCTATTTCAGTGTGATATATGTAATAACTGATGGACACAGTAATATTTCAGATTTGAAATGAGGATTATTGTACTAACCAAAAGTGTGAAATATGCATTATTTCAAAATTTGACAGGTGCCAAAGTATGGGCACCCTTCTGATTTTCATGATTTGAATACTCCTAACTACTTTTTACTGACTTACTGAAGCACTAAATTGGTTTGGTAACCTCATTGAGCTTTGTACTTCATAGCCTGGTGTATCCAATCATGAGAAAAGCTATTTCAGGTGTCCATTTGCAATTGTTCTCCTAGTTGCATCTTCTCTGAGGAGTGGCATCATGGGCTCCTCAAAACAGCTCTCAAATGATCTGAAAAAAAAAGATTGTTCAACATAGTTGTTCAGGGGAAGGATACAAAAATTGTCTCAGAGATTTAACCTGTCAGTTTCCACTGTGAGGAACATAGTAAGGAAATGGAAGACCACAGGGACAGTTCTTGTAAAGGCCAAAGTGGCAGGCCAACAAAAATTATCAGAAAAGCAGAGAAGAAGAATGGTGAGAACAGTCAAGAACAATCCACAGACCACCTCCAAAGACCTGCAGCATCATCTTGCTGCAGATGGTGTCACTGTGCATCGGTCAACAATACAGCGCACACTGCACAAGGAGAAGCTGTATGGGAGAGTCATGCGAAAGAAGCCGTTTCTGCATGCACGCCACAAACAGAGTCGCCTGAGGTATGCAAAAGCACATTTGGACAAGCCAGTTTCATTTTGGAAGAAGGTCCTGTGGACTGATGAAATAAAACATTGAGTTGTTTGGTCATACAACAAGGCGTTATGCATGGCGCCACAAAAACACAGCATTCCAAGAAAAACCTTGCTACCCACTGTCAAATTTGGGGGAGGGTCCATCATGCTTTTGGGCTGTGTGGCCAATGACGGCACCGGGAATCTTGTTAAAGTTGAGGGTTGCATGGATTCCACTCAGTATGGCAGATTTTTGAGAATAAAGTTCAAGAATCAGTGTCAAAGTTGAAGTTACACGGGGATGGATCTTTCAGAAAGACAATGATCCAAAACACCGCTCCAAATTATTCAGGCATTCATGCAGAGGAACAATTACAATGTTCTGGAATGGCCATCCCAGTCCCCAGACCTGAATATCATTGAACATCTGTGGGATGTTTGAAGCGGCTGTCCATGCTCGGCGACCATCAAACTTAACTGAACTGGAATTGTTTTGTAAAGAGGAATGGTTAAAAATACCTTCATCCAGGATCCAGGAACTCATTAACAGCTACAGGAAGTGACTAGAGGCTGTTATTTTTGCAAAAGGTGGATCTACTAAATATTAATGTCACTTTTCTGTTGAGGTGCCCATACTTTGGCACCTGTCAAATTCTGAAATAATGCATATTTCACATTTTCGGTTAGTACAATAAACCTCATTTCAATCATGAAATATTACTGTGTCCATCAGTTATTACATATATCACACTGAAATAGCTGTTGCAAAAACCCACATTAAAAAAAAATAAAAAATGAGTAAGATTAAGAGGGGTGCCCAAACTTTTTCATATGACTAAGTATTCTTCACACCACAAAAACTACAGATTATGTAACGTAGTAGAGATGAAAGCAAAATAAAACTATTCATAGAAGATTAACATGCAGTGTTTCAACTACAAAAAACCTGGAACTGCTACATTTTGGAGGGGAAGCTGCGTTGCTAATTTTAAGCTAAGACCGTAATCTTGGCTTTCTTTTTCCTTACAGGCCCGTCTGGGACCGGAGAGGTTAATCTCCCAGTATAAGAAACCTACAGCTTTATCATAATGGGTGCAGCCGATGACCTTTTATCTTTTAAATAAGAATCGCGTTTCTTGCTCCAAGACAGATTAGTTCTCCCAGTGATAGAAGAAGAAATAGTTATCTCTTTAGTATACTACCTTCAATATTCTTACACATGAATAGTAATGAAATTGAATTTTTTTTATTCTCCTGTATGGATAGGTTTTGTGGTCGGGGATAAAAAGAAAAAAAAATTAAATGCCACGTCTAACCTTCTAGTGTACTTCATATCTGTAGAAAGAATTATAAAAAGGAGGGTAAAAGGGATCTTTATCACAAACTGAATTAACGCACAAAGTACTCCATTTGGATGGTATATCAAGCGAATCCATTAAAAAAAAAAAAAAAAGCCGTCACAGGCACCTAGTGAGGACACCTTGAAAATTGAAGTAGGACCTTGCCGGAGACCAGAGACAGAACCTTGCTGAAGCAGCAATCTGCGTGAGATCACAATCGGACATTCCTACAGACACCGGAGCTCCCGCCTGCTATAGAAAGGTCGTTTGCGTCATGGATACTTAAGGAACAACCAAAATAAAATTCATTCTGATGATGAGGGGAGGGCTATCGCTCTTGCTCTTTATTTTCTTGCTTACAATGTCAGCTGCGGGATTAATACTGTTGATTTAGGGCAAAGGGCATTTGCCTTCCAAGTCTACAGTGAAGCTCGAAGAGTTGAAGATTACCAAACCGATTATACCCAAGAAAGTCATTATTTCCTCACTGTTTAAAGAGGCATTTCTTATTTAGGCAAAAGTAGAAAATCACATTGATTACATTTATCGTTTCCTAAGGAACCTGTTTACACAAAGACAATCCCTTTGTTTCGTTCCAGTCCAATGCGACATTATATTTGACATATATCGCCAACATACCTGGCGCCCGCCTAGTGCTGCTTCTTACACAAATTCCTCCATTCTGGATATGCACACACTAAAGGCCTCAATATACATTAGATGACTGTCGGATGAACTATGGTTAATCGTTCTGCCAACAGTCATCTCATCCGACTCTCCCATACATAGTAGAGCTCATTTAGTGGAGAACTCCTTTGTTATCTATGAGAAACCCACCATGCCAGTAGAACAATACAATAATAAATAGACAGTTGAAATCGGAAATCAAAAGGGATGCAAACAATAAACACAGAAATATAGACATGCATTACTGCTAAGGAAATACAGTGGAACCTTGGATTACGAGTATAATTCATTCCAGGTATGTGCTTGTACTCCAAATGACTTGTATATCACAGCAAATTCTCTCATACGAAATAATTGAAATGCAAAAAAATGCAAAGAAAAAAAATATCTACTGTATTCATATAAAATTTTAACAATTCTGCAATTAATTTCAGTTGTACGGTACATACAGTACTCATATGTACAGGAAGTTAATCAGTAACAGTTCCTAAAGTTGGTTTAGTAGCGGTGTCACACATGTACCATATCAAGTATGGAGGACTACATGAACATGCCAAGGCCAGAACCCAGAAGTGAAGACAAGAAAGCGATACTTGACTTATACCTATGTTCTAGAAGTAGTATTACTAGTACTGCATTGTACCTCTATAGGGACAGAGGTATTATACAATAGAGGCGTGGGGAGAGCTCACATGATGCTCCTATTGCAAATCTTTATACTTTTACTATGTCCCTATCTAAGTTAATGCCTTTCCCTAGGTTAAAAAAAAAAAAAAAAAAACTCTCCAATTTATGGCCAGATAGGAACTTGCTAATAAAGAATTAAAGACACCTAAGGATAATGGGAAGGGATGCACAGTCAGAAAGCATGACCCAATGATCTAAAGAGTCAGTTTTCCTATTTGGCAGAACAATAAGATTGGAAGTTCTTGATCATACATTCCTAATCAACATCACTCCCAAAAGGCAGCTGATGCCCCATACACAAATTGTCAGACAAGTTGGGTGAAACATTAGTATAATATGTATATGGGCCTTATGTCCTTTTGCCGAGTTTTGGAACAGAAACTACAATTTTCATTTTATTTTAAAATTTTAGAGTTTCCACACCAAACATTCAGTGTAAATCCCCCTTTCTCTGCTTCTCAAATGGCTGGCGATACTTCTTCATCTCCCTCCATTAGCCTCTGATAACTGGGCTCAACACCACTGGTCCTATCTCCAATAATCCCATAAACTTTAGAAAAAATGGCATTGCGAATGACAGCCATTCTAAATAAACAGGAGACGTGGGATCCCTATTGTCATGATCAGAGTCTCCACATTTGGGTACCCACTCAGCAGACACTAAGGATAGTTATGATCTTGACACAACCCCTGTAAAATAAAGCATTTTACAAAACCTTGGATCCCCACCTATATTACTGTTACAATTTAAAAAAAATTCAAAAAACATGATAGAAACAGTCTGCTAAAAGGTTGTCTGGGGTTGGGATGAAAGTTTGCAGTCACTCCATGCAACTGCAGACTTCTGAATCTTACAGTGTGAGGTGAGCGGTGTAAAGATTCTTCCTGATGAGATCAGGAAGTCATATAAGTGCAAGTATGTGAATTGCGTATTTCCAGCCAAATGACCAGATGAGCCCGCCCTCTCTCAATGGTCATGTAACTGCTCGCTCGGCAATAGTGCAGAATCCTAACAAAAGTAGTACTGCAAGCTGTCAGGTTTCATAAGTCTGAGGTCACATACACAACTTTCCCATCATGTTTTGTGGAATTTTGCTGTGAAATTATCACATTAACATTGGTGGGGAATCAAAGACTAGACCCCACTCCCAAAGCAGAACTTTCATCTATCACCTAGGGCAGTGGTCCCCAACCTTTTCTGCACGGGGACCTGCTCCATGCAAGACCACTTTTCCGGGGCCCGGCAGGGCGGGGTTGCACAGAGCCAGGGCTTTGATCATAGGGGTGGAGCCATGGAGAAGGGGTGGAGTTTAGTACCCTGTTTCCCGAAAGATGCGCTACGTCTTATTTTCAGGGGGATGTCTTTTTTTCTATCCCCTTGCAGCCCCCAATATGGTATCCCATCATTCCCTTGCAGCTCCCATGCATCCCCTTGCAGCCCCCAATATCTCCATCATCACCTTGCAGCCCAGAATATCTCCATCATCCCATTACAGCCCCCAATATCCCCATCATTCCCTTGTCAGCGGCCATCATCCCCTTGCAGCCCATATTATCTCCATCATCCCCTTGCAGCCCCAATAACCCCATCATCCCCTTGCAGTCCCCAATAATCCCATCATTCCCTTGCAGCAGTCCCCAATAACCCCCCATTCATCCACCTATGCAGCAGTCCCCAATAACCCCATCATCCCCTTGCAGCAGTCTCCAATAATCCACCATCCCCTTGCAGCTCCCAATAACCCCATCATCCCCTTGCAGCCCCCCAATAACACCATCATCCTCTTGCAGCCCCCAAATAACCCCATCATCCCTTTGCAGCCCCCCCAATAACCCCCTCATTTTCTTGCAGCCCCCAATAACATACACTCACACATACATACACACACACTTTTCTCACTGGTCCTCTGGCAGACCGGCAGCTCAGAGCCCACTTCCCAGCCCCTCAGTGACAAGCCTCCCAGCAGATAAGCCAGCAGCCAATCAGAGTTGAGCATGTAACATCATCGCATAACGTTAGATGCTCGCCTCTGATTCGCTGGAGGCTCATCTGCTGGGAGCCTTGTAACTGAGGGGTGGCGAAGCAGGCTCGGAGCCGCCGCACGCAGACTGCCCTTTCACTTTGTAGAGCTGGTCTGCGGCAGTGCCGCGGATCGGCACAGGGACCCCCGAGGCCCAGTCCTGGTCCGTGGCCCGGTGGTTGGGACCCCTGCTCTGGAGAAACTGCTACAAAAAGTGGACAAGCAATGTAAGTCTCCTCCATGATGGTTATTCATTCTAAAGAAGATACTGGCCTTGTAAATTTGAGGTCAAGGTGGAACTTGGTGATCAAATTATCTTTTTAAGCTTCAAAATTGGTAACTGTGTTGAGAGAAAGGGCCAATTCGGAATTAGGCCCCACTGCATTGCGGTTTCCTTCCTTTCTGGTAGGTAAACCAGTGGGATTAGCTTTGATCACTTGGGCATACGAGTAAAAGCAATGACTGTTTATCCAGCTTGGTAGAGGGAACTTCAGAACATTATCTAGAGGAAACTTACCTTGCACCAGTTTGACTGAACACATAAATACATCAATAGGATAAGGTAACATTAGTCTCTCGAAAACGGTATGGAGTCATTTCAAACACTGCGTCTATGTGAACTGACTTTGCATATCGCCTCTTCACATTATAGAAGGCCTTTGATAAGTTGTTTAAAATGCACTTTAGAGAGTCCTCCAATCTTTCCTCAAAGAAGTTTCCCCTTCTCCACTAAATCCTTCTTTTGATTGAACAGCTTCTCGCTTAAAAAAATAAACTCAAAAGTATCTGCTCCCAGCTGCTAATCCCTGAAGGGCAAAGCTGGAAAACTCCACTTATTTTAGCTGTTCTGAATAGACAGAGCTTTCAAAGAGCCGGCGGGAAGACAGAGCATGTCCTACAGTGTCATATATAACAGTTCTCTTTGAAAGTCAGGGTGAAGAGAGGCTGGTGAATAGATGCGGGGAGGCCGAGGCCCACACTTGACCCTTACTCAGTGAGAGGTTGGGATGGGTCTGTTTTATCTTGTTCACTGCTGAAAAAATATATTCAATAGAAGACTGTGTGAAATTCATACCCGCTAGGCACAAAAATACTTCCCCCGTGGTCAATGTGATGCTCTACTTATTCTATCATGGTAGTCAACATGACGCATTGTGAGATCTCTCCATAAGGAGAGCCAGTCTCCCTCTTACGCTGTGTCTAAAGGTCTCATTGAGCCAACCAAGACCTGTACTGATGAGGAACAAAAAATATGTTTTTAGATGTGTGTCTGAAAGAGTTGGTACGACTCAATTCTAATTTAACCGACCATGACAATGGTCTGTGGCCGCTGCGTGTGAGTATCGCCTCTTAATTGCTTACATTGGAGGGTCTACTTTTGATTAGCAAGCTTAATACAACAATTATCGAGGTAGAGTGCCACATGGAAGGTAAAACAAGTCAAGCAAAAATGTGTAGAGGGAAGGTGGGAGACATGTAGCTGCTGGCCACATTATCCAAAGTTTATGAGCGAGGAAGAAAAACACGATGTAGTGCCAGGTCACCTTAATCAAGAGAGCCCCAAACATCAGTAAGAAAAAACAGGTATTCCTGCTTCAGTGCAGACACCATATACCATTGTCATGGCTGATGGAATGGGATCTGCACCAATCTAGACAATAAAAAGGCTGTAATGCTGTGACCCAGCTCAGTATCATCTCTAGCCATGCACTGTATACATTCTGTCTGCTCAGTAGGCTTGAATGAGTCCATGTTGCAGCCGGTGGTAAGCAGCGCCCCTCTGCAGAGCAAGCACACTACTGAAGTAGCACCATGGCTCCTACATTGCCAGGATCGGTGGTGGCACCAAAGATCACATCAATTATTAAACTATAACTGTCATTTTAAATAGCATGTCAAAATAGGATGTCATGTGTAAATGAGGAACAACTATTTCTGAACTTGTATCACTTGAGTCATTCATTTTTCACCAGATTAATCCTCTACAGGCTACATTTCACATTTTCTGTGTTCTCTGACCAAGTGAGAGGAGATTAGTTGTGACAGACAGACATGGATTCCTTCTCCTTTTTTCTTAGCACACAGATACAAACAGCAACATGGAAAACATTATATGGCCGTCCTGAGCAGTGTGGCTATGAATCCTGCACTGAAGTTAAATGCATTTGTTTACAAGCTGCAGCACGATCTGCGTGTCTCACCTGCTCTTCAATCCTCCTTCCCCTTCACTTTCTGTAATTGGTGTAACCTGACTCCTCACTGGTCTTGAGCTGATCAAGATGGATTATTGATGCTGTTTTTTTTTTTTTTGATGAATGAATCAGAAGAAAAAAAAGAAGAGGACGTAGGGGCTCATAAGGGGAGAAAGAAGGAATGTATCCAAATATGTATATTATAAAGTTTCTTATGGTTGCATATACTAATGAGTTATGCAAACTTTGTTGAAATAATAGTGAACATTTAAATGTCATCACTTTTTCATTCTCAGTAAGGGGTTGCACAGCCCCACTCTTTTACATCCAATCTGGCAATTTATCCCATTCTTACATCATGCATGTGCCTTATTAACTAAAAGAGAAAACACACAAGACATTTGCTGGGCATCAGAAGTCACTGTCATTCCAAGCATGCAGTATTCTTTCTTGATGCCAGATTTTATGTTGAGTAAAAGAGATTCTGTAAGACGTATTTTGATTGTATGTGTTTTCAAGAATTCTTTCATCTTTTTTTTTTTAACAGTGAAAGCATAAGAAGTTTCTCATGTGCTCATTGTCATCTTTTGCGGAGTTATGTTATTCTGTCACGTTGGGAAAAGGAGGTGACAGCTGTTCTGAGTATATCTGTGGCATGATCCTACACAAGCCTTTCCTCAAACTTGCAATCTCCCAGATCCCCAGAAAGCTTAAAGCCCAACTGCATATTGCATAGCTGTCGGCCGAACGAAGGCTCGGCCCGCAGCCATTTCAGCCGGCTCTCCCATACTTAAGAGTACTTCTGTGTAGGGATCAGCACACCGAACATAGACTTTACAAATCAATTCAGTGTCCAGGTTTGGAGTTTAGTTGTTTTACGTATGCAAACCACTGGAGCGAGCATCTCTGTGCTCGGGTATACCCTGTGTGAGCCGATAACAGTATTTAAATGGCCACACTGGGTGTAAAATCAGCAGAACCAGATGTAGTGCAAGCAAAAAAAAAAAAGACAAACCGCTGCCGTTCCTCCCCCTGAAATGCTTTGTTTATGGCTGGCTGCATGTGGGTGGAGATCCGAACTGCCCAATGACGAGACCACGACATCATACCCATGAGAAATTTATATACAGCCTGGCTAAACCCCTAAGGGCTCGAACTTCCATGAGTTCACTCATTCTTACTCCTGTGTTCTCTAGGATAGAGCCACTGCCAGATATTTCTGGCAGCAGCATTTTTCCGTAAGAACAACAGGATTGGCAGTCTATAATTGGGCATGCCGGATCCGTAACTTCCCCAACAATCAATGGTCCAGGACCCCCATACATATTAGAGGGTTAGCTGAACCCAACATTTGGCCAAAATGAGTCTAATATGTATGGGGGGCTCTAAGGTTGGCAGCTTACACTGACCAATCAGTAGCACTAAACGACTGCCAACAGTGAATATTTATATATAAAAAAAAAAAAGTTGGAATAAAGCTTAAAAATCATTTCATCTGAGGAGCGAATGGTATGCAGGTTCATCAGCTGATCTGTGGCCAAGCTAGGAAAGCTGATTCACAATGATCTCCAGTATAATTGCACCTTTAGTGGTTGGGTCTGATGATTTGCAAATATAATGGAAGTCTTCAAACAGAGGCTGGACAGACATCTGTCGGGGATGATTTAGGTGAATCTTGCTTTGAGCAGTGTTGGACCAGATGACCCAGCAGGTCTGTTCCAACTCCACTATTCTATGATAACCCGAAGATAATCAGTTATTTAGATCTATCTTAGGGCCCTGTTACACATAGCGATATCGCTAATGATATCGCTGCAACATCATAGGTTTTGTGACGCAGCAGCGACCTCGCCAGCGATATCGCTGTGTGTGACACTTAGCAGCGATCGGCCCCCCGCTGGGAGATCACTGATTGTTAATGAATGACCTGGATCATTTTTTGATCGGTGATCTCCTGCTGGGCATGCTGGATCGCTGTGTGTGACAGGGGCAACGACCAGCGATCCCCATTCTGCGGCCAAGAACCTGACAGATTCCAACAACTGTCGGGTGTCGGCGCATTGGTGGGTCATCGCTGGTAAGTCTGCATGTATGGCATCTCACCAGTGACCACGTACGACGCACCAGCGATCCCGGCCAGGTCGGATCATTGTCGGGATTGCTGGTGTGTCACTACGTGTAACGGGGCCTTTAGACACAAAACCCTAGGATCACATGGCCATTTTGCTCTACAAACCTTCTAAACTCCCAAACTTTCCTTTTACTCCACTGAAAATTAGGGCATTTCAGTTAATTTTATACCTGCAGTAAATCATTTTTTTCCAGAATAATTTGTCATATAGGATTCAAAAGGTAAAAAAAATAAAATAAAAATCCCTGTTTTCAGAAAAAGGACATCATCTCGAATGTGATGTTGTTCAAACAGTTATTTGATGCCAACGATATGAGTTTTTCAAGGTGTTTGAAGCAGTTTCATGCCAATTAAAATAATTTGACAATGCAGGTATCTCGCAATTAAACACCAATTTAGCGAGAGAAAGGCAAACGGGCTGTCAACAAACCGCAGTCCTTTGAAAAGTACAAATAGAGTGGGTTGTGTAAGGAATAATACCCCTTTAAAGCACTTGTGTCTCGCGGCAGAAGACCAATGGAGCTCCTATAATCTTCACGCCTTGCATTGGTCCGCGCTGCTGAATAACACTTTTGAAAAATTACTCTTCAAATGAAGTTAAAGGGGGAGGACAAAAAAGATTTATGCAACACAAAGGCAGTACAAAGAACGGAGCGTACATGTGTTCCTAAGACCAACTGGATAATAAAAGTCCCTGCATATGTTTTTTTGGGGAAAAAAAAGGTGTGCGCTACCTAAGGTTTAGCAGATGTACGCTGCCATATGTTTCTGTCTTGCTAATTCTTTCATTGAATACAACAGTTATAGATGTATGAATGCAAAATAGGATAAAATGCTGATGTGGAAGGATGTCTAATTAGAGAAGCATCTTTTCTCCCAATTTCCTCCAATTTCTCTAAATTTTTTAATTAGGTTGCTCGTTCGGCTTTAAACCACCTGCAATTCACTATACAAAGAGTAAGCAGTGGAACAGCAGGCACCACCGAGGTAAGGGACGGGATTAACAAGCAAAAGCTGTTCTATTAATTCAGGGGCTCGATATTATGTACTAAGTTGAGCAACCTGATTTCTAGTGCAGTGAAGTTACTTTGTTATATGTAGTTAACCGTACGTGCCAATTTTTTGGAACAATTTTGCAGGAGATTTCACTGACATTTTTCCAATTTAAAATACTCCTTTTAAGGACAAGTTCCTATTCCCACCAGTACAGATATGTACGGTATGTTAATTGTGATGTATCGAGTGGACCTGTGGAAGTTCAGGTTCTGCGGATTCAGCCAGACTTTTAAAGTTCTGTTCTGGACTCAATCCTCATTGGAAGTCACTGATTGGGCAGTTCTGTTCTCCACCCACATACAGCCAGTCATAAACAGAGCAAAGGGAGGTAGGGAGAACGGGGTTTTGTAAGGTTTATTTTGTACACATTACATCTGATAATACTGATTTTACCCCCAGTGCAGCCAGACAAACACTGCAAGTGGCTCGCACTGTGCTGAGCATCAAGTGAACCCGAGCACAGAGTGTACCCGAGCACAGTGGAGCTGACTCCAGTGGTTTGTGTGACGCACCTGAGCTCCGAAACCAAACACTAAACATTTTTGGAAAGTCTGTATTCGGTATGAAACTACAAACTTTAAAGCCCGGTTCTCTCATCCCTAATCCAGGCATCATGCACAACAAACCACTGAGAATCGCTGATTTGCAAGTGGTTCTGGAAGGCTTATGTGGGCCATTATGGGGAGGATTTGTCAACTATTTCAGGATAAGTCTCCTTTTTATGGGAGTTGCAAAGTAAAGGTTGACCTAAATACAGAATGAAATAATTGACACAAATGAATATGTGCATAATAATAAAAACCCATGAAGCCTTTAAGGCTAATAAGGAGTCCCCAACCTGTGGCTTGGGAGCCACATGTGGCTAGTTATACCATAATGTGTGGCCCATGGCTGTCTTCCAGTTTGGTGCACGTGACCCCCTGTCAGAACTGGATCTGGCTTGTGACCCTCTCTCAGAGTTGGTTGTGGATCCATGGCCCATGGGAAATTATTTATCATATATCCCCCAGGCTGCACAGAAGAATATATAAGATGTAAAAATTGACATGAACAAGAAGGAAAGAAAGAAAGAAAGAAAGAAAGAAAGAAAGAAAGAAAGAAAGAAAGAAAGAAGAAGAAAGAAAGAGACAGGGCGTCATAAAAAGAAAGAACCTTAAAAAGAACAAAAACAGGAAAAAGGAAGGAAAGAATGTACAGAAAGAAGAACGAACAAAAGAAAGGGAGAGAGAAATAGAAAGAAAAGATAGAAGGACTAAGGGCGCCTTCACACTGGCATTCCCCTCCGCAGCGTTCTGCGGAGGGGAATCACCATGTGTACGCAGCGGCCGCCAGCTCCTATCTTTAGAATGGGAACGCACGGTGCTGCGCTTGCCAGCGCATGACCGCGCGCACCCATTCGCTCCCATATGTGATCTGTGCAACATGTTGCGTCCCTGTTGCGGGCGGGAGTGTGTGACTTGTGCGCAGGCATCCGCCTGCGCACAGATCACATGTGGGAGTGAATGGGTGCGCACGGTCATGCGCTGGCAAGCGCAGCACCGTGCGTTCCCATTCTAAAGATAGGAGCTGGCGGCCGCTACGTACACATGGTGATTCCCTCCGCAGAATGCCCTAAGAAAGGAAGGAAAAGGAAAAGTAGCAAGGAAAAAAAGCTACAAAGAGAGAGAGAGAAAAGAAAGAAAACCAAAACAAAACATGAAGAATAAAAAAGGAAGGTAAGAAAAGGAAATGAAGGAAGAAAAAAGAGAAAGAAAGATAAAAAGAAAGAAGAGTCTTGTCATGTAGAGTTGCAGATAATTCTTCTCATCATGCCTCTACGTTCAGGTTGTTTCATTGCTTCTCACACAGATGGCTCCTCGCAGCGACAGCAAAGAAAGAAAAAAACACTTTACAAAGTGAGAAGTTCCCGTGTTAGCACTCGACATGAGCGACTCCGTCCATCTCCTGAGTTAATCTGCGGCCTGCATCATTACAGCCGCTCCAAGACAATGTGTCCGATTTTCCAAACACAAAGCCGCGCACCGGAGTGTTCAGGACTCTGTTACATTCAACACAAGGCTAATTCACTTATCCTCAACAAGTGGACTATTGATTTCTCTGCCTATTTTCTTAACAGCCCGAGGCTTTCTGAAGTGCAGTGATAGTAATGCTTTGCTAGAGAAGCAACCAGAGGAGGGGAAACATCTCATCAGGAATTAGCGCAAGCAACAGGGCAAGTTTTATAGAAAAGCACTTTAAAGGTTGCTAATAAAATCAGCTTGACTGCAGCATCCGACATAGAAAGTTCATTATTCTTTACTTCATTTTTCGTTATTTGTTTTTTTCAAAGAGGTTGTTTGAGATAAGAAAAAAGGAGCTACTTTTTATCAAGAAAGAGCACCACCATTCTTTACAGGCTAAATCTGGTACTGCAGCCCCTTACATTGAATGTAACATTTGCAAACCTAAAGTTCTGTCACTATGTCATACCATCCTATGGCAAGTCTGCAGCAATGTACAAGTCGAACCTCGCAACGTATAAGCAATTTCTAATAAAGCTCGCACCCCGGTAATATTTGTAGAGATGTAGTGTGACCTGCATGTTCACTTCAATCCAGCGTTTAAGCTGTAATGTTAACTGAACCATAGGGTTTCACATTGGATTTGACCTGACCTGACCAGTAGCAAGCTACTAAACTGACAACTGCAAGATTAATGAGTAAGTGTGTGCCAAGAGGACAGCACCTCAAAGTAATCTTTGTGTCAACAAAAAAAAATGGTGTGAAAATTAGCAGCTTCATATAATGTATACAGTTAGAAGAGGAGGATTCCCTGGTTAGACACCAACACAGAACGTCAACAAGAACCTTACTGCTGCAAGCACAGAAGAACATACACAATATTGAGTAGATTACAGGTCAGAAAAGCAATGTCCATACACCAAATAGGGTGGCCCCGTAAATAAAGTGTGGGCCAATGGGGCCGTAAAAACCCTTCCATCTCGCAAGAACAACACTGTTGGCAGGGAGGAGTCCAACCTTTTATTTTCTTAAATAAAATATTGGGTCGATGAAATGTGACCCTGGATAGAAGA
The DNA here is from genome assembly GCA_033576535.1 of Allobates femoralis. NCBI lineage: Eukaryota > Metazoa > Chordata > Amphibia > Anura > Aromobatidae > Allobates > Allobates femoralis. Next base: position 89,540,397 of record JARQOC010000010.1, read on the forward strand.
CAAAGGGTAACGTGATCCAAAGTTGGGTAGGTCTCAAACTCTTAGGCTGCGTTCACACATTGCGTATTTTGCCGCGTTTTTTTACGCACGCTTTTCAAAATACGCAATGTGCCTTTTGTCTGCCTGCAAAGTGAATGGGAAATTCACTTTGCAGTGCAGACATTGCGTAAAAATACGCAGTGCGTTTTCCGGGAGAAAACGCAGCTCCGTAATCAATTGATATGTCAATTGTTTACGCAGCTACTTCTGCGTATTCTCCCAGAGGGGAGGAAGAATCCTGCTTCCTCCTCCCCTCTGTGACAGCTGTGGCCACCCATTAGATTCCACAGTGTGTTAATACACACTGTGAAATCTAAATTAAACAAAAGCAAGTGTCAGAAAAATAAAAAAGAATGAATACATCACCTTCCGACGCCTTCTCCCGCTGTCCGGTGCCTTCTCCCGCTGTGCGATCCCCGGTTGTAAGTCAGATCTCTTCTGACAAGACCTGTGGTGATGTCAGAGGGGTGGCGTTCCCGGGCACTCGCGGTCATGTGACCGCGAGCAGCCAATCAGCGATGGGACCGCCCGGGAACGCCCCCCCTCTGACGTCATCACAGGTCCTGTCAGAAGAGAGCTCACTTGGAATCGGAGATCGCACACCGGGAGAAGGCCCGGACAGTGGGAGAAGGCGTCGGAGAGGTGAAGTATTGATTGTTTTTTATTTTTCATTAACTTGCCTCTGTTTAATGTAGATTTCACAGTGTGTATTAACACACTGTGGAATCTAATGGGGCGGTCACACATGTCACAGAGGGGAGGAGGAAGCAGGATTCTTCCTCCCCTCTGTGACATCACTGCGCTTTCTGGGGGGAAGAAAGCGCAGTGTGTGAAAGCCCCTGCGTATTTTGCTGCGCTTTTTTGCGCGGCTGAAAAACGCAGCAAAAAGCGCGCGCAAAAAAGCGCAGCAAAATACGCAAATGTGTGAACGTAGCCTAAAGTTTACTTTTTAGACTTCCTGGGATCCAGGAAAGAGTAGGAGGAATATCTGACCATTTTTGACACCAAATTGATATCTATACTTGGGGTGCTTGAACATAAAAAATAAAAAAAAAATGTTAATTATTTTTAGATTTTTGGTACCAAGGTACCAGGAGTATAAAAAAAATTGCAGTGAGACTTGGTCATTGGTCTTCCCAAGTTAGAGACCAATATACAAAGAAGACAAGAGGAAAACTCTGGTCCAGATGGGGATAGTCCTCCCCCTAAAAAGTGGTTTTCTTTAAAAGACAATCCTCTTCCAGAGCAGAGTCTTCTTCTTTTCTTCTTTGTATAGAGGCCACCAATTTGAGAAGACCAACTACTGAGATTCACTGCTAATTTTTATCCCAATGGTATCCTGGAACAAGAAAAAAACTACCAATCCGTTTAAATTAGGGTATCATGAGTACAGTTATCATTTTCGTGTCAAGGTCAGATATTCCTCCTCCTCTTTCCTGGACTTCGAATATCCTAAAAAAAAACAATCAATCAAACTTCAGAGATGGAGACCTACCCAACTTTGGATCATGTTGTCTTTTTGTTTTTATCCAGGGTCATGTTGTTATTGTTTTGTTCTTTAGGAAAAAAAAAAAAGTGTTGACTCCTCATCCACCGACAATGTTTTTGACTTTTATAAAGGAGATTTAACTGCTTCTGATTTTTCCTTTTTGATGTTGATTTTAATCTCAGTCAATGAAAACGATATTTAGTAAATGCTGAAGCAAACCATTGAGGAAAAAAAATGGCTCATATTCCAAAAACAAAGTTATAGTCCTGAAGAAATCTTTATTAATTGAGTGTGTAGTTCCCCATTATTGCCATAACTTCATGTTCATGAGACGATTCGATTGAAAAATTCGGTGTTACCCTTCTACGACAGTCCAGGGAAAGCACCATTAACAAGAGAGATAGAAACACTTTTCCTCTTCCCAAATGGCTAGGATCTTTTCAAATTCTCATCTTATGTGTTCTGTAACTGAGACTGCTGTTTTCTCAAGACTGAAAGTTTATCCAAAGGATTCCATCAAAACCGCAAGAGCTAGACTTTGAAAACTCTGTATTATTCAGAAAAAAATAAACCTAAAGTTCTAATGGAATTCTTACTACACCCACTGTTCTGGAACAACAAGGCAACCCTTGCACTCCGAGGCCGCCAAGAACAGTTTTGGGAACCTATTTGTAAAATATATTCAATATTTTTTTCCCTTCAGATTTTTTACATTCTCGTTGGAAGAGCAAAAAATGGCTCCTTTTTTAGGTTTAGAGAATATGTTTGCTTTTTTATTGATAATTTTCGTATTTCGTTTGTACAAGTTAAGAGCCATACAATAATCTCTTTGTGCTTCTTACGGAGAATCTATCATTCGTCGGAAGAAATTCCTCTACGTTAAAACAGGATGCGGAGAAAGGACTGAAGACAGCTTTACAATATGCAAGTGGAATATTTTACTTCTCTCTTTTGGTTTAACGATAGGCACTTAATTATTTAACAACGAGGCATCCAGTAGGCAAGGATGAATTTGTTAAGTTAAGGAGAAGGGTGGAAGGTTTAACTGAAAAAAATTACACTGCAATGTGTGACTCGTGCTTGTTAATACTAAAGGGTTGTGTCATTAAAAAATAATTATCAAGTTCAAGTATTCATAAATATGAAGAAAAAAAAAAAACTGTAATTCACCCTCCTTTTAAATGTAACGATAAAATGATGTATTTATTCAGCGTTACACACGGTAGTTTGAAAAAGTGAAACTACAAGAGATATGGAAGAGACAAATAGGGTCTTATCCTCAATACAAACCTTACAAAGTTTAATTGTAGCTGCTCACCTGATTAGGCTGTGTGACCCACAACCAGTGTATAAGGCATGCAATGGCTGCTGCAGAATCTACAAAACCACGTGCAAGACGGTCACAGAAGAGAATAGATACATGCATGGATGACCCGCGCTACCATGAAATGATCGACACCAAAGGGTCATTAGGATACAGATTGTTGGCTTTATTCAACACATTTAGTTGGTTTCCTGAGGAAGGAGCGAGGTTGCCACTCCAAATTGTGTTGAATAAAGCCATCAATCTATATCCTGATGGCCCTTTGGTCTCGATCATGTCATAGCAGTGGGGATCATCCACGTATATATTTATGGATTGAAAAAAGACCTAGTTCCCTCAAGTTCAACCTTTCTCCATCAATTATACCTTTTTATCTCTAAATCATCTACACTATGTGCAGAACTATTAAGTATTTTGATCACGATACTTTTTATACATGTTGTCCTACTCCAAGCTGTATAGGCTTGAGAGCCAACTACCAATTAAGTAAATCAGGTGATGTGCATCTCTGTAATGAGGAGGGGTGTGGTGTAATGACATCAACACCCTATATAAGGTGTGCTTAATTATTAGGCAAATGGCTTTCCTTAGGCAAAATGGGTCAGAAGAGAGATGTGACAGGCTCTGAAAAGTCCAAAATTGTGAGATGTCTTGCAAAGGGATGCAGGCAGCAGTCTTGAAATTTTCAAACTTTTGAAGCATGATCACCAAACAATCAAATAGCCAACAGGGTCGCAAGAAGCGTGTTGGGCAAAAAAGGCGCAAAATAACTGCCCATGAATTGAGGAAAATCTAGCGTGAAGCTGCCAAGAAGCCATTTGCCACCAGTTTTGCCATATTTCAGAGCTGCAACGTTACTGGAGTATCAAAAAGCACAAGGTGTGCTATACTCAGGGACATGGCCAAGGTAAGAAAGGCTGAAAAACGACCACCTTTGAACAAGAAACATAAGATAAAACATCAACACTGGGCCAAAAAATATCTTAAGACTGATTTTTCAAAGGTTTTATGGACTGATGAAATGAGAGTGACTCTTGATGGCCAAGATGGATGGGCCAGAGGTTGCATCAGTAAAGGGAAGAGAGCTCCACTCAGACTCAGACGCCAGCAAGATGTAGGTGGGGTACTGGTATGGGCTGGTATCATCAAAGATGAACTTGCAGGACCTTTTCTGGTTGAGGATGGAGTGAAGCTCAACTCCCGGACCTACTGCCAGTTTCTGGAAGAGAACTTCTTCAAGCAGTAGTACAGGAAGAAGTCGGTATCATTCAAGAAAAACACGATTTTCATGCAGGACAATGCTCCATCACATGCATCCAACTACTCCACAGCGTGGCTGGCCAGTAAAAGTCTAAAAGAAGAAAAAATAATGAATGGCCCCATTGTTTACCTGATCTGAACGCCATGGAGAACCTGTGGTCCCTCCTAAAATGTGAGATCTACAGGGAGGGAAAACAGTACACCTCTGGGAACAGTGTCTGGGAGGCTGTGGTGGCTGCTGCACGCACTGTTGATCGTAAACAGATCAAACAACTGACTATCTATGGATGGAAGGCTGTCGAGTGTCATCATAAAGAAAGGTGGCTACATTGGTCACTAATTTTTTTGTTTTTGCATGTCAGAAATGTTTTTTTTTAAATTGTGTGCAGTTATATTAGTTTACCAGGTGAAAATAAACAAGTGAGATGGGAATATATTTGTTTTTTTATTAATTTGCCTACTAATTCTGCACAGTAATAGTTACCACACACAAACAGATATCCTCCTAAGATAGCCAAATCTAAAAAAAAAACAATTCAACTTCCAAAAATATTAAGCTTTGATATTTGAGTCTTTTGGTTTGATTGAGAACATAGTTGTTGCTCAATAATAAAAATAATCATCTAAAATACAACCTACCTAATAATACTGCACACAGTGTATATTCCACAATGATATGTACTTAGAAAATCATCCTGATTTCTATAAACATTGTTATAGTGTCAGCGATTACCCTCCTCTATTAGGGCACTGCACAGTCTGACTGCTCTAACTGTAAAGACCCCTCTTCTCATGATTTGTATTCAAATTTTGCATCTGGACAGAAGCTTCTTCAGAAGCTCTGTGCTCTGCCCTACTGCGGCTAGAGCCTCCTAAAACGTTTCTGCGCATGCACAAACCGCTAAGGTCTCTGTGCCAGTGTACCTGTGCGATCCAGACAGGTCTGTGCGCTGGCGCGCAATTTTAATATTGATCATAAGAAGAGGCTGTTGGGACTGCGATGAAAGGCGGGACAGATGGCACAGAGCGTCGGGATGGACGGCATGGAGAGACGGGACGAACTGAGCGGCAATCAACCCATCGGACCGGAAACAGGTAATTATAATACAGGGCAGGAAGTTTTTAAAAGTTATTTATTTGGTGTACTGGGGCAGTCAGGGCATAACAGTCACCTTTTTAGAATGCACCAAAGGTGCTGCTGTACGTGGCACTTAGGGCCCCTTTACACGCGGCTACATTTCTAGGGTGGCTACAGGTAACTTACTGGTTGCAGTGAAATCATGGAGAGATTATTCCATTTGTACACAGCAACAAGATAGAACCTTGTCTCCATGATTTCACTGCAACCAGTAAGTTACCTGTAGCCACCCTAGAAATGTAGCCGCGTGTAAAGGGGCCCTTATAGTTTAAAACACCCAAATCTGGTGACAGGTTCCCTTTAATGTATATGCAGCAATAGCATTACGCTGTCCTAGTTGCATTACTTTACATTTACCAACATTAAACCTCACTTGCCAAGTATCTGCTCATTCAGACATCTTATCCAGATCATTTTGTAATATTGCACTGTCCAAAAGCTGCACCTCAGGTGCAATCAAACATTAAATGGATTGTCTAGAAGTCTACATTTATTTCTAACTAAGGGCTTAAGGACTTACAGACAGGTAGTTGCCAACTACCTGCCTGTTCTGCCCGGTGTACATTTCTGCCGGCACAGAGCAGTTACAGACCACTCGTCACAGGAATTCTGCTGCACATGCTGATGTCACATCAACAGGTCAACTGTTCCTCTTTGTTATGCCCCATGCTGTGGGACTAACCTCTCTGGGCTACCTGTGCCCTGTGCACATGCACCCTGGCTGACGTAGGGTCACCGTGGGTCCAGTCTCCACTAAGCAGGTAGACTGGAGCCTATCACGCAGTCTCACTCGGTCTGCTTATAGCCACTCTCGGCTTACTTGCCCAGCGCCACCTCCCAGCACTCGGTCCTCCTCCCCTGAGGTCTGTGTCCTTCCTGCAGAGCCTCCAGGAACATGATTAGGTCACAAGCCCGCCCATTCACTCCTCTTAAAGGATCAGTACACCTGTTCTTAATTTCACCTCTAATCACCTCTCAGCCTATCACTGAGTGACTGCATCTATTTTAGGCACCTGCCCTTTACAATGTAAGCGCCAATTCAATTTTTATTTAATAATAATGTAGAGCAAGTGATTTTAATAAACTTTGAAATATACTTCATTAGAAAATTCTGGTTGGTTACCATTCATAAACCTTTCACAAGGTGTCACTAGTACACAGTGTGTTAACCTCCCTGGCGGTCTGTTTAGGTCTGGTTTTTGTTGCTAAAAGCGGGCTTACCCGCGTTCGCGGCAGATGCGGTAAAAAAACCGCATCTGCCGCACTTGCCGCACTTGCCGCATAGCTGCCGCACTTGTGCCGCACTCGCGGCGCGGTTGCGGTAATCTGCATAGTAAAGGGAACCATGCAGTAGACATGAGATAATGATTGTATACACTTACATGAGGGCGTCTCCCTGTGTGTGCTGGCACTTGTGAGCTGTGTTCGTCATGCCTGCTCTCCCCCTCCCTTATGCCCGCCCCCTCTCAGCCTGCTATAGTGATGTGAGGCTGATCTCGTCATAAAGGGGCGGGGCTACCGGGATGCGCGATTTAGCCCCGCCCCTTTATGACGAGATCAGCCTCACATCACTATAGCAGGCTGAGAGGGGGCGGGCATAAGGGAGGGGGAGAGCAGGCATGACGAACACAGCTCACAAGTGCCAGCACACACAGGGAGACGCCCTCATGTAAGTGTATACAATCATTATCTCATGTCTACTGCATGGTTCCCTTTACTATGCAGATTACCGCAACCGCGCCGCAACCGCGCCGCGAGTGCGGCACAAGTGCGGCAGCTATGCGGCAAGTGCGGCAAGTGCGGCAGATGCGGTTTTTTTACCGCATCTGCCGCGAACGCGGGTAAGCCCGAGCCTGACTCGGGGTTAACGCTTCTGGTAGTGAATGTTAACCCCGAGTCAGGCTCGGGAATAACGCTAGGAAGGTTAAACAAACATATGTTCATTATCAGTGAGATCCATCTTCACATTGAATATGGACATGTAACCATATAAAGTAAAGGGGGTGTGGCCTACACTGCTGACTGCAGTTGATTAAGAAGCAATGCATCAGATTACTTCAGATTACAGGACAGTTTCTAAGCAATGTCAGAATGTCAGGATCACTGCAAACTCCTCTGACCTTTCCTTGGCACAAGCTTCTCTGATCTGTCATCTGGCTGCTGGCTCCCCACACAGCTCACAACCTCTGATCTTGTCCTTTCCCTGCTATCACATTGCACTGCTCTCTATCAGGTGCTGGCCACACCCAAACAGCCATAAAATGCATTTTTTATAAGAGCACAGAAAAATGTGAGAAAATAAATCATATGGCACAAAAAAATCATTATCTTAGCTGCTATGTCACTCATTAACAACCAGTGCAATACCGTTTATTTGTTTTATTTTTTCCAATGAAATTACATTTAAACTTTAAGGGAGGTGCCTGAACAACATCATGTATTACTAATTGTGTTGCTTTTCCTTAGGTTCCTGTCCCATCCCCTTCCTATGCTCTTGTACTTGGTATTATGTCCTTGCCTATACTCCTTGTCTCACCTAGAGCCTGCTACATCTGCCAGAGGACCGATATGGCTGTACGCTACCTGTTCCACCTGCAGTGCACCTGCTACGTTGATCCAGACTTCGCAACACCTGCACTTGCAAAGTCCTGAGATTAACCACATCCAGTGTGGCCTATCCCATCTGCCAGGGTTCCGCTACTCCTGTACTTGAATCTCGACTCAAGGAAAACCTTGCAGTTGTCTCACTACTCTGAGCTTCATGCTTGCTCCCCATTGACTTATCTAGGCTTGTGCACTGTCCGGTCTGTATTGGTGAGTTTACCTCATTAAAAACTTTGTTTTACTCTATCTGCATCCTCTGCCTGTTCTTACCTACGGGTCAGCCTCCACTTTGGTGGTCTAGTGGGTCCACATCTCTACACTCACACCTCTGTGTGCCTCACACTCTTCCTCTCTGGTCTGTTTACGGTGCCAACATCATGCTGATTGACTGCCTGCTGCCTAACTATGGGAAGACTAATGTCAATCAGCATGACGTCGGCAGTCATGTCAATGACAAACTGCTGCTAAATAGTCTAGGTTTGTTTTCGTTTGTATAAAACACGGAAGCGCTCAATAGATAAAGCAGTCCTGTATATGGAGGTGATAGCTGTTGACCCAACGATCGGCTAAATTATCATGCAAATTAAAAGGTACCAATTGTGTTTGGGGCCACTTAGGCCATTGATGGGCTGCAGCAGGCACACGAATTGATATTTAAACAGGTGGACACATTCTGGAGATAATTTTAAATTTAAGATATGGCCAGTATTTTCAACTAAAATAGGTATAATTGGATATCACGATAGGAGTAAGTCTGCTGAGCTGGGACTCTGTTCTTCTAAAAATGCCTATTGGATTTGACCTAAAAGCACTTTACCGTTTCCGTTCCAATTAATTTCTGTAAGATGATGAATATCCTTCAAATAAACACAATCTCATTGACTTCAGTGTAAGAATAAAGGGATTTGGAGGAATAATTTTCTTGCTTTACGTAAATTAGGGTAAAAAAGTAAAGACCACCAGACGACAAGCAGTTCCAATGCAGGTTCAAGAGGAAAATGGTTTTTCCAAATCAGTTTCAGGTTACAAACGTACTAAGAAAATATGCATTTTAAATCTTTTTAACAACCTAATAAATTTCTAAGCTTTATAAGGCGGTGTAATTCATGACAGAATAAACTCTGGTTCTGCTTAAACTGTTTATCGTTAAATTGGTCTGACACTTAAAGTGAATATTTTACACAGCTTTAACATGCATGTAATTTTATGGCAAATCATTGAAATAATAGTGTTGTTAAATCCAGTGTGAAAAATGTGTCGTTTGTAAAGTTTCTAAATTTTCAGCTTTGCACAGAATATACTTATGTGATCACGTGTCTTTTTGGTTGACTCTCTCTCATTAAGGTAGACTACCGTAATAATTATTTTATGTTACTGGATCATGGCTCATTTGATCTCAACTATTAAATACTTGACTTTATTCAAAAAAGCTTGTTTCAATAAGCTCTGGTGGAACAATTTGGGGGGTAACAACTGGCGCAATGTCAATATGAGGAGCGTTTTAAGGTGAAAGCCATCTAATATTTGGCTTCGCACCTTCCGCTTTCAGACCTTTGCTAAATCTAAGGCTATGTTCACACCGTCTTCTGTCATTTTGTGTGTTTGTTGAGAAAGCTACATAAATCAATAGGCTGATATGTTCACAAAGCTCTACTGCCAGATGAACGCCAAAAAAAGGAGAATTTTGTGTACTCACCGTAAATTCCTTTTCTCTTAGCCTCTAATTGGGGGACACAGACCGTGGGTGTTATGCTGCTGTCCACTAGGAGGAGACACTAAGTAAAATCTGCAAAAGAGTTAACGTGACTCCTCCTACTCAGCATACACCCCTGGGGCAGACACTGCCTCACCAGTTTGTGCTAAAGCAGTAGGAGCAAGTAAACAGATTAACGAAATAATAAGGCCTGTAAAAACCCAGGCACCTATAGAACAAGTAACAGAATATTAAAACAACCGGGCCTGTAAGAACAGGCACGTATGTAATATCTCAGAAGTAACCTGAGAGACCAGAAACTTGAAAAACCAGTAAGAAGGTATGAACAGGCAACAGGGTGGGTGCTGTGTCCCCCAATTAGAGGCTAAGAGAAAAGGAATTTACGGTGAGTACACAAAATTCTCCTTTTCTCCTTCGCCTCATTGGGGGACACAGACCGTGGGACGTCCCAAAGCAGTCCCTGGGCGGGAAAAAAATACATTAGACTCTTATACAAGCTGCACCCTATCGGTGAGCTGCTGCCACCAGGGAGACGCATCAACTAGATCTGCGTCTAATAAGGAAAGAAAATGAACACTGTGCTGGTACACAAAAGCGTAAGCATACGAACATTGTGCTGTACCCCAACAGAGTAAAAACTGAACCAGGTGACAGCCTCGTCTACCTACAACGGAGAAGCCTGGGCCCAAAGGAGGTAGAGTGCCCCTGGTTGTACAAGTGCGTGCACGACATTATACCCGATGTAAACGGTAATATTTGCAACTGCTAAACTTCCTGATAGGAAGTCTGTACGTGTAACCAGTTTGGCTGAGGATGTCGGCATGCGCAGTAAGCGGCCCACCAAGGGGATGAAGAACAATCTCTCAAGAGTTTCTTTGAAGGACAGAAGGAACTTCTGGAAGCTGCCGCAACAGACTCATAGACACGTAGAGTTCAGGTGAATCCAACGTGAGCTGAGCCATGTTGCTACGGTGCATCAGTGCTGAACGACTGAAAAAGAGCCGGAACGGTGTGGTCTTTGTTTATATAACATGACCCTGTCATCTTATGAAGAAAAATGGGACAGGTCGCAACTCAACGTATCTTGGCGACCACCTAAAAAGGGGCGCTTCGAGGAGAGTGCTAGGGTCAAAGACTCAACGGATAGGGTAAAGGTAGAGGTAAAGTTAACACCACCCTTGGTAACAAAGGTGAGAAAAAATTTGTGAAGGTCTGAAGGAAGAATTCCGCAGCACATATTAGACCGGAACGAAGTCCCATGAAACCAACCGTTGTTGTAATGAAGGAGGGGACAATGCGTGAAAATGTCCCGGATGGAAGGTGCTAACCTGAGCCCACAGCCACGCAATGGAGGCGTAACCGAGAAGGTAGCATGGGGATGCGGCCCTGAGGCACTCGAGGGAGAGAATCGATGAGACCGGAAACAGGTGTTTACCTCCCGAGACAAGGTTGTAGAGCCTGTTCGCAAAAGGAGAACTAAGTATCAGAGCTACAACCAGGTGTCAGGGCCCCACTAAGAATAGAGTTTCCGAATTCTTTGAGAAAAGGACCTTGGAAAGAGGGCCTGTACGGTCTGAACAATGCCAGGGAAAACCAGTGGTGAGTGAAAATAGGCCAGCATACTAAGTGCGCCTGGACCAAACCGGGGTCCTCTGGAAGACTAACGCCATTGGACCTGAACCTTGCCAAGGCCTTTTGGATGATTGCAAGGCCGTGAGATTAAATCCTCGCCTCAGACTAAGAAAGAGAGGCCGAGGTGTATCCGCTCTCATAAGTTGTGAATTGTGAGCTATAGCCCCGATACAGGGACTTGCTGTGTATTAGGAACGAAGAAGAAGAAAACCGGAGTGATCTGATTCACTGTATACTGTGTCCTACCTTGGACATTACATGAGTGGGTTACACCTGCGAGGCCCCAATGATGAGATACAAAACCCCAGGAGGAGAATCGTGTGGGGAGACCAGAGGAATGGTTGGTCAATAGGTAACCAACCCGTATGCCCTAACTGCACGGAAAGAGAAGTGACGGACCGAAGAGGGTCTGCGTCTGTGACGATGGCATCAAGATTGGAACTGGAGAAACTTCCTCGGCATGAAATAACTAGATACGATGATTTAGGGAGTTCACTATAGTGTGATCACCGCTGCGCAGTCCCAAAAGAACGCGTCTTGAGTGTATCCCTGGTGAGCAACCAGGTTAAATGAACTGGGAGATCCACTGCAGTGTGCAAACGCATCTGCACAGACCCTCTAGGTAAGGGAGGACAACTTGTCGTCGTGATTGAGAAATGGATATAATCGCTGGTATTACACGGAGCCACCGAAGGGCTAGGTAGAGAGAACAAAACTATGGAGCACCCAGGAGTATGTAGACAAAAGTGTCGACATTTATGAAGGCCAGCAATCTTTGTACTTCCATGGATGAAAGAAGTTCAGGGAGGTCGCATAACGTTTCCCTGTTTGGGAACCACAAGAGGACTTGGTGACGATCAGTCAAGATAGACACCCGCTTCAGCTGCGACCTCAATGCCATGAGGAAACGGATGGAAGCCTGAGGATTACTAAGGAAAGGCGTTGTTGCAACTCTGCATCCAGTTGTGGGAGCTGAGGAAGAGGATCGTCCGAAGTTGCTTGTAAGACGGTCCCCCATTGGAGACGGTACTGTGCACGTGCTGCAACCCAATGTCCTGAAGAGACGGATGGGGAGACTAAGGAGTACCAAATAGTGGTGCCATCCATTGCAAACCAGACACCCAGCTGTGGGAGCTGGAGAGGATGAATATTCAGATCCGCGTGATAAGGAGTCTCAAATCGAAGACGGCAATATAAAAGTGCTACAACCCAAGTGCCCTGAGGAAGGCTAATGGGGAGACTGAGGGCTACGAAATCATAGCGCCATGCACTGCAAACCCAGCTCCTACAGTGAGAACTGGGGAGGATGATTGTCCGGATCCGCATACCAAGCTGTTCTGTATTGTAGAGGAACCAGGGGGGACGATTGTCCGGATCTGCGAGCCAAGCAGTCCTGTATTGGAGATCGGAACACTTAGGAACCGTCGCCATAAATGATGTTTCTCAAAACAGGAGGGGGAACGTGGAGGTAACACCCCGCGTTGCCGCCTGTTGGTTTTGGGAGATCGGTACTCACAGGTACCGTCGCCCTCCATCTTTCAGTACTCGTTCCTCTTGTGGCTAGATGGCTTGTCTAGTCTCAATGGCGCTTGAAGCCACTACGGCTGCTCCATCGGTTATCATCTGCATTGTATGCTTAACTGACGGTCTAATGCATCCTCGCGAAGACTCTATCCTGGAGAGGAGGGAAAGTATCAGATGAATGTCTGAATCAACTTTCAAAAACAGTTCTTAGTTGAAGATTGGAATGCTGAGAAACCGTCGTCATAATGATGTCCCTCGGAGCAGGAGGGGGTACGTGGAGGTAACACTCCGCGTTCCCGCCTGTTGTTGGTTTTGGGAGAGCGGTACGCATAGGTACCGTCGCCCTCTATCTCCCGTGGGTGGTGGATGTGGACTCCAGTCGGCACTGGGAGGATATATGCGGTGTGAATGGGACATGTACATCTGAAGGAGCGCCTGGATTGCGTGATGAATCGTTTAACCTTTGTGCGGCCGTTTCCTTTCTGTGAATTAGTCCGTGAGACATAGGACTGTCCATGGATGGAGAAGGTACAAAAAGTGTTTGTTAATGGCCTGAATAGGGTAATAACCCTCGCCAAATGTGCGACATGTCCAGCAGGGTGAGCGTGGAAGATCAGGGCCCCAGTCTAGAGTGTAGATCTGACGGCCAATGGCTAAACCAGACAGCTTTCCCCGCAATCTTTGACTTAAAATGCAAATAGAGTCTGTGGAGATTTGGTCGGGAGTCTCAAAACACAGATCTAGCCAGATATCCCTCTAAGGAAAGATTCAGCTAAGGGGTGGCTCCTGCGGAGAACACCATTACCACCATGATAAGTGGCCCTTGTAGTCAATATCCAGCTCCCTTACAAGTTTAGAGATATGACCAGGGAATACCAAGGCCAGGTATCCAACAACAGACAGCTGCCTAATATAGCATCCCGCTACAGGCAACGATGGTATGCACGCCTGAGGAGGTGTGCTGTCTGTTCCATGGTTGTCCACGGTGCAAATCGGACCGGTCTGAGTCGCACGTTGGGGTCTCGTCCCTGTACTGTGTCGTAGTATGGACGCAAACCTGCCCAGGTATGTATGGGGGGGAATGGTAAATCTTGTACTTGGTAAGAGTACGATTGTGGCAGTGAGGGTAGGAACTGCTGAAGTCAGAAAAATCACATATACTGAAGTTCCTGCAGCGACACCTACAATGAAGTGCCTGCAGTGACGCATATAATGAAGTGCCCGCTGTGACTGAGGTGCCTGCAGTGACACATATAATGAAAATGCCTGCAGTGACACATATAATGAAGCGCCTGCAGTGACACATATAATGAAGCGCCTGCAGTGACACATATAATGAAGCGCCTGCAGTGACACATATAATGAAGCGCCTGCAGTGACACATATAATGAGGCTCCTGCAGTGACACATATAATGAGGCTCCTGCAGTGACACATATAGTGAAACTCCTGCAGTGACACCTATCATGAAGTGCCTGCAGTGACACATATATTGAAGCTCCTGCAGTGACACATATATTGAAGCTCCTGCAGTGACACAATAGTGAAGCTCCTGCAGTGACACATATAGTGAAGCTCTTGCAGTGACACATATAGTGAAGGTCCTGCAGTGACATATAATGAAGCTCCTGCAGTGACACTCCATACAGGGAATGAGGGGATGAGCCCAATGAGAATGCTGATATCCCTTAGACGTGTGGCCCTTGGAGGGGTCTCCGAGCACCAGGCTGAGAATCACCAGCCTGGCAACGTCCTTGGTGCCATAGTGTCCCTGGTGCAGAGCCACAGCTGCGGAAGCATAAGGGCACTTACCCTGCTTGCCACATTGTTGCACGTCCAGGGTCCGGTTACGTCCAGGTATACAGCGACGCCAGGTCGCCCAAGTCGGTGCCCCTCCGGGGGCCGAGTATACAGCGGCGCCATGTGCATTCCGGGAGGAAGTGGCGACCGCTGACATGGAGGGAAGGGGCGGGCCAGATCACAGGGCTCGCTGTGGATCACGCGATGCGCGAGAAGCGCGAAGAGACAACCGTTCCGCCCCCTTCTGACGCGTCCTGGGCGGGCTCCGCCTGAAATGCGCGTCACGCGAGGGGCGGAGAAAGGCGGGGACTATCGAGGCTAGGCCGAAGCCGGGGCCTGGAGTAATACGCGGCCCCGGCAAAGAGGGGAGGCCGGCGCGGAGGTCCCGACAGACCCGGGGGCAAAGGCAAAAAACCAGATTGCTGCTGCACCGTGGGAGGAATCCCCGGATGCAGGGAGCCATCGGTGTCCGGGTCCTGTCGGGATGGAGGCCGGAGGTATGCGGCCGCTGGAAGGCATGTGGGAAGGGGACAAACAGGGCTCCAATGCCCTGGGTAAATGTGTACCTGAGGTTGGCTCCTCTACCCGGAGTCCCTGAGAGGGGAGACTGGGGAGGGCAATGTCCGTCCTGCGTGGAGGACAAGTGACCGGCCTGCTGCTGCCATCCAGAAATCGAAAGATAGTATCCTGAAGAGGAGAGTGAGATGAGACCTCCGTCCCTCAACCCAGGGCTCAGTATGAGGCCTGGGGAAGGCTGTTAATAAAGGAGTCTGCCTAAACCTTGGCCCAGGTTCTAAGATGAAGCTGGGAAGGAGATGATTAGGTTCTATAAACTCAGCCCATGTGGGGAGCTGAGAAAGATCCTTCTTTTTCTTATGGAGTTGTAGAAAAAAAGAGGGAGAAAAAGTAAAATCCTAATAAATCTATCTAAAAAAGGGAAAACAATAAAAGAGGTCTGCCTCCTAAGCGACACTAAGCAAAACTGGTGAGGCAGTGTCTGCCCCAGGGGTGTATGCTGAGTAGGAGGAGTCACGTTAACTCTTTTGCAGATTTTACTTAGTGTCGCCTCCTAGTGGACAGCAGCATAACACCCACGGTCTGTGTCCCCCAATGAGGCGAAGGAGAAATATATATTTTTGTCTTCCACTTGACCAGTTTACTTTACTATACTGCAAAAAAGGTATGAACTAGCGTAATATTTCACACTTATTCAGTTCTATGGTGGATGGGGGCCATGGTTGGGGTTTTTCCCAGTTATATGTTTAATAAAAGGACATAAAATGTGGTGAGAATATATAGCCTAATAGGAACAAACTCCTGTTCAAAGGCTTGGTTGTTCCTGAAAGGTGGCACCATAGGCCCTGCTCTCTTCCTCTGAAGAGGCTATTTGCATATTTTATTTTCTAGAGATTATTGCACAAGTTTGTCAGTCTCAACCAACCCACCAAGGATGCCAAACCAGCTGGATGTAGATGGAGGTTCTGGATTTGGTTCTTTAATGTTGACTTACAGGAAAGCTATTTCCAATAGAACACAAGTGACTCTGCTCTCTTAATCAGTGAAGTGGCTATTTGTATATTTCTATGAATCACAAATTTAACTAACAGGCATTACAATTGGATAGACCTACAGACCTTTGTAAATGTTCCAATTTATAGACTATGGATGGGTTCAGGTCATAGTCACTTGTGTATGAGGCCCTTTGACTGTCCCCAACAGATGATGTGTTTCATAATAAGGATCTGTCATGTCTGATTTTGGATTAGTGATTCTTTTCATTCTTTAAAGGTACCGTCACACGCCGCAATCTCGCCTGGAAATCATAAAGGCGATATGTCGCCCCAGAGCAATCGCGTGAAATTGTCTCATGGTTGCGGCATGTGATTTGGGAATTTCACGACGATAAATCACCCCTCGGCCTTCGCCTGATTCTGAATAGTGCTCAGTAATCAGCTGCAATCGTTAAGGCGATATTTCTGTGTTGTGGCATCTGACAGGGCGATAATGATGGAAAAGAGCGTTGTCTATGATTTCCTGTAGGCGTGCCTCAGCGTGCTGTAGTCCGCCTCCGTCTGAGATGATTGGTGTGGGTTACTGTGTTCCATTGGCTGTCAGTTGACAGGGCGCCATATGTGAACAGCTGCCGTTCAGCACCACACACATCTTCAGCTACACAACTGTCCGCAAACTCAGTGCAAACTCGATAGACAATGACGTCATGTATTAGCCAGCCTCCCAGAGCAGGCTGACCAATCATAACGCTGTTGCGTTGTCTAATGAGCGTGTATGGGGCGCAGTATACACCACTGTGGCACACCTATCTCCTCGCCCGCTGAACATGTACACCCACATTGCCTTTGAGATTGCGGCGTGTGAAGTGGCGATGGAATTAGGCAAGATTGGTTCCGCTATAGGGGAGGCGATTTCTGGAGCGACACATTCCCTTAGCTTCAGGGCGAAATTGCAGCGTGTGATGCCGCCATCAGCGATCTGAGGCGACCACGAAAAACTTGAGCGCGCACGTTAGATCGCCACATATCGCCAGCCGAGATTGCAGCATGTGACGGTACCTTAAGAGTTAAGGAGGACCTGTCACCCACCTGGTGTATGGAAAACTAAATGCAGCACTGAATGCAGCTTGTCTGTTGCATTCAGGGAAAGGGTCCCCCTTGGCTCTAGTTCCCCTGTAAGCTTTTAAAATACTTTAGAAACCTTACAGTTAAGAGGTCGCCTGGGTGGGATCTATTAAGAGGTCCTGGCTGCTGACACAATCCTCCCTGCCTTCTCCTTGTGTTTCTGCCCCTCTATGTGTCTTCCGCCACCTCCTCTTCTGCTGGGTCTGTCCTCCTCTTCTGCTCCTGACGTCACACAGAGAAGGAACAGAAGAGGAGGACAGACCCAGAAGAAGACGAGCAGCACAGACACATAGAGGGGGCGGAACACACAAAGAAAAGGCAGGAAGGGCTGTGCCAGCAGCGAGGACCTCTTAATAAGATCCAACCCAGATTACCTCTTTACTGTAACATTTCTAAAGTCTTTTTATAAAGCTTACAGGGGAACTAGAGACATGGTGGAGTCCTTCCCTGAATGCAGCAGACAAGCTGCATTTAGTTTGCCATGCACCATGGGGTGTAATGTCCTCTTTAAGCGCTGATAGAGATGTCTGGAGGTATCTCCCTAATAGAGAACACAGGCTGGCAGTGACGCTTTCATAGAGAACCTGTTTATGGGAGAGTCGGGTGAGATAGTTGGTGGCCGAACAAGTGGATGAGCCATCATTTTGGTGATTCTACAACCCGGGCTGTCAGCCAAAAATAATCAGCCCTGGCAATCATAATACCTCCTACATTTTTCACCTGACAAACATATAGATCATAGTCAAATTGCCAAGTTTAAAGAGAATGTATGGCTGGCTCTCTTGTGGGTGATTCCTATGATACATGTATACCATGTTCCGAAGAGTACAGATGAGCAGATCACTTTGAGCAACCCTGGTCTATGGTCCAGGTCAGTAGTTTCTGGCAGTGGACAGGAGTTTCCGCCTTCCCAGAGTGGAAATTGATTTATTGACCTAGTGTTAACATAACAAGTGTTAGAAGAAAAGGTTTGGTACAGTGTTCATAACAAGTGTGGCATACAGGTGTCTCACCAACCGGCTACTCAAAAGCCTGTGATCCTGGTTAAAGAAATGAATGCAGCTCCTGTCCACAGTGAGAGAGAACTGAGTTGGACCATGGACCGGGGTTACATAAAGCAATCCACTCAACTCTTGTCAGGAATAGAGATGAGTGGACCCGTTAAAGTTTGAGTTGGCATTTTTTTGCACTGTTTGGAACTAAAACTTGACCTGAACCTCAATGGAAGTCAAGTCACTGATGGGGTAGTTCTGCTCTCTGCCCATATTCAGCCAGCCATAAACAAAGCACTTCCGGAGGTGGGGTACGGGGCTTTTTTTTTTTTTTTTTTTTTTTAATTTTGGAAGACAGACTACATCCAAAAACGATTGTATTAACCCCAGAGCGAGCCAATCAAACACTGCAAGCGGCTCACACTGGTCCAAGTACAACGTGTACCCGAGCACTGAGATGCTCGCTCTGGTGTTGGGAAAAGCACCCAAACTCCAAACCCGAACAGGTTAACTCATCTCTAGTCACAGGTATACAAGATGCCCAAATAAATATTAAATTTTTTAGGATATAGTATTCCAAAAAAAAAAAGATAAAATTAAACTAAATTTCAATACTAGAAAACCTAAGTATCTCTAAACTTCATTTAGATGTAAGAAAGGATGATTATTTTAAGACCAGAATGTTTCCCCCATTTTTTATTGCCTCTGCGCACCTCCATATTTATTTCAATGTATTTATTCAAAGAGCACTTATTTAATAAGAAAAGCTACATGGCGTGAAACTGGCTCTTTAAAAATGTATGAGCGTAATATAGAAATATTATAAGGATAAAATCGAGCAACTAGGACAAACAGATTGCGAGGTTGCGGGGAAGTGTCTGTCTGGGTCTGTTGATTAAACAGCAGAAAACTTGAAACTGGATTCTGGAGAACAAAGAGGTGTCTCTGGAGTGAAGCAGCTTAATTACGCAGGTTAAAGTATTAAGATTAATGTGATGCTCAGTGGCAGCTTACCTTTATTTTTAAGTGGAGTGCAGCTCATTGCTTTTTCTGTTGCAAGACATACAGGCATTCACAAACATGATTACCTCATGAATCATACTGTGCCCTGTACTTAATGAAGTCAGGAATACAATGTATCATTAACATACAAGAGTTTGCTGCTCTGCTCCTTAAGAAGTACAGGAATAGCTACACTTCTTTTCATCTTCAGAGACCAAGAAGGAATTCTTTTACTGGAAGTGCAACATTTTGCAATTTTTTTTTAAGCAAACTGAGAAATTCTTCTAAATCACAATTTGTTTAAATACATAGTTTACAAAATAGTAACAAAAACGTGTTATGTTGATGGTTTAGGGGTATTATTCATAGATGAAACGGGTAGTAAAAGGAAAGTAGCCCTGAAGGGGTTGGTCCTCATTTCCCTGAAGGGTCTCTAAACATATTGAGAAACCACCTAATCAAAAGGTTTTGTGTTACAATCCTCAGCATAGTAACTGTATCACCAACAAGGACGAGCTGTTATGTTACACAAATCGAGGAAGTAGTAGGTGTTGCAAAGCTCAACAAAAGGTCACATTTTGTGGCATGTGAGAAAAGCAAAAAAAAAAAGACTTAAAACAGTTCTTTTGTAGCCGTATTAAACTTTTTTTTTTAACAACCTTCAGTTTGATCTAGAGCCATTGTGACTTAATGGATAAATGTTCTGTTGGTAGATTGATCTTGAGCAGCCTAGGTAGATCCACCAAGGTCTTCTCCAACACTAGATAGTTCCACTAGGGTCTTCTCCGAATCTATACAGGTCCACTAGGGTTTTCTTCAAACCTATATAGGTCAACTATGGTCTTCTCCAAGCCTAGATAGATCCAGCTGTGCTTTCCTCTGCCATTATCTTAATAGTATCAAGCCGTCAGGTTGCTGTCTTCCTTTTGCTTTTTCATTCTATTCTTCTAACCATGATGTCCTTCTCCAGTGATTGCTCTCTTCGTATGATGTATAGACAAGTCGTAGCTTGTGATTCTCCAGTGACGTGTCTGGTCTGATTTGTTTCAGAGATTGATGTGTTTGTTCTTCTTGCCATCCATGTTATTGATAACATCCTTCTCCAGCACCACATTTTGAAGGTGTTTTTATATATTACATGTATATACACATATTTACAGAGAACATAAGGATGGTCAGACTGAAATTGGTCCGGACATGCTGGACCCCTCAGTCCCTCAAACCATCTGACATTGGACAGTTGGGAGGCCCCTATACATATTAGACTGCTTGAAAACCGGTCATTTATCAGTAGTCTCATGTATACGGGGGCCTTTAACAGAAGCTGTCATCAGAAAATAACCATTTAATTAAATGTATTAAACAATTTTAGCAATTTTTTTTTTAACATAACACAATCTGTATTAAACAAAAAATAGAAATATTATTATTTTTTATACCCCTCTTCCTCTTTGTTTCAGGAAACAACATATGGTCAGACCCTGAATCTATGTTTCGCATTGAAACATCTAATGAGCGTGTGCAAAGGACATTGTACAGGAGGAGAAGGAGGAGGTGAGCTGTGCCATCACCTATTGTAATTGGTTTGTACCTGTCATTGTAATCCTGCCTCTGCTGAAATGAAAGTACTGTAAATTGTTCCTTAAAGGGAACCAACCACCCCAAATGACCCCCCAGAACTGTTAATATGTGTCCCTACACCCAGCACACACATTTGGGGCAATCGTTTGTGCTAAAAAAAACTGTTTAGTAGAAGCTAAGATATAGCTTTATAAAGTTTAAAAAATGTTGCCGACTGGGCGTTACCTAGCTTGTCCTCCAGCAGTGTTCATGTGCCTGTCAGCCCCCTCTCCCCCCCTCCCTTCAGTAAAGCCCTGCCCTTTCAGCCTCTCAGGTTTCAGCCTTTCAGGTTTGCCTTCTGTTATCATAAACAATGAGACTCCGTGCAGCAGCCTGTGACGAGGCTGAAAGGGCAGGGCTTTACTGAAGGGAGGGGGGAGAGGAGGCTGACAGGCACATGAACACTGCAGGAGGACAAGCTAGGTAACGCCCAGTCGGCAACATTTTTTAAACTTTATAAAGCTATATCTTAGCTTCTACTAAACAGTTTTTTTTAGCAAAAATGATTGCCCCAAATGTGTGTGCTGGGTGTAGGGACACATATTAACAGTCCGGGGGGGTCATTTGGGGTGGTTGGTTCCCTTTAAAGGACATGAAGTAAAAGTTATCAAAAAAAACAATAGCCCTGGTGGCCAGTGTTAAGATTGCAAAATTACCATTCATATATTTTTTAAATAAAAATTGTGGTATGAAAAGGAAAAATGTTGCTTTTTTTTTTTTTTTTTTTTTTTTTTTAAGTACATGCAATGCAAATACTTGAAAACAATAGGTCATATTCTGATGATCGCTTGATCAGTTTTTTTGGAGCTCCTGCTAGAATAATCCACCCCGGCCCTCTCTCCTGATTTCACTGTCAGTACAAAGAGGAGACAGAGACGGATGGGAATGGTGACCAAGTCTGATCAGTGTTCTATAAACTGCAGAAAAGAATACATTGGTGACAATGCTGTAAATGTGTCGGGGGAAGCATCAATTATTAATATTAAATAATGTAATAAATTTTATTTAAAAACAAAAATAAGAAATCTTAAAACAAAGCAGACGCCACTTTACCAGGCAGTTGATATGCCGCACGTAGAACATAATCTACAGTTCAAGTCACGATTTAAGAATGAAAAAAAAAAGTCATTTATTTTCAGCCGTCCCCTAATGACTACGAGATATGATAAAGATGTTGTTCTATTCTGTATGCCAGAAAAAAGGTAATTTCTTTCAGAGATGTTAGAAAATGAGCTCCACCCACTATAGATTTCCAGCTCGGCTGGTAGAAAAGCCATGGGTCCCTAAACGCCACGCTCTGAAAGCACATTGACTAAAATCTTCATGCCTAATTCATGAAGTGTAGTCTAGAGATTAGTGGAGCTGGACATAGACCAGGCATACTTTATCATATTGTAATAAGCAGAGGCTGAAAATTGCATTTCTAAAGCTACAGTATTAAAGGGCACACCGCAAAACATGACCCAAACATAACTCAGTGGGACGACACTGTCTGCAGAGGCTTTGATATGATAAAGTATGCTGACGATGGGAATAAACACAGCCCAAAGTATCTGAATTTAAAAGGGGGGGGGGGAGGGAGATCTTGCACAGTCTGTTCACAAAAGGACACATGCTTAAAATTTATAACATGTTAAACTGCGGTGCTACAGAACAAACTGTTAATATGTATCACACGGGAGCAAAGACGACCTGAGATCAAAGGCAAAGGATGGAGCAGACGAAAGACATAGAGGGAATATGGGGGTAACCACAGGGCTCAGGTTGTGGGACCATTATTGTGAAGACTCAAACTTTGTAACTTGGCAGTATGGTCATTAATTTTGTCCAACAATAATTGGGTCTATTGGATTTTTATTTTCTATCCTACAGGGTAAGGTTTCTCCTTGTGGAGAATGAGATGCCAGTATAAGGAGACAAGAAAAGAAACCTGACGGCACTTGCTAACATGCAGTGTCAACAAGTGAATAACTGAAAATTGCATTATAACAAAGAAACACTCTCAAATAATAAGAATATGGAAATGCATATGCCATGGAAATGTATGAAAACAAATGAGATACTTAGCATACAAAAATGGCCATTTCTATATCTGCCCAGTAGCCTGGTCATGGTGTATCTCCTTACTGGGTTCCTAAAGCCTCTCTCTGGGTTTAAAAAAAACTCTATTTGCATGGGTGGAAGAAAACTGCTAAGAGAGAGTAAAGTCATTATTCTCAGGTAGCATTAGGTGATTTTATTCAGAATCAGCAGGTTCCTATCCGCCCATACAAATACAAATCCAGCAGAGACATGTGACATGGCTACTGGGCAGATATAGAAATGGCCATTTTTGTATGCTACGTATCTACATTTTTCACATGTTTCCTTAGCAGTAATGCATGTCTACATTCTTACATTCATTGTTTGCATGCTTTAGCATTTCAGGGTGCAACGGTCTCCTTGTTATATTACGAGGAGACAAATGCCATGCAATGACCCTCTGGGAAAATAAATATCTAAACTGCTTATTCAGAGAGGAAGAGGACAAACTAATGATACTAGAAAAAATAGATTTGGTTCTTTGAGTGACCCCCTTAAAGTTTTCCAGTTTTCGGGAAAGCCCTGCCCTCCCTGTATACAAATACATAGATAGATTGTTTATTTCTATCTATGTCTATCACTTGGGCTTTATTCCCCCTTTACAGGTTCAGTGCTTAGTCTCAACCCTTGGTCACAGTGTCTGTTACTGGCTGCAGCCAATAAGTGACTTCAGCAGTGAGTGTCATTGACTCGGACAATAATAGACACCAGGAGTAGGAATGTATACTAGGCACTAGGGAAGAACAATATGTCTTTTAAAGTTCGGAGTTCGTACCGAACACAGACTTTAAAAAAAAAAAAAAAAAAATCAGTGTTTGGGTTCATAATTTGGTGTTTTACATTTGCAAACAACTGGAGTGAGCATCACTGTGCTTGGGTACACTCTATGCCTGGGTACACTCAGTACTCAGCCCATTGCCAGCCACTTACAGTGTTTGATCGGCTGCACTGGGGGTAAAAATCAGCGTTATTGGATGTAATGTGTCCAAAAAATGAAAATGACAAAACCTGCCCCCTCCCCTGGAAATGCTTTGTCTATTGGCCAGCTGTATGTCAGCTGAACTGCCCAATCAGTGACCTCCAATGAGGTTCGGGTCAAGTTTGGGTCCAGAATAGAACTTTTTCTTAAGTCCGGATGAACCCCCAGAACCCAAACTTCCAAGGATCCACTCAGCTCTACTCAGAAAAGGGTGAGTAAAGCACAGTATACTGCAGCAAGTGGATAGGGAATTTACAAAACCAATTAATTATTTTAATAAATGACAGGTGGCTTATTATTAACCCTATAATAGCAGATTCTGCTGCCAGAACCCCCTGAAATAAATTGTGTTTACTGTGAGGAAAATGGTCTTTGCAGCTTGACAAGTTAAATCCTCCATTGAGAAATATTTGGCATGTTATGTGTCAGTTTTGCCCCATCAAAAGACATTTTTCCTTATAGCTTCCTTCTGACCTAACCTATGCTGCAGGACTGTTTTAATGCCCAGTTTTATGCTTCTTTATACTATATGCTTATGCTATAAGCTGCTTTCAACTGCTGATCACCAAAGATATGTACATTGCATTCCAACAGTATGGGAATTCCCCTGTCTGAGCACTAAGGCTGGGAGCAAGGATGGTTACATAGGGGAATTACTCTATGTGAATAAAGTGTATGGATCTTTGCTGAACAGCAGTTGAAACTTTCCTAAACACTGCTGCCAATCAATATTCATAAGTGCAGCCACACCAGATAGATCCTTTACCAGTGGTATTTAAAATGGTCAAGACTGTGAGATCCT
The DNA here is from genome assembly GCA_033576535.1 of Allobates femoralis. Classification (NCBI taxonomy): domain Eukaryota; kingdom Metazoa; phylum Chordata; class Amphibia; order Anura; family Aromobatidae; genus Allobates; species Allobates femoralis. The sequence goes on from JARQOC010000010.1 coordinate 89,565,033, forward strand.
AGATTTTGTAGTGTTGGCATTGTCTGAGAATGTCTTCACCGGAACAACTAAAATGAACAGTTTGACTGCATCACCAAAGTCTTTGTTTACCAATACTATGGAAAAGGTAATCCCCAATCCACTAGCTGTACATGTTGATACGGGCAGTGTTGGACTAGTAGCAACCCCTGTAGACTCATCCATGATGGACTTAGTTGAGCTTTGTGAACTGTGTTAGTTCAGTCTGATCTTTTCGTCGTTTTGTCTCTAATCTCTGCATGTATCCTGGATGACAAATTAATGTATACATCAAGTAAAAAAGTTAATTCTCCCTGAATAATTCTGCTGAAAGCTGAAATCCGCAATAGGTAGTTCCACCATCTACAACATTTGTTTCAATGCCAATTTGCTGCATCTATGACTAAATTACCGTATATACTCGTGTATAAGCCGACCCGTGTATAAGCCGACCCCCCTACTTTGGCCCCCAAAATCTGGGAAAAACTATTGACTCGTGTATAAGCCGAGGGTGGACCCCAGCACAGGTATACAGCCCTCAGCAGTGTGGTATACAGCAGCCCCTGAGGTATACAGCAGCAGCCCCAGTGGTATATACAGCAGCAGCCCCAGTAGTTAGTATACAGCAGCCCCAGAGGTATATACAGCAGCCCCAGTGGTAGTATACAGCAGCCCCAGAGGTATATACAGCAGCAGCCTCAGTGGTATAAACAGCAGCAGCCCCCAGGGTATATACAGCAGCAGCCCCAGGGTATATACAGCAGCAGCCCCAGGGTATATACAGCAGCAGCCCCATGGTATACACAGCAGCATCAGCCCCATGGTATACACAGCAGCAGCCCCATGTTATACACAGCAGCAGTCCCATGTTATATACAGCAGCCCCATGTTATACACAGCAGCAGCCCCATGTTATACACAGCAGCAGCCCCATGTTATACACAGCAGCAGCCCCATGTTATATACAGCAGCAGCCCCATTTTATATACAGCAGCAGCCCCATTTTATATACAGCAGCAGCCCCATTTTATATACAGCAGCAGCCCCATTTTATATACAGCAGCAGCCCCATGTTATACAGCAGCAGCCCCATGTTATACAGCAGCAGCCCCATTTTATATACAGCAGCAGCCCCATTTTATATACAGCAGCAGCCCCATTTTATATACAGCAGCAGCCCCATTTTATATACAGCAGCAGCCCCATTTTATATACAGCAGCAGCCCCATGTTATACAGCAGCAGCCCCATGTTATACAGCAGCAGCCCCATGTTATACAGCAGCAGCCCCATTTTATATACAGCAGCCCCATGTTATACAGCAGCAGCCCCATGTTATACAGCAGCAGCCCCATTTTATATACAGCAGCCCCATGTTATACAGCAGCAGCCCCATGTTATACAGCAGCAGCCCCATTTTATATACAGCAGCCCCATGTTATACAGCAGCAGCCCCATGTTATACAGCAGCAGCCCCATTTTATATACAGCAGCCCCATGTTATACAGCAGCCCCATGTTATATGCAGCAGCAGCCCGAGGTATACAGCCCCCCCCCCCCCCCCAGAGGTATACAGGCCCCCCCGTGCTCCTTAAACCTGTAAAGGAAGATGATTATACTTATCGCTGTCCGGCTGCCGTCCCCGCTCTCCATCGCGCTCCTCCATCTGCATCGCGCTCCTCCATCTTCCGGCTTCCGACTTCCTGTGTTCTGCGCCGACAATGACGTCATTGTCGGTGCCGACAGGAAGCCGGAAGATGGAGGAGCGCGATGCAGATGGAGGAGCGCGATGGAGAGCGGGGACGGCAGCCGGACAGCGATAAGTATAATCCTCTTCCTTTACAGGTTTAAGGAGCACGGGGGGGGCCTGTATACCTCTGGGGGGGGGGGCGCCCGTATAGTGACTCGCGTATAAGCCGAGGGGGTAACTTTTCAGCCCAATTTTTGGGCTGAAAAACTCGGCTTATACGCGAGTATATACGGTATACTCAAAAGGGATTGTCTGATCAAAGACATTGTCGTGCAGATTGGGCCTGCTGATCCTCATACATTTAAGCTCCCAATGGCCCAAGAATAATAATAATAATAATTTATTTACATAGCGCCAACATGTTCCGCAGCACTTTACAATTTAAAGGGGACATGCACAGACAAATTCAGACAATACAGAGTAGCAAAAAAATTCTACAGATACCAGGAGGAGTGAGGGCCCTGATCACAAGAGCTTACAGTCTATGAGAAAGCGAGAAACGTCACGACAACCAGACATTTCCTCTGCAATGACCAGATATGGGATTATTACAAAGATTCTCTCCATTTTAGGCTACGTTCACATGGTCAGTTTTTCGTCAGTTTTTGACATCAGTTTTTGTAACCAAAACCTGGAGTGGATGAAAAATATAGAAGTGGTGACGTCTTTCTATTATACTTTTTCACTGAATATTCCACTGCTGGATTTGGCCTATAATGTACTGATGTAAAATATTGACTAAATATTCAATGTGTGAACGTGGACTAATAGAAAGACGTCAACACTTCTGTATTTTGTTCATCCACTCCTGGTTTTAGCTTACAAAAATTGATGTGAGAAACTGACCAAAAATTGAACATATGAAGGTAGCCTTAGCCGATAGTGTGGTCTCTAAAGAAGCAACCCACACCCAACAGCGCAATAAAGAATAGGTTCAATAGTTATCCTCATAGGACAATAAACTGAATCAGTTGAGATCCCACTGGTGTAACAAGCTTTAAAGGTGAAGTATGCAAAGCAGCTCCAACCCAGAAGGTAGGAAACTCTCTTTAGCAACACCCAATAAGCCTGTTTCAGACCCATTATACAGCCTTGAGATAAAACCAGAAATAGATGCCAAACTGGACTGCAATTGGTACAGTTCCTGACTTTTTGCTCCTGATCAGTAGTGTTGATACGCCTTTTAAACAGCCCTTAAAAGGTTCTTTGTGAAGATGTAGTTGGTCTATAATAATAATAATAATATAATAATATTTATTCATTTATATAGCGCTATTAATTCCATAGCACTTTTACATACATCAGTAATGCTGTCTCTCTTGGAGCTCACAATCTAAACATCCTATCAGTATGTCTTTATAATGTGGGAGGAAACCGGAGTGCCCGGAGGAAACCCACGCAAGCACAGGGAGAACATACAAACTCCTTGCAGATGTTGTCCTTAGTGTCCTTGGTGGGAATTGAACCCAGGACCTTCAGTGCTAACCACTTGAGCCACTGTGCTGCCCAGTCTAGGGATCTAGGGATCTAGGTCTAGGGATCATTAACAGCGATGCTTTGTAGAAACACTAGAAAACTAAAAATCTCTCCTCAAAAGGTAGAAAGGTTTCTCTTGTGTCAGCTGTAGTAGCTACTTTAAGGCTCTATAATGATTTGGACATCAGCTTATGCCGAACCTACTGGAGATGAGTGAACCTTTAAAGGTTTTGGTTTGCCGAATGTTCTGGTGTTGAGTTAACCTATTCAGGTTCGGCGTTCTGGTGCTTTACATTTGCAAGACATAGGAGCGAGCAACGCTGTAGTTGAGTACAGTTGGTGCTTGGTCCAGTAGGAGACACATGCACTGCTTGATTGGCTCGCACTTGGCTTAAAATCACAGTTTTTGGGTGTAGAGTGTTTTAAAAACTATATTTAATAAAAAAAAATGTCCTTCCACCTCCAGAAGTGTTTTACTTATGGCTGGCTGTATGTAGGTGGAGAGCTGAACTGCCAATCAGTGACTTCCATTGAGGTTTGGGTCATGTTTGGGGTCAGGAACAGTGTACCAAAAAGTCCGGCTGCACCGAACACCGGTTCGCTCATGTCTAGTACCTACCGTTCTATATTGGCAATTGTTATGTATAATTTGTAGGAGTAAGACATTTCTTCCTTCTGATGGAGAGCAACTTTGCAAGACATAACTGAATTTTTTTTTACAGATATTTATATCCCAGAGTTCACATAGCATTGGTCCTTTTTAAATAAACCCTCCATAGCTTAATCATATTTGCCTTATTACTTTTCCTTTCTTTTTTTTTTTTCATACATTTTTACAGTTTCAGGCAATGCTAATTTAGGAGAAGATCCAAAACATTCTTTACTGTGATCAACATCATTCAATAATTCAGCATGTTTTTCCACTAAAATAAAAACATTTGCTGGAACACTCTGCAGCTACTTTATTATTAGGCTTCAGTTTATTTACTGATCATAAATCTAAACCTCCCTCAGGTCCTCTCCCGGCCTCTGATACTAAACAAAAGCACTTTAAACTGTACTTGAGAAGGAAATTTCGAACAATATACAACATTCTCGGCATCTGACGTGGGATGAAACACTTCATACAAGAACATTGTGTAAAATGTAGATCACATTCAATTTATCACACCGTTAAAATACATACTTCATATACAGTGTGTAAATCCTGATATATACCGTAGGAGGAGGGTTAATATTATAGAAAACCCTTCCTGCCTACAACCAATAGACTGAAACTATGAGAAGATACTTATCAAAAAAAAGTCCAAATTCAATTTTAATTCATTACTGGTCGAAGTTCACATAAGGCTTTATATTAATAAAATCTACATAACCTTTAGGGCATATATATGGGGAATTTATGGTGCAAAATGTTAGGTAAGCAAGGCATGACCTGGTGTGAGCAAAAATGTCTAATATTCATAGAAATTTGTGCCCATTTTAACAAATTTGGTGCAATTTGCACCAAATTAATACATTGCTATACTGCTGCTCATTGTCACATGGGTAAATGATATCTCGCTGATGCTGCTATCAAAATGTCCTGGTGTTGAGGGGCTGGCCTCACGGTACCCTGTTAGTCATGGGTAAAGCAGTGGCTCTGCTGCAGAGCAGCCCTGGTTTGCCACATGGGCACCTGCCGGCCCCACAGGGCAACAGTTCACCACTTGATCGACCTCGGTAAAGGCCAAAGCAGACATGGATTCCAAAAGTTTTTTCAATGCGGTTTTACTTAACGTTCTTAACGTTACTTGTTTTGGGACCATTACTTTAAATGAATTTAGTGCAGACTGCTCCCGCTGTTCTAGGACCTCAACACTCACGTGCCATCCTTTGAACACCATAGCGCTTTACTTTATAGTCATAAAGTGTCTCTTGGATCCAGCCATATCCCACCTGTGGGGATCTGTCCAGAGGAATAATCAGGCCCTCCTTTAGACAAAGCTCTTTCGTAGAAATCACCCTGACCTTTTTGCCCAAGACAATGTAGAAGTCAAAGGCACCGTAGGGAAGAGTCGCTTCCTGTGTGACTCACAGTGAGCAGGGGTTGAGAACCGATGCAGGAGGAAGTCCTACTTCTACGCGTCCTGGACCAAGATCCCAACTCTTCACTCACAATCCTGGGGTGACCCAGAGAACCAATCGAATTATATCCTGGGCTCCTCACTACTACGCCTCCAGCAGATTCAAGAGTGACAAAACATATAGATATATATGTTTTATTTTGCCTATCAAGGAAAGTTCTGAAACTTTCCATAACAAGAAAGAAAAATAAGGGTGGCACTCACCAGTGCCTAAAAATGTAACTATTTCTTCGTAACATTAAAATGAGCAGGTGGATGCAAACGACGTTTGGAAGAGACCTGTTTCGCGCTGGAACGCGCTTTAACAGGTCCTGACGTCCAGATGTTGCCTGCACCCACTTGCACATTTTTATGTTATGAAGAAATAAAGATGGTTATATGCATTGGTGAGTGCCATCCTTAGTTTTCTTTTTGAATATGGACAGTTATGATTCCCGCACAGTAGGTTGAGCACCACGTATTGCAGTGTATTGAAAAATACCATGTATCATTTCATTGGCCTAGTGGATCTTAGGTGCGGAACAGCAGCCTTTATTCTTTTTTTACTGCAAGTTATGAAACTTTGCAAACGACTTATTTTGTCTCATTGTAGTGAAAAAAATGCATTTAGGTGGCTTCCAAACTATGGCTTTTTCCAGTATATTTGCTTACTTTCAGCTACAGTTGGAGTAAGATTTTGGCAGTAATGGGTCGGCTCCTGTCCTCTCCTCCGAGTGTTCTGCTTATCTGAACATTTTAGTGCAGAAGCATATCCCCAGAGTTTGGGCTCATGCAGACGACATCTGTGGAAAACAGCCTGATCTAGATCGAATGCCCAACTGGCCATGGGACTCCAGATCAGAGCATGACAGCATCATATAGTTCTATGAGACTGTGATTATCAGTTCAAAAAAGCCACAGCCAGTCCGTGGTTGGATCAATTTGCACAGACATCTACATCAGCCTTAAGGCCCCATTACATGGTACGAGATCTTGAACGATATAGCTGAAACATCACGGGTTTGAAGTCGTTCAAACAACATTGTTAGGACGTTGTTGCATGTAACACTGAGATACGACTGTAATAAATCGTTGGATTGTTTATCGCAGATTTGAGAACATGTTCTCAAATCAATCGACTCTCGATCAGCCAACCTTCTGCATCGCTGTGTGCGACACCGCAATAACGATGTCGTTAACGACTTCGCCTATTCACAACAGTGAACAAGTATCGTTCACTGGGTTGTGCGAACAATAGCTGCTTGCTACATCGTTGGTGCGTCGTCCAAAATATCTAGATGTGTGACATCTCACCAACGTTGTCAAAAAGATGTCCTAACAACCGCGCTCCCGTGAGATCGCTGGTGATATCGTCACAACATTGAAGCGTGTAACGGTACCTTTAGAGAGATACCGATGCTGAGCTGACCTATCACTGCCACCATCTGTACTCCAATGACCATCACTGTGATTATCGGTATCCCTAATGACCCGTCACTGCCATCATCTTTATTCCAATGACCCATCACTGCCATTATCTGTAGTCCAAACGAGAACTTTTTTATATCAATGCAGCTGAAGGCAGGAAAATAGACTGGAGAAAGGCCACTTACATTACTTTATTTTACAGGAATATAGACAAATCCTCAAATAAAGTAATTTTCAAATTATTATAACATCCATGTGGGACAAATTTAAAAATAAACAAATAAAAGTTTAGTTACTCAAGTTCCCACAGACTGCCTTGCAGTAATAAGGCAACAAACTTTTTAAAGGGGAATGCGATGGAAATAAAACATTTTTGTACTGTCCCTGTCGTCCTACATGATGAAGCAGAGCTGTCCACTACAGTTCTAGGATGTTTAAATCGATTAAAAATCAAAATCATATCCAGCTCTCACCCCTCCCTTTGGGGACAGAAAAATTCAGTTAAGCATAGTGATAAGGTTTCAGGGGACAGAAAGCTACCAAGTTGATATGAGGGAGGGGAGACCATACCAGTTTTGAATCAATCAATGCAGTGCTTTGCCTCTGTCCTGGCCTGATACATGACAGTACACATTCTGCAGTCATATCGTTGTACAGCAAAACATCATAATGTGTATTTATATCTGCTTGGGGACAAGATTGCTATTTGAAGGTGAACACCGCAGCATGTATAAGAGGGGCAGGATTGTAGTGTGACTATGGGCCCAGCAGCCACATCCCCTGATCCCCTGCCATGTCCCCTGTTCATACAGATCTATGATGGGCAGGAATGTAAGATGAGTATGGAGCCCCCAGGGTGTACACCCCCGCCACACCACCTGATCTCTGCAGCAGCATGAGGCTGAATTTCTCTGTCCTCGAAGGGAGGGATGAATACTGTGAAGCAGATATGATTTTATTGATTTGTAAGCGTCCTATAGATCCTAGAACTGTAGTGGACAGCTCTGCTTCATCATGTAGAAGGGTAGGCACAGTAGAAATATTTTTTTTAATCTCCCCAGAGTTCCCCTTTAAAACCACAAATTAAGAGAGTTTGAAAATATTTTAGGATAATCAGCCACAAGAAGGAAAAATTATAAAACAATGAACCTATAATAAATCTGCAGATTTGGAGGTCTTCTCCAGTCATCACTTACTTTCTGTCAGTCAGGTGCCAAGCAGTCACATGGCGAACCGGCGGTGGTGGGCTGTAAGCAGAGACCGTCAGGGATCATGATGGAAAATACCAAGCAAAGTACTGAGTAGAGATTTCAAGGAAGTTCTGTTCTGGACCCAAACTTGACCCGAACCTCATTGGAAGTCACTGATTGGGCAGTTTGGATCTCCGCCCACATACAGCTAGCCATAAGCAAAGCATTTCCAGGGGAGGGAGGGTAGGTTTTGTCATTTTCTTTTTTTGTACACACTATATCTGATAATGCTGATTTTGCCCCCAGTGCACCCGATCAAACACTGCAAACTGTTTACACTGGGCAAAGCACAGCTATGCTCACTTCAGTGATTTGCACTCAAACACTAATTTTTTTTGTAAAGTCTGTGTTAGGCCTGAACACTGAATTTAAAGCTCGGGTCTGCCTATCTCTAATCTTGCGTTCTCAAACGTAAAAGTCTTCTATCTTTGTGACATAACTTGAAAATTAGAGATACAACTAGTAAACCAATCTGCTCTACATATAACAAAGAAAAGGAGCCACGTTTTGCAAGTGCTAGTCAAAATCTACGGAAGGTCTACTGCAACTGGACCTTTTTTGTCAATCTTCCGTTCTTAGGCTGGAAATCCACGCTAGGACTCGACTTTTGAGAAAAGTTGGATATTTCCTACAAAGCCTTTCGAGCTTGTACAAAAACTCACAAAAGCAACCATCAAGGTGTTCTAGGAAAGCGTGGCCAAGATTCTAAATAAAGAGAAGAACCTTGGTGCCGGAGGCAATGCTGAAGGCCAAGTCCATCGTGTTAGGCTCTAAGGAATCTACCGCAGACACAACTTCTGGGCTGAACACACTAAAAGGATAGATGGACAGAACTGCAAGACCCTGAGTGAATGGACGAAAGCCATCAGTCACGGTGAGCTACAGCCTCTGGCAGTATAAACAAGGCTGAAATGATAGTCAATAAAATCACAATTAAGTGCACCACGTGTCAGCAGAGCCCGGTGCTCACCATCAACAAAATCAATACCCAGCTGCTTGGAAATTCTTACACTTTTTGACTTTGTTGTATGTTTTCCTTCCTCGGCTGATTTCTCTGTAATGTGTTTGTAAAGAATCCTGGAGCTTTGTCGTTGCGTAGAGGAAAATGTGTGATGCTATTGAGGTTACGTGACTCTTTCTAGCAGTGATTTATTGCATTAGACGCAGGACTGTCTGGGAGAGTGAGCCTCTGGTCTGAAAGGGAATTATACTCAGGATTATTCCGCCACCATTTCTGTCTCTTTATAGGCAGGAAGAAATGCACAGGCATAATAATAACGATGCTGCTTTTTTTGAAGGTGAACATGAGATACACATAAAAAGCAGCAAGATAAAAATCCAACATCTGGGACTATCATCCTTGGGAGATGGTCACCTTCAATATGTTTTCTGAGCTGCTAGAAAGATATGGAAATAAAGAACGGTACAAATAAAACACTGCCCGGTGGTCCCGTCATCCGCGTGAGGCCTTATGGCAGGCTACTGGCCTAGCTGAAAAGTACAGGGCTTTTTTTTCAATATATTTATGTGCCAATATTTTAATACTTTCTCCTGGAATATTGAAGGTAGCAAATTATATATTTTTCTTACATGAAAAAAAGCTACGCTGTAGCTCTACTCAGGCCCTTGCTGCTGAGACTGATGGGGAGAAATTGACTAAAAAATAATCATCAATGGACCTTCGGGAAAAAAAAAATGGGGACCATGTGGGTTATGAGTACATCTAGGCTTTGAGAGATTACTATTTAAAGGGGCATTCTTATCCTGGCCTTTAATGACTCAGATGGGAGACACTCCGTCTTGGCACCATCAGCTGAAGATAGGTTATAAAAACAGCAAAAATTGGCTGATAACTCTGAAGAATATTTATATGAGTTACTGCAACAGCTTACTCGGAATTGAAACTAAAAGTCTACTATATAAATTATAAAGACATTTGGGGATATCACATCCCCAACAGACTCCATTTTCAGGACAATGAACTTTTGACACTTCTTATGTGAACACCCTCACCTCCTTTTATTGCTTTCCTCAACTCATTTACCGTTGCTTTCCTCAACTCATTTACCGTAAGTATTTTCAGTTCTCCACAGACCAATACCATATAACCATTATACAATTTGTTAAGCTTATCTTGGACTTTTAGTTTCAATTCCCCAGGTCCATCTCTTCCTTCCCAGCCTGACTCTGTTTTACGTCACCTGTCACATTTACTATAACATCTAAGGCCCCTTTCACATCAGCGTTTTTTTAAATCGCGGCAGATGCGGTGAAAAAAACGCATCTGCCGCGATTACCGCATACCGGCTGCACTTGCGGCACGATTGCGGCACAGTTGCGGCAAGCCCCATACAATGTATAGGCGGGCTTGTGGCAGGTGCGGCAAGTGCGGTTTTGGCACTTGCGGCAGGTGCGGCCGCGAAAAAAAACGCGGTCAGCCGCGTGCCAAAACGCACTTGCCGCAAGCCCGCCTGTACATTGTATGGGGCTTGCCGCAACTGTGCCGCAACCGTGCCGCAAGTGCAGCTGGTATGCGGTAATCGCAGCAGATGCGTTTTTTTCACCGCATCTGCCGCAATTTAAAAAAAAGGCTAGTGTGAAAGTACCCTAAGGGTGCTTTCACATCTGCGTTTTTCGTAATTCGCGGCAGATGCGGTGAAAAAACCGCATCTGCCGCGTTTACCGCATAACCGTTCCACTTGCGGCGCGGTTGCGGTTTTTTCTATGCAAAGTATAGGCATACTTGCGGCAGGTGCGGCAAGTGCGGTTTTGCACTTGCGGCAGGTGCTGCCGCGAAAAAAACCGCAGTAAGCCGCGGTTTTTTTCGCGGCCGCACCTGCCGCAAGTGCAAAACCGCACTTGCCGCACTTGCCGCAAGTATGCCTATACTTTGCATAGAAAAAACCGCAACCGCGCCGCAAGTGGAACGGTTATGCGGTAAACGCGGCAGATGCGGTTTTTTCACCGCATCTGCCGCGAATTACGAAAAACGCAGATGTGAAAGCACCCTAAGACTGATTTTTTTTTTTTTGTTTGTTTCATTTGCTTATGTATATATGTATGTGTCTTCAGAATCTGTGTCATTATCAGCCTGATGAAGGGGCCACAGTGTCCCGAAAGCTTGCTATGTTTACCATCTTTTCAGTTCACCATTAAAAGGTATCAACCACTGAGGACTCTCAGATTCTAATATTTTTCTATCTACTGGCTAACACAGTATAAAAATGTTTTACCTTATCTTAAATTTTACTGGGACTTTTGCAAATATGTCTCATAGAGGACATTGCTTGAAGATTTTTTGGGTGTTCCTAGGATGAGTGTTGGCAGAGCTAAAGAGGGGTCAATATTGGAAAATATATTAATAGAATGAAGACACTGGTCTAACAATAAAATCCTCTCTCCTGGACACAGGAATGTTTATTAAACGCGGACAGGTCTTTGGAGCTAAAAGAGGACCTGTCAACCGGTCAAAAGTGGCCAGTTTTTGCTTTGGTTTTATTCCTGCTTCTCTCCTAAGTATTCAGCATTTTTTTTCCTGAGTACATCATACGGTTTCAGATATGTAGGTCTTCTTAATTTATGTTAATATTTATGATGTGTACACAAGCGGGTGGAGCTTACAAGATCCTCTGGGGTGTGTTAATGCTTTGCATAATTACACTGAGGCATGCCCCCTAGGTAAAAGCCATAAAAAGTAGCATCAAATAAAAAAGATCATATTTTTGGAACTGTATGGAGAATTTAAACAAAACAAAAACCAGAATCATGAGAAGAAAAGTGGTGAAAAAAGTAAAATTGGCCATTTATGACCTGCTGAAAGGTCCTCTTTAAAAGAAAAAAATGGAAGGGATGAATAAACAATATAACTATAATTTTTACATTGACATGTAGTAATCCAAGCTCCCATCACCATAAAGCCCTGATACATATAGGTGAAACAGGAAAACCAGGACCCTCGGAACAGCCCAGCCAAGCCCAACACAACCGGAACACCAATCACAGCCTGACAAAAGCCGGAATCAGGAAGATGGTAGAGGAGGGCCAGGAGAGGTATGTCAGTGACTGGAAGAACGATATCTTCAGCTCACAGAAACTGACCATGTACCGGAGTCTACAGAGAGACTACAAACTGGCCCCATATCTGGAGAAACTCCCGGATCCCAGAGACCGCAAGATCCTGAGCCGATATAGACCCAGTGCCCACAGTCTGGCCATCGAGTCCGGCCGACACAGGCAGAGATACAAGCCCAGGGAGGAAAGACTGTGCCAACACTGTGATCAGGAGGCCCTGGAGGACGAAACCCACTTCCTGCTACACTGCTCCAAATACTCAGCAGTGAGGGACACTCACTTCAGGAGACTCTCGCATCTCTTCCCGGATTTCATCACCATGAAGGAGGAAGAAAAAACATCTATCCTGCTGGGAGAAGAAGAGAGAGCAGTGGAGATAGCAGTGCGGTATGTGAGCGAATGCCATAGACTGCGAGAAAAAGAGCTATGATGCCATGGACTCTATAGCCTCCACATTGGATCTGCCCCCATCCACCTTTCCTATGCCATGGACTATAGCCCCCACCCTGGACTTGCCCCATCCACCCTCCCTATGCCATGGACTATAGCCCCCCCATCCTGGATCCATCCCATCCACCTTCCCTACAGCTCCTACCCAACATCCCCACAGTCCCTATCTCTATTCCCTTTATACAATTGCTTTGGCAAAACTGAGATGTATTTGGTCCTGCCAATAAAGCTTCTTTGAATCTTGAATCTTGAATATATATACCGTATATACTCGTGTATAAGCCGACCCGTGTATAAGTTGACCCCCTACTTTTGCCCCCAAAACCTGGGAAAACCTATTGACTCGTGTATAAGCCGAGGGTGGACCCCAGCACAGGTATACAGCCCCCAGCAGTGTGGTATATAGGCCCCCCCAGGGGTAGTATACAGCAGCCTCCCCAGTGGTATGCAGGCCCCAGCAGTATATACAGCAGCCCCAGTGGTATACAGCAGCCCTTAGGTAGTACACAGCAGCCCCAGAGGTATATACAGCAGCCCCAGGGGTATACACAGCAGCCCCAGGGGTGTACACAGCAGCCCCAGGGGTATACACAGCAGCCCCAGGGGTATACACAGCAGCCCCAGGGGTATACACAGCAGCCCCAGGGGTATACACAGCAGCCCCAGGGGTATACACAGCAGCCCCAGGGGTATACAGCAGCCCCAGGGGTAGTATAACAGCAGCCCCAGGGGTAGTATACAGCAGCCCCAGGGGTAGTATACAGCAGCCCTAGGTAGTATACAGCAGCCCCAGAGGTATATACAGCCCCAGTGGTATACAGCAGCCCCAAGGTATATACAGCCCCAGTGGTATACAGCAGCCCCAGAGGTATATACAGCCCCAGTGGTATACAGCAGCCCCAGTGGTATATACAGACCACAGCATTATTACAGCAGCCGCCCCGGAAGTATACACAGCAGCCCCAGGGGTAGTACACAGCAGCCCCAGGGGTAGTACACAGCAGCCCCAGGGGTAGTACACAGCAGCCCCAGGGGTAGTACACAGCAGCCCCAGGGGTAGTACACAGCAGCCCCAGGGGTAGTACACAGCAGCCCCAGGAGTAGTACACAGCAGCCCCAGGGGTAGTACACAGCAGCCCCAGGGGTAGTACACAGAAGCCCCAGGGGTAGTACACAGCAGCCCCAGGGGTAGTATATAGCAGCCCCAGGGGTATATACAGCAGCCCCAGGGGTGTACACAGCAGCCCCAGGGGTAGTACACTGGCCCCCCTCACTGTTTGGCGCCCCCACCTCAGGATGGCCCCCCCCGCATGCAGCGCTGCGCTCATACATTACCAGCCTATCAGCTGTCATCCTCCGGTGGCGGATCGCGGCTCCCGGCTCCGGCTTCCATCTTCATCTGTGTCTTCCTGCTTTGTGGCCGGGGCTCATCGCGATGACATCATCGCGACGCCGGCCGGTCATGTGACATGCAGGAAGACACAGATGAAGATGGAAGCCGGAGCCGGGAGCCGCAATCTGCCACTGGAGGATGACAGCTGATAGGCTGGTAATGTATGAGCGCAGCGCTGCATGCGGGGGGGGCCATCCTGAGGTGGGGGCACCAAACAGTGAGGGGGTCCCGTATATACTCGCGTATAAGCCGAGGGGAGACTTTTCAGCCCAATTTTTGGGCTGAAAAACTCGGCTTATACGCGAGTATATACGGTATATATACGGTAACTACTAAAAACCAGGAATGGCTGAAGTGATAAACCTATACCCCAAGTTGAGTATTATATATAATACTAGCTTGGTGCCGATGCACATGCATCGGGATTCTAGAAGAGCGAGTCTCTGACTCGCAATGGCCGCTTTGCGGCCAATGCTTCGCGCTGCTAAGGCGACTCGCCATGCCCGCTGCGCGGCATAGCGAGTCGCCTTAGAACTGCTCGCAATGGCCGCTGCGCGGCCAATGCTTCGGGCGTATCCACATGACCACGCCGACTCGCATTGCGAGTGGACTCAGAAGGGGCAAAAAACCCATTCGCAATTATATAATAGATTATGGGGCATCAGTATATTTATCTATTAGTGGATTGCATTTAGTATGCTCCTCTTTTCTGAACTCAATGATAATGGCAAGGGTCAAGTTGCAGGAAATGACATCAACAGATTAGTAATTACATCCCTATAAAGAATAAGTAACATAGAATGGATATCATTAATTTTTATTAGCTGTTAAATCACAGGGCTCTGCTACTATATTAGGTGCCATGGAGCTGGGAACAGAATTATTCCTGTATTATATCAAATAGATGGAAATTGGGGAGATTTCAGTTTTGACATCATTTCTTGCAGAAGAAATCCAGGTTTGATTTTTTTTTCCCCTAAGGCAAAGGGGGACCACACATCAAGAGAAACAAACCTGCGTAAATCATTTACACAGCGCATCCCAGGGAGGGACTGGTAAAATGAAGCATTCGATGGCTCACATTTGGGATATCATTTAAATACAACACCTCTCGCCTTGCACAAAGAATGCAACAGAGGACGCCCATCTAATGAGAACTGGCTGCTCCATAAGCTGCAAAAAGTATTCCATTTATTAGAAGTTATAAATCTTGGCAAATTTCTAAACAAAAAAAGGTCAATAATCTCTCGACCCGTAAGGACACAGTTAATTTTGGCCCCTGATGATGCAGCATGTTCTATAAGCTGTAACACATATATATATATTTTGTTAATGATTTCAATTTATATATTTTTTTACACCGCTCAGTATATATTTGGATTGCATTTTTTTCAAATGCACAAAAAATTACGGTATTTCTGCTATTGAACTTTTTCACATTGTACTCCGAGTGACCTAAATTCATTGCTAGTTAGAACTGATAGAGGGGCTAATGAAATGTTGATTTTGGTGATGAGTGAATATTGAAGTATTTGGATTTAGAATATTCTAGCGGCATACTTTTTACCATTTGGGTATTAAACTCAAATACCGAGCCTAATGCAAGTCAGTTAGTCATGGGCTTTGCTTACTCATAGCCAGCCGTTAAAGTGAGCATTTCAGGAGGAGGGGGGTTATTTTTTTCTTTTGTGTATTTACATATAACATCTTTGTCTACTCCCTAGTGAGAGCCTTCCATTCAAGAGGCTCTCACTAGGGTGCCAGCTCCCACTGTTCACTCAAGGGAGTCGGCAATTTGTGTCAGATCATTCATGATCGACGCTTCAATCTCAAGCTCTTGCAGAGTAATGAATATCCCGAATGCTGTACTATCCTTTGGAGTAATGAATACCGATGAGTAGATTCGCTCATCCCAAATCAATTTACTTGGGCCAATATAATCTGTGAACAATGGTTATAAACAGGACGGTGATTGTTGACCAATGAGATCTTTTATGCTGATGTATTTTTACAGCGCCATTAGTTTCCATGGTGCTTTACATATGGAAAGGGCGGATGAGGATGAGTACAATATATGGAGACGAGAACAAGAACATTACATGTGGTCAGTCAAGTCATACAGGTACAGGAGGGGAGAGAACCCTGTCCGCGAGGGCTCGCAGTCTAAGAGGGAGGGGACAGTGCCGATCATGAGATGGGGCGGTGGACCGGGTCTCATTGCAGGTTGTAGGCTTAGCGGAGGAGATGGGTCTTCAGGTGTCTTTTGAAGGTTCCCAGGGTAGGAGAGTGTCTGATGTGTTGAGGCAGAGAGTTTCAGAGTATAGCAGATGCACGGGAGATATCCTGTACGCGGTTGTGAGAAGCGGGGATGAGGGGGGAGTAGAGGAGGCGCTCTTGGGAGGATCGCAGGTTGCATGAGGGTAGGTATCGGGAGACCATATCAAAGATGTATGGAGGCTCGCTGTTATGCGGTGCCATCAGTCATGGCTTCTGAGCATGAACACTGCACATTATGAAGCCAGAGATACACCTTACAATTAATACCAATGCACAGGTGCGGAAGTGACGCCGCTGCATCATACACAGAAGGGGAAAATTTAAAATTGAGAAGCCGGGAATGCGCTGGGAATTCTATTATTACGCCCACCGGGGTGTCATAAACATGCAGCGAGGGGGAAGATTGGGCCCTGCAAACTGCCCAGTGTGACTACATACAGTAGTCAGGAGGACTAATTAACATACGGACATATAAGTCACAAAATCATTTTTCACAACCATTATAGTACAACTTTAGCTCAGACAAGGATGGTAAGGGATGTACTAGGAAGGGGCAGGGACAGGTAGTGATAGGTTTAGGAGTAAAAGCAACCTGACAGGTTCCCTTTAAGCAGGAGAAAAGTAGATTCGATAGAAGCGTGTTCCCCACAAAACAACCGTTATCTGCTTGTCTGCCCAGCTTCCTACGTATGGATTTTACCCTTGTCTACAATAAAAAAAATTTACTTTTTATAGATGTGGAGTGCCGCTGATGTGCTATTTTTTTCTGGCTTAGATGAAGTCTTTATTTGTCGAACACCTGCTATCCTGCGTTGCCCGAAGCTGCCCTTGGTAATTCTGAGTCCGGATGGGTCTATTGTGTGGGTTGTGCTCAGTGGCGTAGCTAGCCTGCTTCGGGCCCGGGGCGAGATCACCACCCAGGCCCCCCATGTGAGGACCGGGGGGCTGGTGGAAAGACGTGAGGACCGGGGGGAAAGGAAAGCTGGTGGAGAGATGTGAGTATGGGGGGGGGGGGGGGGGGGAGTAGAGAGGTGTGAGGACCGGGGGAGAGAAGGGTGCTGACACACTCACCGCGGCCGCCGTGCGTCTGCTGTAGGTGGGGCGGGCAGAGTGCAGAACAGGGAGTCCCGTCCTCCCTCCTCTCCGGCCGCGCGGCGGCTGGCTGCCAGCACGGGGCCCCCCAGGGGTTGCGGGGTTCCCCCAGGAGGCGGGTAATGGGCCCCTCAAGCCGGGGGGGCCTGGGGCGATCGCCCCCCCTGCCTCCCCGCTAGCTACTCTACTGGTTGTGCTGGATTTTTTTTACTTTCGCATTGTTATTTTTAAATTTTCATCCTAGGGAATTTTACTATATTTGTCGCATTTCAGGCTGTACATGTAAAGAGCATAAACAGGTGTTGGGGCATATAAGACAGTGTAGCACCGATGTTCCAGTTACATATATGTCCGACACCTCAGTGCATCCTTGCGCTAGTATCCCAACTTTGGTGTGCTGATGCTCACGTGTGCTTCGGTCCTGGCTCCTGTCATGGTCCCTTGTGCTCCTTTGGCTGGGATTATTGGTGTTTACTCTAGGATTGGTGTCTCCAGCCAATCACTGGAAGACACTAGGTATTTAAGCCTTCCTTCCCCACTGAGCGTCATCTGAGCAAACACTCACTAGCTTTCTATCTTGGTCCTGCATGTGTTCAGTTTGTTGCTCTGGTCAGTCCTTATCCAGTACCTGTCTTATCTGTGTTCTCTGTCTGTGCCCATATATGTTCTTGATCTTCTTCCAGACAGCGTCCTGTACCTGTAAGCCTGTCTCCATCTCCTGATTTCTGTGTTCCTGCATCCATCCAGTCTGATTCATGCTCCTGTCTGACTGTGCCCTCCACATGAGGTCCTGGATTGCTGCACCTGCCCTTCAGTGTATCTGATGTCTGAAACATTGCCTGACATCTGAAGTCTGCTTGATGTCCAGAGCCTTGCCCAATGTCCGAAGCCTTGTCCAATGTCAGGAACCTTGCCGATGTCAGGAACCTTGCCCGATGTCAGGAACCTTGCCCAATGTCAGGAACCTTGCCCAATGTCAGGAACCTTGCCAATGTCAGGAACCTTGCCCAATGTCAGGAACCTTGCCCAATGTCAGGAACCTTGCCCAATGTCAGGAACCTTGCCCAATGTCAGGAACTTGCCTAATGTCAGGAATCTTGCCTAATGTCAGGAACCTTGCCCAATGTATCAGGAACTTTGCCCAATGCGTCAGGAACCTTGCCAATGTGTCAGGAACTTGCCAATGTGTCAGGAACCTTGCCCAATGTGTCAGAACCTTGCCCAATGTCATTAACCTTGCCCGATGCCAGGAAATTTGCCCGATGTCCAGTGTCTGACAACCTTTAACTTTAATCAAAAGACTGCAGACCTGCCCTGCTGTACTCTGCCCTCCCTTAATCTGGGTAGGCTTGGTTCCCCTTGTGGCGCTGTAGGTCCACTCCCAGAAGCTCTCCTTCCTGGCAAGCATTAAAAACTAAATTATTGATAGTTTTTTTGATCAAAGTGCAAACAAAATTTATTTCTTGATAATATCAGGATCCCAATTAATCAAAGCAGATCAACAGCTGAAGAGTTGTTGTTTGTTCGTGCCCATTACCTCATTGTCAATCATAGCTTGGGACGTGATCACCGCAATGAACATGGACAGTAAAGGTTGGGAAGGGGTTAATATTCATCACTTGTTTAGAAGAAAAAGTGATGGAAATCCCAAATATGAAGAGCATCGATAGAAAATGCATATATCTTATTTCACGGGGCGTGTGATGGACACACTTTGATCTACTATTGATCTATGTGTGACCAGTAAGTAATCAATCTCTCATTCCGGTGCATAAAATACGGAGCTAATATTTTATGCTTTTTTTTTTTAAATCCCACTTTTCCAGATCATCAGTGTCATCTGTTATTCTTCGCTTTGCCTATGAATAAATATTTTCAGGTGTTGAGAATGAAAGTCACCGCTGACATTTTTGTCGATTTTCTCGCACTCCGAAGTGATTAGATTTGGGGGTCACTTAGTAAGAGGTCATCTCTAGGACCACAGATTTTAATTTCAAATGTGGCGCAACCCAAACTGATAACCTTAAAAAAAATGGAATAAAAAAAAATAATACGGCATCAGAGGATGTGAAATCAACTTATGGCACCGATATTTTTATGTGATTCTCCTGTCATCTATGGGTACGGAGACCGGTGATACAATGTATAATTCTGCTGACAGGTAACCTTGATATAACCAGGGAGAATAGAGAAGGAAAAGGTAGGAGGGGGAGGGGTAAAAGGAAAAAAAATCAAAAAGTCACATGAACAATTTACTGATATAATAGCAATTTTCTCCAAACGGGATGGAGATACTCTCATAATATCAACCCTGGGAGATGAAGCCAGGCAGATGCTATGTCACATTGCATTTACACGTACCGGGACCCTGTTACATCAGCTACCAGTAAATCTAAAAAAAATCAATAGTATTAATTTGTGAGATGGAGGGTGAAAAAAAAATTACAAGAATGACAAGGGTTAAAAATAGGTTCAAATTGTTCTGAGGTTACATGGATGCAAGACTCAAAGAAAACCACCAAAATATTATATATATATATATTTATATATATAAAATATTTTGGTATATATACACTGCAGCCATACATATATTATATATACGGTATATATATATATATATATATATATATATATATATACGTTATATATATACAGTTATATAATATACTGTAATAATATATATGCTCTTTTATACGGCTAATATGATGTATGCAACTAGGTGAACTAAGTATTGAACTCAGGGTGCCATCCACATTAATTTCCCACCAGTTGTTGGTAACAACTGATCCAGTCCACACAGGTACAGACATCAAACCATAGATGACCATGAATCAAGTTATGTGTAACAATAAGAAATATTACTGTACAAAGAATTATGAAGAATTATAAAGAATATTGAACACGTTAAGAAAGAAAGGTGCAAAGTCATGAAAAATCCTGATACAAGTTGAAATCTTCAGCAATTAGAAAGCAATCCTGCCACTTAATGACAAATAATATAAGCCAACTAAGTCAACTAATGGGCGATATAAAGGTATCTCATTATCAATGTGTCACACAAACATCTCATGATGGGTAACACCAGTGAGCCGTCTCAAGACCTTCACAACCTTATTGTTGTAAAACATATTGATGGCATTGGTTGCAGAAGAATTTCTAAACTAATGAAGGTTCAACTGACTGTTAGGCCCATATCCTAAAGAGGAAAGAACATCATTTCACCATAAACCAACCACAAACAAGTGCTTCATACCAGATTTCACAGAGGAGTTAAATAAATTATCAGAAGAGTTGTCCAAGAGCCAAGGACTGCCTGTAGAAAGCTACAGAAAGACCTGAAATCAGTAGGTACACTTGTTACCAAGAAAACAATAAGTAATGCACTCCTCCTTTATGGTCTGTATGCACGCTTCTATATGCACACTCACCATTCAAGACCCAATTGCTGAACAAAAAGCAGCTTTAAGAGCATATAAAGTTTGCTCAACAACATTTAGACAAGTCTGTGAAAAACTGGAGAATATAACCTGGTGAGATGAGACCAAAACTGAACTCTTTGGATGCCAAAATATACACCATGTTTGAAAGCCAATCACCCAAAAACACCAACAACAGTGAAGTATGGAAATGGGAATATCATGGTGTGCGGCTATTTTTCAGCATACGGCACTTGCAAACTTCATATATGGTAATTGATGGAAGAATGTATGGACAAATGTATCTAGACATTCTTGATAAAAAAAATCTACTGCCATCTTCCAGGGTGATGAAGATGAATCGAGGATGGACATTTCACAAGATTGATCCCAAAGACATAGCCAAGGAAACTCTCAACTGGTTCCAGTGAAAAAAAAAACTGCTAGAATGGCCGAGCAGATCACTGGAGCTGAATCCAATAGGAAATGTCAGGAAGGAACTAAAGCTCAGAGTTCATAAAAGGATCCATGGGACCTGCAGGAGGTGAAGGGTGTTTGTGTGGAAGAATGGACCAAATTCCACCTGAGCAATGCAGCAACTACTGCCTCCATACAGAAGGAGTCTGGAGCTTCTTCACCAACGAAGGCCAAAGTACCAAGGATCAAATACATTTTCGTAATGTGTCCAATACTTTTCCCTGTGTCATCTCTCATTATTACACATGATCTATGGACATTTATGATTTGACCTCTTTAGATCTGAGTGGCCTCATGAAATATATATTTACATTTTTATTTTATATATCTATAGCTATATCTATCTATCTATTATATATATATATATATATATATATATATATATATACACATATATATATATATACTGTATATACACACACACTAGTTGGGTGCCTGATGCTATAGCATCGGGAGGGCACAGACACACACGGAGGCACACACACAGACTCACATGCAGACATACACACAGACATATACACACACACCACACAGTCAGCCCTTCGCCAGGGTTTTAGCGGAGAAATAAGTTACTCACATGACATGGCAAGGATCATGTGACGCGGCGGGGGTCATGTAACGCCACGTCACACAGATCCTTGCTCCAAGGACCGCGGGGTAAGACCCTGGCAGAGGGGAAAGCAAGAGGAGGGGGCAGACTGCTGGGGGCGGGAGACCGGGAAGAGGGTGTCCGGACTGCTGGGGGCGGGAGAGCGGGTAGAGGGGGCTGGACTGTTGGTAGTGGGAGACCAGGCGGTGGGGGGCCAGGAGACCGGGAGGAGGAAGCCAGACTGCTGGGTGCGAGAGACCGAGTGGTGGGGGGCCAGACTGCTGGTGGCGGGAAATGGGGCGGAAGTGAGACAGACTGTTCGGGTTGGGAGACCGAGAGGAGTGGGCCGAACTGCTGGGAGACTGGGCAGAGAGGGGTGCGTGTGCCGCGGCACTGCTAACGGCCTCCATCTACTATATAATCGTATAATTCTGAAATCCCAGCTTCGCTGATTGGTCGCGGGCGCGCCCAATCAGCGACGCGGGATTTCCATTACAGACAGGCAGAATTAGAAGATTATATAGTAGATATATAAACACACCATATTTTTCAGACAATAAGACGCACTTTTACCCCAAAATTTGACAGCACAGTGAGGGTGTGTCTCACAGCTTGGATGTACCTGGTTCATTGCTGAGATCACAGGAGGCAAGAGCAAGGAGTCAGTTGGTGGGGTAAACATGTGTGTACGGTTTTACAGAACATGAATATTCACTGCTCCCCACACCAATATTCCTGTCTACTTCGCGGTACTAAAGCCAACTCAAAGATGTGGATGGAATTTTGAGCATAGGGAATAGTAAATGTTCATTTTGGATTAGACGGCAGCTGATTTTTGCTTGTGACTTTATGCGCTGTCTGTCGCTTACACACTGAAGTCAGTTGACAATATCAGAAAAAAATGCTACGCAACAGGAGGGAAGGTGAGTAGAATTGTTTATTTTTTGAGTGAAAGAGCATAATGGGATGCATATATACCAGGATGGGCTCATTAAGGGAGATATATATATACACGGATGGGAGACATATATACCATAAAGGGGGAAATATATATCAGGATGTAGACATATCTACCAGGATGAGGTCATACATACCAAGACGGATCACATATTTATACCCCAAGATGGGTCATATATATACCAGGATGGGAGACATATACCGCATTATGTAGGTCAAACACACCAGTATGGGGGTCATGCACACCAAGATGGGGGACTATATACACCAGGATGCTTGGACATATATACCAGGATGTTTAGACATATACACCAGGATGGGGGACATAGCTACCACGATGCGGACATATATACGAAGATAGGTCACATACATACCAGGATGGGGGACATATACACCATGATGGAGGAAATACACACCAGGATGGGGACCATATATACCAGGATGCTCAGACATATACACCAGGATGAAGGAACATACAAACAAGGATGTTATTATTTTTTCAAACTATTTTTCATGATCATGAAAAACATCTCGTCTTTTGTTTTTTTTGAGATGTATGTGCTCATTGGGCTGTATTTAAGCCCAATATATGAATTATGTTGCGACCATTTCTGGTAGGATGATTAGGGTGAGATTAGGTGCATTATTACAGGCTGTATATTAATTTGGGATATTCTGCCTTGAAATCCTATAATGTTGTATTTAATTTGTATATAGGTTAAATTTATATACAGTTAGGGCCAGAAATATTTGGACAGTGACACAATTTTCGCGAGTTGAGCTCTGCATGACACTACATTGGATTTGAAATGAAACCTCTACAACAGAATTCAAGTGCAGATTGTAACGTTTAATTTGAAGGGTTGAACAAAAATATCTGATAGAAAATGTAGGAATTGTACACATTTCTTTACAAACACTCCACATTTTAGGAGGTCAAAAGTAATTGGACAAATAAACATAACCCAAACAAAATATTTTTATTTTCAATATTTTGTTGCGAATCCTTTGGAGGCAATCACTGCCTTAAGTCTGGAACCCATGGACATCACCAAACGCTGGGTTTCCTCCTTCTTAATGCTTTGCCAGGCCTTTACAGCCGCAGCCTTCAGGTCTTGCTTGTTTGTGGGTCTTTCCGTCTTAAGTCTGGATTTGAGCAAGTGAAATGCATGCTCAATTGGGTTAAGATCTGGTGATTGACTTGGCCATTGCAGAATGTTCCACTTTTTTGCACTCATGAACTCCGGGGTAGCTTTGGCTGTATGCTTGGGGTCATTGTCCATCTGCACTATGAAGCGTCGTCCAATCAACTTTGCAGCATTTGGCTGAATCTGGGCTGAAAGTATATCCCGGCACTCTTCAGAATTTATCCGGCTACTCTTGTCTGCTGTTATGTCATCAATAAACACAAGTGACCCAGTGCCATTGATAGCCATGCATGCCCATGCCATCACGTTGCCTCCACCATGTTTTACAGAGGATGTGGTGTGCCTTGGATCATGTGCCGTTCCCTTTCTCCTCCAAACTTTTTTCTTCCCATCATTCTGGTACAGGTTGATCTTTGTCTCATCTGTCCATAGAATACTTTTCCAGAACTGAGCTGGCTTCTTGAGGTGTTTTTCAGCAAATTTAACTCTGGCTTGTCTATTTTTGGAATTGATGAATGGTTTGCATCTAGATGTGAACCCTTTGTATTTACTGTCATGGAGTCTTCTCTTTACTGTTGACTTAGAGACAGATACACCTACTTCACTGAGAGTGTTCTGGACTTCAGTTGATGTTGTGAACGGGTTCTTCTTCACCAAATAAAGTATGCGGCAATCATCCACCACTGTTGTCATTCGTGGACGCCTAGGCCTTTTAGAGTTCCCAAGCTCACCAGTCAATTCCTTTTTTCTCAGAATGTACCCAACTGTTGATTTTGCTACTCCAAGCATGTCTGCTATCTCTCTGATGGATTTTTTCTTTTTTTTCAGCCTCAGGATGTTCTGCTTCACCTCAATTGAGAGTTCCTTTGACCGCATGTTGTCTGGTCACAGCAACAGCTTCCAAATGCAAAACCACACACCTGGAATCCACCCCTGACCTTTTAACTACTTCATTGATTACAGGTTAACGAGGGAGACGCCTTCAGAGTTAATTGCAGCCCTTAGAGTCCATTGTCCAATTACTTTTGGTCCCTTGAAAAAGAGGAGCCTATGCATTACAGAGCTATAATTCCTAAACCCTTTCTCCGATTTGGATGTGGAAACTCTCATATTGCAGCTGGGAGTGTGCACTTTCAGCCCATATTATATATATAATTGTATTTCTGAACATGTTTTTGTAAACAGCTAAAATAACAAAACTTGTGTCACTGTCCAAATATTTCTGGCCCTAACTGTATATTGTGCAATTTTGGAGACCTTTGCTGGACCATGTATTGTTATATTAATTACATCTGTTTATTTAAAACTATTACATTATTAGAACATGAAGGAATAAGTACTGTGTGTGCCAAATTACTCTCTTAATGTAATACCGTATATACTCGCGTATAAGCCGAGTTTTTCAGCCCAAAAATTGGGCTGAAAAGTCTCCCCTCGGCTTATACGCGAGTATATACGGTATATTAAAAAAAAAAAAAATCTCAAGGGGTAGTATACAGCAGCCCCAGGCCCCCCTCACTTTTTGGCGCCCCCACCTCAGGATGCCCCCCCCCCCCCGCACGCAGCGCTGCGCTCATACATTACCAGCCTGTCAGCTGTCATCCTCCGGTGGCAGATCGCGGCTCCCGGCTCCGGCTTCCATCTTCTTCTGTGTCTTCCTGCATGTCACATGACCGGCCGGCGTCGCGATGACGTCATCGCTATGAGCCCCGGTCACAATGCAGGAAGACACAGAAGAAGATGGAAGCCGGAGCCGGGAGCCGCGATCCGCCACCGGAGGATGACAGCTGACAGGCTGGTAATGTATGAGCGCAGCGCTGCGTGCGGGGGGGGGGACATCCTGAGGTGGGGGCGCCAAAAAGTGAGGGGGGCCTGGGGCTGCTGTATACTACCCCTGGGGCTGCTGTAAATACCCCTGGGGCTGCTGTAAATACCCCTGGGGCTGCTGTGTATATACCCCTGGGGCTGCTGTGTATATACCCCTGGGGCTGCTGTGTATATACCCCTGGGGCTGCTGTGTATATACCCCTGGGGCTGCTGTGTATATACCCCTGGGGCTGCTGTGTATATACCCCTGGGGCTGCTGTGTATATACCTCTGGGGCTGCTGTGTATATACCCCTGGGGCTGCTGTGTATATACCCCTGGGGCTGCTGTGTATATACCCCTGGGGCTGCTGTGTACATACCCCTGGGGCTGCTGTGTACTACCCCTGGGGCTGCTGTGTACTACCCCTGGGGCTGCTGTGTACTACCCCTGGGGCTGCTGTGTACTACCCCTGGGGCTGCTGTGTATATACCCCTGGGGCTGCTGTGTATATACCCCTGGGGCTGCTGTGTATATACCCCTGGGGCTGCTGTGTATATACCCCTGGGCTGCTGTGTATATACCCCTGGGGCTGCTGTGTACATACCCCTGGGGCTGCTGTGTACATACCCCTGGGGCTGCTGTGTACTACCCCTGGGGCTGCTGTGTACTACCCCTGGGGCTGCTGTGTACTACCCCTGGGGCTGCTGTGTACTACCCCTGGGGCTGCTGTGTACTACCCCTGGGGCTGCTGTGTATATACCCCTGGGGCTGCTGTGTATATACCCCTGGGGCTGCTGTGTATATACCCCTGGGGCTGCTGTGTATATACCCCTGGGGCTGCTGTGTATATACCCCTGGGGCTGCTGTGTATATACCCCTGGGGCTGCTGTGTATATACCCCTGGGGCTGCTGTGTATATACCCCTGGGGCTGCTGTGTACACCCCTGGGGCTGCTGTATATACCCTTTAGGGCTGCTGTATATACCTTTTAGGGCTGCTGTATATACCTTTTAGGGCTGCTGTATACTACCACTGGGGCTGCTGCTGTATACTACCACTGGGGCTGCTGTATACCACACTGCTGGGGCTGTATTCCTGTGCTGGGGTCCACCCTCGGCTTATACACGAGTCAATAGGTTTTCCCAGGTTTTGGGGGCAAAAGTAGGGGGGTCGGCTTATACACGGGTCGGCTTATACACGAGTATATACGGTATGTTGATTCACTTTTTATGTCTTTATTGTCCTTATGGGAGGATATAAACTGAAAAATTATTATTATTTTTTTTTTTTTCCCTTTTGACTGATGCTGGAACAACCAAACAACTATGAAGAATGCTCTCATTAAGTTATCTTTCCCTAACTTCATATTTTGTGCCCCTTTGTGGTGCATTGTTTAATGCACATTACCAATATTTAACTCCTTACTCTTCTACCGATTAGCTTGAGACTAGCTGCTTTATGTGGGCATGAGCTGTGGCCGTACTTAAGGCTTCACTAGTTGAAGCCGCTTTGCATCTGTGCGTTTGCGCACTAGCTGCGGCGGCCATATTGTGACACCCGAGGCTGATGCCTCTTACTCCCCCGCGCCTGCGTAGACGATGTGAGGAGGGTCATAGGCTTATGACGACTTCCACTTATCTGATCTACTTCCTGTGCAATATTGATGGGGGCGCCTCAGCAAACAGTTCTACATTGATTGCGCTCCAGGTGAGAGCAGTATTATCTTGATTACAGACAGTATTTAACATAAGACATTGACACCACTGGGGTGTGCCCCTGACAAAGTCATCAGAGGATGACGTAACGCGTAGGTAGATTACTTCCTACCCCTTAGCTGAGCCAGGCAGTTTAGCACCTGATGGACTCCCACAGGCTATGACCGAATAACCAGGTAGTAGACTAGCATGTATATCTGGGTGTATTAAGCAGTTTCCTTGCTTGTATTAGTGGCACTTTGGTTGCACTTCATTTACTTAAGGACTGTCTTTTACACAGCTTCATTTGATGCTGCTTGATGCTATTTGAGGTGCTTCTCTGCCTGCATATATTCCCTGCGATGCTCTGGTTTACACCAAGAGCATGTGTGAACATTATCAATCAGCTGGGGTAGTGTTTGTGTACTCTGTGGCCGTATGTGGCCGTTTTAATTGTTTTTAATACTGTTTGTCACCTTAGCGTTGTTTGTGTCTAAAATGTGTAATAAAGATATTTGATTTAGTGATATATGGTGATCGCCTCCCTTTACTTGTCAGCTTTTCTTGATTATTACAAACAAGGATGGGGGACACATATACTTTGAAGGGGATCAGAATAGGCAACATCAGTAGAGAACTGGTAGACATTACCCCTATAACAGCACGCCATGACCACATGTATTGCTTTAAAATTTTTTCGATAGTCTCACGGTCCGAAAACTACAGTGTCTATATGTATGCGTGTGTATATAAAATATTTATATATGTATATACACACACATATATATTTGTCTCTATGGTAGATATATATATATATATATATCTAATATATAAAGCTGAATGTGTTTGTGTGTGTATGTATGTATGTGTGTATATCCGGGATTGGCATCTACACCGTCGCAACTACAGCCACAAAATTTTGCACAGTCACACGTCTGGACCCCGAGAGCGTCATAAGCTATGTTGTGAGGCGAAATTTTAACCCTGCGCGTTCCAGTTCACCGAACAATTTTGGCCCGATCTACATAATAGGGAAAAAGTAAAGGAAATGGGTGGGAGGAAAATTGACAGCTGCCAGCTACAGCCACAAAATTTTGCACAGTCACACGTCTGGACCCTGGGAGCATCATAGGCTATGTTGTGAAGCAAAATTTTAACCCCGCGCGTTCCAATTCACCAAACAATTTTGGCCCTATCTACATAATGGAGAGAAAGTGACAGTTACCAGTTGACAGTTGTGAATAAGAGGGGCTTAATGACAGCACCAAAGTCTAACAGCATATACCAGCATATAGTCACTAAGGTGTGGCCCTGACATGGAATATTCACACGCACAGGGACATGTATACACACCACATGCACACAAAGAGTAACAGCTAAGGTGGAGCCCCAACATTGGATACTCACCACGTACCCGAACACAAACACACACACCACAAAGAGACACACACAACACAGAGACACACACCACATAGACCCCCCCCCCCCACAGGGACACACACACATTCATACCCTATAAGGACACATGCACTCACCCCACAGGGACACACACATACACACCCCACAGGGACACACAGACCCCATAGGGATGGACACACACCACAGAGACACCCCTCCCCCCACAAGGACACACACCACAGGGACACCCCTCCCCCCCAAAAGGACACACACCACAGGGACCCCCACATAGGGACACATGCACACCACTGGGACACACACACACACCCACCCCCCAGGGACACACCCCCCCCAGTGACACACACACACCACACAGACAGACACAGATGTGCACAAATCACCTCACACAACCCGCCTCATACGTCTGGTATGTTTAATTTCCAAAAATAAGCATCTGATTAAAAACAGCCAATGTGCAACACATGTGCCATATAGAGAATTAAATCCAAAAGAGTTTTTTACCAGGCTATTTGCGCTCCCAGAGGTCTATGATCCAAAGCTTCTTGTAATTTCATAAAGAGTTTTTTAATATTTCTTAAGAAAAGCACATACAATGCGTTTCGACAGTATAAAATGTCTTCCTCAGGTATATTGTACTGAGCTACTTACTAGCTACCAGGGATTTGCAGCATACCGACTACTGAGGAAACCTACGCCTGGATACTTAATGGTCCCTAGTGACCGATACGCAAGTGAACAACCACCTACGATCTGATTATACATTTACATTTAGATCGGTGCGCTTTCTTCCTCTCCTTTTCTTCTACCAGAAAAAATATAGAGAATTAAGGCAGATGTCAGTCACATGAGCTGTCTATTATGTGTATGTGTGAGGTAACATATACTGCCCGGCCAGGGGGAGGGTTTACTATTGGCTGGAGATTTATCAGGCTGCCTATAGCAACCAATCACAGCTCAGCTTCTATTTTCCTACAGGTCATTAATATGACATATTCAAATTCTATTTTGTTATAGCTAACAGCAGTTATTTATTAACCCGGGCGTAGCCGGGTACTACAGCTAGTATATAGATATATCTATATATTTTTTTTTATTTTCTTTGGATATACATATAATCAATAATAAAAGATACTGCATACAGTATATACATACACACACATGAAATTATATATATTTGCACATTAAAAAAAGCTACATTATAGGAGTCCACTGGATATATATAAAATCCAAAAACCTACATATCAATATGAAGATTTAATACATGAGGCAAAACATACACTCCGTCATAGTGGAAGCCTTGTGATCTGCGGTAACATGCTCTTTATTTTTACCCGCAGCGGAAGGAAATGTTGGCTGTGAGCCTGCGATACACAATAGCCACATGTTCATAGAAATTAATTATCTAATTAATTTGGTGTCTAGCAGCAATTAGTTCAAATGAACATATGTACGATCTGTTTAACAAATAGGTTTTCTGCTTATGAAGAATAGGGAAGAAAACATTGCCTTGGTCTAAACAATGGGCTGAATTTCCATCAGCTGTAAATAAACATGGAGATAAGCGTGGAGCCGGGAGAAGAATGGCCCGCAGTGAGATAAAAAGCGTCTGTGAAAGAAATCGGGAAGACATAATGTTGGAGGCCAGTTTATAATTTTGGATAGAACAGAGCTCTGCTGTGAGGTTAAAGAACTGAAACAAAATGTTATAAACAGACTATAAAAAGAACCATAAAAATGTAATGCTTTGTAGGGCACGGAGGGGCACACACATGGCCAAATCACATTTTGACCAATCATTCGACTGGCAGCCATCTTCCCTGTCTCCCCCAAACACAGGAGACATTGGACTCATTTAGTGATGAGCGAACATTTTAAGGTTCTAGTGCCGAACTAACCCGTTCAGGTTCGGTGGTGCTGTTCGGGACCTGAATTTGACCCACGCTGTCACTGACTGCCTGTTTGGCTTACTTCAGTTTCTACATGAGCCACACAGTGACCAAACAAGTACCACTATGCATTTCGACGGAGGCTCACCGTCTTCCTCCCACATGAGGAACTCCCACCTGAGGAAGACGGCGAGCCACCGTTGAAACGTGTAGTGGAACTGTGGATAGAAATAAACAGGTCTGTTAAATAAGCCCCCTGTCCGTGAGCTTCCCTTGGGCTAGCGCTCCATACTGACCACATATATTTAATTTTATTAATTGCGGTATCCAATGCGGGGGATTGTGACTGGAGCTGCTTACAGCTCAAGGTGCTTACTACAGCCTTCCAGGACTTGATCTGATGTAACTTCCAGTGATACGGGGTTAGCTGACTAGATCAGTAACAGCTCCAGAAAACTGAGAACGGAGGAGCGATTCCACAGTGGTCTTGCTGCAGCCTGATACTCTGATAGATACCGGTGTTGTGCAGGGCGTGCACAACCTTTAAAGGTGAAAGGCCAATACCCCACACCTCATGACCATATTCCCCACTAGACCACTGAGTGCTTTCACATTGCACTTCTCTGTTCATTGTTTTTCTTACACACTGACCAAAGTCTTGCGCCTGCACAGTGTAATTGAGCATCATCCACACAATGTATGAAGTCAATGCATGCGTATTGGATTTACTGGCTTTTCGATAGGGCACAGTGAGGCGCATCTGGGCTGGTCTCCGATTTCCCCGTGCAGGTGCCAGACATCCGGCATTTGTGTATGACATGGAGATGACATCCACTGACTTGTAACTAGAAGAGGCAATATTTGAAGGGACCTGGACGGCGTTCAAAAACTAGGACGGCGTTGATTGCAATTTGGAAACCCCCATTAGAGCAGACCGCACAATTCACATAGAGCGCGGGACAAGTATAAAACTCTTATTCTGAGGTATTCAGAACCTCATTAACATGATGTTAAAAGGTAATGGGCAGGGTTTATAAGCAAATAAAAACTGGAGACAGGTTCCCTTTAAGTAGCAGAAATAAGTTTCTAACAAAATGTGTAAATAAAAGAGTTGCAAAAGAAAAAAAAAAAGAAGCAGAGCAGTACAATAAGAGAATTCCAGAAAAATAATACCGCAATGAAAGTCTACTAGGCGATACACAAGGTCACCGTGCAAAACATTACATGAACGAACAAGGCAGCCGGCCTGGGAATTAACACCGGGACAGATCAGGCAAGATTACACAGATTATTTCTTTTCTTGAAAATGCAGAATATATACACTCCTCCGTAAAATAAGATTCATACTTGATGCAAGCACGGGGAGAAATCTGTCAGACGACATTCCCAATTCAATATTCTTTTGTGCTCCCAGTAAAGATTTCCATATATTTTAGATTAAAAAAAGGAAGTCTCATAAATAAATGATAATTCAGAGCAGGAAGAAGAACCTAAGCCTAAAAAAAAAAATATGTGCATTTTATTTAGTGTAAAATGTAATCTCACTTTTAATGCATTACATTGTAAACAGTGCAGGAGTTTATATGCGTCCTAAAACAGTATGTACAGATACAGCGGAGCACGGGATGACGTCTTTGGCTATATGTCCTGTTAGTATGATGTGTCCCTATTGGTTTTGATAGAACAGAACGTATATACAATCTTCTCTTTTAAAGGTAATCGTAGGTGTCAAATTAATTTTACTTTTTATATGATTTCAACTGGATTAACAATGTTGCAAATTGGGTTTGAAAAATGTAATTGGGTTTCCAGCCAAACCCAAAATATACAGAAAGAGTTTGAAATCTACAGTTATTTGGCTCATTAATTCAGCTCAACAGGGCCAGGTTTGCTCATTGTCAGGTAGACACTCCGTGATGGGTCCTGTGAAGGGGAGAAGGGGGATAAAGAAGAGGGGGAGTCACACAGATATTTCACCAATGTCACAAACAGTACTGTAAGCATATTATCAGGGGATTGGGGGGCTCACAGTAAGGGTAATATATATATATATATATATATATAAAAAAATCTATATTGATGCAAGTAAAATATATACATACTAAATGTGGGCCCTATCGGGTGGATGGTGACATGACAATGGGGCGGGCTTTGTGGTGCTGGGGTTGGTGGCTGTCTCTCCCCCAGTGCGGCCCCCTTCATGCTCTCTCCTAATTATTTAAATAAATGTATTTTTACTTAAAATCCTGTTTCTGAGGGTTTTTCTCTTTTAGTAAAGTATTTAAACTCCTGGTAACAAAAAATGTTTGGGCTTGCTGTATTTTCCATTGCCAGCGCAGGTAAACCAAGCAGCTACTGCCAAGCTGGCTGCTAATCCCCTCTGCCTGGTGTTACCTTCACTAGAAATGAGAAATACAGGGGAGCTCTGTTTTTTTTTCTTATGTAAACAAATACGTAATTAAAAAAAAAATTGCATGGGCTTAGGCCGCTTTCACATTGCCTGAGAAGAGAAAGAGAAAGGGGCGCAATAGTGCGGTTACCAGGGGGCTTTTTTTAGCGTGGCGTACTAATAGGTGGCCACTCACCTTATCGGTTGTGCTGTCCCTGCACAACCTGATAATACATTTGATAAGGTGCCCTTCACAGGCTCTAGCTCATCCGCACACCGCGAGCTCCGGGGGCTCCGAGCATCCAGTCACGTCACCGCAGGTCCAGTCGCTCTCTGATCCCTGTGCTGTCTCTCTGCCCTGCATGTTGTCTCTTTGGCCCCGTGTCGTCTATCTGCCCCCATTTGTTGTCTGTCTTCCCCCTGTGGTCACTCTCTGCCGCCCCACGTGGTGCACTCTCTGGCCCCCCGTGTTGTCTCTCTGACTCCCCTGTGGTACTCTCTGACCGCCTCTTTTGTTTCTCTGCCCACCCTGTGTTGTGTCTCTACTCCTCCATGCTGTCTCTGTGGCCCCCCTGTGTTGTTTCTCTGCCCCTCCATGGTCACTCTTTGGCCCCCCTTGTGTCTCTCTGCCCCACTGTGGTCACTCTCTGGCCCCACCTGTGTTTGTCAACCCTACTCCGCTGCAGTCGCTCTCTGACCCCTGTGCTGGCTCTGTGGTTCCCCTGTGTTGTCTTTCTGCCCCTCCATGCTGTCTCTGTGGCTCCTCTGTGTTGTTTCTCTGCCACTCCATGGTCGCTCTTTGGCCCCCTTTGGGTCTTTCTGCCCCACTGTGGTAACTCTCTGGCCCCACCTGTGTTGTCTCTCTGCTCCCCTGTGATCGCTCCCTGACCCCCGTGCTGTCTCTGTGGTCCCCCTGTGTTGTCTATCTGCCCCATGTCATCTATCTCCCCCCATGTGTTCTCTCTGTGGCC
This sequence comes from Allobates femoralis, assembly GCA_033576535.1. Lineage (NCBI taxonomy): Eukaryota > Metazoa > Chordata > Amphibia > Anura > Aromobatidae > Allobates > Allobates femoralis. The sequence goes on from JARQOC010000010.1 coordinate 89,599,075, forward strand.
CCGTATGGTCGCTTTCTGCCAGCAGTGCTGTCTCTCTACTCCCGTGGTCTCTTCTGCCACCCGTACTCTTTGTGGCCCCCCTGTGTTATCTTTTTACCCCCCATGGTCACTCTCTGACCCCCTGTGTTGTCTCTCCTGGCCTCCTGTGTGGTCTTTCTGACCCCCTGTGGTTGTTCTCTATGTCCCCCCATGTCATCTCTCTGCCCCCTATGTGTTGCTCTCTATCCTCCGTGTTGTCTCTGAGGCACCATGTGGTCCTATCTGCCCCCAGTGCTGTCTCTCTGCTCCCGTGGTTGCTCTCTACCCCCCTTGCTCTGTGCCCTCCCCCCCTGTGTTGTCTCTCTGCCCCCTGTGGTCACTCTGTCACCCCGTGTTGTCTCTCTGGCCCCCATTTTGTCTTCTGACACTCCCTGTGGTCACTCTCTGCCCGTGTTGGCACTCTGCCCCCGTATGTTGTCTGTCTGCCCCCCTTGTGTTGTCTCTCTGCCCCCCCCCGTGTGTTATCTCTCTGCCCCCCTGTGTTGTCTCTCTGGACCCTGCTGTGTTGTCTCCCTGTCTCTGTGCTATCTGTGGCCCCCCTGTGTTGTCTCTCTGCTCCCCTGCAGTCGCTCTCTGATCCCCGTGCTGTCTCTGTGGTCCCCCTGTGTTGTCTCTCTGCTCCCAGTGTCATCTCTCTGCCCTCATGTGTTGCTCTCTACCCTCCGTGTTGTTTCTTTGGCCCCCCGTGTCATCTATCTGCCCCCATGTGTTGTCTGTCTTCCCCCCGTGGTTGCGCTCTGGCCCCCCGTGTTGTCTCTCTGACTCCCCTGTTGTAACTCTCTGACCACCTCTTTTGTCTCTTTGCCCACCCTGTGTTATCTCTCTACCCCTCCATGCTGTCTCTGTGGCCCCCCTTTGTTGTTTCTTGCCCCTCCATGGTCGCTCTCTGGCCCCACCTGTGTTTGTCTCTCTGCTCCCCTGCGGTCGATCCTGACCCCCATGCTGTCTCTGTGGTACCCCTGTGTTGTCTCTTGCCCTGTGTCATCTATCTGCCCTCCATGTGTTGACTCTATGCCCCATGTGGTCGATTTCTGCCACCCTGTTTTGACTCTCTGCCCCCGCTGTGTTGTCTCTCTGTCTCTGTGCTATCTGTGGCCCCCCTGTGTTGTCTTTCTGCTCCCCTGAAGTCGCTCTCTGCTCCCCATGCTGTCTCTGTGGTCCCCCTGTGTTGTCTATCTGCCCCCTATGTGTTGCTCTCTACCCTCCGTGTTGTCTCTTTGCCCCCCTGTCATCTATCTGCCCCCATGTGTTGTCTGTCTTTCCCCTGTGGTCGCTCTCTGCCCCCACGTTGTCTCTCTGACTCTCCTGTGGTAACTCTCTGACCCCCTGTGTTGTCTCTCTTGCCCACCCTGTATTGTCTCTCTACCCCTCCATGCTGTCTCTGTGGCCCCCCTGTGTTGTTTCTCTGCCCCTCCATGGTCGCTCTCTGGCCCCACCTGTGTTGTCTCCCTGCTCCCCTGCGGTCGCTCTCTGACCCCCATGCTGTCTCTGTGGTCCCCCTGTGTTGCCTCTCTGCCCCGTGTAATCTATCTGACCTCCATGTGTCGTCTCTATGGCCTCATGTAGTCGCTTTCTGCCCCAGTGCTGTCTCTCTACTACCGTGGTCGCTCTCTGCCCCCTCCGCGCTCTCTGTGGCCTCCCAGGGTTGTCTCTCTACCCCCCTGTGTTGTCTCTCTGCCCCCTGTGGTCACTTTCTGACACCCCCCCCCCCCGTGTCATCTCTCTGCCCATGTGTTATCTATCTTTCCCTCCTATGATCGCTCTCTGTCCTCTCATGCTTTCTCTGTGGCCCCCCTGTGTTGTTTCTCTGTCCCTTCGTGGTCACTCTCTGGCCCCCCCTTTGTGTCTCTCTGCCACCCCTGTGCACGCCCTCCAGCACCCCTGTTTTGTCTCTTTGCCCCCACCTGTGTTGTCTCTCTGTCCTATTCCTGTGGTCACTCTCTAGCCCCCTGTGGTGGATTTCCCCCCTATGCTTGTTCTCATGCTGCAGGGGAGAGCACGGAGCTTGGACTGTGGAGAGTGGACCGGGCAGTGGGTGGAGCCAGGTCGGGGCTGCAGGCAGCGTGGAGCAGGCTACAGGGGTGAGCAGGGAGCATGGACCAGGATAGGACTGGTAGTGATGTCACAGTCATTAATCTGGCTCCGCCCATGACCGTGACATCATCGCAGGTCCTGTAATATCTCCACAGGTTCTGTAGGTTGTTTGCGGCAGGTGGATGGCAGGCGTCGGGCTGTGGCGATGAGTTTGTGGAGGGCATTTTTCGGTGGCATTGGTGTGGGCCAGCTGCAATACCGCTGGTGGTCCCAAGCCGCCAGCAGGTGCCATATTTGTACATCCACCACTTATTTGTTCAAATATGGCGCCCGGAACTTGTGCTGGTCAATTGCGTGATAGGAGGACATGACGAGCGGAAGTGGATGACAGACCCACAAGGCATATGTATATTATGATGTGTATGTATATATATATATACACACACACACACACATCTCGGAAAAGTCACCTCCAAGACTGGTAGTGTATACAAAAATATACAAAAAATGTTATGAAGGGGGCTAAAAATGCAGAATTTACAGATACATAGAATAAAGGTGATAAACAAAAGTACTTGACCTGTGGTTACACGAGTGAAACAATTCTCTTTTTGGAGAGATGTTCTCCTGAAGGTATACATGGATCAATCCTACACCAAAATGCCCCTTCCAGTATTCAAACAAAGATTATAATGTGGCATTTCCTTTTATTAACCCACGTTACACACACATACTGCCCCTCTGGTGACTCATATAAGGGCCGGTCACGGGATGTAGCTTCCAGTTTCCAGAAGTTTCCAGAAAACTATCAAAACTTAACTTTCAAGATATCTTCGCACCTGGAGGTCCCAGGCGAAAGATATCATGGTCATGTTTCTTATCATGATTCTATCTTCTATAGATATTAAACATTATATGTGTATTGTCATTCAACTGCCAGATATTAATTTGGGGCTTATAGGCATGTGTCTGAGTTATAAAAAATGTGCATTACGTTCATCATTCTGTCATGACGCTGAAAATGTATATTTGAAAAAGTTGAGATTTATGGTAACCCCAATATTAATCACTGACCACTGGTGCCCAAGTTTCTACCAAATACACTTTGAAATTCAGCAGTGCTGGATTTAGATGTAATACATCTAATGCTAGACTCTCAATATACTAAAACCAGGGTTTACATCTGCTTACAGCAGATATACCAGTTTTAATCACCTGTCCATACCAGGAGGTGCTAGCTTCAATGCTCCATCTCTCTACTTCCTCTTATTTGAATTAGCTTCTTGGCTGTAATAATCCTATATGCCCAGTGTGTAAGGGGGAAGGGGGGTTGTCAATTGTCTTGAAACCACTCTTAATTAAAGGCAAGGCCTAAAATTTATATTTAAAGGGCTAGCCCATAATTCGGAAAAAAGTTGCAAGACAAGGCCCAGTTGCGTCTTGTACCTAGTGAGGTCTGAGGTAGTCTGAAATCCCTCCATTGTGTCATCAAAGTCATTTGCTCTGTATCACCCTTTGAAGCTCAGTGTGCTCGTGTATAAGCGGTGTATAAATGCAAAATCCCATTATTGAATCGGGGGAAGCCTTAGCCCAGAGATTGACCTATAATGATAAATTTGTCTCTGCTATAATCTGTAAGAATAACATTTTGGATTAGGTGCGGTGCCACAGTGCATATATATTGTGTTACCAATTAGTGCACTGTTAATGGCTAATCAAGATAATGCAGCTCAAACATTTTTAATGGATAAACTGGCAACATTTGTAGCATAAATCCTATTTTCTCACAGGTCTAACTTCTGATTTAGATGCTTCATTACTATAGAAACGATGACAGTGCTTAAACTGAATTTGCGGGGCTCTAAATTATAGAATAGATTAAAGTTTATGGGGAGCTGACCTACATAATGAACGTCAAAAAAAAATAAAATTTAGAAAGGTCTATTATTTAAAAGTAAATAGAGTCACGCGTTCCATTGTTTCTATTACGAAACTGTTTCCTGAAGCAAACAGGATAAAGCTTTACTGATGCAACATAAGGCATGTGATCTATAGGGGTTCCTGAACAATTCATAGCCTGTTCTTTAAGGGGTTGTCCACTTTAATGAAAGTTGGCCCCAATCTCTATAAAATCTCGGCAGTAAAGGCTCTGTTACACATAAAGAAGTCCCAGTGACCCGACCAACAATAGGCGTTGCTGGGACCCGACCAACAATAGGGGTTGCTGGGACATCGTTATCTGATCGCTGTTGAGCTGTCACACAGGCAGACTCACCAGCGATCAGGACCAGCGAGAACGTTGGTAACCAGGGTAAACATCGAGTAACTGCGCTTAGTTACCCGATGTTTACCCTGGTTACCAGCATCCCAGCGAGTCTGTGCGGCGCTGGGAGGTCGTTGATCATTGGTCTCCCGCTGTCACACACCGTTGCTGGCTGCCCAGCGGGAGACCAGCGATCAATAAATGGTCCTGGCCATTTACCAATGATCAGTGGGCTGATCGCTGGTCGTTGGTACATGTCACATGCAACAGCATCGCTACGAGGTCGCTGCAACGTCACAAAACCGTTGACGTTGCAACAATATCGTTGCAAGTAACGGGGCCTTAACAGACTGAACAGGTCTCACCCTCCCTGGGGTCCAGGCAGCTCCCCACCACTGCCCCAGTCTCAGTGTCGGGGCTGTATTGCTGAGGTCACATCAACAATAGCGTCACCGCTCTAGCCAATCACTCAGCTCAGAAGCGAGTGAGGTCAACCTCGGGATAGATGCTTAACTCATAGATTGGCTAGAGTAGTGACATCCCCGAAACAGTCTCAACACTGACTGAAGCCGTAGTGGGGAGCCGGTATAGGACCCAGGGAGGGTACGTCCCTGTTGACTTTATTTTAGGTATTTTTGGATCGTCTTCCTGGAAGTAGACCATCCTTTAATGGGTAAGGTTTTGGGCCACCGTGCTACTTGTCAACAATTTGACCATTTCTAAGGACACCACTGACCCTTTCAGTTGAATGACACTCAGTAATATTAACCAACATTCCTCGATAAAAGTCGATGCATATAGGAAAATCCATCCATATTGCTACACACAGCTCAACAAGGGATCTATTCAAATGTTGTCTCGTCATATTCACGGACCAACATTTTGAGCCAAACTGATCACATGGTTCATGAATTTTGTGCAATATAAACCAAAAAATATGTCTAACATGTTTTGCAATTTTGTCAGAAATGTCGCCAAAAACTGAGATTTAATTTCAAGTGAACATTAAAGGGGGTGAATGAATACATTTGCAATAAGTTTTCGAAATGTATCTAAATAGTTGTAAATTATGAATCAGTTGAAAATATCTGCAAAATATGGAAAACAGGTGAAAACATCTCACACAGTGAATGACTTAAAGGAAAAAAAAAAAAAGTGATATTAAAGCACCTCTTTAGTGGTGTTTTTAAAGTAAGATATCTGCACCATCCCTTACACGCACTCCCCGGCTTCTTCACTAGAGGTGGACGAATGTCTGGATGTTCGGGTGATGCCTGTTCGGGGCCAGTGTGCAACCCGTACATCCTTGGAAGTCTTTATTTAGCTGTTCTTCTCTCCATCCACATACAGCCGGCCATAAGCAAAAGACTTCCGAGGGCGGGAAGGTGGCTTATTTTCTTTCTTTTTTTTTTTTTTCTTTCAACCACACTACGGACGATAACACAGGATTTAACCCCAGTGCGCTTTGATCAGACACTGGCAGCAGCTCGCCCACCCAGCGTACCGAAGTACAGTGAACCTGGGTCTAGCACTTAGAAGACGGAATTCCCCTGAACTCCTGATCCGAACGGGTTGGCTAATCTCTAGTCTTACCCTTTTTTCGACCCTGCTTCGATCACGCAGCACCATCTTGTGCCCAAATCTTGTAAAATGACCAGAGATCATAAGTTACAACCCAAGCGCTCAATGCATCTCTATGAGGGCTAGAAAAAGGCAAGAACGAGGCTCTCATAGACTTATGTTGCAGAGTGACCTCCAGCATACTCCATGAAGCACTAGTGTAGCTGGCTGGTCACAAACTGAGGGAGAACGATGAGAATGGTGGCAATCGTGTGATTTCAGTGATTATTAGGCAGCAGGGTGCCCCGTACAAGAATGATAAGTAATTACAGACACTCTATAGCCGCACCTCCACCCAGCGGTCCCTAAAGACATATGCACAGATAAAAGTATCCCTGACTGCAGGATTAGATAATGACTGCAAAGGCCTTGCTAGCTGATCAGCTGTCGATAGTTTTTCATACCTCCTAAGGAACCATTGCAAGGTTGCTAAGCACAACAATCGTAACAGGGCAAGCATATAGAGAAAGACAACATGACTATGACTGTAAGATAGGATGGACAGTGTGCACCTGAGCTGTCCGTCCAGCTAGGGAACCCCAGGCTAATTCCTGTACCCAATATTACCCCTGAAGGTGGGGATGCCTAGGTCTTGAACCTTACTAGTCTCCTGGATTGGCCTCACCTAGATTTCCTGCCTCTTCTCCAAAGGGAGTGAAGAGGCTGGAGATCAAGGAAACACAAGGAGAACCCAGGCAACAGATATAGCATTGTTCCAGCAGATATTCAAATAGATGTTTCACTGTTGCCAGACCAACAACACCACAGCTGAACAACAGTGAGCTTCACAAGAGGGAAGTACACATGTTCTATCAACCGAATGAGTGTGGTCAAAGGAAGGTAGATATAGCAGAAGGGGAGGGTAATTACATGCTTAAGTTGAAGGCTAAGGGAATACTCATACAGCAGTGAAAAGGTTATTAACTCCTTCAGCAAAGCAGAGGTGGCACATAGGTAAAACAGTCAAGTAACCTCTACAGAAAGCCTGCAACTAATCAGATGCTGGGACCTTCTGACCTCAGGTCCCCCGGAGGAGACAACAGGATGGGGCACACTCATGACAGATAGAAGGTGAAGCTGCTGGAGGGTGAGTATAAGAGTAGGGGCAGGGAACTTAGATTAAAAGCACTTCTGCAACATGGGAGAATGTGTAGGATGAAGTTTGATGCCATATTTTGCATTTTACGTCCAAACTGTGGTTATTCTTTGCACAGGACTGTTTCATACCCTACATTTGATAAGACTATTTTTTTGTCTTTTTTTACAATCAGAGTCTGGAAGAAGAGCAAAGGAAACACCACAGACGATGGCTTTATTCTCGCTCCACCAGGGATCCCTCTGACTTCTCCGCACTCTGATAGTTTTATTAGCGGATGTTTTTTATTCCCGATCTTATCTTTGCCGCCAGAGCTGGGCCTAATACCCTGACAAACAGCGCTTGTATGCCGTGTTTATACAAGACAATATCTCGCTGCGTCTGACTGATGCTATTCATCTGTTTACATTGCCAGAGAAAATAACAAGTTCTCCAGTGTAAATATGACAGTGGCGGTGTCATTAAGCCTGTCCACGGACGGCCTTAAAACAGCTAAGCAGCCCACAAACCTTTGTCATATTTATGGGATCCTTGGTTTAATATGGACGCACTTAACCAGCCGGCTGAAATGCCTGCTTAGTATTGGTGACGCTGGCGCATCTTGTATAAAATTCGAGGCATAAAGCTGCCCGTGTTTAATGGAACGCTCACGGTTCTTTGAATGTTGACACAGGATTCAGGCATTGAGTTTACAGCACATATTAAAAATGGTTCACAATGAACCACACACGGGGCATCGCGTATCCTGAGATTTATTTCCAGGAGTCTTTTATTTATTGCTCTATCTGATGATCTGCAATATTTTCTCGCCTTATCATGAGGAGCTCAAAAGCAACAGAGAGGGAAAATTATTCTTTTATGCACAGATGCTTACCGATTTACAGGGTAGAACAGTCTGTGCATAGTGAAGGTTGGACGCCATCCTAAAACATGAAAGCGTAGCTGAACTTTCACCAAAAACAGTAGCAAAGTCCTGGTTCTACTGGCCTCATCTCCTACAGCAAGGTAAAATTGCTTTAATGGGAATACCAGCATAAGGCCCCGTTCACACGCTGTGTATTGTTCGTGCTTTTTTGTGCGCTCTTTTCCCCCCAAAGCGCACCAGCGTCTACGTTTGACAGCAAAGTGAATGGACTTTCACTTTTGCCGTTCACACGCAGAGCTATTTTCGGCTGCGCTTTTGTGGGAGTAAGCGCGCACATAAAAAGAATATAAATTCTTACCGCTTTTTAGCTCGTGCTCCCTCCCATAGGCCCTGTTATAACAGCTGCCCGTTCAGACGATGCGTAATTCCAGTGGGAATACGCCGGTGCTGATGTCACAGAGGGGAAGAAGAATCCTGTTCCTCCTCCTCTGTGTAAACATCTGCCACAGCCCCTTTTGATTTCGCAGTGTATTATACTCTACGAAATCAAATATAGAAGAATGACAAATGTATTAAAAATAATAAAGATTTTTATACTTGCCCTCCGCCGTGTGTTCCGGAGTCGGGAGAAGCAGTAGGTATCTAACTGCAGGATCTTGCTAGACCGCTGATTGGCCCGATCTCGGTCATGTGATATCCTATGACGTACATATCACATGACCGCGAGCAGCCAATCACAGCACCCGATGACAGCCCGATCGATGACATCACGCAAGGTCCTGCGGCTCCCGGCTACGGAACACCCGGCGGAGGGCAAGTATAAAAATCTTTATCATTTTTAATACATGTGTCATTCTTTTACATTGGGGCTGTGACAGATGTTACACAGGGGAGGAGGAACAGGATTCTTCCTCCCCTCTGCGACATCACTGAACAAGTAGCCCCGTAGCACCACATTTTTTTACAGGGCTTTTTGCACAGTTGAAAAACGCTGAAAAAAGCGCCCGCGCAAAGAAGCACAACAAAAGCACTGTGTGTGAACAAAGTTTAATATGTACCGCAGGAACTCTCCAATTATTAAAGGGAACCTATCATGTCGTTTTGTGATTTTTAAACCGCCCCTAACATGTTTTAAATTATAGTGTGCTTCACCAACATGGTTTTCTAAAAACAAATTTCACATATTTATCTTAAAAAAAGACTATATGCTGAGGTGACTGCACACACATACTTGTCTTCAGTCAGAGGGGAGGTGACTGCACACACATACTGTACCTGTCCTTCAGTCAGAGGGGAGGAGCTTTTTCTTATAGTCACTTATGATATTTTTAGATTTTTGTCATGCCACCAAATTGTAATTGACTGACGACACTGTAGAACCTGTGGCGATGTCACAACCTTGTGATCAAAGGGTCTTTAATTTCAGGCCTGCTTAGCGTTGTCCATTTTGGTCACAGGTTAATGACAGTCCCTTTATTACATTGGACACATAATTAGATCTTTAGAAAACATATTTCTAAAGTCCATGTATGATATGCAGATGGACCTTTGACTAGTCAAGGGGGTATTAGTTTCCATAGACTAGTCGGGCCACATAGCATTTGTTTCAGAAAATTAAGCATTTCTCACAGAAAATTATTCCATTACATAATTTTTCATAAAAAAAATGATGGGAGTGATGGTGTGCCACGGTCCGCGCTGCTCAGGGTTCAGAATAACTCACCAAAAGAGCCAATCAACTTTCCATCCTCTTTATTCCTCCTACGCGTTTCAGCGCCACACCCGGCGCCTTCCTCAGGGATATTACAATCATCATCACAAAGGGGTTTTTTATAGCCCTTAGTCCTCATAAAAGGGGTGTGATTTGTTTACTGGTGATGTCATCCTCATCATCAGAAGTGGGTGGAATGACATCACCAGATGGAAAGTTGATTGGCTCTTTGGTGAGTTATTCTGAACCCTGAGCAGCACGGACCGTGGCACACCATCACTCCCATCATTTTTCTTGGATCGTACCACTATCTAGTGGTAGGTGGAGGTCCTGCAGCAGCTTGGAACATTGATTCCGAAACGCCTTCAAATCAGTTGTGGGGATCATAACTGTACCAGGTGAGCGGCTCCATAGCACCACCACACTACACTAGTGTCACTAGTGATAGGGCACTATTGCGCCTCTTGTCCCCCACCCTTTTATATTTTACATAATTTTTCATACACATTTAATTCCTTTGTGTATAATTATAGGTCAAAAAGCAAAGAAGCAAAAAATGTAAATTGGACATAATTAAAAAAAAAAATGGTCTGAATAAAGTCATTACCTGCTTTTGTCGGTAAATAACTTTATATCAAGCTCAAACTCAAACAATTGAAAAATATCAACAGTCCCAAGGTTACAAGTCCATCTCCAGAGATCTTGATGTTCCTTTGTCCATGATGCGCAACATAATCAAGAAGTTTACAACCCATGGCACTACACCTAATCTCCCTGGACGTGGACGGCAGAGTAAAATTGATGAGATAGTCCGGATGGTGGATAAGCCCCAATCAAGTGTCAAAAAATTCAAGCTGTCATCCAAAGTCAGGGGCATCAGTGTCAGTGCAAACTATCTGGAAATAAAAGTAGTGGCTAAACAGGCGCTCAGGAATCATCAGACAATTAACATGAGTAGAATTGTTTACTTTACTTGTGGTTAGTCTCCTCACAATGCGTTTCAGCATTAATCTCCACCTTCATCAGGTGATGACCAGTACTTTGCACACAGGGTATTTAAGAGGGGCCTAATTGATGACCTCACAAGTTAACCCTTTCCCAGCTAGAAATCTTCATTGGTTGCTAACAGAGTACAATAGCTGGGTCTGGTTAGTTGTTGGGGGGTATCCCAAATAAGATATGATAGAAGGATGGACAGAGGGTTCCCACAAGTGAGAGATGCTGGAATCTGCAGTCTGTGACTACAGAAAAAATCCAAAATGTACGCGAGTAACCAAAATCCTTCTGAAAAAGTGTCTTGTGGACAGATGAGACAAGATAGAGCTTTTTGGTAAAGCACATCATTCTACTGTTTACTGAAAACAGAATGAGGCCTACAAAGATTAGAACACAGGACCTACAGTCACATACGGGGGAGGACATAGATGTTTTGATTGTTTTGCTTCCTCTGGCACTGGGCCTTGACTGTGTGGAAGACATCAAGAAATCTGAACATTACCAAAGTATTTTAGGTGGCAATGTAGAGCCCAGTGTCAGAAAGCTGGGTGTACGTCCTAGGTCATGGGATTTCCAGCAGGACAATGACCCAAGACATAAAGAAGCCATAGAAATGGAGGAAGCAAAGTGCTGGAGAGTTCTGAAGTAGCAGCAATGAGTACAGATCTAAATCCCATTGAACACCTGCGGAGAGACCTGAAAATTGTTGTTGAGAGACGACACCTCCAAATATGAGACATCGGGAGCAGATTATAAAGAGTCCAACATTTCAGGTGAGAAGATTGTGGACTGTTGTAGGGAGTGAATGATTGCAGGGATTTATTCCAAAGGGTGCAACCACATATTAAGAGTGGATGCCAACAATTTGGTCTGGCCCATTATTGGGGTTTTCTGTGAAATTATGTACAATTTGCCTTTTTTTCTCAGATTTTTTTGTGTTGTTCCAATATACACAAAGGAAATAAACATGTGTATAACAAATCATGGAGAATTGTGATAATATTCTGGGAGAAAAACTTCATTTTCTGGAACAAATTTAAGGGGGCTAACACTTTTGTCCATGACCGTATATGAATACACATACATTTATCAGCATTTCTTCATTTATTATGAAGAGGAGGGGGGTAACCTTGACCGTGCAGAAGACCGTAGGTCTTCTCCTAACATGCATTATCGGCTTACATATATCTTACATCTTAATGGTAGTTTTTCTGTTATTTCCAGCTATTGGCACCGTCCAGGAAGATGGTTGCAATGACAGAGACACTGAGTGTCTGCGGAGCAGGGACCCTCTCAGAGATAAATGATTCACCTATGAGGTGGGAACACACAGTTCCATCATCAGTATTCCCCGGCCACCCTGGGTGCAGTGACCCTGCAGGATCTTCGCTCCTCTGCAGTCCCAATGATAAAATTCTCTGCCTCTCGCTTGAACCCGGCTGTCACAGCAAACCATATGTTACACACAACAGGCCAGACGGTCAGTAAACCGCGCTCTCTTTTTTTTTTCACCTTCATTTTTAAAATCAGCACCCTATTTCCAAATTCTGCTGCATCTGTTGCACGATAGGCTGGCATTTGCTGTTAAAGCAGAAAATTATGGTGAGGGCCTAATTGACCCTCTTGTGTCTTTGAAGAATCTTGTCTGTAGTCTCTAATTGACCCTCTTGGTACCTTAACCGAACAATGAATGAATCCTCGGTAAATAATGGAGGGTGATGATTAATAGCTGGAGTTGGCCGGACCACTCGTTTGCTAAGGGTTCCCATATTGGACTGCAATTCCCTGGACCACAATGCACAGACTGTCTCAGCTATCTTCAAATGCTTCTCGCTAAATATGCAATTGCTATAAGATTAGGAAGAATGCTGTACACAGAATAGAGCAGAGTAATCTGCCAGATGCTGACCACAACATGCACAGAGACCCAGCTAGACATTTCTTTGTATGTACATTATTATTATTATTATTATTATTATTATTATTATTATTATCTGAAAGAAAAGACAGATAGTCTCATTACAACCTTAATGTTTTAGGATCTCAGTCTTTTAAAGGGTTATTCTTAGACAGTTGTGGCATATGCATGACCCCTGTCTTGTGCCACTAGTAATAGAGAGGTCACTTTCTCTAGTCACTTGTATGGGAGTTCTGAAAATCTCAGCTCCGCACTAAAATGCTGCAGCATATGTAGCTGTGGTACACAACCTCTGGATCTTGGGGGTCAAAATTGCTAAAGACAGAGAGCGTATGAGTTAAAGTTTCCTCCAAGCTGGGGTTGAGGAGATATATAAGCCATTCAATGTCCCTTGCGAAATAAAATATGCCAATGGCATCTATATATAAAGAGAATTTTGTTTACGTACCGTAAATTCTTTTTTCTTTAATCATCAATGGGAGACCCAGACAATGGGGTTTAGGGCACTGCCCTCCGGAGGTCACACTAGGTACTACAAGTTTGTAGACACCGCCCCCTCCGCTTATAAACCCCTACCGCAGGGAACATCCTCAGTTTGGTCTACAAGCTGCGAGGAGGAAAATAAACCACACCCGAAACATCGGGAAGAACACCGTGCACAAACGGTTCAACAACCCGGCAAACACTGTCTCAACAGAGAACAGAGCCAATGCAAAACAAGCAAAGGAACAACTGGGCGGGTACTGGGTCTCCCATTGATGATTAAAGAAAAAAGAATTTACGGTACGTAAACAAAATTCTCTTTTTTCTGGTCATCATAATGGGAGACCCAGACAATGGGGATGTCCTAAAGCAATACCCCAGGGCGGGAAGAGTTCCTCAACAAGACGGATAACATGGTTCCCCTTTAAAGGTGGGCAACCGCCGCCTGTAGAACCCGCCTGCCCAAATTTGCATCCGCAGAGGCATGGGCATGCACCATATAGTGCTTAGAGAAAGTGTGTAGGCTGGACCAAGTGGCCGCCTGACACACCTGTAGAGCAGATGCTCTATGTCGCAAGGCCCATGAGGCACCTACGGCTCTGGTAGAGTGAGCCTTCAATCCCACCGGGAGAGGCAAACCAGAAGACCGGTAAGCCTCTTGAATGGAAGCCTTAATCCACCTGGCTAAGGTTGACTTTGAAGCCGCGGACCCCTTACAGCGACCTGTCGTAAGAACAAACAAAGAATCCGAACTCCTAAAGGAGGCGGTTCTGGACACATAAATGCGTATAGCTCTCACGAGATCCAGAGTATGGAGGTCGCGCTCAACCTGATGAACGGGAGCGGGGCAAAATGATGGGAGAACAATCTCCTGGTTCAGGTGAAACGTTGAAACCACCTTTGGCAAGAATTCCGGCCGTGGACGCAACACCACCTTGTCTTGGTGAACCACCAGAAAGGGAGACTTGCACGATAGTGCAGCCAATTCTGAGACCCTCCTCAGAGATGTAATCGCCACCAGAAAAGCCACCTTCTGGGACAGACGAGAAAGGGAAACCTCCCTCAGAGGCTCAAATGGCGGTTTTTGCAATGCCGCCAGGACCATGTTAAGGTCCCACGGATCCAGAGGTCTTTTGTAGGGTGGAACCATCCGCGACACCCCCTGCAGAAATTGACGGACCTTCGGGAGAAGCGCCAATCGTCTGTCAAACAGCACAGAAAGTGCTGAGACCTGACCCTTTAAGGAGCCAAGGGATAATCCCAACTCCAAACCCGACTGTAGGAATGCCAACAATGTCGGGATGGACAAGGGCCACGGGGACCGGCCCCCAGAGGCACACCAGGTAAAAAAGATTTTCCACGTCCTGTGGTACATTTTCCTGGAAACTGGCTTTCTAGCCCGATTCATAGTGGCAACCACTGTAGGGGAGAACCCCCTGGATGTCAGCAGCCAGGCCTCAAGAGCCATGCAGTCAATCTGAGGGCCTTGGAATTGAGGTGGAAGAATGGGCCTTGCGCGAGAAGATCTGCGCGTTCTGGAAGAGCCCACCTGTGTCCGCCTGACAGTTGCCACAGGTCCGGATACCAGGACCTCCTGGGCCAGTCTGGAGCCACTAGAATGGCTACCCTGCATTCCGACCTGATTTTCCACAGCACCCTGGGAATCAGAGCCATAGGAGGGAACACATATGGTAGATTGAATCTGGACCAAGTCAAGATCAGGGCGTCCGCTCCCAACGACTGGGGGTCCCATGACCTCGCCATGTATTGCGGAACCTGATGATTCAGCCGTGAGGCCATCAGATCCACGTCCGGAGTGCCCCATCTGCTGCAGATGTCCCGAAAGACGTCTGGATGAAGGGCCCACTCTCCGGCGTCCATCCCCTGCCTGCTCAGATAGTCGGCCTCCCAGTTTTCGACCCCTGGGATGTGAACTGCGGAGATCAGGCAGTTGTTGTCCTCCGCCCAGGATAGGATGCGGTGGACTGCGGCCAGAGCCTCTGCACTCCTGGTTCCTCCTTGATGATTTATATAAGCGACGGCCGTCGCGTTGTCGGACTGAACCCGGATGGGATGTCCTGAGAGGAATCTCTGAAAGGCCAGGAGTGCTAGATAGATCGCCTTGATCTCCAGCACGTTGATCTGTAATGCCGACTCCGACAGAGTCCAGAGGCCTTGGGCCCTGTGGTGTAAGAACACCGCACCCCAGCCCTTCAGACTGGCGTCGGTGGTCACCACTAACCATGACGGTTTGATGAAGGACCGGCCCCGCGACAAGTGATGTGGTTGAAGCCACCACTGCAGGGAATCTCGGGTCGGTTGTGACAGTGTCACCAGCCGATTCAGCGAGATCGTCCTCTTGTCCCACCTGCGTAGTATCTCCAGCTGGAGAGGACGGAGGCGAAATTGTGCAAACGGCACCGCCCCTATCGCCGCCACCATGCGACCCACCAGCTTCATCAACCCACGAAGGGACGATTGTGGTGACAGGAGCACTGCTTGTACTCCCGATCGGATCGCCACCTGTTTGGATTGTGGCAGAGACACCAGGGCTGAGGACGTGTTGAAGTCCATGCCCAAATAAGTCAAGGACTGGGTCGGAACCAAGATTGACTTCTGAACATTGAGGAGCCAACCGAATTGTTCCAGAGACCGCATGGTCACATCCAGGCTCGCTTGACAGAGGTGTTCCGATGGCGCCCTGACCAGCAGGTCGTCCAAATAGGGAATGACGGCATGGCCCTGCACGTGCAGGAGAGCCATCATAGAGGCCATCACTTTTGTGAACACCCGTGGTGCCGAGGCCAAGCCGAACGGCAGCGCCACAAATTGGAAGTGTTCCTCCCCCACTGCAAATCTCAACCATCGCTGGTGAGCCGGTGCAATGGGCACGTGAAGGTAAGCGTCTCTGATATCTATGGACGCCAAGAAGTCCCCCTGTGACACAGCCGCGATCACTGAGCGCAGTGATTCCATACGGAACTTCCGAACCAGCACGTGGCGGTTGAACAACTTCAGGTCCAGAACCGGGCGGAAGGATCCGTCCTTCTTTGGGACGATAAAGAGGTTGGAGTAAAAACCCCTGAACCTCTCCCCGGAAGGCACCGGGACCACCACTCCGTCTCTGCGGAGTCCCTCCAACACCAAAGAAAAGGCCTGAGCTTTTTCTGGGGAGGGGACCGACCGATGGAATCGGGATATCGGTTTTGACGTCAGCTCTATCCTGTAACCTCGCGAGACCACGTCTCGAACCCACTGATCTGGAACGTGAAGTAGCCACTCGTCCTGAAAGCGAGACAAGCGGCCCCCCACCTGTGGGGAGGCAGGAAGAGAGAGCGAGTCATGTAGAGGCGGGTTTGGGGGTGGCAGCTGCTGCCCCCGCCGGCTTCTTTGGACGACTCTTAGAGCGCCACTGAGAAGCGGGCTTGCCCCCTCGGTCCGTGCGAGCGGACGGTGCTGATGACTGTGAGCTGGACCGAAAGGACCACTGTTTTGGGTTCCTCTTAACGGTATACCGTGGCTTAGGTTTATTCTGCGGTATTTTAGACTCAGCAGAATCCTTAATTAGCTTGTCCAGCTCTGTGCCAAAAAGCCTGTCACCAGAGAACGGAAGATTCTGCAGAATCTTCTTAGATGTGGCATCTGAGTCCCAAAGACGTAGCCACAACAACCTGCGGATCGCTATAGCATTGGCCGAAGCCACAGCTGAGCGAGTGGCAGTTTCCAGAGTCGCCGTTCTAGCGTAGTCCGCATAGGCCCTCGCCCTCTCGGTAAGTGCCAGGACCTCTGGACTGGACCTTGCCAGGTCAGTGATACCATCCAAGCAGGTAGTGATCGCTTGTAAGGTCCAGACCGTGGCAAAGTTAGGGGCAAATGACGACCCCACCGCCTCATAGGAAGACTTGGCGAGTTGCTCGACCTGTCTATCAGTAGCATCCTTCAGTGAGGAGCTATCAGAGGCAGAGAAAAGGGAGCGTGCAGCAATCCTGGTCATGGAAGCATCCACCTTCGGGGACTGCGACCACTCCTGAAGCACCTCCTGGGGAAAGGGGAAGCGATTGTCCTTGGGTTTGCGGACATAACGCCGCCCAGGATGTAACCTGGGGGCTCTAATCACCCTTCCAAAATTAGTATGGTCCATAAAGGAGCCACTTGGTCTAGCCTCCGGCCGCAGCCATTGATAGACCTCCTTCGGGTGCACCGTCACCTCCTCAGGGGGTGTCACGAGACGTAAGGTCTCGTTGATAGAGGACACCAGATCCTCCACCCCATCTGGTGGTTCAGACACAGATACAGACCCGAAAGTCGAACCCCCATCATCTTCCTCACCATCAGAGGAACGCTCCTCCTCAGAGAGAGTCTGGAGCTCGGGTGAAGCCTCACGACGAGCCCGCTTAAGGGGTCTCACAGCAGAAGAGGGAGACACCCGGGGGTAACTGGAAGGAGTAGCTGGGCTATCCAGTCTCCTATTAAGTGCCTCCAGGGATTGCGACATGGAGGACAGCTGAGACAACAGAGATTCATTGATCCTGTTCTGAGTCTCCCAAGGCCCTGAGATCACCTGAACCTCGGGGTATAGCACCGGGGTTGCTGACCCAGTAGTTGCAGCCCGGGCCTCTGGGCGTCCACAGTTATTGCAGGACCCCTCCACCAGTGTTCCATTGCACGTAGCACATGTAACGGTGGCCTCGGCCGCCTTAGCAGCACGCTTCCCAGCTGAGGACATGGCCACAGTAGGGGTAGATAAGCCCAATTGCAGACAATAAAACCGGAGATCCCGGTGGCTTACCGACCGCTGTAAAGCGGTATGAGGGAGCGGTGTGTGTGTGTGACCTCCGCGCCGTCTTCCGGTCTCCCCTCTTGGAGTGCAGACGCACGCTGCATACAGTTCCCAGCCGGGAAGTGAGGGTAAAGATGGCCGCCGACAGAGAAACTGTGGGCGGCGCCGAAGACACGCGGGAAACACACGCACACGCCCCGCGGTGACGTCACCGCACGGGCTGCATCCCATCCTCCAAGCATCCTTCTCATGAGGGAGCTGGAGCCCGCAGGGCGGGAAACAGTGTAAAAAACATTGTACACAGACTGCAAATACATATCACACATCCGCAGCCTACGGCCTCAGCCCCTGTGACACACAGGGCGGTCAGCCAGGGTGACCCCAGCACAGGGTACACCCGCAGAACCGCGGGCCCGAGGGCAACGCGCGGCCTGAGTGTCATGAAACACATAAAGTGCCAGACACTACCCCCAGGCACACAGGAGACACAGAGTGCCTCAGTGCCGGTCCGGTCTGTAAGCACCATTCAGGGAGGCCTCGGACGGGGGTGCAGCACCAGTCTGGAGTGTAAGCACCATTTAGGGAGGCCTCAGACTGGGCCGCTCAGCCCAGTCCGGAGTGTAAGCACCATTTAGGGAGGCCTCGGACTGGGCTGGCTCCAGTCCGGTCTGTAAGCACCATTTAGGGAGGCCTCGGACGGAGCGGAGCTGTGCAAGGCTCCCATCTCCCACTCACCAGAGCCCCCCAGAGAGGGATGGAGAGGAGTGTAACAGCGTACCGGGAGAACACCAGGTGTCCAGGCCCTAGGCCCTCCGGTACCTCCACCAGCGTGTGCCACTAAGGGTGAGCGGGGAGGCTGTCACCGGTCCCGACTGGGACCTTATTACCTTGTCTTCAGACGCCATCACGAAAGTAGTGAGAATGCAGTGAAGTGCAAGCAAAGCGTGATCCTCCGAGCACACTAAGTTTAAAACTGAGGATGTTCCCTGCGGTAGGGGTTTATAAGCGGAGGGGGCGGTGTCTACAAACTTGTAGTACCTAGTGTGACCTCCGGAGGGCAGTGCCCTAAACCCCATTGTCTGGGTCTCCCATTATGATGACCAGAAAAAAAGGGTTTATAGCACCACTTATGGGAAGCAGCAACCAAGAAGTAAACATTGCCCCTTTAAAGAGCATTGACTTGCGTTCGGGGGTACTTGTGCAGATTTTAGCCAAGGCCCAGATTTCTATAAGTGCCCGGCAGTTAAACATGGCAGTGAAAGCATGAGACAGATAAGTCATGTAAGACAAAAGAGCCTTTACTTATGTAACGGTAGTTGACACGTGTGCAGATTTTATCTACGTCCTAGATTTTAATAAATGCCTGGCAGTTAGACAGGGCATGAGACAAAGAAGTCATATAAGGGCCTTTTCACATGAGCGGTAAGCGCTAATCGCGGCAGTTGTTGTGAAAAAACCGCAACTGCTGCAGTTACAGCATAACGGCCGCACTTGCGGTTCACCTGCGGCAAGTCCCGTGCAATGTCTATGGGGCTTGCGGCAGGTGCAGCAAGTGCGGTATAGTTGAGGTTTCGGCACTTGCGGCAGATGCGGCCACGAAAAAAACGTGGTCAGCCGCGTTTTTTTTGCGGCCGTATCTGCCGCAAGTGCCGAAATCGCACTTGCCGCACCTACCGCACACTTACTGCAAGCCCCATAGACATTGCATGGGGCTTGCCGCAAGTGAACCGCAAGTGCAACCGTTATGCGGTAACCGCGGCAGATGCATTTTTTTCACTGCAACTGTCGCTATCAGCGCTTACCGCTGATGTGAAAAGGCCCTTAGGCTGCTTTCACATTTGCAGTTATTGTAATTCGTGGCAGATTTGGCAGATGTCGCCATATCTGCCACGTAATAGCCAACTTGCGGCACCAATTGGGCAAGCCCCATTCGTTCTCTATAGGGCTTGCGGTCAGGTGCGACAAGTGTGGTATTGCCAAATCCGGCACCCCAACAAAGATCACGCTGCTAGCAGTGTCTTTTTTGAGTGGCTACAAGTGCCAGATCTGCCGGATTCGGCAATATCGCACCTGACTGCAAGCCCCATAGAGAATGAATGGGGCTTGCCGGATTGGTGTTGCAATTCGGCCGTTACACAGCAGTTCTGGTGACATCTTCCGGATCTGCCGTAAATTACATATAAACGAAGATGTGATAGGTGCCTTACATGACTTATCTGCCTCATGTCCTGTCTAACTACCATGTTTAACCGGGCACTTATAAAAATCTAGGACTTAGATAAAATCTGCACAACTGCCACCTAGGTCCTAGATTATTATAAATTCCTGGCAGTCAAACATGGCAGATAGATAGGGCATGAGGCAGATAAGTTATGTAAGGGTGCTTTCACACTGGCGATTTTACCCGAATCCGGCGGATCTGGACAAAAAAACGCATCTGCCGCAAGTGCTGCCCAATGGCTGCACTTGCGGCAAGCCCCATGCATTGTCTATGGGGCTTGTGGTAAGTGTGCGGGGCACACAGCAAGTGCGGTTTTGGCAGATGTGGCCGCGAAGAAAAACGACGCTGACTGTGTTTTTTTACGCGGCTGCATCTGCCGAAACTGTACTTGCCATGTCTGCCGCACACTTACCGCAAGCCCCACAGACAATGCATGGGCATTGCCGCAAGTGCCGCCAGTAGGCGGCACTTGCAGCAGATGCTTTTTTCTGTCCGGATCCGCGCAACACCGCCAGTGTGAAAGCACCGTAAGACAAGCAAACTTGTGTGTTGTTCATTTGTGCTGCAAAATTTATTTATGTTCTAGCTTCAATCCCCCAAATCTACTGCTCTTGCAATCATACTATATCACTCCCTCTCTCCTCTTCTATATACAGCTCACATTCTTCCTCTATATTAGACCCTTTCTCCTCCTTTCTCCTATGTAGGGCTCTCATGCTGTACTGAAGTCAAACTAGAACTTCCTAAAAGGAAAAAGACCTCTGCTATGCTATAGATGTTTTGGGGTTCTTGCAAGGTAAGAGACTTGTTGTCTGGAAAAGAAGCTGTCAACAGGGGGCCCAAGTGAAAAGGTTTTTACCTAAGGAAAACAACCAGTTGAAGTATGAATCCTTATAGGTCGTGCGTGCAATTCTCCTTGGTCAATTGCTAAAGATAAAGCATTATTAAGTCTGAGAAAATTCAGTGCAATATAGAGTCTTGGAGGATCTTTAAGCTGTGATGAAAAATATGATTTGTCATTTCAGAGATTTCACATTTTGCTTATAGTTTGGATAATATTGTAGGGATACAGTAAGGATACATCTATACTCATGGTATGTTCTTCAGCAGATCCAACTAAGTCAGGATGGAAAACCAAAGCATCACACCGTATTGTGCAGATTTTGCTACTGGTTGTATATTTTATGCGATGTGAAAACGACGCACCAGCAATCCCGGCCAGGTCGTTATCGGTATCGCTGGCGCGTCGTTATGTGTGATGGGGGCTTTATGCACAGGCTAGTCAAGCATATGTAAATACAAACTGCATATTCACTGCTCCCCCTGCCCACCTCTCAGTGCATTTACTATCAACTGCTGAGAGGTGGGAGTATGGTTGGAGGCAGCAGTGCAAATTCAGTTTGGCTTTCCTATCACTGAGAACAGCATTGAGAGGTGGGGGAGCAGTAAATATGCAGTTTGTATTTACATATGCTTGACTAGTTACTACATCACACCAAATTCTCTAGAGCTTACAGCAAGATAACAGGAGAAGGTAGAGCAATACAAGTTACTGATCCTGAAAGAGCTGCTTAAGCCCTATTTAAAGATACCATTTGCATTGTACTAGAAAATCACCTGACAGATTCCCTTTAAATAGGAAAGTCTGCAATAAATGAATGTTCTTTCCAAACCACATGTAAATTTCAATGCATAAACACATTTCTTATTTAAATAAATACTAAGAGATACAAAAGCGGCTCTCCATAGCATTTAATCTTGGAGAATTAACAACAAGCAAGCAAAGTGCTCACTTGCATGTGTTGTGCAACTCTGGGAATAGCACATATTACAATGACCCAGGCTCCTCCACGCACTCTGCCAAGTATAGGCTCCACTGTATTAGTGTCAAAAAAGCTAAAAATTGCAGGTGTAATGTGGGCGCTGTCAAATAAGGATTAGAGGAAAAAAGAAGAGTATTGTATTTAAAAAAACAACAAAAAAAAACACAACAAGCTTTGAAGATGGTCTCACTTTTTCATTAGGCATTTTCAAAACACATTGCTATTTCTGCTGCAAAAGTCATGCAGACTTCGAACTGTGTTGCTATTCCTGATGATATTAGACCGACATCAACACGAGTTGATTTTCTTGATCAAGAAGTCAGACTGACTTCAAAACACATTATTTTCTTAATGCATACATTAGACTGATTCCATAATATGTTGCTTTTCTTGATGACGCTATAGTGACTTCGAATGACATTGCTTTTCCTGGTGAATACATCAGGTTGACATTAAAATGCATTGTCTTACCTGATGAAGACTTCAGTCCAACTTTACCAGGAGGGAGACAAACTGTGCTGCTATCATAGAAGTCAGAATATCAAAGTGGTAATCTTCAGTATGTGCTTTATTCAACGCATTTCGGAACTGTACTCCATCAGGATGTGATATTTCCTGATGAAGAGTACAACTCCCAAAAGCATTGAATAAAGCACATACTGAAGGTTACCACTTTGATATTCTGGCTTCTATGATAACAGTGCGGTTTCCCCCCTCTCCTTACTGGCATTTCTGTATCGTTGATACTGGGATTGCAGCACTTAATATATCTACTGACAGTCTTTAGTGGATGTGTCTGACACAGCCCCACCTTTATCAACTAAATGGTCATCTTGTCTATCAGATGAAACCCCATGGTGCTTTTTGTCCATATTCCTATTTTCAGTCCAACTTTGAAATGCATTGCTTTTCTTGATGAGGTTAGACAATGCTCGAAACGTGTTGATTTTCCTGCTGAATACAGCAGACTGATTTAGAAAAATGTAACTTGTTCTTAAAACGTCAGACTGACTTTGAAACGCGTTGTTTTTCTTGATGAATACATCAGACGGAGTTCAAAACACATTTCTTTTCCCGAAGAAGTTAATCTGACTTTGATATGTGTTACCTTTCCTTATAAAGTCAGTCTGACATTGAAACGTGTTTATTTTCTTGATCAAGAAGTCAGATTGACTCCAAAACACACTTCTTTTCTTGATGAACATATCACAATTCAAAATGTGTTGCTTTTCTTGATTACTGGATGTCAGAGTGACTTCTAATCACATTGCTTTTCCTGGAGAATACGCCACACTGGCTTTGAAATGCGTCATCTTTCCTGATATAGACTTCAGGACAACTCTGAAATGCATTGCTTTTCTGATGATTTCAGACCAAGTTTGAAATGGGTTAATTTTCCTGCTGAATACATCAGACTGACGTAGAAAATTTTAGCTTTTTCTTGTAAGATCAGACTGACTACGAAACAAGTTTCTTTACCTGAAGAAGACAAATTGACTTCTAAACACATTGACTTTCCAGATGAAGGAATCAGACTGTCTTTGAAAAGCATTGCTTTTCCTGATGATGTCAGACATTGAAATGTGTTGATGTTCTTGATCAAGAAGTCAGACTGACTTTAACCCCTTAGTGACGAAGAAATTTGTCATTTTTCATTTTCGTTTTTTCGCTCCTCGGCTTCCAAGAGCCATAACTTTTTTGTTTTTCCGTCAATATAGACATATGATGGCTTGTTTTTTGCGGGACGAGTTGTACTTTCAGATGCAATAATTTGTTTTACCATATAATGTACAGGGAAATTGCAAAAAAATTCCAAGTGCAGTGAAATTGCAAAAAAAGTGCAATTACACGTTTGTTTTTTTGGATTTTTTAGTCGCCGTGTTCACTATATGGTAAAACCGACGTGACGGTGCGTTGCCTCGGGTCAGTACGAGTTTGTAGATACCAAACATGTATACCTTTATTGGTATCTAGGTGGTGGAAAAAAATTCAAAAGCATGAAAAAAAAAACATTGCACTTTTTGCGCCATGTTCTGCGACCCGTAGCGTCCTCATTTTTTGGGATCTGGGGCTGGGTGACGGCTTATTTTTTGCGTCTCGAGCTGATGTTTTTAATGATACCATACTTGGGTGGATGTGATGTTTTGATCGCCCGTTATTGCATTTTTTTAGCATTGTTGCAGCGACCAAAAAAAACGTAATTTTGGCGTTTAAACCATTTTATGCGCTACACAGTTTAAGGCTCTCATTATTTGATTATTTATATTGATAGATCGGGCGATTCTGAACGCGGCGATACCAAATATGTGTATTTTATTACATTTTTTAATACTTTTATTGTGGATGGGAGAAAAGGGGGGTGATTTGAACTTTTATGTTTTTTGTTTTTTTTTCAACTTTGTAAAAACTTTATTTGTTTATTGATTCTTAATTTTACAGATGCACAGTCCGATCACTTCTGACACATACAGAGGAGCTGCAGCTCCTCTGTATGTGTCAGAATCGCGGACCTGTTGTGGTTGGCAGCCCCTGCCAACCACAAGCAGGAAATGCTCCATGACAGGTTCCAGGGTCAAGCCAGGACCCTGGCCTGTCACATCAGCACGGGAGATCTCAGAGATTGAGGGCAGGATCTAAGGGGTTAACAGCACCGATCGGATGGCGGGACCGATCGGATGGCGGGACCGATCGGTGCTGTTAGACCGACATCTCAGCTAGTGAGATCAGCTGAGATGTCGGAGGTTTGAAGTGAGCTCCACGCCGGAGCTCACTTCAAACACGGGGGTAATGACAGCCAACGTCTAGAGACGTACGGCTGTCGTTAACAGGTTAACAACAGCTTGCTTTTCTTGTTGAATACATCAGCCTGATTTCGGAATATGTTGTTTTTCTTGATGACATTAGAGTGACTTCGAATCGCTGACTTTGAAACGCATTGCCTTTCCAGATGAAGACATCAGACCTACTTAGAAACGCATTGCTTTTCTTGATGGAAACATCAGACCGACTTTGAAACGTGTTGCTTTTTTAAAAAAACACGGTTCCTTTATTTCCTCGGATGATCCTTGTTTGACGGCACCATACTGCACCCGATTTTCCCTTTTCTGCCACTACATATGGAATATGTGACTTCATAATATTAGGAATAAAGCAGAGAGAGTTGAATGCCGATACCTGCGTAGGAATAATATGAAACATTTCTCACCAAATATAATTGAGTCACCTCCATAGATGAAAGCCGCCCATCGGCTGGGCAGAAAATAATCCGTAAGAAGGGAAGTAGCTGAATTTCCAGATTAAAATCCAAAGTTTCTTCTTTGTTAAATGCTTCTTTTTTAAAATGTCATTGCAGATGGGACACAACAGTCGACACATTTCGATTCACTTGGAGTTTTCATCAGATTAAGACTCCGAGTTGAAACGCGTCGACTGTTATGTGTCCCAGCTGTAATGCTGTTTTAAAGAAATTATTTAATACAGAATAAACTTTTAATTTCAAACTGGAAATTCAACTACTTCTCTTTTTACGGATTATTATAAAATAGGAATAAATAAATAAAAACACGTTGTATAAAGTTTTAGCAACTGAAAAACTCAGCTGTGCAACAACCTTGAAGATCTCTGCTGAGCTATAAATCCAGTCATGTCAAAGGCACCCTGACTTTTTTCATGGGGCGAGTCCCAATCTCTGCTCCGCTCCCCTGCCTCTCCAACCCTCCGACTATATCAAGAATTCATAATCCCTTTCCACAGGCTTTTAATTGTGGTCTGAGCCAATAAACTACGCGGCTGATTCATGTATGCAGTTGATAATCCCCACGCCGCGTGCTCATTTTTCTTATTAGATGTAGCAGGATAGAAATTTATGTGCAGGAGCTAATTTCCCTGCCTAACTAACAGTAAATACTGAATGCAGATTTATGTTATAATAAACCGCACAAATATAAAAAGGAGCCACGCTACCGGATTTAAAGGACTCTCAAAGCTTTTATTCATTAAGATTCAGATGTTATGAAAGATACAGATGCCAAAAAACCTTTATGGAGGCAGATGGGATGATACAAATCAAATTACATTTTTACTGTTTGAAGTTGTTAGTCTAATTTGTAGAAAAGTAGAATCGAGCGCGAGAAACCAAGTTTGCATGAATCTTCTTACAATCACTTAATGTCACTGCACAGTCCCAGAACCTGGGAGAAAAAGGAACCGGACAGAAGCTCTGCAAATAATTATCAGTGTAGGCATATATCTCCGCCATTAGTGGCAGGTAAGCCAAAGGCCCATCTATTTACACTTGGGCGAGGCATAAAGTCTGCCCGGCCTAACGACAGGTGAAGCAACAAGAATAAATGGCTGCCAGCTGCGCGCTAAGTCATTCCGCCATGCCCCTCTATACTGCAGAGACAGCATTTAACCCTTCCACCCAAAAGGAGGTATTATTAAATTTATAAATGCACATTTTGAAAAAACATTTAACAAATGGTGTCAATAAAATATATGGGATTTTACCTACTATGTTGGAATGGATCCAGTACCTCAAAGGAGCTGGTGGCAGAGCACACTGAGACCAATGATAACATTTGCGTTACTTGGCAGCTGTGACTACCGTTTCGGGAGCTAGATGATAAGCATTATATGTACTTTCTTTGTGCTGCCCTTCTGATCTGATGATAAAAAAATCTACGGGTAAGACAGACATCTCCACTACAGACTACTCCTGTCATCAGGCTCCGCCGTATTCACTCTGTAGGGGGTGCTGGTGATATTTAAGAAGCTATAGCCAGAATTTCTGAAGAGCAATGGCTACGCCCTTCCACTAAGGTTAGAGTGACTGGAACCTGCCAAACTTTACAGCCTGGCAGAGTGGTTGTGTGTGTTGTTCGGCTGAAGTCATCAGCTCCTGAATTCAGCCTTGTTAGAAAGCACCACACCCTACTAAAGCCTTCAGATTTCTGCTGGAAGCGGGCAGATATAGCTTTTATAGCTTGCTTCCCTGGAAAAGCTCCTGCTCTATGTTCACGTTTTTCCTGTTTTACCTTTGACAATTTTGTACCTTGTTGTTATCTTGGTTTTGACCTGGCTCCCCGACTACTCTAAAGGTACCGTCACACGCGGCAATATTGCTAGCAATTTCACTGGCAATTTGCTGGTTGCAGTGAAATCATGGACACATTGTTACATTTGTGCACGGCAACAAAATAGAACAATGTGTCCATGATTTCACTGCAACCAGCAAATTGCCAGTGAAATTGCAAGCAATATTGCCGCGTGTGACGGTACCTTAACAGACCCTGACTTTGTCTCTGCTTAGCGACTTTCCTTTCTCTTGACTGCAGTTCATCCATAGGCAGCAATCTCCTGGACCCAGCTGTAAATCTAGATCCCTGTATAGGGGTTAAAGGGTGTCAGGGTTTCTTGGTATCTCACAAACAGAGCGGTATATGCCAAGTTTGTCCAAGATAGCCATTACGTGCCTGTGGCCTCAAATAGATGTCACATTCAGCAACTGCGTTTTTAATGCGCTTCAAAGTCTATCCTGGCATCTTCTTCATGAAAAACCACAATTATCAAGATTGAAGAAGAAGCCAGGAAATTATTTTAATTTTGTTTAAACAGCAGTTGTTGAATTTTATTCATGGCGTCAGAAGGGCAGCACAAATTAGGTCCATATGATACTCAGCATTATCCTCCTGTCTTAAGGTACTGTTACACGGTACGAGATTGTGAATGATATCGCTTAAACGTCACGGATTTGGAGTCGTTCAAGCGACATCGTTACTACCTCGTTGTGTGTGACTCCGAGATATGGTTACGATAAATCGTTGGGCCGTTGATCGCAGATTTGAGAACATGTTCTCAAATCAGACAATCCACTATCAGCCAACCTGCTGCATCGTTCAGTGTGACACCGCGATAACGATGTCGTTCACGACTTACACCCATTTACATCAGTGAACAGGTATTGTTCGTTGGGTTGTGCGAACGATACCTGCTCACTACATCGTTGGTGCGTCATCCACGATATCTACATGTGTGACATCTCACCAACGATCTCTAAACAATGTCCTAACGACCGTGCGCCCCCGAGATAGTTAGTGAGATCGTTTATACATTGAAGCGTGTAACGGTTCCTTTAGAACTGTAGCTGCCCTACTTATCTCTGCTTTATCATTTTCACCAGGTGAGCACACCTAATATTAATCTCTTCTGTACCACCAGATAACATCCTATTTGTCCTTTTATTATTCCCCATTATTTCCCACTGTTGAGGACCTAAATCCACATAAAACCCTTTTCCTCCTCATTTAATTCAAACATTTTCCCCTCTCATTTAATTCCATATAAAATCTATCTTACCCCTTTTAATTTCATATAAAATCCATTTCCCCCCTCATTTAATTCCATATAAAACGCATTTTCCCTCCTCATTTAATTCCATATAAAATCCATTCCAATCTCATTTAATTCCATATAAAATCCCTTTACATTCTCATTTAATTCTGTATAACTCCCCCTCTTTCAATTCCACATAAAAGCTCTTTGCTCCCTCATGTAATTCCATATAAAACCCCTTTTCCCCCATCATTTAATTCCATATAAAACCCCTTTTCTCCCCTCATTTCATTCCATATAAAACCCCTTTTTCATTAAATAAATCAACAGTACACACAAAAATAAGAAACTTTGTAATAAATCCTATCGTAGAAATCTGCTTCTGTTTCCCCCTGGACTGGTTTATTTTTCCTAATTCAAGGGAACCTCTCCCCACCTGTACCTGTATGACTTGATTGTCCATATTGATTGTACTTGTCCTCATCTGCCGTTTCCATATGTAAAGCGCCATGGAATCTAATGGCGCTAGATAAATAAATAATAATAAGGGTAAAATCTATATTTGTTAAGTACAGATTTCCATGCCGTATTACTGAATTAGGGGTAGACACAGACATTCTGCTGCAAGTTCTCCTGAAACGACAGTTACATTGAACGTTAACAGATTTGAACTGTAACTGTCATTTCAGGAGAACTTGCGGTAAGATTTCTGCATCTGCCTTTATATCCTTGTCCTCCCCTTCTTCATAGAACTTTACGAGCACCAAATGTCATCTCATATCTCCTAATAAACTTATCTTCACTGAATATGGATTTTAAATTTTTTTACCCTTGATTAAACTCATACGAGAAAAAGTGACGTCTGGTTGAGTCATAAGTCTGATCGGGTCAAATGCATGATACAGCATTTTGATCATTATTTCATAAATCAATAGTACGCACAAAAATTAATAACTTTGTAATAAATCTGACAAAAAATAAAATCTGTTTCTTTCTCTTCCTGGATTGATTTTTGGACTGAGTTAGGGGATTACAGTTTGTGCTTATAAATATCTATGGACGGAGGAACTAGAGGAAGAGGCAGAAATTCTTCTGCAAGTTCACTTGAAAAAGACAGTTATGGTAGGTTTGAACTTTAACAGATTTAAAGTGTAACTGTTGTTTCAGGAGAATTTGAAGTAGAATGTCTGCATCTGCCTTTATCTCCTCCCCTCTCCATAAAACTTTATGAGCTCCAACTGTCATATCGTATTTCAGTAACTGAACAGTCTATCTTCACTGAACACCGTTTTTACCCTTGATTGATCTTTTGAGAAAAATTGAGGTCTGAATGAGTCCTGACAAGATCAAAGACATGATTCAAATGTTCAGAAAATAGGTCATTCTGGGAGCTGAAATGGATGCTACAAATGTAGGCAGGAGAGAAGAATTTTAAAGAAGGAAATACAGAGGTATAGTGGAGTGACCTACTTTCTAGGACGATGTGTCTTGAGATCCGCGCTGCTGCCAAAGGAAAACCAGAAGACCGGATTAAAGCTACACCATATCCAGACACTCCGGTCTTCTGGTTGTCCTTTGGCAGCAGCGCGGAACTCAAGACACATCGTCCTAAAAAGTATATCTTTGCACCGCGGTGACTCGTGGATGTGTGGATCCGGCAGCATGCTGGCCTATGAGCGCTCAAACTTGGTATACACAACCTTACCAGGTGAGCAGATTCCTTCAGGTTTTTATATTGCTCGTTGCTTAAAAAGATAAGACCCTATTGCGCATTTATCTCACAATTCTAGTGGAGTGCCCTGGCACTAATGGAGCACATGGTTTGCTGAGTAGTAACATAGGTCAGGGTGTATCTAGATGGTAATTTCTCTGGTGCAACCGGCTACCCTGATGTCACGGGTGAGTCCTCCCTGGGAAAACCTATGATGAGTCTGGGACCTGATGGTTGCTGCATCTGGTGGATCAGGTCCATACTTATTTTTAAATATATTTAATTTATTTTGGTGTTGCAGGGGTTAAGGACCCTTTCCTGTCTGGTCATTTTTTGCAGTCTAAACTCATGCGCAGTTAGAATTTTTATGACCACTCCCCTTCCTTATAGAGTGTCACATGTCTGGTTAGCTGACACTTTTAATATAATCTCATTCTTTGCTGACCATTGTGGTAGGAGTTCGTCTTTGGACAAAGTTGGAGAGGTGACTATTGCTGCAATTAAGAAGTTTTGAGTTACGGTATATCCTTTTGTGTCTATGTTTCCTCTGTCTGTGTACCTTTCCCTGTGTTGTATTATTGTAAAGTTGAGACTAGCATTTGTGCGGGTCAGCACACTAACCAGGGTTAGTTCAGGGTGAGAGAGGGCCTAGGTATGTGACAGTGACTGGGGGAAGGACCCCTATAGGTATGCTAAGGAACTCAAGGTACAGGCACAGGTGAGTGTCAGGAGGTGATCCCTCTCCCTATTGCCAGTGTCTGCCTTCAATATCAACCCATTGTCACCCTGGGTTGCATTACTCAATTGACTCAGAAATAGAACCAGTGATACCTGCTGGCTGTGGAAGTAAAACAATTAAATAAAAAAAAACAAAAAACAGTTTCAACCAGTGCAAGAGCTTCTCGTTCGAGTAGACCAGAGCTCTTAGCACCCGCATTTAATCATGCAGTCTGCACAGTTCCCAAGTTGCATCCCATCAGCAACTGACTGATTTAACAGATGGACAAAAAGTAGAAAACACCTAAGTGAAGACACAGTGATTAATGGGGGATCCAAACTCCTGTGAACTGTGTATCATGACTTAATGTGAAACCCTTAGGAGATTAAAAGGGGGGAGGTGAAATTACATTACCATGGATAATATCAAAAGTGAAATTCTGCCTAAAAGCTTCTGAGTGCAAGTAACTTGAACAAATATATTAACACAGAGCAGTGGCGGATTCAATCAGGGCGAACATTACCCACAATTTATTTTTAAATAAGCTTTATGTATCTGCTGTAAGAAGTATGAATCTATTTGTGATGGCGAACAATGGCATTATGTGTACATCCCGCATTAATTCATGCTTCAGGAGTTACATCATCGCAGCCGGCGAGATCAGCGGCTCCGGAGCGTTACACATGTATATGGAAATCCAATCAACGGATATCTCATCCTGCCCACTAAATAAAAATAAGGGAAAGTGAACATCGAGTCCATATAGAGAGATACATCGCTGCAGAACAGGCCGGGAAATTGTGTGGATGAGAAAGAAGAAATCCCTGAACTGCAGAGAGAATGGATCAGAAATGAAGAGTTCACGGAGGAGAGACACTTAAGATCCCGTCACACACTACGAAGTCCCAGCGATCCCACCAATGATCGGGATCGCTGGGACATCGTTTTGTGATCGCTGGTGAGCTGTCAAACAGGCAGACTCACCAGCGATCAGTGAGAACGCTGGTAACTAGGGTAAACATCAGGTAACTTAGTGCAGTGCTGCGCTTAGTTACCCGACATTTACCCTGGTTACCAGCCTCCCAGCGTGTACTGTGCGGCGCTGGGAGGTCATTTATCATTGGTCTCCCGCTGTCACACACGCCAATGCTGGCTGTCCAGTGGGAGACCAATGATAAACACATGGTCCTGGCCATTCTTCCACAATCAACGAACTTATCGTTGGTCGTTAGTAAATGTCACATGCAACAATGTCGTTCCGACGTCACCAAACTGGTGTAGTTGCAACGATATCGTTAACAATATTGTAGCGTGTAACGGGGCCTTTAGTGTAGGCCTGATCGATTCAAGAGGTCATTTATTTATATCATTGTTTATTTACATTTGTTTTGTTACATTGTATCAAATGAAAAACGTCACAGCTGTATCCCCCGCGTTAGGTCTGCAGCCAATCACTCGCTTAAGCAGTATATGACCCCAAACCACTGCAGTCAGTGATTGGCTGCAGATATCCCGCTGCAGATACAGCTGTGACGTTATACATTTGACATATAATACAATGCAATAAAATTAATCTAAACAAACAATAAACAAACAACTTCTGGAATATATCTGGTGTACACTTAGTTTGTTTAGATTAGTTTTATTACATCGTATTAAATGTCAAATTTAGGTCAGTGTTATTTCCTGCGTGATGTGTGCAGCTAGTCACTGACCGCAGCAGTTTGGGGTCGTATATCGCTAAAGACAGTGATTGGCCACAGGCATCACGCAAGAAATACAGGTTATAACATCTGCAGCTGATGTGAACAGTATACTGGTGTGAACTCAGGTCAAGAACAGTGTAAGTAATATTTCATTGCTTTAGCGCTACTGCTTTTTTTCATATTTTGGACAACCCCTTTAAGAAATCTCTACTGCTGTCTCCCCTCTGCATTTCTAATTTGATATTACTTCTTTGTTTGGGAAGAGTAGGCAGTTGTGTTCAACCTGTGGTTCCTGATACATGAATATAATAACTTCAATACATAAAATTTTAATGGAATGTAACATCTGTTTTTTTTTTGCTGATGGGAGATATTTTTATTCTTTTTTGGTACATGGTAAAAGGGGCAGCCATCTTGCCTGAGCTGCACATTCAGAGGTTTGCTTTACAACAGTAACATCATTCATAGGAAGCAACAGAATATCGTAGAGATAACTGACTAAGCTCAGTGGGAGATAGTAGTAGACAAAAGCTGTGCAGAGGTCACTGTGCTGAGAAGAGGCGGTAAGCTGTGCAGAGGTTACTGTGCTGAAAGGAGAAGGACGCGAACTGTGCAGAAGTCACTGTGCCAACAGAAGGGGGTGAGCTGTGCAGAGGTCACTGTGCTGAGGGGAGAAAGAGGAGAGCTGTGCAGAGGTCACTGTGCTGAGAGGAGAAGGAGGTAAGCTATGCAGAGGTCACTGTGCTGAGAGGAGGTGGGGAGCTGTGCAGAGGTCACTGTGTCGAGAGGAGAAATTGAGCTGTGCAGTGGTCACTGTGCTGAGAGGTAGTGAGCTGTGCAGGGAGGAGAAAGTGAGCTGTGCAGATGTCACTGTGCTGAGAGGAGGAGAGCTGTGCAGAGGTCACTGTGCAGGGAGGGAAAAGTGAGCTGTGTAGACGTCACTGTGCTGAAAGGAGGAGAGCTGTGTAGAGGTCAATGTGCAGGGAGGAGGAAGTGAGCTGTGTAGACGTCACTGTGCTGAGAGGAGAAGAGCTGTGCAGAGGTCACGGTGCCAAGGGGAGAAAGAAGTGAGCTGTGCAGAGGTCAATCTGTAGGGAGCAGAATGAGGATAGCGTAGACCATCACCTATTATGTTGAGTTAATCAAATGTTATCTAGAGCTATGCAATAACTGTCACTTTAACCCTGTCTGTGATGATAATGAGACTGCTGAGAAGTGATCTCTACAGAACAGACAAGACCAGCCAATAACTACAGTGGTGTTCAAAAGTCCTGCATAGGCATAGCATAAATAGATTTTTCAAGTTTTAAACGTTTTCTGTCGAATATCTTTGATGCTAATATGACTTATTATATATGGTTTTGTTCAGAATACAATTTTGCATTCTATCCCTGTAATATTTGTAGCTTTTGAAGCAGTTTTGCCTGAAATTATTGCCACAATATGGGAATTGAGAGCACAACTAAATATTGTACAGCTTCAGATCCAAAATTAGCCAATCACAGATGAAGTTCTTGTGACCAATCATAACCTGGATATAGAAGCCAATCACATTCCATTACATTGCATCACATCTGCTGCTTTGTTTGTTTGCTTTATCTGTTGGTCTATCTAGTGAATCATACTGTAGAGCTTTATGATGGGAGCCTTCAGATTTTTGTCAGCGGAGGATCGTGTGCGAGTTGTGGTGCTACATGAAGAGGGTTATACTGGCCCCCAGATCGCAAGGAAGGTCAGCTGTAATCAGAGTACAGTCATAAGTATTTTGCAGAAACATAAGCAGCTTGGAATTACCCAGGACAGGCCCAGATCTGGTCGGCCCAGAGAGTCAACTAAAAGGGAGGATAGAGTACTGATAAGAACATCCCTTGCCAATCAAATGCTCACCTCTCCTCAGCTTCTGCGAGAATGGCACGAAAAGTGCAATATTGAGGTAGCAACATCAACTGTTAGGAAGAGATGTTTGGAAGCAGGATTGAGAGGGTGCAAGGCCCGAAAGAAGCCATTGATGACAGTTATACAAAGACAAAGGCGAAAACTGTGGGCATTGAAATATTCAAAATGGAGGAAGGAGGAGTGGGAAAAAGTGCTATTTAGTGATGAAAGCACTTTTTGCATTTTAGGAAATGATGGCAAGTCTTATGTGAGAAGGTTTCCACATGAAGAGTACAAGCCAGAGTGTTTGAGCTTCTCTGTGAAACATCCGATGAAAGTAATGGTCTAGGGCTGTATGGCAGCCAATGGTGTTGGAAGGCTTCATATTGTGGAGGGTATGGTTAATGCAAAAAAATACATAGACATCCTTAATAAGAAAATGCTGCCTTCTGCTCAACACCTGTTTTCAGGGGATTATATCTTCCAGGATGATAATGCTCCTTGTCACAGAGCTAAGACAGTAACTGAATGGAAAAAAAAATAACAAGGTGGCTACTATTGACTGGCCAGCCCAGGCCCCGGACCTCAATCCAATTGAAAATTTGTGGCACAAGGTATCAATACAGATATCTAAAAAACAGCCAAGGACCAAGAGAGGGTTGATTGAGGCTCTGATACAGGCCTGTAACCACATCATCACTTGTGAACATCAGCAGAAGCTTGTTCACTTAATGCCACAGAGATGCAAGTTGGTGCTCAAGAGCAAAGGCCGGCCAATAAAGTATTAGAAGCTAAAGATGCACTCAAAAGGCCCTTTTCAGGACTCTGAATTAAATAAAAAATAATAAATCTTAAAAAGTAACATTTAAGTCTGTGTGAATTTGCATTGGAAGTTAATGAACTTAAAAACCTGTTCACCATTCTACACACTGTACTGGTGTACGTATGGTTATGCTGTATAAAAAATTATCAAAAATGCGCATACCATAACAATTTATACACTTGGGACATTCAAAAATGAGTATGGCACACAATGAGGGATTACAAAAACATATATGTTCCACCAGTTTCACTGTAGAGATGCAGAAGTATGAAATATATAGTTTTCTTCACGCCTATGCAGGACTTTTGAACACCACTGTAGATATGGTGGTCAGAATGAAAGCTGTCATATTTCTGGAAAAATAGAGATATCGGTTTATGTATAAAAACAACAACAAAAAAAAACAAAACTGATCACCATGGTTCAGATTTCAGGCCGTACATTTCCTTCTGCCGGTTACTTAACTGAATGGCTGACTTCATATTGTCAGGAGGGACTGTGTCTTCAAGTAGGACTATTGGCCATGATTGTGTTTATGAGGAAACTCATTTTGACCATATTACCATGTGCAGATCTCTTCCTTTTTTTCACATTTTTTTTTGCACCAAAACAATGCAATAGCAATATGTTCCAACGATTGTGTTTTTGGTGCATTTACCCCGTTTTTTGATGCTTTTTATGCAGGATAAGGAAGTTTTTTTTCTTTGTGCAGAAACACTGGGATTCTGCGTTTAAAAACTCCAGTGATTTTTTTTTGTCAGGATCCCAATGGAAGCTTGTAGGTTAGAAACGCACTCCATCAAGAAATCGCACAGCGCACAAGTGTCTTTGGAGGCACCATGCCTGAGTGTTCAGGAAATCATATCCACTTGAACTGTTGAGAGCAGCAGATTTTCTGCACAAGAAAACACAGAATTGATGGTCATACAACCACTGGGCTACGGTCACACTTGGACTGTGGTTTCCATCCAACAGACAGACTCCATTTACTTATAATGAGGCTATAGCATATTATGTGGATGTTTCTGTATCTATTCTCACTATTGTATACATATGGTCTTTTAAAAAAATAAACATAAGAAATGTAATGCAAATGTCATCAATATAGCTAGATGCAAAATAATGCAAACAAAAAAAAAAGTATAATATATTGTATATTATGCTGCATAGAAAAGCAGGGTAGTGAGTAGGATGAGTAAATGTATTCAAAATGATACAAAGAATAAAATAGCAACAGATATATTGTAACAGCAACTTATTACTAATCCGAAACAATGAAACATATCTGCCATGGATTTCTTTGTGCACCGGGGTGGTTGCTACACCTCCACCGCAGCCATGTCAGAGCTGCACCATGCAAATCTTTACACTCTCCAGCAGTAATTATCTCACCCTGCACCTCATCTCATCTGGGCTTTCACCAGGAGCCATTTTTGTCCGCAGAAAATTCCTGGAAAGTTCACGGCGTACAACATGCGCTCCATTCATTACTTGCTCCTTCTCTCTTGACACGTATCTGCAGCCCGGACCAGTTATTAATCAAACTTACTCCAGTATTACACATTACCATTTACACGCTAATGGCAGTAATCAGCGCTGGAAAGGACGCCGGCTTCACTTCACAACTTTTTTTTTCAAAAACTTTTTTTATGTTTTCTACTTATTTAACACTTCAAGGAGATTTGATAGCGGCTAAACAGAAAAGCTAATTACAAAAAATATTTTGGATAACAACCGAATCACTTTTCGATGCTGCTGTGCTTACTGTTTAAACTGAACCTTTTAGATCATGTTTTGCCACTTCAGACCCTGCAAAATGTACAAAAGGTTTCAAAAGATGCTATAGATGTGGGCAGGGTCTTCTCTCTTTCTGTACCTGTAAGTTCCTTGTATTGCTCATAATGATTGTACCTATCTATGTTTGCCTCTTTTCAAATGTAAAGCACCATGGAGTATAATAATAGAATAATAATTTCAACAGTGGGGTCCTCAATAGTGAGTGTGCATACAGGCCATGGAGGGGGTAGTGCACAACTCTTCTAATAATTATTTTCACTTCACTGTGTGCAATCTTGCGGGGAGTACTAAATTGTGACTGGTTTATGGTAAAATTATGCTCTGTGGATTATGACCCCAACAGAGCTCACTGGAGTCTTCAGTAGCTTAAAAATTCTACTGTTACCAATACCATCAGTATGTTTTACAACAAGAAGGTTGTAAAGTTCTTGAGACGGCCCGCTGGTTTTACCCATCATGAGATGTTTCTTCGGTGGCACTTTAGTAGACACCTTTTTATCGGCAATCAGTTGAACCAGCTGATATTAATATTTACCAAGAGTCAGGATTGCTTTCTCATTACTCATAGATTTCAGGTGGTGTTAGGACTTTCCAGGGCTTTTTGAACCTCTCTTGCATTGTATGTTCAATTCTTTTTCCCCGTTTCATTTCTCATTGTTACATAACATAAAATTTCTGGACATCTATGATTTGATTTCTTTACCTGTGTATATTGGATGGATTGTTCTGATGAGGAATTGATGTCAATAGTAGAGACGAGCGGATCCGTAGAAGTTTGAGTTCGGGGGTTCAGATGGACTTTAGATTAAGTTCTGTTCTGGACCCAAAGTTAACCTGAACCTCATGGAAGTCACTGATTGGGCAGTTCTGGTCTCCGCTCACATAAACAGTCAGTCAGTCATAAGCAAAGAACTTCCAGGGGAGGAAGGCGAGGTTTTGTCATTTTTTTTTGTAGACACTACAACCAATAATGATGATTTAATCCGCAGTGCAGCCATTCAAACATTGCAAGCATACCGAGTGTACCCAAGCAACAAGTGTCTCTGAGCAGTGAATGTATCCGAGCAAAGTGATGCTCGCTTCAGTGGTCTTTTTGGTCCGTGTGAGAAATACACCACATACGGACCAATACATATGATACTGCACAAATTTTAGTGGCATTGGCCAGCGATCTAATGTGTGTGGGGGTCACCCAACTCTCCATCAATAGAGAATCCTAAATATTTTCTAATGGCCTATAGAATTTCAATGGTTGAGCCTCCTTTTCTGCAGAGAGATAACCCGCTGATATAGGAGTCTGGCAATGGTTATCTTCTGGATTACTCAGTTCAGCGTTACGATGTACAAGACAGTTTGGAGAGAAAGATGTAACTCAACAGCTCCCTGATGTGTATGGGGACCTTTAGCTAACGTTGCAGTGCACATCGCCAGTTTTACACATGCAATTCAAGTCTGTGTCAAAAAATATGCTGCATGCAGTGGTCTGACTCTCTAGCTCTATGTGCTTGCCCGGATGGGTGCAAGTACTGCTTACGATTTGTATGCACTGGTTTGGTAGGTAGTCACATCCGCAATTTGGAGATATGGCTGGTCCACAAACTTTAGAGGTCACCTAAACTTAGTCACTGTTTGTAATATAGTCCTGAGCTAAACTCATAGATCAATGGAAACAGTCAACAAACTTGTGGCTACACCAAAGGGCTACATAGCCAATAGATGGCTGGCAACTGGACACCAGGAATCAAAGAATGGTAGAGTTGGAAGGGACCTTCTGTGTCATCTGGTCCAACCCCCTGCTCAAAGCAGGATTCAATAAATCATCCCAGACAAATGTCTGTTCAGCCTCTGTTTGAAGACTTCCATCGAAGGAGAACTCACCACCTTGATTATCCGCCTGTTCCACTCGTTGATCACCCTCACTGAACACTTGGCTTGGAGATGTGTTTTTTATGGAGAGCTACTGCCAGGCTCCTCCATCTGCTGAGAAACAAAAGGATCGTCTGTTGAAAATTCAACATGGCAGATCCTTTTGCAGTCATAATCTGTCAGGGGAGAATCTGGAGATCCCCATACACATTAGACTGTTAGCCAATCACACTGATGTCAGCACATTCGTCCACTGTTAGTCTAATATGTGTGGTGGTCTAATATAGATCATAGTGCGAGAGAAAGTTCATTATTAAACCTGACGTATAAAGGAGACTTTCTAAGATGCAAATCATTAGGCACTGACAATGCTGGGAAGGCTGGGAATGCTGTGGAAGTTCAGCTCTGAAGCCTAAGAACCTGTGAATTTAGTTTTAGACTATAATACAGATTATACTTCAAGATGAGTATTAGAGAGAAGATCTAATCTTAATAAATGGTATTGTTGCATAGTGCTCATGAATACAAGCAAATTTGCAATTTACTGCTTGTTAAAAATTTAAGACGCTCTTGAGATATTAACACTTTTTATTGTTTATAGCTTATCGCCTTGGAGCCCAACCACCGCTACTAGACAGTCAAACAAGTATAGTGCTTACAAGTAGATGGGCGAACCACCGATGTCCGGGATTGGCAGACTTGCCAGCCAAGGTATAACCAGGCAGCTGGGGGCTGGGATTCTCAGCGTGGCAAGTCCTTAGCATTCTGGCCCCCACACTGAAAACTGTAGCCCACAGCTGTCCATGGAAATGGCGCATTCATCATAGAGTAATTTCCAGGCGATTTACCTGGCTCTTCCAGGGGTCCTCATGGGGAGGCATGTTGGGTAATAATGGAGTTAATATCGGCTTTGTATTGTCAGCTGGTACTAAGCCTGAAATTCATGATGTCAGACCAAATTAGACCCAGCCACCATGAATTTCTAGTAAATGTTAAAAAAAGAACGAGAATTTTGTTTTTTATTAGAAATAAAACACATTTAGGGACTTTATCTTTCTAAGAAAAAAAAACTCCATACAACGTAATCCAGGTCTTTGGACTTCGCTCTGCTACATCTGTGCCAACAGACAAACACGTCTGCTAACAGAGAGAGAAGACACAGAAAGACACCCGGGTGCCGTGTGAAAGGCTTTTGGAGTTCACATGAACTCAAATAACCACACCATCACCCTGCATCCGAAGCCAAGCTGTAAAGTAAATGCTTTTCTTGCTCAATTGCGGCTGGGCTCCAGGTGCCGTACGAAAGGTTATCGAAGTTCACGTGAACTCAGATGACCTTAGCATCACCCGGCACCTGGACCCCAGCCGTAAAGTGAATGCTTCTCTCCCTCACTTTACAGCTGGGCTCCAGGTGCCAGGTGATGCTGGAGTTATATGAGTTCATGTGAACGCCAATAACCTTTCACACGGCACCCAGGTGTCATTCTCTGTCTGCTCTATCTGCTAGCAGACATGTTTGTCTGTTGGCAAAGATGTAGCAGAGCTAAAGTAAGAATACCTGAATAATGTGGGAGAGTGTTTTTTTCCTAATAAAGATGGAGTCCCTTAATGTGTTTTGTGTTTTATTTCTAATAAAAAAAAGAATTTCTCTACGTCACGCTTTTTTATAATATTCACTAGAAATTCATGGTGTCTGGGTCTAATTTGGCCTGACATCATGAATTTTGGACTTAGTCCCAGCTGACAACACAAAACTGGTATTAACCCCATTATTACCAAGCATGTCAACCCCACCAGGGCAACTGGAAGAGCTGGGTAAAGCACCTGGAAATGGTGCTACAATAAATGCACCATTTCCAAAGGTGGCTGCGCTTTTCAGCATGGGGGAGATGAAACCAGCCCATGCATTTCACTATACTAGAATGTATGGGCTGATTGCAGATTACTTGAACAGCGAATCACAGACGCCCATTCTGCAGCGAATCCCAGAAGATAATGAGCGGCCCAGAAGTAGACGCAGCAGGACAGCGAGACCCAGTAAGTATAATGATAATTTTTGTTAATACGTGCGTTGTTTTATAGTCCCCCTGCCCCTGGACTCAAGATACAATTTGTCAAAACTATTTATGTATTTAGTTTTATCATGTCCAAGTCTCAACATAACATTGACTTAAGGAAGTTCCAATGTTCATTCACCATCTCAGGAAGAGCTGCAGAACTACACTTTTCTGCCATAATTATATTTTATTTAGCTTTTGATAATCCCCGAATTTTTTTTTTTTTTTTTAAATCGTCAATACAATCGGCAAGGAATCAAATTCTCTTCATTTCTTGCACTGCCATATAATAAAGTCTTTTTTCTCTTTTATTCCTCTGAATCTCAAGGACTTGGAGAGGTTACACAAAGGACGTATCCCACAATCATTCATTCTTGATATAAACAAGGGCAGGCACCGCACAAATTACGGTCTGCACGCGCCCATAATTAATTGTCAATCATCTGCGCGTCTCCACACAGTGTTATAAAAGGTGTACACAGCACGGAGCGGACACAGAGCTAGGAGAATGCAGAAACAGAGGTGAAACCAGTGTGCATGGCGCCTGACCAAGTGAACCCCATTATATGCAAAAATGCCATACACAACGGGGGAGGGGGAAACACAAGAACGATCATCAGAGAGGAATTGTCCTTTCTACACTTCTATCCTAAGCAATAAAGGTTTTTGCATCCTAAATATCATTTGCATGAACTCAGAAAACTCCAGGTTCTGATCATGCACAGAGTTTAGTTACTTGACACGTCCTAATGCAACCAAAAAGTTATTTTTCCTCCAACTTGCAAGTATATTTTCAATTGACGTTTTTCATTAATGGACCAAGTATTAGGGGTTGTCCATTATAGAAATATTTTGTCTATTGGCTCTATTAGCTTAAAAAAAAATTGCTTTTCTTACTCTTCCCGGGTCCAGTGAAGAGGTTCTGCTATTATCTCGCTGCAGCAGAAACGTTGCAGCACCCGATCTTTAAGGTAAGTGTCAGTGGTTTAACTTGCAGCTTACGGGCCTCGATGTGAAAGCTCCAACGGGCCCCCAATTTTTGCAAATGTTTAATAGCAATAGTCTTTTTCTATAGGCCAAATGGACTTTTGGGGTCCCCTAGGCTGAAGGGCCCAGGTGCAATTGCAACCCCTGCGCCTGTTGTAGTTACGGCCCTGTTCAGTGTATATTGACCTATTCATTGGGTGCAAACATACATAAGAGACCATGGCATCAGCAAAGACACAATGCCGGACCTGGAGAGGTAAGTAAAGCTGAAAGAGTCCATGGAGAAAAGGCTTCCGAAAGGGAACAACCTCCTTAAAACTTACACGGTGTTCCACATGTCCATATTTTTTTGGGAAAAACAAAAAACCCCATAGCTGTTCGGTTTTGATCCACCTTACTGATCAAACTTGTCTATTCAATTCAATGACTCTGTATGTTATCCAAATGTCATCCATTCTTACTTTTTGATAAGTAGAAGAAGCTTGGATTTTTTTTTAAATTAGTTACTGGCCTTTAGCTGGAGCTCGCAACATGATGGATGAATGCTCTGTAGCAAGCTCGATCTGCGTAGTCTGACCTGTATATACTCGTTTAATAAGCCAAACCCGCATTATAAGCTGACCCCCACTTACTTTTGCCCCCAAAACCTGGGAAAACCTATTGACTCATGTATAAGCCGAGGTATGGACCCACAGCACAGGTGTATACAGCCCCAGCAGTGTGTATACAGCAGCCCCAGAGGTATATACAGCAGCCCCAGTGGTAGTATACAGCAGCCCCAGAGGTAGTATACAGCAGCCCCAGAGGTAGTATACAGCAGCCCCAGAGGTAGTATACAGCAGCCCCAGAGGTAGTATACAGCAGCCCCAGAGGTAGTATACAGCCCCAGAGGTAGTATACAGCAGCCCAGAGTATATACAGCCCCAGTGGTAGTCCATTATCAGCAGCCCCAGTGGTAGTATACAGCAGCCCCAGTGGAGTATACAGCAGCCCCAGAGTGTATACAGCCCCCCCCCAATCAGTATACAGGGCCCCCCTTGGTGCACAATCCTGTAAAGGAAGAGATTAGTATATTTATCACTGTCCCGCTGCCGCTGTCCCGCCGCCGTCATCGCGATCCTCCGTCTTCATCCAGCGTCTTCCGGCTTCCTCGGCGCGCAGACAATGACGTCATTCCTGCGCCGACCGGAGGAACCGGAAGAGGACGGATGAAGACGGAGGAGCGCGATGACGGCGGCGGGACAGCGCAGCGGGACAGTGATAAGTATACTAATCTCTTCCTTTACAGGTTTGTGCAGCAAGGGGGGGCCTGTATACTGATGGGGGCAGGCCTGTATAACTGTATACAGTGTATACAGCATACAGTGACTCGCGTATAAGCCGAGGGGGGGGACTTTCAGCCCAATTTTTGGGCTGAAAAACTCGGCTTATAAGCGAGTATATACGGTAGATTTACCAGTCTTCTCCAAGTCTAGATATTATTGTCTTCTCCAAACCTAGATAGGTCCACTAGGGTCTTCTCTAAGCATAGATAGATCCACCAGGGCCTTCTCCAAGCCGAGAAAGATCCACTAAGGTTTTCTGCAGGCCTAGGTAGGTCCACCAGGGTCTTATCCAAGCCTAGATAGGTCCACCAGGGTCTTATCCAAGCCTAGATGGGTCCATCAGGTTGCTGGTCTTCCTCTTCGCCTTGTTTCTTCTATTCTTTAAACTATGATATCTTCTTCAATGACCGCTCTCTTTGTATGATGAGTAGATAAGTCATAACTTAGTGATTTTTTTCTAGTTACAAGTTTTTTGCAACACGTAGCAGAGCACGGCGAACCTCCTACTACCCACAACACTAAAGGGCACCTCTTCTGACTAGTAATCTGCTGTGATGTCATTATGTTGTGGTGGCCACTTAAATTACATTGCGATGGTCTACTAATCAAAAATAAGTTGGGTGCGTGCAGATAGTCAAAGGTACGTAGGGCTGCTCCAGGATCCCGCAAATCTTTAGGTCAACTCTTCTATACGATCTTCTTAACTTGAAGCTTCCCTTGAAGCCCCTGGAGCATTTTTCCAAATTTAGGACCGAAAAATTAAAGCTCAAGCAGTGGGATAAATATCAGGCTCTGTGTGAATGAGTTTCGTGCTTGAATATCTATTCTCAAGAGTTCTATACCGGATTGTGATAACTCTACCAAAAGTTAACATATTGGTGGATTTTTCAGGTGCCGTTTTTCTCAGTATCTTCTTGGCCTTTTTTGGAATCTTCTTGCCTGGAGTATGCTTATCAAATTTTGTTTTCATTGTTAATCTAGTTATTTTATATACGAAACACATTACTCAGGAATTATACTAGATGTAATCATTTTTAGGCGGCCGTCACACGCACAGATATCTATAGCGATATTGTAAGCGATCACGTGCACGCGCAATCGCTTACAATATCGCTCACATCGCTGGTGAGATGTCACACAGACAGACTCACCAGCGATGTGGAGCCGCGATCTCGCTGGTTACTATGGTACACATCGGGTTACTAGGCGCCGCGCGTCGCTTAGTTACCCGACGTGTACCATAGTTACCATCTCCCAGCATAGGCTCTGCCGCTGGGAGATCGTTCATCGTGGTGTCACACACCACGATGAAGCAGATCGCTAAATCGTAAATCGCTAGATCTGAGAACCGGAGCTCAGATCAGCGATGTCACGATCAAGCGATTTCACATCGTAAATCGCTTGATTACATGCAACGATTTCTTGCCCGATATCGCTTAAGCGATCAAAAAGGAGATCGCTTAAACGATATCGGGCAAGAAATCGTTGCGTGTGACGGCCGCCTTACATATACTTTTTTGGAGAATCAAGATGTGACTTTTAATGGATTGCTCTAATAAGGACGTTTTTTTTCATTAGGAAGTCCTGGATGCCAGAA
Source organism: Allobates femoralis (assembly GCA_033576535.1). Classification (NCBI taxonomy): domain Eukaryota; kingdom Metazoa; phylum Chordata; class Amphibia; order Anura; family Aromobatidae; genus Allobates; species Allobates femoralis. Next base: position 89,643,719 of record JARQOC010000010.1, read on the forward strand.
TTTTTCCTATACTTCTAAAAATTACACGTTGTATTCGGATTGCAGGCTGAATTCTGTACATGACTAGTGCATGCTTCTCACTTACAGTAAAGCACATTTTTCTGTGAATTGTCAACAGTACGTTAAGCTTTTCTGAAACCACGTTGCAGCCGGGCCCATCTACACAATCCTCTCCGGGACAATTGAGAATGCACGTCTAACAAACAGAGAGAGCATGGTGAGCTTTAATAACACAAGTGGTCACTGACCAAAGCCACAAGGACCACACAATTCACAGCGAGAAGTTCTCATCACTGGTTTTTCAGCTTCTCCACAGTTTCATTACTCGTCCTCGTCGGTTTGTGGATTGATCCAGCCACACACCGGAGGCAGGGGACTCTACTATGGATTGCAATAGTGATGAGGTGGTCATTGGGCAGATCCAAAAAACGAGAAAAATTCCTTTGTAAATTGGGGTTTTGAGCATTTTAATGATAGATTTAAGGGTTTGCTTTAACCTGTCCTAAGTGAGCATCTGGTTAACTATTAATAAACATAATTTCACTGCTCATCAATTAAACACGGTCAACTATTATCTAGTGGCTAATACCCAATAATACGTTTTCTATTACGGTAATTCAGAGTAAACCTTGCAAAAAATAAAACTGCCTGAAAACTGGCAAAACAGTTATTTCAGTTAGTTTTATAGGTTGATTCAATTCTTCTCAAGGATCTGATATCTCCTAGATCAGTGATGGCGAACCTTTCTGAGGCCGAGTGCCCAAACTGCAACCTAAAACAAAATTATTTATGGTGAAGTGCCAACACGATAATATAACCTAAATCACAACAGGAGTGGTAATCACAAGCGCTGCACAGGGGGGAGAGCCAGCAGATGCTAACTCTCTTCCCTGTACAGGGCTTGTAGTCCTGAAACATTGATGATCAATTCAATTATTTTAACAATTAATTGATTTTAAACTTACCTTTGCAGTCTTCTCTTCTCTTCGGCAGTGGCCAGACAGCTCATGTGTACTGGACATTGAAGCTGAGCCGCTGCCACTGCCCTTTCTAGAAACAGCAGGTGGACTGATCTGTATGGAAAAAATGCAGAATATTAGACAGATAGGAGATAGATTTTATCATGGAATACAAGCAGATTTCATACTGAAATCATGGTCCTCATCTTGTAGTAATATCTCCATCATGACCCTCTCCTTGCAGTAATGTGTTCCATCCTGACCCTCTCCTTGTAGATATGTGCTCCATCCTGACTCTCTCCGTGTAGTAATGTTTCCCATCCTGACCTTCCCATTGTAGTTATGTGCTCCATCTTGTCATTCCCCTTCTAGCTATGTGATCCATCATGACTCTCTCCTTCTAGTTACGGGCTCCATCCAGATCCTCTCCTTGTAGTAATGTGCTCCATCCTGACCCTCTCCTTGTAGTAATGTGCTCCATCCCGACCCTCTCCTTGTAGTAATGTGCTCCATTCTGATCGTCTCCTTCTAGTAATGTGTCCTATCCTGACCCTCTCATTCTAGTAATGTGTCCCATCCTGACCACCTCCTTCTAGCTATGTTCTCCATCCTGATCCTCTCCTTCTAGCTTTTTGCTCCATTCTGATCCTCTCCTAGCTATATGTTCCATCCTGACCCTCTCCTTGCAGTTGTGCTCCATCCTGACCCTCTCCTGGCAGTAATGTTCCTATCCTGACCCCCTTCTTGTAGTAATGTCTTCATCCTTATCCCCTTGTAGTATGCCCCATCCTTGTCCCCTTCGGTAATGTCCCATCCTTGTCCCCTTGTGGTAATGTCCCTATCCTGCCCCATCTTGTAGTAATGCCCCATCCTGTTGTAATGCCCTATCCTTGTCCTCTTGCAGCAATATTCCCCATCCTGCAGTAATGCCCTATCCTTCTCCCCTTGTAGTAATATGCCCCATCCGTGTCCCCTTGAAGTAATATGCCCCATCCTGCAGTAATGTGTTTCATCCTTGTCCCCATGTAGTAATATGCCCCATCCAGCAGTAATGTGCCCCATCCTTGTCCCTTGGTATTATTGCACCACCATTGTCCCCATCACATAGTAATATGCCCCAACTTGCCCCCTCGTAGTATTGCCCTATTCTTGCCTCCTCCATTACATAGTAATCTGCCCCATCCTTGTCCCCATCACATAATAATATGCCCCATCCTGCCATCACATAACAATATGCCCCATCCTGTCCCCTGTTAGTATTGCCCCATCCTGCCCCATCACATAACAATATGCCCCATCCTGCCCCATGACATAATAATATGCCCCATCCTGCCCCCTATTAGTATTGCCCCATCCATCCATCCATCCATCATCCTCTTAGTATTGCCCCATCCATCCTCCTCTTCGTATTGCCCCATCCATCCATCCTCCTCCTAGTATTGCCCCATCCATCCATCCATCCATCTATCCTCCTCTTAGTATTGCCCCATCCATCCATCCTCCTCTTAGTATTGCCCCATCCATCCATCCTCCTCTTAGTATTGCGCCATCATCCATCCTCCTCCTCCAGGTATTGCCCCATCCTCCTCCTCCTTGTATTGCCCCATCATCCTCCTCCTTGTATTGCCCCATCATCCTCCTCCTCCAGGTACTGCCCCATCATCCTCCTCCTCCAGGTATTGCCCCATCCTCCTCCTCCTCCAGGTATTACCCCATCATCCATCCTCCTCCTCCAGGTATTACCCCATCATCCATCCTCCTCCTCCAGGTATTGCCCCATCATCCATCCTCCTCCTCCAGGTATTGCCCCATCCTCCTCCTCCTAGTATTGCCCCACTCTCCTCCTCCTTGTATTGCCCCATCATCCTCCTCCCCCAGGTATTGCCCCATCATCCTCCTCCTCCAGGTATTGCCCCATCATCCTCCTCCTTGTATGGCCCCATCCTGGCAGCTGGTGAAAAAAAAAAAACTTTCATACTCACCTTTCTTCCTTCACCGCTGCTGCAGCTTGCATCCTGTCTCCAGCACTGAGGGCGGTCACGTGACCGCTGTCACATGACGCTGGCCGGGAGGGCGGGCCTAGAAGTGTCTGAGAGAGGAGAAATGTCTCCTCTGCTCAGATACAGCTTTGATCTGCCGGCGGCGCGGCGCACGCCGGCAGATCAAAGCGGCAGTGTAGTGGCGAGGCCGCGTGCCAGCGGAAACGGCTCAGCGTGCCACCCCTGGCACGCGTGCCATAGGTTTGCCATCACTGTCCTAGATAATAACCAGGACAAGGTAGGCTGCATGTTAAAGAAGGTTCAAAGAGAATCAGTCAGCAGGTTTTTGACACCTCATTTGAGAGCAACATGATGTAGGGAATGAAACTCTGAATCCAACAATGTATCCCTTAGATTATTGGCTGCTGCCTTTTTCACAATCAGTTGTTTTAGATTTAGCAATACAGCAGAGCTGGGGTAGCTGCCCCTGCCCACACCACAGCTAACTCTGCCCACACCACAGCTAACCCTGCCCACAACACATCTAACCCTGTCCACACAATGTCTAACCCTGTCCACAACATAGCTAACGCTGCTTACATTATAGTTAACCGTGCCCACATCAGATCTAACCCTGTGCACACCACAGCTAGCCCTGCCCACATAACTTCTAACTCTGCCCACAACATAGCTAACCCTGCCTTCACCAAACTAACTTTGCCGATATCACAGCTAACCCTGCCCATACCACAGCCAACCCTGCCCATACCACAGTTAACCACAGCCATGCCACATATAACTTTGCCCACACCACAAACCCTGCCCATACCGCAGCTAACCCTGCCCACACCAGAGCTAAACCCACACACACCAGGCATTTTACAAACACTGAACATTGACAGTGAGGTGCCAGTCAGACGAGGGGGCATGTAAGATAACATGGCAGGAGCCAGCTAATTACATCAATGATAAGGACCTGATGCAAATAAACCACAACACAGACTTTGACAGGAGAGGCATCACTGAATTCAGCATTAACCCCTAAAGCATGCTGCCCTCAGATTACATAGCAAAAACAGCTGACAGATTCCCTTTTATGCAAAAGGCACATATTAATATTAGCAGTGCCAGCAATGTGAAGGGGTGACTTGTATCAATTATTTAGATTCCAGCACTATTGATTTAATTTTTAATCCAAAAAACAAAACTGTCCTTCAGCTGTCACCCTTTATGGGGTTTTATCCCAATGGACCATCTGGCCATACGATAGGCTACAAATGTGTTTGCAGGGGCCCCGCCAACCTCCTCTGGTACGTTTGGGGTTCTGCTTCATCCTAAATGCACACTCACAATTAAGCAGATTTTACATGTCCGACATTCGCAGCACTCCTGAAGCAAAGTCAAATACGTCAAGAAGACTGTTGGATTCTGAACTGGAGTCTTGTGGCCGATCCACACATTGTGGTCCATACTCAAACTGTAAGGCCAGAATCACACGACCGTACATTCTTTTATCTGAGAGAATTGGGCAGTTTATGCTATTGACTCTCCGATTAAACTCTGATCAGTGTTAGTTCAGTGTTGGCTCATTCTCTTGGATGAAAGGATCGGAGCACAGTGTGAGAACACGGAAAACAAACACTTCATCTTCTCGAATGTGTCAATGTGCAGCTATCAGATGACACTTAGATGTCATCCGTATGTGGTCCCAATTTCCTCGCAATCAAGGACTTGCATGGCCGAGTGCAATTAGAACATTAGATCAAACCTGGACTTGCAAATTTTTGCAGGCCAAGGAAAAAATCTGATATGTAAGTGGTCCCATAGAATAAAATTGGTTGAAGTGCAATACAATGATTTGTTGGAACGCACTCAGATGAAAAATATGGTGGTTTGACTAAGCCCTTCAAGGGGTTGTTCAGTGAAAACAAGTTGATCTATAGGAACCACATCAATCAGTTCACGGTTGGAACTGGAGCGGCAATGCGCATGCTCTACCACTACTCCACTCATGCCCTATAGGGGTGCTGAGTGCTGAGCTGGGGATAAAAGTTCCTTGTTCTGCTGATAGGTGCAAACATCAGTTGTGAACCCCTGCAATTAGTAAATTATCAGCCCCCCTGCAGATAGGTGATAACTAGTTCTCACTTGGAGGACAACCCATTTAATGTTGGATTTTGAAACCAGAGTAAGGGTCCTGTTACACTTGGCGACATTCCAGCGATCCCGACAACAAAACAACCTGGTGAGGATCGCTGGAACGTCTCTTAGTGGTTGCTGGTGAGATGTCAGTCAGATCTACTGAACGACACGGCGACCCGTATTACGACCTCGGTGATTGTTGGGACCCTGTCACACGCAGCTAGTCTGCCGACTCAGACCTACGTGGCTGAGTTCTGAGTCGCCAATGAGGTCGTTGTTAAGCCGTCAAACACACCGATGCATGCTTGCAAGCGGAAGTTGGACAATCAAAAAATTGTCCAGGCCATTTCTACCTGATTGGCGATGTCACAGTGGATGCCTGGTCGCAGCTACGTGTCAAACATAGCGAGATCGCTGGTAAGGTTGCTGTTGCATCACAAAACCTGTGACGTAACAGCGATCTCGCTAGGTGTGACGGGGGCTTAAGAAAGAGCAAGAATGGAGCCCCAGTCAAGTATGTGCCATTCAATGTCTATGGTGTGATGGTTGGGGGCCCAACCAGAAGAATATATCAGTATAGGGACAATCCTGATAACTCCCTGAAACCTGAGATTTCCAATGTCAGTCCCTCATTTTATGAGCGGATAACAATGTGATTATTACACCACTCTTTAAAATCCTTAAATGACAGCAAAATATGGAGTCTGACCTCCATGTTTTGGCAGCATTGCCCCTTTTAAAATCTGCTAAACCAATCAAGGTGTGGTAGCTTTGATTGGCAATTCCACACTTCCATTGGTTCCCACCCAGATAAGTCCTTGTCTAGATATTTTAGAAGCATTTGAAGTGGAGAATGCATTTTTATATGCAAACAAGTATTTTTTAATCGATTTATTGTTAACCTGATGAAGGCTTTCATAAAGCCGAAACGCATTGTATTCTTGCTTTATTAGCATATTTTATTAAATCATCCATCCCATTAACTAACTTGCCATATTGTCCTGGGATATTTGTGGAGCACTTCCATTAGCTTTTTTCTAAACCACTACATGTGCTATTTTACTGTATAAGGGTGCTTTCACACGCTGCGTATTTGCTGCATTTTGTTACGAGTGAGCTCATCACAAACCAGGAGTGGAACAATCAGAGGAAAAGTATAATAGAAACAAGTGCTCCACTTCTGGATATAATCACCCACTCCTGGTTTGTGATGAGCTCACGCATAAAAAACGCAGCAAATACACAGCGTGTGAACGCAGCCTAAGAAACCTGAAGGGGGGTCTGGTCTGAGTTAGAAGAGCACCATAACAACAAAGTGAACATATTAAATTATAATTATTGTATTATATTACACATTAAGGGGTTATTAAGCGAAAACAAGTTAATCTGTAGGAACCACGTTGATCAGGTCCCAGTTGGAATTGGAGCAGCAGTGAACACGCTCTACCGCTGTTCCACTCATTCCCTATAGGGGTGCTGAATGCTGAGTTTGACAGCAGTGCCATAAAAAAAAATGAATAAAGTGGTTGTTGGGCATCAGACCTGCTACTCCATTTTGTAATGTGGATAAAAGTTCCCCATTCTGCTGATAGGTGCAAACATCAGCTGTGGACCAATGCAATTTGTAAATTAACCCGCATGCGCATGCGTACAAATCACACAGGCAAATGGATGGGAGCGTACGGTCATGCACAGTCAAGCGTAGCACCATGCGTCCCCATTATAAACATAGGGGCTTGCGATTTCTGCGCTCACATTGCGGTTCCCCTCCGCAGAACGCTGCGGAGGGGAATGCCAATGTGAATCCACCCTTATAGATGTGTATCCAGGAGGCCTCCTGCAGGGGGAACAAAATACATAGATTTCCCCCATGCAGGACAATGAATGCTAATGTAGGCATGATTGCCATGGAGGCTGACTAGGATGACACACTGTTACTCACTTCCTCCTTTCCAATTATGTACAGACAAGTGACATTAACACTGACAAACAAGTATCTAATATATACTTACCTAAAATTGTCCATCATCCACTTCCGTCCAGACGTCCTCGATTCCCACAATCCACCGCCCAAGTACCATATTGGAATACCCAAGTGATGGGTATTCCAATATGTCACCCGCTGGTGGTACCAGGCCCTTGGGTAGGACGCCGCTGCTGGATCGGCGCCGGACCCCCACTAGTACCTGCCGCCGCCTAACTACACGTGCCAGATACGGCCGCTGCCTGCCCACCCATCTCCGTGCAGTCACAGCCGTCAGGAAAGACCGTGGCTTGCGGCATGTGCTTGAAATGGGGTTCGGGCGCCCTCTGGTGGTGCCACACCCCATCTCCAGCACAGTCCGCAAACCACCATCTTTCCTGGCAGCTGTGACTACACGGAGGTGGATGGGCAGGCAGTGGTGGGACACACACCACACACACTATAGACATGCATGTACACACACACATGTACTCACATATATACACACATAGACATGCATACATATACACACAGTATAAAGTCCCTACATACACACACATGCACACACTTACACACAAACACGCATACATAGACACATACATACAGACTATAATGTCCCCACATACGCACACAAGCATACACATACACACGTGCATACGCACATGCATATATATACATGCAGATACACACAAACAAGCATACACAGTGTAATGTTCCCACACACACATTCATATGCACGCACACATCAAGCATGCATACACACAAACACACATAGTATAATGAACCCACACACCCCCGTGCATACATGCACGCAGATATACACATGTAGATACACACATACAAACACGCACATAAACACGCATGCACACACAGTATAATGTTCCCACATGCACATACACATGCACGCATGTACACACACATAAGCACATATACCCACATGCAATCATACACTCACGCAAGCACAACATATGCACATACACATGCATGCGCATACACACATGCAATCACGAACATACAAACACATACACACTATGTCCCCACACACACATGCAGATACACAGACGTACATAAACATGCAAGCATGCACACACATACGCATACATAGACACACATACACACAGTATAATGTACACACATATGCACATACACACAGATACACGTACACATCCATACACACACAAATACGCATATACACATGCAAGCATGCACATATACACACATACGCAAGCACGCACATACACACGTGGATATATGCAAGCAGATACACACCCACACATACACGCACAAACACACCCATACACGTGCATACACATACAAACACGCATACACACAGTATAATGTCCCCACACACACAAACATGCACATACACAAACACATGCAAGTGCAAACACATGCAGAAGTAAGCACACACATGCATACACAAACACGCATGTACTCACTCACATACACACATGCACATACACAAATATGCACAAATTACTGATTGCAGGAAGGGGGGAGGGGAGACCTGCAGCCCATATACTCACAAGGCTCCTCCACTGGATCTAGTGGTTGGCGTCCACCTCAATAGTCATAAGAAATTGTAGAGACGATCCAGTGGCATGCTTCATATTCCTTTCATCAGCTGATGATTAAGGAGGTCTGTTCCTCTGAAACGCGTCCAGCGGCACCCCCTGTGCGCTGTGATGATTTTATAACTTCACAATAAAAGGAATATGAAGCATGCCACTGGATCGTCTCTACAATTTCTTATGACAAATATGCACAAACATACATACACACACATACACATATGCATACATACATGTGCGCATACTTACACACACACATGCGGCGTACACACAAGCGTATATGCACACATATGCATACACACGCGGATGCCATCTTTGGACACTCAGATATACAAAGATGGTCGCCGCGTGACATCACACTGCCCCACTGCAAGATTACAGGATTACGTTGGAGGAGAAATTGGTGGGAGCTAAAAAAGTGGATAACGAGATGTGTCTGTCTATTTTGTATGTAATAAAACATTTCTGTGTGTGTGTTTTTTTCTCCTTTACTGAAAATATTGCTAATGGCCGGCTGTCATACTGACGGCTGACATTAGCAATACGGCTTGATATCAGTTGCCAAAGAAAGCTGACATCAAACCCTTTATTACCCAGTCTGCCACAGCTGGAAGAGCGGGGTAACCACCACTTTTGGCGCCTCTCATAGAGGCGCTAATTCTGGGGCAACTGCTAGCTGCAATTTTCAGCGTTGGGGCTCATAACACTTGGGCCTCACCATGCTCAGAATTCCAGCCCCCAGCTGTCTGGGTTACCTTGGCTGGCAATAGAAAATATGGCGGAGCCCACGCTATTTTTTTTAAAAATTTATTTACATAACTAAAAAAAAAATAAGGCTTTCCTGTATTTTTCATTGCCAACAAAAGTAACACCAGCAGGCGGGGGTTGGCAGCCAGGAGCTGTTTGGTTTACCTGTGTTGACAAGTCAAACTACAGCAAAGCCCTGCACATTTTTTTACCGGGAACTTAAATAGATTGCCATATTGACACTTTACTATTAACTACCCCCCCTCGCAGAAACAGGTTTCTAACTAAAAATACATTTACTTACATACACTGGGAGAGAGCATAGTGTGGGAGGGGGGGGAGAGACAGCCGCCGCCCCCAGCGCCACAGAGCTGCCCCCATTGTAATCTCACTGCCCTCCCGATGCAATATCCTCAGGCCCACATCTGGTAAAACATAAAGATTCTATCAATGTAACCAGCACTCTACGCTGTAAAAAGTCAGTTCTACATCCATTGGTCCAATATTTTTTGTTCATGGCCAGTATTTCACAGTATTGTATAAGAAATCTAAAGAAAGGCCGTAACGCATTTTGTCTTCTCATTGAACTGATCTATTGATACACAGGCATGCTGACCACTTTTGGTCAACATACACACCTCATTAATTATTCTAGTCTGATCCTTCCCAAGAATGGCAAATTTCTGCATGATATCTGTTTGGTTATACAGAAATATTCCCAAAGATGTATCACAATCTGTTTTCAATCAACTTTTGCTTGTCTATAAGGACATCACTTTGCCGTATCTGGCGGCATTCAGTTTCCATGTTCTGTATGTAGTCAATGGATTTCTCAGCCTCGTTTAAAGCTGCGCATTACAAGAGAATGACATGAAAATTGTGATTTGTTATGCTCCCGTTCATTCATCAGTGAATCTATTCATCATATAACAGACAGCTCACCAAGCTCATCCATTACAAATGTCCACCCCATCTCCTGGAAGTATTAATTGGCATAGCAGATAATATTAGAATTTTTTTTTTTATGAACACAAGTACACATGTATGTGGAGAAATATTCAATGGTAAAGTAAAATATTTAAGCTATACAGAAATAGATAGATAGATAGATAGATAGATATAGATAGATAAAAAGATATAGGGGCTGTCCGGTCTAAGAAGCACAGTCTACAGTCACTATTTGATTACATAATCATAACAGCGTGTTCTATGAACATTGTACATACAGAGACAGGTGTGGGCAGGGGCAACTCACTGTCTATAGGCATTATATATACAGAGCCTGGTGTTGGCGAGGGCAGCTCACTGTCTATAGACAATGTATATACAGAGCATTGTGTGGGCTGGGGAAACTCACTGTTTATAGACACTGTACATACACAAGCTGGTTTGGGTGGGGGCAGCTCATTGTCTATAGACATTGTACATACAGAGCCGGGTTTGAGTGGGGTCAGATCACTGTCTATACTCATTGTACATACAGAGCCAGGAGTGGACGGGGGTACCTCCCTGTCTATAAACATTGTATATACAGAGCCTGGTGTGGGTGGGGGCAGCTCCCGGTCTATAAACATTGTACATACAGAGCTTGGTGTGGGAGGGTGCAGCTCACTGTCTATAGACATTGTACATACAAAGGTCTAGTGTGGTCGGGAGGAGCTCACTGTCTATAAAGATTGTAGATACAGAGCCTGGTGTGGGCGGGGGCAGCTCCCGGTCTATAAACATTGTACATACAGAGCCTGGTGTGGGTGTAACTCACTGTCTATAGACATGGTACATACAAAGTCTAGTGTGGGAGGGAGCAGCTCACTGCCTATTGACATTGTATACAGAGCTGAGTGTGGGAGGGCAGCTTACTATCTAGACATTGTGTATACAGAGCCAGGTGTGGGAGGGGCAGCTTTCTCAGCTCTGCTGCATTGCTAAATTTAAAAACTATGATTGTGTCAAAACCACTGCAGCCAATAATCTTAGTGATACATCATTGGATTCAGGGCCTCTTTGGTGACATCATGCTGCTGTCAGATAAGCAAGCAAAAACCTGCTGACAGATTGCCTTTAATGCCTCTTCCTAGCTTGAACTGACCCTCTAGAGATGGACCAAGCAAAAGTACTATGGGTGGTTGTCCATTAATGAGGCTTCCATACACAAAGCACAGAGGCTGAAGTAATGGTAACTAATGATGGGAGCCACGCCAGGTATTATCTAGTAATAATAATAATTTAGATTACATTTTTATTTATACAGGACCAAACATATTCTGTAGTACTTTACAATTCATATCATGATACACAAATCACAGTAGTGTTCCATGAATTCTAACATTTTCATCATAGTAATCTACGGTCGGTAAGTATCTTATACGAAGTCAGAAAATGACCTGAAATCTAGGTGAATCCTGATTCATTGCTGCAAATGAAAATTGCTCTGCTGGTAAAAACTTCCAACCTATTATAAAAACAAGCAAACATGCAATTGACTTCTTATCAGAAAAGGTGTCCATTTTCAAGACAAGGAGTTTTCATTTTATCACTAACTGCTTGTCGCCTTGGTCATCGGCCATGCTGACGGCCATCAGAGTGGTCGGTCTCCTGGGCAAGGAGCTTGTGCTTCCAAGTTTGCAGCTTCAGTGTACCTGCACGATGGCAGCTTGAGATCGCGGACCGTTTGCTACCAAACTGTTAATTTAAGAGAGCACCACCTTCCGGCAAGCAGGAAGCGAGACAAAGGAGCAGTGTGCTCCTGAAGAAACACTTTAGAACAACTCTAATGAAACGTTTTTGATAGATTTTTTTACCGAAAGAATTCTTAAAATAGGAGCTGCACCTATCTCTAGAAGGAGGTCTTGTCTCATGCCACCCAGAAGGGGGAGGTGGCTGCACATGCACAGTTCTCTCTCTTCACTTCTACGGGAGCTTCACAAATAGCTGAACAAGCGTTCTTGCTCCAAAGTATGTCAGAATGTAGGAACCAGATAAAGTATGTCAGAAAGCGTTCTCAACCAGAATACATGGGCTTTACTCACATGTCGCAGATTTACTCCAACATATACCTTTAAAGTAGAAAAATGAGATGTGAACAGAGCCTTATTAGTGACTTAAAGGGTTATTTCCATCTTCATAAATGGATGCTATTGGATAAGGCTTGTAAATACAAGCAATTTTGTAACTTATTATCTTGTTAAAATTTTCAGTTGCTTTTGAGATATGAAGGCTGTTTCTCCATTGCTCCGGAGACTGACCACCCCTGCTAACCAGTATAACAATGTGCAGTGCTTACAAGCTCTTTTCTACTGAGCTTGTACACACTGTTCTTAACAAACACTCCAGAAATCCTGGTCATGTTATCTCCTAATGCCAGATAGTTAAAGCACAATGCTTACAAATCAGACAGCAGCGGTGGTCGGTCTCCTAGGCAACAAACTATAAAAAAGCAAAAGTGTTCATATCTCAGGACTAGGTGCAAATTTTATAAAGGAGTAAATTACAAAAAAGTGTTTTTTCAAGCACTATGCAACAATATTCATCTGTGTAAAGATGGGAATAATCCTTTAATTAAACCAACAAAGTGTAGACACAGGTATCCCAAAAATAAAATGTAATTATCATTAAGGTAAAAAAATAACAACCATTAGGGAAGATCTGCAAAGACATCTTCAAAATGTTACCTTCATGTCTTAATGTTACAATAGACGTGTTGGATAAAGACACTGTAAAATGTAGAAACATTGTGGATTTATGTTCATTTTAATCAAATAACGACCCAGAGTTCAGCGTCTCTCCCCTCATGTGTGTCAAGAATCACACGGTGCCCGGCATGCGGATTTCATGTTGTGCGGCTGCGGCCACTCAAATGTAAAGTTGTGTGGAGTGCTACGTACTGAGGGTCACTTCACTTTCCTGAAGGCTGTCATTCAGACTATACATGAAAGTACAAGGAGTTCTTACCCCTTCTCAGAAAATCCACTAACATTTTCAATAGAGAAGTTAACCCGGAAACTACATTTTATAGACCTGAAGCATCAATGCAGAGTTTTTTTGTTAATGCCGTTTATGTTCTTTTTCTACAATAGACATGCATCACACAATGCTGCTGTAGCCCAAAAAGGAGCCACAGCGTTTTATTGTGGCTTGGCACTTGGGTTATGGGCCATACAGTTATTATAAAGGTGTAACTTATTAAAAGGGGCACTGTCACCAGGTTTTTGCCATCTCATCTGACAGCAGCATAATGTAGAGACAAGGACCCTGATTCCAGAGATATGTCACTTACTGAGCTGATCAGTGTAGTTTTCATAAAATCACTGTTTAATCATCTGGAGATTAACATTATAGGACTAATCAAGTAGTCCAGCATATTCATTTACGGCTAAATCTAAAACAGAGAAAACAGTAATTTTATCAAAATGAAAGCAAGCAGCTCAGTAAGTGACACATCGCTGGAATCAGGGATTTTATCTCTACATTATGCAGCTGTCAGATAAGATGGAAAAAACCTGGTGACAGTGTCCCTTTAAAAAGAAAACAAGCATTTCTTTAATAAAACCAGTTTGCAAAATTGTGGCAGTTTGTTGCAAGCATTTTTCACAACACAACTTGACACAACGGTGATTTGACAAGATCCGATGGTGTATGGACACGCGCTATTAAAAAGGGAAAATGTAAGGGTATGTGCACACACTGCAAATAATTTCTCCATCTTCTGGCAGAAAAACGCACAAAAAAAAACTGTGCTTTATATGTATTTTAGATACGTTTCCCAGCCATTGTTTTTACTTTAGGTAGATGAAAGTCTGGACTCATTTCTGGGAAGACAAGAAAAGAGAGAAGAGAGGAGAGAGAGAGAGAGAAAAAACAAAGAGAGAGAGGAAAACAAAGAGAGAAGAGGAGCAAAAGAGAGGAGAGAGGAAAAGAGAGAGAGGAAAGAGTAGAGAAGAGAGAAAGAAGAGAGGAGTGAGGGGAGAGTAACAAAGATGAGAGAGAAGAGACAACAGAAAGAAGAGAGGAGAGAGAAGAGTGAGATGAGAGAAGAAAGAGGAGAGAGAAGAAAGAGGAGAGAGAAGAAAGAGGAGAGAGAAGAAAGAGGAGAGAGAAGACAGGAGCAGAGATAAGCAAAGAGGAGAGAAGAGAGAGAACAGAGAGAAGAGAGTAGCAGAAAGGAGATGAAAGAGAGAATTTGCTGGCAGCCAGAATTCATTTCAGAACATTTAATGCAGCACAAATCTTTTTGCAAAAACGCATCAAGAATTGCAGCATTTTTTCATGATTACATGCAAAAAACACAAAGATTGTCATGATACTTCATTTGTCTTGACCACAATTTGCACCAAAACCTCAAGGAAAAATAAGCATTGTGCACATGACACTTCAGACTTCTCATAGACTTTACTGGAGTGAAGATAGGTTTGTGACAAAATCGACACAAAAACGCTGCAAAATATGCACTGTGTGCACAAGGCCTGAGGGCGATAGCAGATGTATGGATGGCTTCCCTGCTGAAACTCCACTAAATGGTTGCATCATTTTCGGGAAGACCTAGGCCTCCAGGGTGTATGCAGTTTCAGGTGCGTGGCAAACCAATTATGGTATGTGCTCTCATCCTTTTTTGCTAATATACTCATACATTTCCCGGAGGTGTAACAGAGGAAAGAACATAAAGCAATGTTACACATTTTTTTCAATGTTACTAAAAGACTCCGAAAATATGGGAGCTGAAAGGATTTCACGATCCTGCCATGCAGCATTTCTTGGACGCTACTGTGTGTTGTTGCTTCTGGCACCTGGGTGTACTGAATTTTTTGTATGTTTTTCCTCAGAGCTATTCTCCATGCGGATTCTGGGAGGGGTTGGGTTGCTCAGGTGTCCCTACTGTCTGTGATTGCTCTGTTACTTTGCTGAACAGATTTCCCAGATTGCTGGCAGTTGTACATTTGCCTGAAATGCTGTGTGGCCTGCACTCCTGTGTATACTTTCATCTTTATTTTCTGACCTGGACTGTTGTTGATTACTCTTTTTTTCTGTATCTGCTACCATTCCTCCAGAATTTTTGACCCCTGGAGCATTACCTGCTTAAGCCTCTGTTTAAACCTTGTAATCTCGTTGTGATCACCTGATAGACCGATATGGACAACGTCTCTCCAATGGCGGATCTACATTGGGGCGATAGGGGCGGTCGCCCCCGGCCCAAGGCTTCTTGGGGGGCCCAGGGGACCGGCCACCTGTTCGCCTTCAGTGGCGTAGCGTGGGGGGGGGCGGTCCGCCCCAGGCGGCACATGTGTGGGGGCGGCAATGTGGCAGCTGCTGCCATAGGATCCGCGGCCGCCGTCCCGCGCTATATACTGAAGCAGTGCAGCATGCTGGCTGCTGTCTGCTTTTAAATCTTCCGCCCCCTGCAGCTCTGCTCTGCACGGAGAGGGAGGTGATGTCATCAGTGAGTGCCGGGCCATGCAGAGTGCAGGACACATGCTGGGGGAGACTGCAGGAGATGAGGGGAGCTGCGAGGAGAGCGGAGGAGCGGAGGGAAGAGCTTGAAGGTGAGCTGAGAGGAGAGCAGAGGAGAGAGGGGGTGCTGACTGGCCAGTAGTCTGAATGAAGGGAAGCAGTGAGAGCCAGCAAAGAAAAGCAGAGGTGGCTACCTGTGCTGGAGGAGAATACCTAGGAGGAGCAGCTCCTGTCACAAGGTGACTGATCGCCTGCTTTGCAGTGAGTGGGGGAGGGGCTGGGAGTGGGACCCAGCTGCTGTGAGCAGGTGAAGCTGCCCATGTAAACAAGCCGTCCTCCTGCATTGTGATACCTGAGTGAGGAGGAATCTGTAGAATGTGTGTGTGAGTTGTGTGTGCGCAATCCGTGCCTCTATGTGTGCAAGCTGTGCCTCTGTGTGTGTATGTGTGCAAGCTGTGCTTGTGTGTATGTGCAAGCTGTGCCTCTGTGTGTGTGTGTGCAAGCCCGCCTCTGTGTGTGTGTGGTGTGCAAGCCGCGCCTCTGTGTGTGTGTGCAAGCCGCGCCTCTGTGTGTGTGTGTGCGCGCAAGCCGTGCCTCTGTGTGTGCGAGCCGTGCCTGTGTGTGTGAGCCGTGCCTCTGTGCAATCCGTGCCTCTATGTGTGCAAGCCGTACCTCTGTGTGTGTGTGTGTGCAAGCTGTGCCTCTGTGTGTGTGTGCAAGCCATGCCTCTGGTGTGTGTGCAAGCCGTGCCTCTGTGTGTGTGTGTGCGAGCGTGCCTCTGTGTGTGCGAGCTGTGCCTCTGTGTGTGTGTTGTGTCGGCTTGTGAGCCTCTGTGTGTGTGTGCGAGCTGTGCCTCTGTGTGTTGGTGTTGTGCGAAGCTGTGCCTCTGTGTGTGTGTGTGTGTGAGCTGTGCCTCTGTGTGTGTGCGAGCTGTGCCTCTGTGTGTGTGTGTGTGCAAGCGTGCCTCTGTGTGTGTGTGTGTGTGCGCGAGCTGTGCCTCTGGTAGTGTGTGTGAGCCATGCCTCTGTGTGTGTGTGTGTGCAAGCTGTGCCTCTGTGTGTGTGTGTCGGTGTGCAAGCCGCGCCTCTGTGTGTGTGTGTGCGAGCCGTGCCTCTGTGTTGTAGCGAGCCGTGGGCCTCTGTGTGTGTGGGCAAGCCGTGCCTCTATGTGTGCAAGCCGTGCCTCTTGTGTGTGCGTGCAAGCTGTGCCTCTGTGTGTGTGTGCAAGCCATGCCGTGTGTTGTGCAAGCCGTGCCTCTGTGTGTGTGTGGACAGTGTGTGTGCAAGCCGTGCCTCTGTGTGTCTGTGTGCGAGCTGTGCCTCTGTGTGTGTGTGCAAGCGTGCCTCTGTGTGTGTGTGCAAGCCGTGCCTCGTGTGTGTGTGTGTGCAAGCCGTGCCTTGTGTGTGTGTGAGGTGTGCCTCTGTGTGTGTGTTGCGAGCTGTGCCTCTGTGTGTGTGTGCGAGCTGTGCCTCTGTGTGTGTGTGGGCGAGCTGTGCCTCTGGTGTGTGTGCCGAGCTGTGCCTCTGTGTGTGTGTGGTGTGCGCAAGCTGTGCCTCTGTGTGTGTGCGAGCTGTGCCTCTGTGTGTGTGTGTGCGAGCTGTGCCTCTGCGTGTGGTGCAGCTGTGCCTCTGTGTGTGTGTGTGTGGTGTGCCTCTGGTGTGTGTGCGAGCTGTGCCTCTGCTGTGTGTGTGCGAGCTGTGCCTCTGTGTGTGTGTGTGTGTGAGTGTGTGTGCAAGCCGTGCCTCTGGTGTGTGCGAGCTGTGCCTCTGCATGTGTGTGTGTGAGCCGTGCCTCGTGTGTGTGTGTGTGTGTGTGTCGCAAGCCGTGTACTAGGTGTACACCTGTATATTGCCATCCTCTGCTCTCTGTACTATGTGTTGACCTGTATATTACTATCTTCCTCTGTGCACAATGTTTCCTATGTTATATTACTGTTTATTCTCATTAATTTACAGTTAGATCATTTTGTATTCTGTGTTTGATTTATTCCATTCTTCTATCTTTGGTGCTATATACTGTATATCCCAGCGTGTTCTATTGGGGAATTGTTAACATCATTGTCCCAGATAACAATATGACTATAAAAGGGACACCGTGGTGATCGGTGGTAGGACCTGTGGTGATGTCGCTGCCCGCACTTTACGGCATTACGGCATGACATCATAACTAAGCGCCAGCGGCCGTTCCGGATCCCGGAGGCCGCAAGCGCGCGTCCTACAGCAGTTGATCACCATTGAATTTGACCCTGATTAACAGGTACTCTTAAGAGGCTCCTAACCCACTAGCGGTACCCCCCTGACCCCTGGATTATCAACGACCAAGGGGTCGGCAAATTTTTTGACCGCCCCAGGCGCCACAAACAGTTGCTACGCCACTGGGGGGGGGGCAGGTTTTATGAACAGGCCCATGATCCACTTAATCCACCACTGTGTCTCTCTCTACTCCCCTACACTGCAAACTCTCCCGGAACTGACCCTGATTAAACGACCATCCTGCTTCCTCTAGTCCTCTAAATAGTTTTTGTAGTGAATTGCTTCACATGTGTAACCACCTTGTTGTTGTAGTGACTAGCATCACACAGGTCCTCTCTAAAGTTTAACTGTACTTTTAAAAAACTTCCCAACTTAGAAACTTTTGATCCTTGGGGTGGCAGCTGCTGAGACTACTTCCAATAGCTAAAATGAAGGATCAAAATGAAGCAAGAGTTCTTGTTTCAAACTCCATGTACTTATTGCTGAGCCCGTCTCCAGGCTCGAAGGAGAGTAGCATAGTCTTTTGTTTTGTGATCAGTTTGGACTCAGCACCTGGACGCCCACAGATCAAAATGATTAACAAAAGACTTTTTGAAAGATACAGTTACACTGTGAAGTTTTACTAAACTTTAGTGCACTCATTTATTTTTGCAAGCCCTTAAATTCCTAAGGAGTCTAGGTCCTGATGCCACCCATGATTACTCAAAAGCTTGCTTGGAAGTGTTCCGCTCAGGAGGCAGACCTGCGACCTCCTGCCAGAGTGTGTGCACAAAATGAAGACTGGATGGACAAGCTGGACCTTGGTGACTTCTCCCTACCCGCTGATAATGAGTGACAGGTCTCCCCCTATGTGAGTCCACCTAGTCTCTCATGTAGTTTGGTATCTGGTAGTGTTTAAAATATGTTTTTCTCTGAGAGTCAAACATACCTGGCTGAAATTGGACGGATACACGTTGCCCATTGATCAACCAGGATGCATTAGACATCAGGTTCTTTAAATGAACCATCTTTAAGAATGACAAGGATGTCTGGAAGAGACAATCCGGGCCATAAAAACCTGATCCCAAAGTCATTCTGTCAGAAATTACATGGAAAGACAGAAGGATCTGCACAATCCTCATACACAGATCTGTTGTCCTGCCTATTTCCTTCAAAAACTGTGTTCAAGGGTACCGAGAAGAGACAAAGGCAAAGAAAGGTCATCAAATAATGATTTGATTGAAAAAGCATAAAAACCATCCCACCGTGGTTTGATTAAAAAAAAAATAATGTCAACCAAGTACTTACATGTATTAATGTTTACGGTAAAGCTGTGTTTCTTCCTTTGGTCATATTAGCATTCTTACTTTGCAGAATTTTTTCCATAGCTGCCTAAAAAGTTTGCACAGTTAGGCTAAGTTCACATATATCAAGTAATAATCCAATAGGTCTGATCCTGCTGAGGTCCATTTGCAAAAAAAGTTGTGAATACATAACTTTTTACTCTATTTTTAGATAACTGAGTTCTGTAGGATCTATTTTTTTTCTAACATTGGAGTCTATGGAGAACAGATCAGGTAGCCAGAGCTGTGGAGTCGGAGTCGTGCGGTCTGAGTCAGTGTCCATTTTGGTGGAGTCGGATTCAGGGAAATTGAGGAGTAGGACTTTTGGCGGACTGACTTCACAGTCATGGTTGTGGTGTCGGAGTCTGTGTCCGTTTTGGTAGAGTTGGAGTCAGATTCAGGGAAATTGAGGAGTCAGAGTTGAAGTCAGATGTTTGGCTTACTGACTCCATATCCCAGCTGGTAACTGATTGCTATTTATCTTCCATTTGAAACAAATTCATTAAGCAAAAGAAAGCATCCTTTACAAATGAAAGAGAAACTGAAGATAAATAGCAATCAGTTACCGGATCCGTATTCTATAGCCTTTCATGTTATACCAAAGGATCCTGCAGAAAGCAATGTTTTAAAAAATGGCAAAAAAGTTTACTTCGCAGAACTTTCCTGCCAACAGATTTCGGTTCCAACGGACAATAACTGGAATGTGGACTAAGGGGCCTTTGCTGATGTTTGCGACCTGGATCCGGCAAGCCTCATGCATTGCCTATGGGGCTTGCGGTCGGCTGCTTCAAGTGAAGTTCTGCCGGATGTGGCAGATCCGGCACTTGCGGCCGCGAAAAAAACCCCCACAGCTTGCAACTTTATTTTTGTTGCCGCAAGTGCCGGATATAGCCAATACAGCGTAACCGCTCTTGCCGCACCCAACCGCAAGCCCCATAGAGAATGTATGGGGGCTTGCCAGATGGGCGTCGCAAGTGTGGTCGTTAGGCTTCAGATTCAGACGATGCGGTAAATCTGCCGGATCTGCTGCACATCACCAAAAACGCTGATGCGAAAGGCACCACTTATTTTGCAGCATTTTTGTCACACCTGCCTACAACTTTTGCAGTTAAAAGTCTTCTTATTTCTTAAAAAAATACATATTTTTAAGAGTAAATATTTTTGTAAACTCCTTTGCGGGCAGACTAATTCTGACAACACAACCGTCACCGCGGAGTTTTATCTCCGATTCATGTTTTAATTTCTGTGCGTGGAGAATATAAACAGATTTTTTTTGGGAAGCAATAAATTCACCAGAAAATTCCCAGGAGCAGGTGCGAGGCCAGATAACCGAGTCATGTGACTCAACATGATGACTCAGGGAGAAACCGCGCCAAGAGCCAAACTTAGCAGAACGCCGGGCTGGTACATAATACACTGCAGAATGTGAGAATTGTGCGCCGCGGACACCGGGGAGGGGGGCGATTATACATCACAATGGTCATAATAATGGGGGAGGGAGTGGGGGGATATTCGGGAATCCTTTATTCCCAGCAGAGATGGACACATCACAAATATAGTACAGCGCAGATGCTCTTAACCCTCTCAATGCTGGGTGAGTGGAAACAAATATTGGGCGTACATGACAAATGGATAAAAAATTCTGAATGAAGAAAATGACGTTAAACAAGAACCTGTTCTCACGATGTAACAGAAGACAACTCATTAACCACGCTTCATTTTCTTTGGTATTTTCTTTCTTAGGGGCAGCAGCATCTTTGCATAATGATTGCCAAAAAAGTAGCAGCCAACGTTTAAGGATTGTGTGCGATCCCCACCAAAACTGTTTTGGCACCCTGTGGCTTTTATAGGCTCTCGGTTTCCATAAACATTGTTGGCTGCAGAATGAGTTAGTGAAGAAACCATCAGTGAGCTCATTCTGATGGGCATCTTGTAAGTGAATGTTCACACTGAGTATTTTTTAACAGTTCAAACAACATAAGTTTTTCAATTTTTCAAACAGAAATTCCTTCAGGAATGAATTGTTTTTGAGAGATTTGATAAGTTTTTTTTTTTATTGGAGAAATTCTTGCAGTATTTTGATTGGACAGTGCTCATTAAATTCCTTGCTTCTGACACCTTCCCTAAAAATGAGATCATCAGGGGTTGGTGATTGAAGCAGGGTGAGTGACAACAACTTCACAGATTCTATCACTGCCCTCCCCTAATGCTGTTCTGTTTCAGGTATGGAGGTGATTGAGAAGTGAATGTCGCTGTTTTATGCCCATATCCCACAAGTTCAGTGGCTCTTGCTACAGTCCCTGGTTTTAACACCTTCCATAAAAATGAAAATGTCATCAGGGGTTAGTGATAGAAGCAGGGTGAGTGACAGCAGCTCTACAGTTTCTATCACTGCCATACTCCAATGCTGCCCTGTTTCAGGTAGGGGGGTGATTGAGAAGTGAATGCAGCTGTTTTGTGTCCATTACTGACAACTTCAGTGACTATCGCTATAGTCCCTGCTTGAGACCTTTCCTAAAAATGAGATCATCATTAGAGGTTGGTGATAAAAACAGGACGAGTGACATCAGCTACTCCTGAAAGTTTCTACAACTGTTCTCAAACAAATCATCACACCAGTGGGCATTGTTGCAGTCACTCACCCTGCTTCTATCACAACACCCCTGAAAGAAGCTATAAAAACAAATGCACTGTTTGGATCTGAAGCAGTGTTTCCCCATTGTTTGGCTGTAGCAGTGACATCACATCACTGAGATCAGCAGCTCATTGAGTTTAGATAGGCAGAGCTGCTGGGTTCAGTGATTGCGATGTTAATGTAATGTCAGCACTGCAAATAATAACAGACACGGGAAGACTCGGTGCTGAACCTGGGGTGGGGAGGGTACAGACTCGTTTTTTAATGAAAGTAGCATATAGGAAAAAACTTTCTTAAAGGGGTCAATCCCTTTGATGAAAAAAAAAAATAAGTTATAGGATCAAAACAGGTCAAGGGTATAAAATGTTGGATTTTATAATTGACGACTATAAGCAAATGTTAATCCAACGTAGAGCGTGAGCAAAAATTACCAGTGTACAAGAGCGTCTGTGCGAATCCAGCATCAATACGACTCCCATCTGAGTCACCAGAGAAGTCATTATTTAGTGTTTTTACAGCAGGACAATCGTTTCCTACATTACAAATCAAATAAAATTCATTGCAACCAAGAAAACACAATTAAATGAACGCAGGAAAGAAACGAGCGGCGTTGTTTACTGGACGATCGAGTGTGTAATAGGATACAATGGAGTTTTAATGCCGCTACTTAAAAGAAGAGTCATCAGCCCTGACTGCGATAAGTAATGCTGCGGGGCCGGATACGTGGAGGCCTAAATCTACCGTGTCACATACATCCCTGTAACTGACGGGATGTTATTATTGTCTCAACTTGGGTTATATATATATATATATATATTTTAATTTTTTTTTTAAATGCTCCATTTGAAACTTAATTGATTAAAGACTTTAATATTTTGCATTTGTCCACTAGGGTAAAGTTAAAGACTGCCTATTAATAGCTGTTAGGGTACCGTTACACGTCGCAACATTGCATGCAATTTCACTGGCAATTTGCTGGTTGCAGTGAAATCAAGGACACATTGTTACTATTTTGTTGCCGTGTACAAATGTAACAATGTGTCCATGATTTCACTGCAACCAGCAAATTGCCAGTGAAATTGCTAGCAAAATTGCTGCGTGTGACGGTACCTTTAGGGTTATGCTCACACTAAGGTTTTACTTTGCAGTTTTCGGATGGAAAACCCTATAATAAATACTTGTGGCTTTTGAATGACTCAATTTTTTTTTTTTGAGCACATACTCGAGGTACCTTTACACGGTACAACATTGCCTGTGATGTCGGATACAATTCCGCGGGAGCGCGGTTGCTTCCGACATCGCAGGCTGACTGTCACAACGGCAAGATGTTGCCAGTGACGCCGCGGCAATGCAGGCGGAACCATCGCCCGCTGGGCTGGGAACAACCCAGTGAGCGATCCTCACCAATGCAGCAGCAACTTATTGCAGTTGTATCGTGTGGTTACACAGCACGATGCACTGCGATGTTGCTTGCAACTTCACTGACTCAGCAAATTGCCAGTGAAGTTGCAAGCAATTTTGTACTGTGTAATGGTACCTTTAAAGAGGTTTTATCGTCTTTGGCCGGTGGCACAATTCAAACATTCATGCTTTGCGATGCCAGGACTGGAGCGGGTCTCCTGATTCTGGTCATAAAACCTGCATCCGGTACATACAGTGCAATTTAAAGATAATGTGCCAACAGATTTTTGCCATCTCATCGGACAGGAACATGGAAAGCCTGAATCCAACGATGTATCAAAGAGATTATTGGCTGCAGCCATTCTGACACAATCAAAGGAATTAGTTTTAGACATGTAGCAGAGCTGGGAGAGCTGCCCCTTGCACATCAGACTACAGTGATTGTGTATTGACAGTGAGGTGTCAATCACAGCAGGGAGTGCGTCAGACTACCATGCGCATAACAATGTAGGCCAGCAATGGTAATCACCAGGTGATAAAACCCTTAGTTTACATAAACAATACCATACACTAAAGGCCCCGTCACACATAACGACGCACCAACGATCACGATAACGATAACGATGTGCAGAGATCGCTGGTGCATCGTTTTTCACATCGCTGGTAAGATATCAAACAGGTATCTCAGTATTGATGTGAAAACGATGCACCAGCGATCCAGAATTATGCCAAGTTCGTTTGGGAATTGTCACTCCATAGCGTAGCATTGAGGTCGTTGGTCATTGTCCCTGTCAAACACAACGATGTAGAGCTCCCAGCGGGAGCACAACGACGCAGGAATGTGTGTAACGATCAACAATCTCACAGCAGGGGCAGATCGTTGGTACGTGTCACACAGAACGACAGTTAGCGGGATCGCAGTTGTGTCACAAAATCTGTGATGTAATGGCGGGTTTACACGTCGCGATATCGCAGTACAATTTCAATGAAAAGTCACGTGGTTCGATCGTTGGACCCGATATCGTTCCTGCGTTCAGGGCCGGCTCCAGGTTTCTGTGGGCCCCGGGCGAAAAGGTCTCAGTGGGCCCCCTTTAAGTACATATCGCGGACTATATATATATATATATATATATATATATATATATATATATATATATGCATATATATATATATTGCTGCACACTTACCGCAAGCCCCATAGACAATGCATGGGGCTTGCCGCAAACGTGCAGCAAGTGCAGCCGCTAGACGGAAAATGCGGCAGATGCAGGTTTTTTTTACCGCAACTGCCACATTTTAAAAAAAACTCCTATGTGAAGGCAGCCTTACAGGAACAGTGACTGCCGAATCCAGCAAGAGCTGTTTCTGACAGTGAGGATATTACACATTGTTTGGAGCGGGCTAAAATGCGATTGCATTCCCTTGCGCCTTTTAAAAATACCCTTCAAATGCAAAAGGTTGCATTTTTGTGCGTCTGAGGATGCTTGGTATATACACAAGCATCCTGAAGCGCACAAATAATGCTAGCAGCTTAATGGAGCCACACTGCCATATGGTGGCACCGCAGCCAAGCGGAGTGTCTGGCCGTCCGGATCTCTCTTCTCCTCACCTTTCTTCTCGCTGCTCCGGTCTCCTCCGGTCGCTCTGCACATATCAGCACAGTGATGACATCGTGCCCCTCCATGCTGAGCTGCAGAATGCAGACAGCGGCAGCTGGAGAAGAATGCTGCTGGCAAAGGTGGCTGAGACTATAGGAGCGGAATCCGCGGGGGGCTACCACTGGTACACATACCTCGTACACACGCGGCTCTGCTCCGTACACCTAGTACACACGCGGCTCTGCTCCGTACACCTCATACACACGCGGCTCTGCTCCATACACCTCATACACACGCGGCTCTGCTCCGTACACCTCGTACGCACGCGGCTCTGCTCCGTACACCTCGTACGCACGCGGCTCTGCTCCGTACACCTCGTACGCACGCGGCTCTGCTCCGTACACCTCGTACGCACGCGGCTCTGCTCCGTACACCTCGTACGCACGCGGCTCTGCTCCGTACACCTCGTACACACGCGGCTCTGCTCCGTACACCTCGTACACACACGGCTCTGCTCCGTACACCTCGTACACACACGGCTCTGCTCCGTACACCTCGTACACACACGGCTCTGCTCCGTACACCTCGTACACACACGGCTCTGCTCCGTACACCTCGTACACACACGGCTCTGCTCCGTACACCTCGTACACACACGGCTCTGCTCCGTACACCTCGTACACACACGGCTCTGCTCCGTACACCTCGTACACACAGGGCTCTGCTCCGTACACCTCGTACACACAGGGCTCTGCTCCGTACACCTCGTACACACAGGGCTCTGCTCCGTACACCTCGTACACACAGGGCTCTGCTCCGTACACCTCGTACACACAGGGCTCTGCTCCGTACACCTCGTACACACAGGGCTCTGCTCCGTACACCTCGTACACACAGGGCTCTGCTCCGTACACCTCGTACACACAGGGCTCTGCTCCGTACACCTCGTACACACACGGCTCTGCTCCGTACACCTCGTACACACACGGCTCTGCTCCGTACACCTCGTACACACACGGCTCTGCTCCGTACACCTCGTACACACAGGGCTCTGCTCCGTACACCTCGTACACACAGGGCTCTGCTCCGTACACCTCGTACACACAGGGCTCTGCTCCGTACACCTCGTACACACAGGGCTCTGCTCCGTACACCTCGTACACACAGGGCTCTGCTCCGTACACCTCGTACGCACACGGCTCTGCTCCGTACACCTCGTACGCACACGGCTCTGCTCCGTACACCTCGTACGCACACGGCTCTGATCCGTACACCTCGTACGCACACGGCTCTGATCCGTACACCTCGTACGCACACGGCTCTGATCCGTACACCTCGTACGCACACGGCTCTGCTCCGTACACCTCGTACGCACACGGCTCTGCTCCGTACACCTCGTACGCACACGGCTCTGCTCCGTACACCTCGTACGCACACGGCTCTGCTCCGTACACCTCGTACACACACGGCTCTGCTCCGTACACCTCGTACACACACGGCTCTGCTCCGTACACCTCGTACACACACGGCTCTGCTCCGTACACCTCGTACACACAAGGCTCTGCTCCGTACACCTCGTACACACATGGCTCTGCTCCGTACACCTCGTACACACTCGCCTCTGCTACATTCACACTGTAAATCACTCCTGACCCCACACATAACCTTCACCTAATTGCCATACACCTAGTACACACTCACCTCTGCTACATTCACACTGTAAATGCCTCCTGACCACACACAAACTTCACCTTATTTGAGCATCATTGATGGCCAGCACAGTCCTGGATACACTGAGGAGCTGATCATGAGACCCCTGACTCCTCCCCTCCATGTGACATCATCGCAGGTCCTGTAAGCACAGAGTGTGTGCAGCTCTGTCGGCTCCCGTGGAGGGGGGAGGAGGGAGACCTCGGTGCTGCAGCCTGCAGGTGCCTGAAAATGACCCCCCAGCTGCCCCCTGGATATGGCTCTGGCTGTGGGGGCAGTGCTCAGGGGCCCCTGAGGCTAGGGTCACACTTGCATTGTGACCCTAGCCTTATGCAAGTATTGTATGTTGCAACGCTGCTATGCGCTGGAGGCAGCCCATAGAAACCCGACGTTTACCGTGACAACCACTCGTTGTCAATGTAAACTGCGGGTTTCTATGGGCTCAGTTGCTGGCAGCGCATAGCGTTAAACGCTCTGCGCTGCAGCAGACAATACTTGCGTCAGGATAGGGTCACAACACAAGTGTGACCCTAGCCCTCAGGGGCCCGGTGGGCCCCCTCCAAGCCGTCGGGCCCCGGCACTTGCCCGGGTACGCCGGGTGCTGACGCCGGCCCTGCCTGCGTTGTATGGTGTGAACGTCCAATACGATGCAGGAACGATGTCAATGCGATATCGGGGATCGAATGAGCGTGCTATTCAATGCCCCGATATTGAAGGGAGATTGGAGCCGATCGTGCTGTGTAAACGCCCAATTACGATGCGATTTGATACGTCACCCATTCACTCCCATGTTAACTATGCGATCCTGGGTTGGGAGGCGGAGACATCGCACGGACGTTGTATTCCGATATCGCAGCGTGTAAACATTCAATGCGATGCGGGAGGAACGTGCACTAATTGCGCGCTCCCGCGCCATTGAGTTGCGATATCGAAACGATATCGCGGCGTGTAAACCCACCATTACAGAGATCTCGTTAGCAATCTCATTATGTGTGACAGGCACACTTTTTTTTTTTTAACCCTTACAGCATGCTGTCTCCCCCTTTCATAGCAAAAACCTGCCGATAGATTTCTTTTAAGGCCCCTGTTCACATCAGACCAAAAGCAGACAGACCCTCTAATATAGTCAGATTCGCCCAGTCTAAAGGCCATGTTACACACACAGATATCTGTTCAGATATTGGTCACAGATCTCTGGTTGCAGTGAAATCATGGACACATTGCTCCATTTGTACGCAGCCTCAAAATGGAACAATGTGTCCATGATTTCACTGCAACCAGAGATCTGCGAACAATATCTGAATAGATATCCTTGTGTGTAACGTGGCCTTAATTGGGGCGTCTGACAGAGAATTCTCTTGAAAGTTGGGGATCTGACAATCCTGCTAGCACCTCTCTGATACGGAGCATTCGGCGATAACTTCCTAGTTGATAGGAGCATATCGAACACTTACTGTCAAGTTGATTGCTGGGATTCCAAAACCAATGTGTCTGCAGACGATCTTGACTGCAGACAATCCCTGTGAACAAGTTTCCTAAATAGCAATCACCTAATATCTGTCGGTCAGAAATTTGTATACATATTATGAAAACCTTGTGAGATAAAAATGTATTTTAAAAAAGGCGATTGATTCATTATTGAATATGAGCATGATGTATGTTAAAGGGAATCTCTGTCACTACATGTAACCTATTAATCTGGGCATACAGACTGTTCTGTGTCAGTTACGTGTCTCACCCTGGGTACTCCACCTTCTATCTAATATATAAAGTGTGTGTATGTATCATAGATCTGCCCACTCCAGGTAGCCTTGCCCCTCATGGCTCCACCCCTCCACATAGCCCCACCCCATAATAGCACTGCCTCCTTTATAGCCCCATCCTCTCCACATAGCCTGTTCAAGAGTTGGAACTGCCAAAAATCTGTTCATCTTTGCACCGGAAGGAAAAACCAAGAATGTGGTTTAGCAAAAGGATGTTGAATGAGTCGCAAATAAAATACTATACATTACTTGGGTAATCAGTTAGTTAATTTGTGTTGCAAATCTGTAGTGTTGAATATATGATGTAAAGTGTTTTATGTTCAAGATAATTCTATTTTATTACAACTAAACACAGTTTTTTTTTAACTATGCTCAGGCAACGCCGGGCTCTACAGCTAGTTTATAATACTCTCTGGAGGTGAAGTTATGTTCCAGGCAGCCTCCGCCTCATAGCCAGGAATAGCTCATTTACATAAAGTGGTAAAAGAGGATTTCTCCACAAATAAAGCATCTCATATGAGGCAGACAGGTAGGATTATATTCAGCAGTCTATACCTGTGTGCCAATATTAATAGTTCAGATAGGTCAAATGAGGTGACAGATTCCCTTTAAAGTACTGGTGTTTTTTTGCCTATTTTTCACTTGTGCCATTCTCTTCTTAGGCTGCTTTCACATTACGATTTTCGGTCATCCGATTGCATCCGTTTCAAAACGGATACAATCGGATCCGAAATCGGATCCCATGTTCGCCTATGGGAATCGGATCGGATCGGATCAGATGTGCCACTATTGGCATCGGATTTGGCACCATCTGATCCGATTTAATTACGGGCACATAATCGCAGCCTGCTACGATTTTGTGTCCGTGACTCAAATTGGACAGCATTGGATCACTGCTGATCCGAGTGCCCACAACATGGGAGCCTATGGACATTGGATCCGAGTGCACCTCGGCTCCGATGTCGGCTCCGTATTCCCTGTCTCTCCCTGCTGCTGCCTCCTCCACCTTCTTCCCCCCGCTATTCTATGCTGTCCCCCCGCTATTCTATTCTGTCCCCCCCCGGTCCTCTATCCTGATCTACTCCCTATCCTGTCCCCTCTCGTCTTCCTGGTGTGTAAAAAAAAAAAAAACCTCCTCCCGGAGTATAAATCACCTGTCACCGACTCCCACGATGCAACACCATCAGGACTACAGGACCTGTGATGATGTCACAGAGCCGGTCAGCTGACAGGTCATGTGACCGGCTCTGTGACATCATCACAGGTCCTTCAGCTCTGATGGTGCTGCAGCGTGGGAGCCGGTGACAGGTGATGTATACTCCGGGAGGAGTTTTGTTTTTTTTTACACACAGGGAAGACAAGAGTGGACAGGATAGGGATTAGATCAGGATAGAGGAGCAGGGGCACAGAATAGAATAGCAGAGGGAAGAAGATGGAGGAGGCAGGAGCAGGGAAAGACAGGGGACCACAGGATCCACACGGATCCTGCATAGAATCGGATGGCTATTTGCATCCGATTGCAGGGATCCGTGCCTGTCCGTGGGATCCTCCTTTAAAGTCGGATCCCACGGGCAGGCACAAAATCGTAATGTAAAAGCAGCCTTATTTGCTCCTCTTTTAAGGATATGGGTGCACTTCAAGCTTCAAGTGTCACCTGAAGACTCACCTATTCCGTCAAGCCTACAACCTGCCATGAGACCCAGGTGACCGCCCCATAACTGACACTCCCCCAGCCTACTGTATCCCCATACGTCCCTCGTAGACTGTGAGCCCTCGTGTACAGGGTCCCTGCCCCTCCTGTACCTGTACGTCCCGATCGCCTAGATTTAGTGTACTTGTTTTTATCTCCCTTATCCTCATGTAAAGCGCCATGGAACCTAATGGCGCTATATAAATAAATAATAATATATAAATAAAAATAAACACTTCAAGTATTTGGTTGTGGAAATTTCTGCACCTAATCTGCATCTCCTGGGAAAAAAAAAAAAAAAAGGCATTTTTGATTTGATTTTATTAGAGCATTTTTGATGCGTTTTTTCCTGCATTTTGGGGTGAAAATGCTGCAAGAATTGACATGCTGCAGTTTTTTTTTTCTTGGACAAATCTGCAAGGGAAAAATAAGCAAAATGTGCACAAAACATCAGGATTCTCTTTACCTTTGCTGCCATAAGGATTTGTATGCAGATTTGTGACAAAACTACACTTGCATCAAACATTATGTGCACAGGACATTGAAATCTGTTTATTATGCACCTGCCTGGTTTATTGGCCATCATGCACAGGGTTCTTGGGTTTCTAGATCATTTCTGTATAGCGTTTTGGTGCAAATATTCTTCCCGTTGAACAATTTCATGCACGTCTTAAAATTTTGGAGCAAATTTTGCAAGTGACATTTTGCTCTAAAGAGTTGCAAAAAAAAAAAAAAAAAGTTTAAAGAACAAAAAGAAGAGAATTTTTCATCCTAAGAAAAACTAATGAACTGCGGAAGGATTTGGTGCCAAAGATGTCAATGACAAAAATGAAAAGTGACTTAAAAAATTCTAAATGATGAGTGCCTGAGATGTGTAAAGCGAGAAGCATAGGTGACCTGGGTTATATTATATGTACAGTATACATATATACACACATTTCTCAAAAGGACATCTGACATAAGCAAAGACTCGTATTTAAAATTCCGCTCAGCACGTCTCTGTCTCATCCCCAACAAACCCCTTTGACAAAAGCCATCCAATGTCTGCCAAGTATATCGAGTCCAGCTGAGGACAAATTTCAAGATGAACCTAAAATCAATTTACCATCAAATTTTCATGCCTCTCCTGGACTATCCGTGGCATTTTAATTACAAGCACTGCAGGCGGGGGGGCTACTGATATTGACACTTAGCGTCTACAATAAACTTTATTGGCAACCTCTGTCTGAAAACCAAGACTGTTGTGGAATAACAAGAACGAGGAAATACGGAGAGGAGGAAGCTTGGACGTTGAGCGCGGACGTACAGCAATGCCGTCATGTTCTGGGATTCTTCACAGGTGGCAAATGTTCAGGTGGGATCCAGAGAGGCAGGAAGATCTATAGACATTTCTCTGCAGAGATCCAGCTGCACATGCGAGAACTTAAAATGGTTGTGCCAAGAACAATTATACATTAATTAAAATAAGTTCCACAATTGGATGTGTTAAAAGAACTGTCCCTGTCTTGAGATATTCTTATAAATGTGCCTCTGTGTAATGGATGTGTCCAACAATGCAGGAACAGGTCGGATATACCACAGGTACTGGCAGGTACAGGTCGGATATGGCACAGCTTCTGGTATAGTATATTATATCTAGATTAAGTGGAGTGCTGGCTCCACCCAGCTGCAGATTGCACCCCCACCGACCCCAGGTGCTCAGGGATCAGGATGAGGTCAGAAGGACCAGGGAGTCCACGGGCAAGGATCTGGTAGGGATGTCAGCGTTAGGACCCTCCGGACCCCGGGGCCGCCGAGAAGTGGCCGGAGGGCAGGCATACATTGGCCAATGAGTGTACCAAGAGCCCCGGCTTTTAATAAAAAAAGTGAGTACTGAGTTTTTTTTAGAAAAAACGGATGTTTTTTAATTTTTTTCTCAAACCATTATTGCTTGTCAGCACACACTTATTGGTTACACTGAGTGCAGCAGTGATTTTTTTGTTACATATTGATCCAGCAACACAGCTTTGCACCTTTCGCACAGTGTAACGAGTGCTTTGCAGTTTTTTTGATATATATATATACAGTTAGGGCCAGAAATATTTGGACAGTGACACAATTTTCGCGAGTTGGGCTCTGCATGCCACCACATTGGATTTGAAATGAAACCTCTACAACAGAATTCAAGTGCAGATTGTAACGTTTAATTTGAAGGGTTGAACAAAAATATCTGATAGAAAATGTAGGAATTGTACACATTTCTTTACAAACACTACACATTTTAGGAGGTCAAAAGTAATTGGACAAATAAACATAACCCAAACAAAATATTTTTATTTTCAATATTTTGTTGCGAATCCTTTGGAGGCAATCACTGCTTTAAGTCTGGAACCCATGGACATCACCAAACGCTGGGTTTCCTCCTTCTTAATGCTTTGCCAGGCCTTTACAGCCGCAGCCTTCAGGTCTTGCTTGTTTGTGGGTCTTTCCGTCTTAAGTCTGGATTTGAGGAAGTGAAATGCATGCTCAATTGGGTTAAGATCTGGTGATTGACTTGGCCATTGCAGAATGTTCCACTTTTTTGCACTCATGAACTCCTGGGTAGCTTTGGCTGTATGCTTGGGGTCATTGTCCATCTGTACTATGAAGCGCCGTCCAATCAACTTTGCAGCATTTGGCTGAATCTGGGCTGAAAGTATATCCCGGTACACTTCAGAATTCATCCGGCTACTCTTGTCTGCTGTTATGTCATCAATAAACACAAGTGACCCAGTGCCATTGAAAGCCATGCATGCCCATGCCATCACGTTGCCTCCACCATGTTTTACAGAGGATGTGGTGTGCCTTGGATCATGTGCCGTTCCCTTTCTTCTCCAAACTTTTTTCTTCCCATCATTCTGGTACAGGTTGATCTTTGTCTCATCTGTCCATAGAATACTTTTCCAGAACTGAGCTGGCTTCTTGAGGTGTTTTTCAGCAAATTTAACTCTGGCCTGTCTATTTTTGGAATTGATGAATGGTTTGCATCTAGATGTGAACCCTTTGTATTTACTGTCATGGAGTCTTCTCTGTACTGTTGACTTAGAGACAGATACACCTACTTCACTGAGAGTGTTCTGGACTTCAGTTAATGTTGTGAACGGGTTCTTCTTCACCAAATAAAGTATGCAGCGAT
The DNA here is from genome assembly GCA_033576535.1 of Allobates femoralis. Classification (NCBI taxonomy): domain Eukaryota; kingdom Metazoa; phylum Chordata; class Amphibia; order Anura; family Aromobatidae; genus Allobates; species Allobates femoralis. Next base: position 89,677,049 of record JARQOC010000010.1, read on the forward strand.
CATCCACCACTGTTGTCATCCGTGGACGCCCAGGCCTTTTTGAGTTCCCAAACTCACCAGTCAATTCCTTTTTTCTCAGAATGTACCCAACTGTTGATTTTGCTACTCCAAGCATGTCTGCTATCTCTCTGATGGATTTTTTCTTTTTTTTCAGCCTCAGGATGTTCTGCTTCACCTCAATTGAGAGTTCCTTTGACCGCATGTTGTCTGGTCACAGCAACAGCTTCCAAATGCAAAACCACACACCTGGAATCCACCCCTGACCTTTTAACTACTTCATTGATTACAGGTTAACGAGGGAGACGCCTTCAGAGTTAATTGCAGCCCTTAAAGTCCATTGTCCAATTACTTTTGGTCCCTTGAAAAAGAGGAGGCTATGCATTACAGAGCTATGATTCCTAAACCCTTTCTCCAATTTGGATGTGGAAACTCTCATATTGCAGCTGGGAGTGTGCACTTTCAACCCATATTATATATATAATTGTATTTCTGAACATGTTTTTGTAAACAGCTAAAATAACAAAACTTGTGTCACTGTCCAAATATTTCTGGCCCTAACTGTATATAATTAGTAATATATCTATTTAAGATATTGAGGTCTGACTCCCAGCACAAGAGACTATCAGCTGACTGACTGAAGGGCTAAGCAGCTACCAGGCTCCTTACTATTTCCCAGACTGTACAACTATCAGCAGCTCAGACTCTGTCACGTGAAATGGGCAGAGCTGCAATAGCACCTGTCCAGGCTTCAGGGCTGGGCTTCGTTCACTACCCTTTGCTGTCCTCTATATCGGGTTTCCCATGTTGCCCAATGTACTCCAGTGACATCATCACCGAAGCCCTTTTAAAGCTGAATAAGACACTCAAGTTTGAGTATTAAGTAGCTTTATGTTCAGATACCTTGTGCTTGGAGAATGGCCTCACTAGTTCTCTCAGCTGCATTCATCTCAGCAAAATTTTATTAGTTTCTACAATCTGCATCTACTTTCTTGCTCAAACCTGTAACCCTTCATTTGCTGTAAACAATTTTTTTTCTGGATTTGTTCACACTACAAACGCTGCTGCATCAGACTAATATGCCTATTTATCACTGCTATAAGTGGCTATACGTTTGTTTGCTGCTTAACCCTCTTAACACTGCTGCATCAGACTATATAGTCTCTACAAACTAATTAGTCTGTTTATCATTGCTGTTAGTGACAATCAATGTGTTTGCTGCCTAACCCGTCTTCTGCTGTAAATAAAATAAAAACTTCTCTGGACTTGTTCACACTACAAATGCTGCTGCATCAGATTTGAATAATCTCTACAAACTAATTTGCCTATTTATTACTGCTGTCAAAGGCAATCTATTAGTTTGCTGCTTAACCCATCCTCTGCTGAAAGAATACACTTTTCTCTGGACATTTCAAACTACTAACTCTGCTTCAGTCCCAAACTGATAATACATTTCCAATGCCTGTCAGTGTCACTCCTGTCTGTGTCTTCTGGTGTTCCCTGCTACATCTCCTGGTGTTCCCTGCTACATCTCCTGGTGTTCCCTGCTACATTCTCCTGGTGTTCCCTGCTACAGTCTCCTGGTGTTCCCTGCTACATTCTCCTGGTGTTCCCTGCTACATTCTCCTGGTGTTCCCTGCTACATCTCCTGGTGTTCCCTGCTACATTCTCCTGGTGTTCCCTGCTACATTCTCCTGGTGTTCCCTGCTACATTCTCCTGGTGTTCCCTGCTACATTCTCCTGGTGTTCCCTGCTACATTCTCCTGGTGTTCCCTGCTACATTCTCCTGGTGTTCCCTGCTACATTCTCCTGGTGTTCCCTGCTACATTCTCCTGGTGTTCCCTGCTACATCTCCTGGTGTTCCCTGCTACATCTTCTGGTGTTCCTTGCTACACTTGCCTCATTGCTGTCCTGCTTACCTTGTGCCCTCATCCTTGCTGTTCCACTTGCCATTAGGCAAGTACAGCCTGCTAAGCCATCATTTTTGTTCCAAGTTGTCCACCCTGACCTGCAGCTTAAGACAATTCACCTCACCAGGTGACCCAATAACAGATCCGGCCACTAAAAGGCCATGAAGGAGATGTGTGCGCTGTGGTCTGTGGTGAGTTTAAACACCGACATCTCAACTGATGACCTATCCTAATATTAGTTTTTATCTAACCGTGGATTAGTGGGTTTAGTGCTGTCTTAATGCCTCCTCTATGATGAGCTGGTTATCGGCAGCCCCACGGCTGGAGAGGTGTCAGTTGGCTGGTAATACTGAGCAGCCCTGTGATGGCCTTCTGCCCTTATAGGATATGAGGACACCCTCTGGGTAGAATGTATGTATGAATGTATCTGGGCTAAAATCAGGCTCAGCTTCTCTTCTGTCCCCTTGTTTTAGCCATATCAGCTTCTATTCAATCTGCTTAGTAAAGGGACTTTTTTTGGAGAGTCATAGGAACATCTTATACCTAAATTACAAGCTTGTTCTACATAACCGAGTTACAGCCATTAACATTAATACAGCGGCTTCTGCAATGCTGAACTTTCCTGCAATTGTCAGATCCAGGCCAGAAGCTCTGATAATAAATCTGCCAATAAAAAGGTCTATAGTCCTAAACCAGCTGCGTATAAAACAAAGACCTCCAAAGGGGAGGACTAGGTGGGGGGAGGTTGATCATCAACACAGTCCCTGCACTTTTCCATTTGTTCATGTCAGCTAGGGATGGAGCCACTGTCTTCTTAATAGTCCTTGGCAGCTGATGCCTCAAACTTTCTCTGCCATATTCTCTGTGATCCAAAGACGTTGGCAGGGAAGATCTGCAGATGCAGTGAATTCATGGGCCAATGCTATGATAAGTGCTACCTTTTCCTCTGGCCCCGCAGTGATGCCTGCAAAACCTCTGCACATCCGGGGAAAGGAATCAAAGATTGGTGTCATCAAGATAAAAAAAAATCTGTGCAATTTCCTTAAAACTAACACTTGATAATCCCAAATGTTTTCTGATTAAAGCACTTCAGTAATTCCAACAACTGCGGCAATAAAAGACTGTAAATAAAGAAGAGTACGGCTTTAGTAGCTAAAAGGGTATAAGGGGTAAAGGCGCCCACTGGTTTTCATTTACATGTATCTTTGAAAAATATTAAAATCTGAAGAACCTCAGGGGTTGATACCTTATAATGGCGAACTGAAAAGCTGGTAATAAATAGCAGCTTTCAAAACTATGGGACACCCCATCGGGACTCCCCATCGGAACACACCATCGGGACACCCCATCGGGACACCCCATCGGGACTCCCCATCGGGACTCCCCATCGGGACTCCATCAAGTCTCCATCAGGCCTTTTCACCAAGCCTCATTATCAGGTCTCTTCATCAGACCTGAGTAGTTTCGAAAGCTTCTATTTATTTCCATTTTTCAGTCAGTAAAAGGTATCAACCACTGAGGACTCTCAAACATTAATATTTTTTTATCTACTGGCTAACACGGTACAAAGATATATTTCCTGCATATTTTTGTAGAAGCAATATCTATGCTCGAAAGTAAAATGTTTGATTGGAGGGCTCGGTTGTATCCATAAAGGGTCATTTGCTAAATATTTTGTTATTGCTTATCTTTAAGATAAAATATAATTTTGTGAATTGCTGGGGCCCCAAACACTGGGATGCAGCGGCATTCTAAAGTGCACCTGTGCTCCAGTCAAGATGGGGCTTTGCAGGGCCCAGAATTAGACATCCAGAGCCCCAATTTTGGGTTCACCTGGGGTCCCTGTGGTCGGACCCCCAGTCATCAGTTCTAACCTGTAGTTCTCTGGAGATTGTGATCAAGTCTTGGGTGTGAAGCATCAGCGTGTACTACTGGATAACAGTGACTGTCTTGCTCCTGAGCTATCTTTCTGCAAAGTATTTTAGCTGTGCCATGAAGATTATCATATTCTAGGACAGTTTAAGTGAAAAAGCAAAAGTTTACCTTTAAGTTCAATGAACTGTGCCATGTCTGCCCTAGACCAATGTTTCTGCTCGGAGGGTGGCCTGTTGATTGGGTGCGACCAGATATAAGTGCACGTGGGGACGGGGTATTGTAACGGCCACGCTGGAAAATGGCATTTGTTTCTGAAAAGTGTGGGTTCTACCACTGGGACGGATACTGATACATATTTATAGTACGGTGGGCCTGTTTGGAAATTGCAACACAGCCTCTGCTCATCCGGATTTGCTAATGATAATTAAAGTATATTAAATAGTTGAAAATCATCATGAAATAAAGGAAGACCTGCTATAAAAACAGATCAGTCAACAGGCTCATGGGACAAGCGCAGAGACACGTCAGGTTTCCACCATTGTCTGTGCTTGTAAAATGTGACATTGTCTCTAACCCAATGAGGGTCCACCAACAATGTAATTAGTGTTAAGCCTTTATGTGTGTGTGGGGGGGGGGGAAGGTCACGGGCGGAGGACTGAGCTGCTGAAAATGAACTCTAACCAGTCGCTTACAATGTCTGACTCTCCGATGAAGATGGAAGATTACAAAGCATCCGTCACCTCTCCTGACAGGTGTGTTAGTAAATACTTGTATTCTCTATTAATTATCCCAGAAGAAACTTTTCTTAGAGTGCGGCATTGTACAATCCCTCTGTTATTACTCCTGAAAATTAATGAAAATCGGGAGTCCAATCAACCTGATACTGTCCCATCTACTCTGACAATGGATTATTCCGTTATGACAAGAACAGAATCCAATTTATTCCTATGCTTCCAGGGGGAACAAGAGGAAATTAGACGGATCCTTTTTGATTGAATATATTAGGCATCGAAACACCCTGAATATCTCACAAATAATGATGGGTGAACCTGAACAGTAAAGTTTGGAGTCTGTACCGGAGATCTTGTATACGCGCATAGACATGGACTTCTCAGGTCAATAAACTCAGTGAACTCACCTCAGGTGAACTCATTTACCTCAATTCCGAATTACTGAAATGTGTGTGCATTCCGGTAATACGGCATTAAATTCAATAATGCCAGATTATCAGATTATTGATTTCAATGGTGCTGGTTAATCTGGTAATCCATCACCATTGAACTCCATGCTGAATTACTGAAATTGAGTTCAAGGAGTTAACCTGATGTGAGTTCACGGAGTTAAATCAGTTTACCGGAGGTGAGTTCACTGTGGGAACCGCCAGCTGTAATCTCAGGTGAACACACTGATGTCACTGAGGTCCAGACACGTGATCGGACACGTATTCTAATGTGACTGTGCACTGTGACATCAGGATGGAGCCGAGCCGGGATCAACGTGGGACGTCTCTGTTGATTACATTGGATCTGCAGGGGTGAACAAGTATTCATAAGGTTCAATGACTGGACCCGCAAACAGTGTAACAGCAGTGCAGAATCTGGGTAAATATTATTGTCCTGCTATATCTCCATTTTGCTTCCTATTGCAGACCCCTAGTAACCATTTTATAGCACTAAACGTTTGACTTATTGGATTTGGGGTCCGGTTTCAAGTGCAAGTCCAGTCCAGCTTCAAACAGGACTTTTATTTTCTTAAGGTCCAGCCAGACCTGGTGAGCTTGCCCATCTCTACACACAAACCATATCCATCAATATTAGATTCTGCATTCATGGTACATTTTAAAGCAAGCCTGTCAGCAGAAAATGACTGTTGAAACCAAGCACAGGCGACATGTCCCACCTCCACATTCCATCCACTTCCTTGATTGACAGTGCTGACATTACCAGAGTAAAAGGAGATAAGAAATTGATGGAAAACAAGTAGGTGAGCAGTTGCTCGGCACACTTGGTCATGTATCTCCTGCGCTTGGTCTGAACAGTCATTTTGTGATGACATTAAATCCTTCTCCACAATCACATACCTGTTCTTCCTGGAAAAACCCATGAACCATCTAAAAATGACACTTTAGGATGGGGTTTACAAACCACACCACTTTTATTTAGTTCATGGGTCCTGAGAAATCAGGGACAGTTATGGAAGGCATTCGCCTGCATTTCTATAATCCCTCTCATCACTGCCTGTGCAATAACCCTATGAAGCAGAAGGCTAAGGATGTACAGATCTTACAGGAAAAGAAAATGCTGCAAAAAGTGTAATTGAAGAGTTATTGAAAAGTTGCACATATGGCTGCATCCTGCTCCTACCTGTGGATACCGCCAGCTGCCTTGGCACAACCTGAAGCCCCAGTTTGTGAGTAAAGGGGGCAGTAGCACACATCATGGAGTTTTATAAGGGGCACTTCATTATTGAGCCATCTCTTTAAAAAGCAGCTGATACCTCCTTATGTCTAACTGTATTACGTGCAGGACAAATAAGAGGTAGGCCACTATTTGCCGAGGTATTGAAACACAATTTTGTTCACTTTCAGCTAATCCCAAATGGAATGTTGTTTCTCCAGAGTAACTTCATAAGGTGTCTCCCCTGAGGTTAATATTATTGGACTCCATAATTAAGTTGGGCATGCTTAATGGAATCTCTCGCCGAGGGCTCTTGGCAGCGCTGCAAGCGGCTCTCTCATTGTTTCATCGTTTTGCTTTGCTGTGCGAGCGAGGATCTGGAGAATCCATTTTGCAAACAGTAATGTGTAAACGGAGGCCCAATCCATCAAGGACGGCCTTCGCTGATTGAGTAATCTTCTCAATTATGTGTAAGTATCTCCAAATAAGATTTGCAAACAAGAGAAAGGAGTTTGATCAGCGTTTCAGTGCAATGACACCGAGAGCGAGCCCAGACCCAGGAGAAAATCTCTTGGTTAGCTTCTACACACCTGCCGTTGTGCATGTTATCTATCCGGCAATAACATGACAGTGCTGGTCCACTGACCTTGAAAACAGCCCTGAGCTACGAAAGAGTTCTCAAAACTCAAGGGTCCAATAAGGATTCAGTGGGTCAAAAACGAGGACAGAGTTGGAAATTGATCAATTCAACATATTGTTTACTTAAAGAGGACCTGTCATCCCCCTGATGCTTTCCAAAGCACCACTGAATACAGCTTGTCTGCTGCATTCAGGGAAGGGGTCTCCCATGTCTCTATTCCCCCCTGTAAGTTGTACAAAACACTTTAGAAAGTGTACAGATAACGAGTCATCGCTGTTCCCTGGTGTCACCTCCTTCCTCTCTGTGCCGCCTCCAGCCCTCTCTGTGCCACCTCCTTTATGTGTCTCCCCTCCTCGCCCGCTCATGCACCTCTGCATCTGAAGTCACATAGGCGCAGAGCAAGCAATGGGCTGAAGCGGGTCCAGGCAGCTGAACCGCCTCCTGCCGGTGATGTCAGCGCCGGGGCCCGCCCTGCTCCAGATTATGCTGTATGCAGGGCGGGCATGCAGCATAATCTACTTGGGAGACACATAAAGGAGGCGGCACAGAGGGGGCTAGAGCTGGCACAGAAAGGAAGGAGGCGGGGAGGACACCAGGGAACAGCGATGACTCCATACTGAGTAAGTCCCTCCGGACTCGTTATCATTACACTTTCTAAAGGGATTTGTACAACTTACAGGGGTGCTAGAGACATGCGAGACCTCTTCCCTGAATTCAGCAGACATGCTGCATTCAGTTGTGCTTTCAGTTTGGAAAGCACCAGGGTGGTGATAGGTCCCCTTTAAATTTTCAGGGAAAAGAAGAATAGTGTATGTTCAGTATACATACCCTCCGATTTCATAAAAATGTTGACACACACCCAACCCAGTGGACCGAGATCAATGTGCTAACTAAGTACTCCCACAAATGTACAGCAAACTTCAGGAACAATGTGCCCATCTCAAACAGGAACCAAAGTTAAATGACATCACTACCAAAATTATGTAAATCTATGGGTGTGCAGCTAAGGGAATCCCCAGAGTAGCACAATTATTCACAAAGCTATATTAATTTTATACACGTTACCCATTTACACCTTAGCAGAAAAGATACCTGGGTATCTAGCTTTGGTACCATACTAATCTTTTTTTAGTCTGGCAAAGGCCTGTGAACAACTGGCCGCAGCCTAACTCCACGCCTTCAATGTCAAAACAGGAGATCCATACGGTTACCAGCCAAAAAGTATATTTACAGAGCCTGAGCTGGGGGACTCATGTTTCTGTTGCAATCCACAAGGAAATTGGAGTCATTCAAAATCTGGTTTCAGATGTACATCCGAGGTCAACCGACAGCCTTCCCCAGCAGCTTAACTGTCTCAACCAGTTCCTTCACAATGGACAGACATCTGGCCTCCTGCCAGATCTCCATGCTTTACACTTCCCTCTAGTAGCACATTAATTGTTTCGTGGTGAGAGAGGATCTTCTCTGGAACAACGAGTTAGAACACAGTGTCTATTAGACCTGCCAGGGGTGACCAGCAGAACAAAAGTTTCCTGTCACAAGTCCATACACCACTGGTTCTAAAGTCTGTAAGCCCCGGGCATGCCCAAGCCGGGCATTACATATTTGCTGTGCAGGAGTCCCAATGGTGACTAGGATGGGTCACTGCAGGCGGGATCACTGCACACTCTCACAGAGTTATCATGGGGAACTGTGACATCAAATACAGCAGAGCCAAGCATGGAGGTTCTGCAGAGCAAGGCCAGGTTCACACAATGTATTTCTACACTGCAAATCTAGCTGCAGATTTCGTTACAAATCTACAAATAAAAAGTCAATGTTGTTGCCAATAAAGTCTGCATTTCTCTCCGCTCCAATCACATTATGGCCACATGTTCAGGAAGTCATCAGGGCTTCAACCCAAACCCCCAAAAATAGCATTCAAATGTGTCCCCTAATCTAGCCAAAGACTTCAGGGATCAGAGTCCAAAAGAGGCCCCTCTGATCTTTTGCAAACTAAATTAGTGTCTCGGATATGGCCAAAAAGGAGCTCAGTATTCAAAATTTGCCCCTTTTGGACTCCAATTGATAATGCTTCATTACGGGTATGTCCGAATTCAATTTATTGGAACATATGGCAAATACTTGAAGTGAGGCTGGCTGTGCTATACAGAGAGTTGATGTAAATACTTAAGTCCCACAAAAAAAGGTTGAGAAAAGTATTATAGGAGTGATACCTTTATTGGCTAACAAGAAAAATTATATTTGTAAGCTTTCAGAGCTCAAGGCTCCTTTATCAGCCAATATTACAAATGAGTTACTGAGACTTTTAAATACAAAATACAGCAGGACATGAGGAAATGGAGGTGTGCTAAGGAAATTAAAATGAAGTCTTTGTTAATGATGTAGTTGACGTGCAATATTATTTTGTATTGTACTCTATACAGAGAGTGAAACCTAAAATGACCGCTGAGATTCTAGAATTCTAAATCCCGCAGCAAGTGGACGAGATGATGAAGTATAAATCTGCAAGACATTTCTTTCGCTCATGTACCGATCCTATACTGGGTGAAAGTTTAGCAAATCTCATCCATGTCCAGTGGTGCAGATTCCCACATTTCCAGCTCTTCAATTCTGTTTGCCACGCCAACAAATATTGTGTATAGCACCCCTGCCAAATAGCGTCCCAGCCACAGAGTTGCCCTATATACGGTACAAAGCCCCTATACACAGTAACCCCTGCCACTCAGTTCCAACATATTCTATGCCTTAAAGAGGACTTGTCACCCCTGGTGTATGGCAAACTAAATGCAGAACTGAATGCAGCATGTCTGCTGCATTCAGGGAAGGGGTCCCCCATGTCTCTAGGCCCCCTTTAAGCTTTAAAAACGACTTTAGAAACGTTACAGTTAAGAGGTTGCCTTGGTGGGATCTTATTAAGAGGTCCTGGCTGCTGGCACAGTTCTCCCTGCCTCCTCCTTGTGCATTCCTCCCCCTCTTGTCCATGTGATGTCAGGAGTAGAAGAGGAGGGCAGACCCAGAACAAGTGGAGGTGGCGGCAGACAACATAAAGAGGAGGCAGGGAGGGCTGTGCCAGCAGCCAGGACCTCTTAAAAAGATCCCACCCAGGCAACCTCTTAACTGTAAGGTTTCTAAAGTCTTTTTTAAAGCTTACAGGGGGTTTAGAGACATGGGGGGACCTCTTTCCTGAATGCAGCAGACATGCTGCATTCAATGCTGAATTTAGTTTGCCATCCACCAGGGGGTGACAGGTCTTCTTTAAGCAGTCTCCTCCCAAAGAGTGCCCCCATATACAGTGCCTCTGCTGTAGAGTGCCCCCATACACAGTGCCTCTGTTGTAGAGTGCTCCCATACACAGTGCCTTTCTGCTGGAGAGTGCCCCCATACACAGTGCCTCTGGGGTAGAGTTCCCCTATACACAGTGCCTCTGCTGCAGAGTGCTCCCATACACAGTGTCTCTTTGGCGCCCCACTGGTCAGGCGTCACAATTGGGGTACTGCACCCATAAATGAGTGTCCGGTCACGCCTGTCACAGTGGGAATGCAGGGTTTGTATGAGGCTCCCATCCCAGCACTCCCACACACCCACTTAGAAAAACGGTTGGAGATTAGTCCCTGGGGGAGTTAGGGGAGGAGAGAGGTAGCAAAACAGGGGATTCTAGTTTGCCTCGAGGGACGAAGAAGCACAGGAGCACTTAGAGAGAATGGAGCTCTAAGAGAGGGGACCTGGAGAGAGAGAACAGGCAGCCCAGACTGAAGTAAGGGACCCCCCCAAATCGAAGCGCCCATACTCCGGGAGGGAACCCTGGTCTATTTACCGGAGTGACGGTTCCAAAGACGCGGCACAGGGAATCCAGCCCGAGTCGTTAATACTGGACGTCATGGGTCCGTCTACCGGCCCCGACACCCTGTCAGAAGGAAATCAGTCACGCCAGGTTAACCCACCGGGGTCGAGTCCCAGTGCAAGAGAGAGGGAGAGCGGGAAAACGGGATACTCAGAAAGCACCCCAATCGGGCCTGGTACTAAGCGGGCTGTTGCAGGACAGGCAGCAGCAGCAGGACACAGGTTAGAGCAAGGAAGGCATACCATGGGAGACTCCAAGAGACTTTGCAGCCCACTGTGACTACCAGGCCAGCTACCTTTACCCAACGACTGTTGTCCACTGTGAACTGTTTCACCACCAGCATTGTTCCAGTAAAGTACCTGGGTAGAGTGACAGAGTCTCTGTGTGCTTGTTGCACTGCTGCACTGCAAATTGTTTATTCCCATCATCAGCACTTCCATCACCACAGGTGCATCCCTGCCCCGGAGGGCCAGCTCCATCTGCAGGGAGCTGTACCATTTCGGCTGTTGTACCATCGCCCTCCGGAGGTCTGAAGCAGCGCTGGTGCTTAATCACCAGGATCTGCGGGTGGCGTCATGTGAACTTTGATCTTTATTCCCCTTTTTGTTGACCACCAGCGCCACGGATCTGGGCAGGCCACCAGTGACATAGCAACCACAGCAAGGCCCAGTCACTAGAGTTCCCGTATAACCCTGAGCGAGTCAATTCTGGCGCTCACGAACAGGATACAGACCAACACGTGACTAACGGGTATTGTATGCCTTTGTGAACTTTACAAACTTTAAAGACCTTGGAACTTTCACAGCTTATACACGGCACCAAGAACTGGTTCCCGCCATTTTACTGGGAATCCCAAAATGGCGGTATAACCATGTAAAAGGACAATGTGCAGACCCAGGGGTGTGCCTCAGCCCCTTGCTATGGGAGGGCATAGCCAGAGGCGCAAAACTGTTTGCCCGCCCCTATGGCCACCAATCAACCAAGGCGGCGGGCCAAAGGTAGTGACCGAGGGGGAACCGCCAAAAGCCAAAAGGAGACACACCGGAAGAGTGTCTAATACTCGGTGTAATGGCGACCCCGTTGGACAGACCTCATGCGCGAGGTAGATAAGCAGGCTCGCATTGTCCGCGGGGACCTGGACTAAGTCTCCCTCTTGACCAACGAGGGAAATGCAGAGTTCTGGAGGGACGCCTTCCGGAAGCTGCAGGACAGTCTGGCGGAGTTCATGGAGTGGGTGGTCCGCAACTGGAGTGCCAACCGAGCAGTGGAGTTGATGTACCGAGCGATGGACCGAGAAACAAGTGAGGCAGCAGCCATTTCACGAGCTGTGGCGGAGGCCCTCACAGCAAAACCACCCGTGCAGACCCAGGAGGCAGGGGTCCAGATGGATGACCCCGTGGACCCGACTGCAGGCCCTACCAACGCCCTGCAAGTCCAGGACTCTACAGAATCCGACCAGAAACTGGACATTGTCATTGAGACCGAGGAAGGGGACAATGACTCGACCGCTTCCGTGGCGGAGGATTCCAACATGGACGACCCAGACTATGGCCCAGGAGCCACCGGAGACGACACCCCAGAGGCAGTGCCTGGGAGCACTGACGCGGGGCCCCGTAGGGACTCCGCGCCAACATCAGTGCCATGCCGGATACCCCGGCAACCAGCCCTTTACCCCGGCATACTCTCCCCAGGTCTGCGTCCCCAGATCAGCGAGGAGGACCAGGCGGCCCAACAACGCCGCCGGGAGGCTGCTGTACCATCGCCCTCCGGAGGTCTGGAGTGGCCCTAGTCATTAATCACCAGGATCTGCGGGTGGCATCACGTGAACTTTGATCTTTATTCCCTTTTTTGTTGACCACCAGGGCCACGGATCTGGGCAGGCCACCAGTGACATCCCAACCACAGCAGGGCCCAGACACCCGAGTTCCCGTATAACCCTGGGCGAGTCATCTCTGCTGTAGAGTGCTCCGATACACAGTGCCTCTGCTGCAGAGTGCTCCCATACAGTGTCTCTGCCGTAGGGTGCTCCCATACACAGTGCCTCTGATGTAGAGTGCCCCCATACACAGTGCCTCTGCTGCAGAGTGCTCCCAAACACACTGTCTCTGCTGTAGAGTGCCCTCCTACAAAGTGTCTCTGCTGTAGAGTGCTCCCACACACAGTGCCTCTGCTGTAGAGTGCCCCCACACACAGTGCCTCTGCTGTAGAGTGCCCCCACACACAGTGCCTCTGCTATAGAGTGCTCCCACACACAGTGCCTCTGCTGTAGAGTGCTACCATACACAGTGCCTCTGCTGTAGAGTGCCGCCATACACAGTGCCACTGCTTTAGAGTGCCGCCATACACAGTGCCTCTGCTGTAGAGTGCCCCCATACACAGTGTCTCTGCTGTATAGTGCCGCCATACACAGTGTCTCTGCTGTATAGTGCCGCCATACACAGTGCCTCTGCTGTAGAGTGCCCCCATACACAGTGCCTCTGCTGTATGGTGCCCCCACAGTGCCTCTGCTGCAGAGTGCCCCCATACACAGTGCCTTTGCTGCAGAGTGCCCCCATACACAGTACCTCTACTGCAGAGTGCCCCCATACACAATGCCTCTGCTGCAGAGTGCCACCAGTGCCCCCACATACACAGTGCCTCTGCTGCAGAGTGCCCCCATACACAGTGCCTCTGCTGTAGAGTGCCCCCATACACAGTGCCTCTGCTGCAGAGTGCCCCCATACACAGTGCCTCTGCTGCAGAGTGACCCCATACACAGTGCCTCTATACATAGTGCCTCTGCTGTAGAGTGCCCCCATACACAGTGCCTCTGCTGCAGAGTGCCCCCATACACAGTGCCTCTGCTGCAGAGTGACCCCATACACAGTGCCTCTATACATAGTGCCTCTGCTGTATAGTGCCCCCATACAGAGTGTCTCTGCTGCAGAGTGCTCCCATACACAGTGCCTCTGCTGCAGAGTGCCCCCATACACAGTGTCTCTGCTGCAGAGTGCTCCCATACACAGTGCCTCTATACATAGTGCCTCTGCTGTATAGTGCCCCCATACACAGTGCCTCTGCTGTAGAGTGCCCCCATACACAGTGCCTCTGCTGTAGACTGCCATCAGAGCCCCCACATACACAGTGGCTTCTGTCCCTTACAGATGCTGGCTGCTTTGTGCCAGCTCTCTCACCTTTCTATCACAGGAGTCCCTAAATTCCTCCTCACTTGCTTAATTTCTGTAAACCTTCAGTAAATTATCCTAAAAAGTAGAGAAACAAAATATCACATCTGGACAGTTGGATGAAGATTGCATGAGTGACCCGTTATCACATCCCACCACAGCGCTGACAATGGAGATATCTGCTGTAAACCTCCTGCAAGAACTTCAGGACATCCAGCAGGTCCAAGCAAAGCAGCCAGCAATATCAGAGCCTGACCGTGGCCCAACCTATACCTCCCCCTGGTGGTGAAAGTGCTGTAGTACATCATATGATCACTAACCTATATACTGGAAATGTATCAATTTCAAACAGAGAAATATTTGGTAATTACTGTAACACCGGTGAACTGAACAGACATGTAATTAACATTTCTTGAAGCTTTTTTTGTTTCTCCTGGTAATGAACATGGCACAATGAGCTTTTGTCACACAGACCTTACCAAGAAAATAATGGAAAAGGAGATTGCCCCACCAAATGGTTAACAAAACACTCCACTGTTTTGTTTTAATTCCCTTTTTTATTGTGTATCTGCAGTGATGCTTTAAATGTAAGTCCCATGCCTTGTGTCTTACAGTCGCCATATGCATCTTTTACCAGCGTCGCTCTGTGTTCGGTCTGTGGTGAAAAGTGACCTGCCAGATGTTCGAATATTTCATGGAGGCACCCAAATCAATACAGGTCTATGAGAGCCTCATTCTGGTTTCATACAAGTCTATGAGAGCCCAGTTGTGGTCTCATACAAGTCTATGTGAGCCTCATACAAGTCTGCGTGTGCATTGTTCTGGCTTCATGCAAGTCTAAGAGCCTTGTTATAGCCTCATATAAAAGTCTATTAGAGCCAGAGTGAGGCTATCATAGATGTGCTGAGAGCTCGTGACGAAAATTCTAGCTTTAAGCTGGACAGAACGTATGGGCACAAGATGGTGCCATGGGACTGGAGCGACGTCAAAAAATAACGAAGCTGCTGGAAGGTTTGTATATATGACAGGGATCTTACAATTAAAGAACCACTGCAGAACAGGGGGGGAGGGGAAACAGGAATGGTGCTAAGTATGTGCCCCCCATTCCTGCCTTTTTCTATGGAGTTTTCTCGTTCTCAAAAAGGAGCAATAAATAGGTACGTAAGAAGAATCTGGACTGTGAGCAATTACAGGAATCATTCTATTACAGCCAATAAGAAAATTATCCTTTATAGTAAATTTAAGCAGAAGTGGGAAAAAAAAGAAGGCACTTTACACCAGTCTTAATACAAAAAAAAAAACTAACACAGATATTAAAGAGTTATTCCAAAATAGATCCCTAACTTGCAAGATACCGCAGAGATCCTGGGGTCAGAGGAGCCCATTCTGACCGGAGTGAGGAGCACCTCCTCGGTCTACACTCCATTCATTGTATATGGGACAAGTGTAACGCTCCATTTGATCTGGCAGACCCATTGATGATAAATGGAGAGGAGACAACACAAGGGCAACCACTCCAATCAGGATAGGGCTTCACAGAGGACTTTTCTCAGGGATCCAGAGGAGATAGGAAATACTTTGCTATTTTGGTGAAAAAATAAAAAACACCTTTAGGGTGTGTGCGCACACAGAATAATGGTGCAGGAAATGTCTGCAGTAAATCTGCAAGGAAAAACTAAGCAACATCTGCACAACGCTTCAGAATTCTCAATGACTTTGCTGGCATCAGGATAGGCATACAGACTTGTGATAAAATGCTGCAAATCTGCACCAAAAACGCATCCCATCTGCAGCGTGCGCACATAGCTTTTAAGGAGGTCTGTCAGCTGGCTTCTGCTATGTAATTTAAGAGCAGCATGGTGTAGTAACTGATTCCAGCGATGTATCACTTTTAGGCCCCTTTCACATCAGCATTTTTCGCTGATTGCGGCAGATCCGGCAGATTTATCGCATCTGCTGCCTAACAGCCACACTTACGGCAAGCCCCACGCATTGTCTATGGGGATTGCGGTCGGGTGCGGCAAGAGCAATTCTGCTGGATGCGGCAGATCCGGCACTTGTGGCTGCAAATAAAAACCACCTCTGCTAGCCACGTTTTTTCGTGGCCGCAACTACCAGATTTGCCGGATCGCAGCACCCGACCGCAAGCACCAAAGACAATGCATGGGGCTTGCCGCAAGTGTGGCTGTTAGGCAGCATACGTGGTAAATCTGCCGCAATCAGCGAAAAACGCTGATGTGAAAGGGGCCTACATTTACTGAGAGCAGCAGTTGTGATAGAATCAGTTTTTTTTTCTGCTGCAGATCTAGCCGAGCTCAGAAAACTGATCGCACTCACACCACTGATTAGCTTTTTTTGTGACAATGTATAATGACATAAAATTGCTAATTAGTGGTAATCGGGGTTGGACCAGGATGCATGAGACACCTAGTCCTGTAATAATAATCTCCTGCTGATAAAACATTGATTATATTGAAACAGCAAAACAACCCAGTAAGTAGTAAATCACTGGAATCAGGTTCTCAGCCCCTACAAAAACCTGCTGACAGATTCCTTTTGAAGTTTCGTGTATGTGAAACCAGGCGGCCGATCTGGGGCGATGTGCCCATATCGCCCCATGTAAACGGCCGCCGGCGACCTGACAGGCGATGGGAACCATAGGCTCCCATTGTACTGCATCGCCGCTGGGGTTTTGAGACACCCCGGCGGCGATGCTGCCTGTCAGATCACCGGGGCATCGCCAGAGATGTCTCCCCGTGTAAATGGGGGGCGGCAACGCTGGCGGGGCGCAAAAAACGTGCGCGTTCCCGCCAGATGCCGCGACATCTCCGGTGCCGTCGCCAGGTCTGACGGTACCCTTAGAGTTTTAGAAAAGTGGGGTGCTCGAATATCCTCTGAGAACTTTTCTTCATATAAAGTTCAGAAATGATAAAAAAAGGAAAATAGTGAAAACTCCCTCATCCAGTGCAACTCAGGGAAGCTTCTTCCACTCACAACCCCCCCCACCCCCTTTCAGACAAAATTTTTTTTTCTTTCTAATAATAACCTCTTTAAAATTATCCACTAGTTGGACTTTAACAGTTGGGATTTAGGTCAAGAAATCATCAATCGATCAAGCATAGGCAGGGTCGTAGACCTACATTAAGTGATAGAGGGAGAGAAAGTGTGAGCATTCGGTAAAAGCTATTCTAAAATTGGCCACTGGGTGGCACTAATTAATACTTTCCTAAGTTTAATGAAGAACCCGCCCCCCAGGGGCCACTGGACATAGAGGAGGGCAGGTGAACTCCCACTATAAGACACCCTGTAAGGGTATGTGCACTCACAGTTTTTTAAGGAGTCTTGTCCAGAGGATCCACTTAGAAAATGACTGAAAAATTGCTTAAAAAAAACCCAAAAGCCCTACTTTATTAATAATATGAATCCACGATAATGCTCATATGTTCAGTCTTTTCTTAGCATTTTTTTTACATAAAAAATACCAGATCTTAGTTTTATTTTGTTCCCACTGCTCCCCTGAGCATTCCACATTTTTTTTTTTTTAAATCCGTCATACAGTTCCAGAGGTAGGGGCCTTGATATTGAGAGCTCCTATGGTGGCGTTTTTCAATGGGGTGTGGCTCATGGGGGTAATTATGCAGAGACACGCCCCAGAGGAACATCAGAGTTGTCCCAAATACAAAAAGACCCATATCTCTGCAACTGTACGGAGGATTTAAAAAAACAAAACAAAAACAGAATACTCATGGGAGTAGCAAAAATAAATTAAGAGCAAAAACCGGGCACTTTTGAGCTTGTGATAGATTCACTTTAATTCTGACTCGATTGCCAGTGCAGACAACATACTCTACTGCGGAGGAGTCGTCCTTCCAGCAGCTCTAGTGTATATATCAGCACAGTTCATTCCTGCAGAAACGCTTTCAAAGCCTTGAGCGAAGAATGTATTATGAGTCCTGAAGAGTTCATAGGAAAACAAGATGTTCCTAGAAACTCATTTTACCAGACGCCTTCAAACACAACTCCGCTATATTAGAATGCTTATTTCGGATCGGTCCCCATGGACCCCCATCTTGTTACATAGTAACTATGAACTTTAATAAACTTGTAGACCCATAATTAAACAGTGTAAATAATTTATCCACCTAATCCTCCCGGCCGCTCCCTCTCTGCCCTCTGCTCGGGGAAGCAGAGAGATCCACGCTGACAATAGGAATAACACGGAGGGGCTAGGTGCGGCGGTGCAGAGGGCTCGCCAGCAGTGGAATTGGCTCTCAATAATGCATAAAGGCTGGTTAGCGGAACCCTAAACAAAGGCGCTATCACAACAATCTGCTCCTTTCATGTGCGGCCAGGATTTAGAGGACGGTGATGCTCCGAATCAAAAGCACAATCACTCATTTGTGAACAGATGTCCCTCACACGGCAGGCAGCGCTTTTTGAAAGCCGACCAGAACAAACGCACCGCTGTGAGACAAGTCCCCCTACCCATTAAATAAAGAACACAGTATATATTAATTTAGCAGCTTGTTGAGTAATGTTTCAAAGCCCAAATAATGATGTTGAAAAATTGCACAGAGACAGAAAACTTGTTTTCCAGCAATATATGTGGAGCGGCTCGAGCAATTAGCCGGATTCAGGTGCAGCACCACTTTTTTTTTTTTGCAGGTAAAATTCCATCTTAGTTCTGGGGGCGTGATAACAAAAATAACGGCTGCTATTCTTTTCCCTGCATAGGGAGGACGTCGGGACGATAAAAGAACCGTTAAAGATGACTATAATTTATCACGGGAGGAGAAGTTATATAAAGGAAAAATATGTGAGGTTCCAGGATGTAGAAGAGAGAAAAAAGTTTTGCAAAAGAAAATGTAAAGAACTTAAAGGAGCTGTTTTTTTTCTCAGACTACTCTTAAAATGTTAACACCTCAGTTGGGAGGTGGGGGAGGGGGAGGGCAGACTTTTGCAGGAGAAGTTGCTTATTTCCCATACAGCGGAAATAACAGGGGAAATGAAATAATCTGAGTCCTTTCAAAGTAAAGGCCAAAAGTGTTGGGCACCCTTGAAATTGTTCCAGAAATTGAAGTGTTTCTTCCATCTGATTATAACAATTACATGTTTTGTTTATACACTTTTGTTTCCTTTGTGTGTATTCAAAAAAACACACACAAAAAAAGAGAAAGAAAAAGATAAATTGGACAAAAAAAAAAACTCCAAGAATGAGCAGGACAAAATTCCAGGCAGCTTTCAAAATTGTGGGCAGACAACTTTGTTTTAATCAATAACACTCGTTTGGTCAAGAAACAAGTATGGGCAATATGAAAATCACACCTGTAACCAGATTAAAAGGGGAGAAGTTGACTCAATCTTTGCATTGTGTGTCTGTGTCTCTACGGCATGGAGAACAGAAAGAGGAGAAGAGAATGTTCTGAGGATTTGAGAACCAAAATTGGTGAAAAATATCAACAATCTCAAGGTTACAAGTCCATCTCCAGAGATCTTGATTTTCCTTTGTCCACAGTGCGCAACGCAATCAAGAAGTTTACAACCCATGGCACTTTAGCTAATCTCCCTGGACGTGAATGACTGAGAAAAATTGATGAAAAGCTGCAACATAGGATCATCTGGATGATTGTGTTCAAGAACAGAAAGCGGATAAGAGAACTGTCAGAGGGCTTAAGAACCAATCTAAAATGCCCCTTCTGATTAGAAATAAAAGGATGCCCTGATGAAGTTGTATTTACACAACGAAACAAGTAGGCAAGTGGTTAAATAAACAGAGTATACACCATTACTCTGTTTGTCATCTTTAGAGGTCAGCGCGGTGATTTCTTTCAACTTAGCGCTTTCTGTTTGTTTATCTTACCTTCTCATTAGAAGGCACCTACATCGATTATGCTAATGAGAATAGGCATCAGTGATTCTGCGGGGAGTAGGTGGTTAGTGGTCTGACGGCCACAGACTGCTGACCAGGGTCCGGCAAATATTTTTGTTCAAATCAAGTTAGGGGTTGTTGAGAGAAGAAGGAAGCAGAATGAAAAACAGAACGTTCCTCACTACAAATAACTTTAAAACACTGCAGAATTTTAGAGAAAACATAGCAGCACAAGGTGGGGACGGGAGTCCATTGGGTGGTTTCGTCAAGCTTTTTTCCTGCCAGTTTGGCTTGATTAAAAAGTTTCTACATACTTGCACACAATGACAGAGGTTATAATCAAGTTGAGAAGGGTTGGGAGAAGCCAACAGGAGCCGTCTTGCAGACTCTTATCTGGCTTGCCTGGACTCTTCTCTGTAAGCTGCAGTACCATTCACTGCCACTACTCACTATACGGAGCTGTGCCATTTCAGATGAGCCAAGGCGAAATAATGTATTCACAAAATATTTGCCTCAATACACAGTAACCAGAATAGATCTAACCTAAGTATGCTGAGTAGCAAATGCCTAAAGGTGCTGACTTGGCATAGTGTAAACAAATCCACTGATTAATGAGTAAGTATAACGTTGCAATATCTGCATAGTGATCCTGCCAAGCATGTATCAAAGTGAAGTATGTTCTCAGTCCCTCACCCCAACGCGCGTTTCAAAAAAGTCTTCATCAGTCTAATCCAGTGTTTCTCAACTCCAGTCCTCAAGACCCATGTGCATGTTTTCAGAATTTCCTTACTATCGCACACGTGATAATATAATTATGTGCATAGGTGATGATTTCAACCCCTGTACGATGCTAAGGAAATCCTGAAAACGTGACCTGTTGGTGAGTGTTGAGGACTGGAGTTGAGAAACACTGGACCAATCAATCTAATATGGATGTCCAATCCTAAGGATGGGTCATCAATAAGTTCTCCTTTAATGCGTTAATACTGGGTCAGATTTCCAGATGACAAAAATACACCTGTTAAAAAAAAAAAAAAAAATTTAAATTCTGAGCCTTTTAGGGCATGTTCACATTAATGGCTCTATCAAGGTTTCGGGCTGAAATCCTGAAAAATGGGATTTCAGTGGACCCCTGAAAAAACCAGACTTTAATATGGCAGGAGGAGTTGGCACTCACGCGTTTTGAACTTTTTAACAAACATCCTTAGTCCATTATGGGGTCCAAGCAAATCACATTTTTCATGGCTTGAGTTGTGAGCGTCGGTGGAGCCACAGACGTGTAGCATAAACACAATGTGAACACAGTCTTACCGCGGCTCATATACCGTATTCTCCGGTTGTCTGCAGGAAACATGCACCAGTTTATCAGACTTCTGGATTTGGGAATTTCATTGCATTCTTATGTCTTCTGCCGGCAATTTTCTAAACTTTGCATAAGCGTCTGCTCAAAATTAATTCCCACTTTATCCGGCATTTCCATTTTAGCAAATCATTTGGGGCCGGTAGCCTGATTGAATGCAGCTAATAAGTCTAACTGTGAGGATTAATCAATTTGCAGATACATCATTGAGAGTAATAGATCAGGTAAGGAGTATCTGCTATCCTAAACTTGTTACCGAGAACATCGACCACATTGAGCAGAGACTCCTGAATTAATAGCTCACCTCTGGGAATTGGGCTCCGTGCATAATAAGCTGTGAATAAGGAACGGCAGCTGTTGGTCGAGCAGGTAAATGTGTCGCAGTCACAATTCAGGTCTAAGGCAGAGAAGGAAAACATCCGCCGCTTATAAATAGAAGTCGTATTTAGGAATTACGCTAAAAATCGAGAACTAACCGAAAAATAAGAACAAAAGGAACCAAGACTTTATATGAGAGCCCCGTCCCAACTGAATTTATATCATTCTCATCCTGGAGGATTATGAATTAAATTCCAGAACGGCAGTAAAGACTGACACTAAACTCCCCTTTACATGTGTGCATAAAAAAAAAAAAAACGCACGTGTGGCACGGTTCATTTTTACCGTGTGTTTGTGTGTGCCGTCCATGTGACACATACCAGAAAAAAGCATGGCACTGCAATTAATGTTTATGTGTTAAAGATGGGCAAAGATACATGTAACAGATAGACAGAGATAATAGATAAATAAAGGATAGATATATTGATCGATGACATATAGATGAGGAGATATGACATGCCCCCCCAGGGGATACTCAGAACAGGCTATAATACTTGCTGGGGAGTCACAGGGGTCGAGACCCGCCTTCGTGACCCTGGCGATGTCAGTAAAAGTTCAGGAATTAAGGTTTGGGGGGTTGAAGTCGTGACGCCACCCGTGATGTTCGGCTATTGATGGCTGACGCTGCGAGACCTCTGGGGATGATGGATTCACAGCTAAGGTAATATCGCTCTCCATGGGTGTAGCGGTTCCCCAGGGCAACCAGTATAGTCTATGTTAGTGGAAGGCCGTTGGGGTGCAGGACTGAGGACGTGGAATAACCGACAGACACATAAAACGTAGTCTCTGTTACCTTTGTTACCTTTACTGTTGGTTGAAAGTTTAAACCAGGGCACTAACCACAGGTGATGATGTGGGTCCAGACGGCCTGGAAGCAAGTTGGGGGATCTCTTCATCCGGTGAGTTCTGAGGCCTCACTGCTGCACTCCTCTTTCCTGGTCCTGGCTGCCTGTAGCGAAGCTGCAACCCTCTCCCCCTGCTGGTAAAGTCTCTTACCTGTATGGCAGGCAGCCTGAACCCTTCTCTGGCACCACTCCTACGGCAACTGTCCCTGAGCTATCGGGTGCTGCTGTGCCCCAGGTGCTTTGATGTGGCCGGGAGATGTGGAGTCTCCCGTTCTCTGGTTTTGGCTGCTGGGTCTTTAGCACCCGCCCAACCTCACACTCCGGTGTCTGTTTTTGGCGCTCTGCTCTGGAGTGAGCTGGCAATTGGCTCCACTCTCCAGGTCTTCTTCTCTCCTTCCTCACTCTCCCGACAGGTCCCTCAGGCTTGCTGCTCTCTATCCTGGGATGAGCTCCTCCGGCTCCAGTCCCCAGGACGTCTGCACTGTTCTTCCTCTCTAAGCATTTCTGCCTAACCCCACCTCCAGTCCAGAATTTATAGGGGAGCTCCCCTGAACCCGGATCTCGAGCTCCCCCTTCAGGTTTGGAGTCAGAAAAAGTGTTACATGCTGTGGGTTTACCTGGTGTGGATACCCCTTCTTGCTTCCAAGCTTGACATCACCCCCCCGAGGGAGGCAATGCCATTGTCACAACCAGACTCTGGGGTGCCACAGATAGATGGAGAGATGATATAGATAAATGGAGAGATAGATAAATGAATAGACAGATAGACAGACAGTCGGAGAGATGGAAAGCTCTAGAAGCTATTTAGCAAAGATAGATTCAAAAATAGTGAAGGCATTCAATTCTTCAAAAATTATAACAAAGCTTTATTGGCCCATGTGTAACCACTGGTTACACTTGGGACAAATAAAGGGTTGTTACCGTATACGTTTTTAAGAATGGAGTGTTGCCTTCACCATTTTTGAATCTATGGAGTTTTTTCAAGTGAGACTGCAAGAAAGCTGTTTTTGCCCCTAGAAATCGTTTTTTTTTTTTTTCATGTGCTGCTTTTTTGCATTTTTTTTCCTAGATAGATAGATAAATAAATAGAACTAAATAGATACATAGAGATAAATAAATAGAGATAGACAGACAGACAGATAAAAGTCTATGGCGATTCATAACGAGCCTCCATAGACTTTGTCAAATTTGCTCTGGATTATGTCAGACCTGCTGTGCTTTTTTTCTTTTTTTTAAATAATATGGTCAAAGAGTTAAATGTCTTGCGTTATTTTCTTTTGTTTTTATGTTTCAGTTTTATTTGTAAGTTTCCATTTGTGGACTTTGCTGGATTTGCTGGACTATGGTGGAATCACTGGACTACGGTGTACCTGCTTGTTTTTTTTATACAGTGGTGAGGAAAATTTTAGGGAAGTGTTTTTTCAATAAAATATTCTTGTGTGTGTGTGTTTCTTTTTATCACTGGACTAGCAATTGTGATGTCTGATAGACACTTCTCCATTTCTAACCCCTGGGTTTGAGGCTTGCTGACACTGCACAGCTCACATGAACCCCAAAAAGCATTAGTCCGATTGCCATCTTATAACAGTGATCAGTAAGAGCTGAGGAAAAGGTCCAGAATTGGAGTATCTCGCGATACGCCACTTCTAGGGCGGGTGCGGGCTGGTAGATTAAGGCTGGGAAGGGACATGGTTATTGTACCTTCCCAGCCTAAATTCACCATCCTGCAGCGGTCTGCTTTGTACTGGCTGGGTATCACAAATTGAAGGGATACTATGATGTTTTTAACAATTATGTATTTAATAGACAGGGGCCCAATACAATCGCATTGGGCAATTCTAGAACATGTGCTACCCCCGCTACTAATCACAGTGTCACTGAGGAGGGCGAAAGGAACCCACTGCTGTCAGGCGTGGTAGTCACTGTTGAGGCTCGACATCTCCCTGTGCACTCTCTCACACCTGTGTGATCTCTTTCCCCTTGTGCTATCTCTCCACCTGTGCGCACTCTTCCCCTGTCCTGTGTTGTCTACCTTTGAGCTTTCTATTCCCCCTGCATGCTCTCTCTTACACATGTGCTCCCCTTGTGCTGTCTATTCTCTGGGTGCTCTCACTTCCCCAGTGCGCACTCTGTCACCCTGTTGTGCTCTCCAACGCCTTGTGCACGCTCTTCCCTTGTGCACTCTCTTTTCCCTTGTGCTGTCTATTCCCAGTGCACTCTTTGTCCCCCATTGTGCACTGTGTCACTCACCCCTGTGTGATGTCTCTTTACCCTTGTACGCTGAGGAGCTGAGGCGCCAGCCTGAATTTCAGAGTGCAACGCAAATGGAAGGAAGTGCAGCAGCAGGATGGGTCTACCTCAAGGGTATGATGGAGCAGACCCAGGTCATAATGAATGCATGTGCTGTGACCAGTGTCCTTGACCGCGTATGGGCCCCCAAGTCACAGATATCCTACATGTAGTGCTGTTTTCTTTGACTGATCAACCAAACATATGGTCATCACCATCACCATAGGTTATAACGAGTAATTGTGGTATCCATGAAAAAAATGGATGCCACAGATACCAGGAGCATTGACATGTGAAGGAGGCATCAAGCAGCAGAAAAGGATAGTGGAGGGATAATATAGGTTGTGTCCACATTATGTATTTTACACAGCTGAAAATAGTGCAATTATCGCTACAGAAATAGTCAATTTACTTTGCTGATTTTGCAGGTGGATACATTTTGTTTAACAGTTCCGCTATTGTATTACGCAGATTTTTTTGTCTGTCTCTAAGTAAATTAGTGGCAAATCCATCCAGTGTTAACGTTCCCTTACAGTGCATTTTGGCACCGCATGTGTGATCAAGCTGTGTGATCATGGCGGTCATATAAACTCCTGGATTTTGGATTTCTGCCATGGATGTTCTGAGCATTTGTAGTTCACGTTGTTTCATTCTGCCTCTCCGCCTCCTCTGCAGCCTCGGCGCCATCTTGGGCTGTGCAGTTCCCAGCGGCCCCCGCATCTTTCTGCCTCCGGCGGGTCATAGCGGCCCGATCCGCCGCTCTAAATGTGTCCCCGGGGTGTAGGGATGTTCCGGAGCACCGTCCGGTGTATATTGTCTCCGGTGACTGCGGCGATCTCGGCTCAGAGCAGTATCGCGGCGGGAGAGGTTCAGACCCACGACCGCTCACAGCTCCAGCTTAGCCACGCCCCCGTAGTTCACGTTGTTAGTAGAAATCGTTTTTGTCATTCTATGGAGATAACTTTCTGCAGTTCAGGAGCCACATAAATACGCAGCACAACACTTTATATTTGCAAAATATCCTCTACCCTGGTGGCACCAACTATCCGTGCAGAAATTTGGAATGTTGTCATTACAAAATCATCTGTGGTGCTCCTTTAAGAGATGGGACATGAGAAAAAAAATAAAGATTGTCCAAAATTCTGCTCTAGTTCTATACCACCCATATCTCCTGTATCTCACATATTCAGGGTGTTGTCCGTGCACACGCCACACTGAATTATTGTCTTTACATAAGCCGCTCTCCTTACAGCCCACGCCCTCGTGTTCTTGGATCTGGAGAGGCGCAGGAACACGTCAAGACAGTTTACTAATCAGAGTTGTACAGTTGTATAATAATGATACCTGGGCTGTAGTGATCCGAGGTGCCGGCGCTGAGAAATTGAGACTTGAAGACACATGAAAATAACCTGGAAATGATGAGGGATGCGACAGTCCCAGGACAATTTCCTTCACTTTAACTAAGGGGCTTAATCCAACCCCTGAAAAAAAACATGGCATCATCCTCCTCCACCATCTGTACAGTGGGTACAATACAGCCAGGGGGAACATCCTCCATTCACCAAACTCCGACTTCTCCATCAGACGCAGATAGAGCAGAGTCCAGTAGTGGCAGCTTTTCTTCTCTCCATCAGACGCTTGGCATTGTGCTTGGAGATGTATGGTTGCACAGAACACGTCTCCTCCAAAGTCCAGTGGTGGCGGCTTTACACCCCCCTCCATCTGACGCTCGGCAATGTGCTTGGTGTTGTACAGCTGCACAGAACACGTTTCCTACAGAGTCCTCTGCTGGTGGCTTTACACCCCCCTCCATCTGACGCTCAGCATTGTGCTTGGTGATGTATGGTTGCACAGAACACATCTCCTCCAGAGTCCTCTGCTGGTGGCTTTACACCCCCCTCCATCTGACGCTTGGCATTGTGCTTGGTGATGTATGGTTGCACAGAACACGTCTCCTCTAGAGTCCTCTGCTGGTGGCTTTACACCCCCCTCCATCTGACGCTCGGCATTGTGCTTGGTGTTGTACAGCTGCACAGAACACATCTCCTCCAAAGTCAAGTGGTGGCAGCTTTACACCCCCCTCCATCTGACACTCAGCATTGTGCTTGGTGTTATACAGCTGTACAGAAGACGTCTCCTCCAGAGTCCCCTGCTGGTGGCTTTACACTGCTCCATCCGACACTTGGCATTGTGCTTGGGGATGTACAGCTGCAGCTGCTCGGCCATGAAGTTCCCAGCGGGTGCAGTGCTTGTGCTGATGGAGGTCTGAACTCTGCAGTTATGGGAACAGCAGAGCGGAGGGGACTTTTCTGTCCTCTGCTCCTCAGCACTCAGCCCTCTGCTCTCTGACGTTGCAGGGTACCCACTTTGTGGCAGAGTTGCTGCCAGGGCTATGGAGTCGGTACGTCAAGCCACCGACTCCAACTCCGACTCCTGATTTTCCTGGACTCTGAATCCTCTGACTCCTTCATATATGGCTCATGATTAAGTGATAAATTTATTGTAGTTCAATGTGAACATTTCACCATTATGGTACAATAATTTAGATAGAACTAGTGATGGGCGAATCCTAAATTACTCGGAATCGCTTGACTCTAGCGAGTCCGAGCCCAGGACACGCTACTCGTTGCGAGTCTAGCGAGTCCAATGTTAATGAATGGGGAAGCGAGTAATAGCGAGTAGTGTGAGATTTACAAATCGCAGATGTGTCTCGGAAGCTTCAGCCTGAAGCAATCCTAGTTTTGTCATTTATTTGCATTGGACTCGTTTACTTTGCAACTGTAATCACTGGGAAACTCGCACAGATAAGAGTCCTGTCTGCTCAGTGTGCTGGCTGCCCCAGCTCCAGGGTCCTAGAGCCCGCCTGCTGCCTGATGTAGCAGTGCTGAGATTGTACTCAGTCTGCTCATTCCCTGTGCATAGACCTCTATATCTATGCACAGGGGATGTAGCAGAGAGGACATCGCGTTTTAGACTGCGTCGGACGGAAGAGGATTTTTTTAATTAAAGATGGAGTCTCTAATGGCTTTTTTTTTATATTTCTAATAAAAAATTTTCTCTGTGTTGTGTTTTTTTTTAAAACAATTTAATAGAAATTCATGGCGGTCATGTCTAATATTGGCGTGACCGCCATAAATTTCGGGCTTAGGGCCAGCTGATAATACAAAGCTGGCCCTAACCTCTTTATTACCCAGCGTGCCACCGCCACCAGTGCCGCTGGAAGAGCGGGATTCAGCGCCAGAGGATGGTGCTTCAATGAACGCGCCATCTTCTGGGGCGGCTGCGGGCTGCAATTTGCAGCGGGGGGTGCCCAGAAAGCTTGGGCATCCCTGCGCTGCGGATTCCAGCCCCCAGCTGCTTAGCTGTACCTGGCTAGAAATAGAAATTGCGCGGAGCCCCACGCATTTTTTTTAAATTATTTCATGAAATTCTGAGATTCTGACTCTGAAACTCTGAGATTCTGACTCTGACTCTGAGACTCTGAGATTCTGAGATTCTGACTCTGACTCTGAGACTCTGAGATTCTGACTCTGACTCTCTGAGATTCTGACTCTGACTCTGAGACTCTGAGATTCTGACTCTGAGACTCTGAGATGCTGACTCTGAGACTCTGAGATTCTGACTCTGAGACTCTGAGATTCTGACTCTGACTCTCTGAGATTCTGACTCTGACTCTCTGCCTGAGGATTCTGACTCTGACTCTCTGAGATTCTGACTCTGACTCTCTGAGATTCTGACTCTGACTCTCTGAGATTCTGACTCTGTCGACTCTACCTCTGAGATTCTGACTCTGACTCTCTGAGATTCTGACTCTGACTCTCTGAGATTCTGACTGACTCTCTGAGATTCTGACTCTGACTCTCTGAGACTCTGACTCTGACTCTCTGAGATTCTGACTCTGACTCTGAGACTCTGACTCTGAGACTCTGACTCTGAGACTCTGAAATTCATGAAATAATAAAAAAAAAATGAGTGGGGCTCCGCGCAATTTCTATGTCTAGCCAGGTACTCTGAGACTCTGAGATTCTGACTCTCTGAGACTCTGAGATTCTGAGATTCTGACTCTGACTCTCTGAGATTCTGACTCTGACTCTCTGAGATTCTGACTCTGACTCTCTGAGATTCTGACTCTGACTCTCTGAGATTCTGACTCTGACTCTCTGAGATTCTGACTCTGACTCTCTGAGATTCTGACTCTGACTCTCTGAGACTCTGACTCTGACTCTCTGAGACTCTGACTCTGACTCTCTGAGACTCTGACTCTGACTCTCTGAGACTCTGACTCTGAGATTCTGACTCTGAGATTCTGACTCTGAGATTCTGACTCTGAGATTCTGACTCTGAGATTCTGACTCTGACTCTGAGACTCTGACTCTGAGACTCTGACTCTGAGACTCTGACTCTGAGACTCTGAAATTCATGAAATAATAAAAAAAAAATGCGTGGGGCTCCGCGCAATTTCTATGTCTAGCCAGGTACAGCTAAGCAGCTGGGGGCTGGAATCCGCAGCGCAGGAATGCCCAAGCTTTCTGGGCACCCCCCGCTGCAAATTGCAGCCCGCAGCCGCCCCAGAAGATGGCGCGTTCATTGAAGCGCCATCCTTTGGCGCTGAACCCCGCTCTTCCAGCGGCCCTGGTGGCGGTGGCACGCTGGGTAATAAAGGGGTTAATACCAGCTTTGTTATACAAGCTGGTATTAAGCCCGAAATTCTTAATGTCAGGCCACGTTTGACCCAGCCACTAAGAATCTCCAATAAAGGGTTAAAAAAACACAGAGAAAATTTTTTATTTGAAATAAAAAAAAAAAGCCATTAGGGACTCCATCTTTAATTAAAAAAATCCTCTTCCGTCCGACGTAGTCCAAAACGCGATGTCCTCTCTGCTACATCCCCTGTGCATAGATATAGATGTCTATGCACAGGGAATGAGCAGACTGAGAACAATCTCAGCACTGCTACATCATCTCTGTGAGCAGACGGGCTCTAGGACCCTGGAGCTGCACAGAGAAGACAGCTGGACTCGGCTCGCAATGTAACAGCAGTTATTTGCGAGTTTCCCTGCTATCACTGGCACAGTAGCCGAGTCTAATGCAAACAATGGCAATCCTAGTTTTGTCAGCGTTTGCCAATGATTTGCATTGGACTCGTGCGAGTAAACGCTGGGAAACTCGCAGAGTACTGAGTCCTGCGAGTCCCTTACTACTCGCCGAGTAACGAGTCCTAGCGAGTAGATTCGCCCATCCCTAGATAGAACATAATAATAATTCATAACAATAATATTCAGCACATTCTGCATTGAACTACTGTACCCAATGTATTATATATTTTAGGAGTCAAAGTCGGTCCATTTTCTACCGACTCCGCAAAAATGGGCTCCCACTCCGGCTCCACAACTTCAACTCTACAGCCCTGGTTACTGCGGTTCCGATCACTTCTCAATAATAGAACTTACATGTGATGGGGAAGATTCAGGAGAAAGAAATGTCACAAATGGACTTGTTACTCCAGTGGCTTCTATTACAGCTGGTATCAATGATCTCTGCACCACCGGCCGCTGTGTCGCATGCTAGTAAAGGCAGATGATGTGGCAGGGGCCAGATGTTATTAGAAACTGGGGGTGAGAAGCCGGATCTAACAGACCAGGGGTGAGGGGGCCGGATGTTATACAACGGGGAGTGAGGGGTTGGATGCTATACACCAGGGGGACCAGGGGACGGATGTTATACACCAGGGGAGAGGCCGGACGTTATACACCGGGGGTTAGATGGCCGAATGCTATACACCAGGGCTTGAGGGGGCCAGAAGTTATACACCGGGGGTTGAGGGGGCTGAATGTCATACATAGGGGAGAGGGGCAAGATTTTATACACTTGGGGGGGGGGTGCAGATGTTTTACACCGGGGGGGTGAGGGTGCTGGATGTTATACATAGGGGGTGAGGTGCTGGATGTTCTACATCGCAGTGTCAGGGGGCCAGATGCTAAACATTCGGTGATGAGAAGCCAGATAATATACCCTGGGGTGTGAGGGGGCTGAATGTTATACTCCGGGGGGTGAGAGGAGCCGATGTTATACACTGGGGGATGAGGGGGTTGGACGTTAAAGACCAGGGGGGAGGGGCGCTGGATGTTATACACCACGGGGGTGGAGGACGGATGTTATACACCAGGGGGTGAGGAGTCAAATGTTATACACCGGGGGGAGTGCTGGATGTTATACTCAGGGAACACCACAGTGTGAGGGGGTCAGATGTTATACACTTGGGGATGAGAGGGCTAGATGTTATACACTGGAAGTGAGGGTGTCGGATGTTATACACTGGGGTGAGGGGGCTAGATATTATACACTGAGGAGGTGAGAGGGGCCGGATATTATATACTGGGGATGAGGGGGCTGGATGTTATACTCCAGTTTGTGAGAGGGCTGGATGTTATACACCGGGGGAGGGGGTATAGGGTGAGAGGGCTGGATGTTATACACCTGGAGGGTGAGGTCCAGATGTTTTACACTCGGGGTGAGGAACCAGATGTTGTACACCGATGGTGATGGGGCCGGATGTTATACACTGGGGTCAGGGGGCTAGGTGTTATACACTGGAAGTGAGGGTGTCGGAAGTTATACACTGGGGGTGAGAGGGCTAGATATTATACACTGAGGAGGTGAGACGAACCGGATATTATACACTGGGGGGTGAGGGGTGCTGGATGTTATACTCCAGGGGGTGAGAGGGCTGGATGTTATACACTGGGGGGGTGTATAGGGTGAGAGGGCTGGATGTTATACACCTGGGGGGTGTGGGCCAGATGTTTTAGACTGGGGGTGAGGAACCAGATGTTATACACCGATGGTGAGGGGGGTGGATTTTATACACTGGGGGTTTAGGAGGGGGCCGGATGTTATACACTGGGGTGAGCTGCCAGATGTTGTACATCTTGGGTAAGGCGAGCTGGATGTAATACACAAAGGGTGAGGGGCGCTGGATGTAATACACAAGGGGTGAGGGGGGCTGGATGTAATACACAAGGGGTGAGGGGGGCTGGATGTAATACAAAAGGGGTGAGGGGCACTGGATGTATTACACACGGGGTGAGGGGTCTGGATGTAATACACAAGGGATGAGGGGGTCTTGATATTATACACCGGGGTGAAGGGGGCTGGAAGTTTTACACTGGTGCTGAGGGGGAATAGGTGTTATACAACAGGGGGAGGGGGGCTGCATGTTATACATCGGGGTTGAGGGAGGCTGACTGTTATACACCGGGGTGGAGATGTGAAGTCCAATACTTGTGAAGTTTTACTATGACTTTTTGTTTTTGCTTTTTTATTTTAATTTTACAGATTTTCTCTACTTTTATATTTTTAATGATATATAAATAATCCTGCCTTTACCCTTAGACTCCAGCCCTATGTGCTCGTCCCCTGTGAATCTCACCTATGCCGATGACGGACACCAGAGAAGATGTGGATGGATTCCTTTTTAATCTGTAAATTACCTTTGCCCGCGGTTCCAGGTAGGACAACGACCAACAAACAATAATTGATGTCAAATTAGTCGTTTCTTCCTATTAAAACTCCCTCTGTTCCGGTAGATCGCTGATGTGATATTTAATCACTTTTTTTTTCCAGTGCGGCTGATTTTTGTAATTAATTAGTCACATGCGGGGACAGCTGCACGTTATTGAGTCCCCACATTTCGGAGAAACAGATGAAATATTGGAGCGCTGTTCAGAGCGCTGTATAAGTATGTGAGGGGGGTGAGAGGTTAATCCCTATTGATTTTTCAAGTATGTGAACGCCACCGCTGGGGAAGGCCGCTTCTGCTGGCAATCCGCTCACGCAAATACATTCTAAATCTTGGCAGTCGCTGTCACTGATCGTAGCCCGCCCGGGTGCAAGAGACAAAACATGACCCTGTAATCATACACGCTGTTAAAGTGGCTGGAGACGTTTTGGGACAATATTTTTTTCATACTTTCATCTATTTGTGGCCAGCAATCATTTTTGTATTTGAGTTTTATTAAAAAGTTTGCATCATTTTTCTTCTTTTGCCTCTGTATGGCATGCTGAAGAAAGAGTTAACTGAGAATCCATCAGTGAGTGCATTCTAATGGTCCAATGCGAGTGTTTCTAATTCTTTCACTTTCCTCTCAGCTGATTTATGGCCACAGACCACAATAAAGTTGAATTCGCAGGAAAACAAAGGGGTTTGTCAAGGAAAAACTCTGCAAAATTTTTAAAGACACCTAAATGCAAAATTACTTTTTAGACCAGAATACATTCATTAAAGGGAAAAAAAGCATCACCAGAGATAGACAATGCCTTTAAATTGTTAGGTGAGAATACAGAATAGAAAGTTAAATCTGCTTTTACAAAGGTTATGGAATGATGTTTCCCCATCCTACTGTATCCTAAACCGCCCTCATAGACTGTGAGCCCTCGTGGACAGGGTCCCTGCCCCTCCTGTACCTGTATGTCCTAATCGCCTAGATTTAGTGTACTTGTTCTTGTCTCCCTTATCCTCATGTAAAGCGCCATGGAACCTAACGGCGCTATATAAATAAATAATAATAATGTTCTGCATACCAATGGTGTCATGCTTAAAGGAAATCTATCAGGAGGTTTTTGCTATTTAATCCGAGTGTATACAAATGTTAGGGCTAGGACCCTGATTTAAAAAATGTGTCACTTATTAGGCTGTGGGCTGTAGTTTTAATACAATCAGTGTTTTATTAGCAAGAGATTATCGCTGCAGGACTAGGTGTAGCTTGCCAGACAGTCCAAATAATCGGTGTAACCCCGCCAATGATTGGCAGTTTACAGAGTGTACACAGAAAGCAGCCAATCAGTGGTGTGTGCGGAGTTATACAGGTCTTAGAATTCTGAGCTCTGCTACATTTACAGCAGGGAAAACAGGGATTTTATCAAAACTACACCAATCAGTCCAGTAAGTGACATCACTGGAATCAGGGTCACCGCCCCTACATCATGCAGTCAAGCAAGTGACATCAATGTAATCATGGTCTCCGCCCCTGCATCTTCTGCTATCAGATTCCATAGCAAACATCTGCTCATAGGTTTTCTTTAAGTCCAAGCCCTAGGACTAAGGGCCTCAATACTAATCAGTATGTAAAGGCTGCAGGGATTACATATCTACAGTTTCCAGTACTGCATGTACTGGGACTGGAACGCCAGGCACAGTCATCTACAGAGATTATGCTGGCCTATGTAAATAGAGGTAACATGGTGAGTGTAAGTGACACAAATTTAGACATGTGTATTGCCATGCAAGCTTTCCAGAGAAAAATATATAATTAAAGGGAATCTGTCAGCAGGTTTTTGCTATGTAATTTGAGAACAGCATGATGTGGAGCCTGAGACCCTGATTCCTGTGATTTTTCAGTTAATTTACTGTGTGCGGCATTTGTAATAGAAACAGTTCAGTTTTCTCTGCTGTAGATGTGGCAGAGCTCGAAATATTGAGCGGTGTATAACCCCGCCCACAAAACTGATTGGCAACTGTCTCTATATAACCCCACCCACACCAATGATTGGCAGCTTTCTGTGTATATCGCCACCCACACCCCTGATTGTATCCAGTGTACACAGAACATTGCCAGACAAAAAACTATTAATCAGAGTGGAGGGGGTTAGACAATGAGGCACGAGACACCTAGTCCTGTAGTGAATCTCTTAGGCCCCTTTCACACTAGCGGTTTTTGCAAATTGTGGAAGATCCAGCAGATTTAACACATCTACCGCCTAATGGCTACACTTGCGGCAAGCCCCATGCATTGTTTATGGAACTTGCAGCAGGTGCGGCAAGTGTGGTATAGCCGCGGTCCCGGCACTTGTGGCCGCGTAAAAAAATGCTGCTGACTGCGTTTTTATACTGCTATACCGCACCTGCCACAAGCCCCATAGACAATGCATGGGGCTTGCCACAAGTGCAGCCATTAAGCGGCAGATGTGTTAAATCTGCTGCATCTGCCGCAATTTGCAAAAACTGCTAGTGTTTTTGTGTCCGGGGAGAAAAATCTCCCCTAATTGCCATAACCCTGATTCTCCCGGATCCGGTGCAATCCGGTGCTCCCTAACATGGGAGCCTATGGGGCCGGATTGTCTCGGTCCGGGAGGATCCGGGAACCGGACACCTGCGGCTGCACGCCGCTGTTATTTCAGGACCGCGGCTAGCTCCCTGTGAGCTGCGGTCCTGATTCATCAGCAACTGCGTCCGGCTGCACACTGGACCGGATGCCATATTTGCCCTCTGGTTCTGTGTGCTGATCCGGTCCGGGGCTGTCAGGTTCAGCCTTACCGATAAACATCGATGATATTGAAACAAAACCTACATCATGCTGCTCTCAGATTATTAGAAAAAAGTCTGCTGACAGATTCGGTTCAACAGAACAAAACTTTACTCACACTACTTTTTTAGCTTGAAAACAATCACTTGTAATCAACTAATTGGTGGAAGCAGAAATCTCTCCTAGTCTACCATCATTGGTCAGAATAGAATTAATCTATTACCAGCATCAGGTGAGGGATCAGGTCACTATTTGAAGGGAAGGGGAGTGGTCACAAACAGGATACAGCTGAGAAGAACTAACCAGAAGCTACCAGCAAGTAAAATGTCATTAACCCTTGCTGGTCCAAAAGAAAGCAATCACATTTAAAAACCAAAGTCTCACAACTCTGCTAATGAGCGGAGGATACTCATGACACCCGGTGCTGATGGAAACTACCTGTAGTTTCAATATTTGCATTGCTACTGCAAAAAACGTTTGGTAAAAAATGCCCTTTTCTTATTGCTGTTCATGTAGGAGAGCAAATTCTAGCAGATCGCTCTTCTAAACCGCCTCAGGTTTGAGAAAACCCAGATTCCTGCAGACACACATATAAGGCAGCTTTCATTTCAGCGGTATTTGAACTTTGCGGCAGATCCGTCAGGTTTGCCACATCTGCCTTGTAACAAATGGGGCTTGCCACAAGTGTTCCATTCCCTATGGAACTTGCAGTCAGGTGCGGCGTAAAAAAAAAAAATGCTGCTAGCAGCGGGTTTTTTTCTTCAACGTATATCTGGATTTGGCAAAACTGCACTTGCCGCTCCTGACCGCAAGTCCCATAGGGAGTGAATGGGGCTTGCTGCAAATGTTCCATTAAGCGGCAGATGTGGCAAACCTGACGGATCTGCCGCAAATTTGAAGTACCGCTGATGTGAAAGCTGCCTAACATGAGTGTTTTCCACGGTGCGGACATCATTCTATATAAACTAAGCCAAGTGTGCGCGGCACCATAGCGTCTGCGATATTGAGCCCCGGTGGGATTCCGGTCTACGCTCCCCTCCGATACACAGCCTCGCTTGTGGTAAGGAGCATATAAAATTAGATAAGTAGCTCAATTTAAAAATGTCATTTAAAGGGGTTTAAAAAAGTCTCCCGAAGATGAATCCACTGAGTTTTATTTTCT
Organism: Allobates femoralis; assembly: GCA_033576535.1. NCBI lineage: Eukaryota > Metazoa > Chordata > Amphibia > Anura > Aromobatidae > Allobates > Allobates femoralis. The sequence goes on from JARQOC010000010.1 coordinate 89,713,079, forward strand.
CCATTAATGAGCAATAAAAAGAGAATGGAACGGCCATAAATACCGCTGTTATTTTATTTTCGTAAAGGCCTTTATTAAAAATGTTACAACTTGTCTTTTTTTTCTTTTCCCCTCACTTGCGGGCTTCACACAAATTGATTCCACTTTAAACCTCGTCTAATTTGCTTTTGCCTTTTCAATTTATAGGCATTTCTGAACCATTTCATAAGCCGGCTACTATGGGCAAAATCCGTCTCCGCATTGATCCCGTCCCTATCTCTGGGGGATGTAAGTGATTTTAAATAACAAATGCTAAATATTATAAACAACGGGTGAAAAAAAAGAAACACACTGGCATTTATATCTGTCCATGTGCCATAAATACCTATGGGATCGAAGCTTGGCGGCAGAAATATATTTGATTTCTATCAACATGGAATTTGAAATGTCCTGTCGCAACAGAAATGCTCGCCCGGGCGGGCAAAAGGTACGGGGCATGACCTACTGCTCAAAGCCATGGTAGAGTGTCTTATGGTCTCCCGAAGAAAATGGGGACATTAATGGAGTTCTCTTAAGTTTGGAAGTTGTTCCTTTTTAATGGGATAAGGGATAACGTCTTCTGCTGGGACCCACACCGACCCAAAGAACCGAAGCTCTAATGAAGTGGTGATGAATCATGTGTACTGCCATTCCATTCATTTTTAATAGGACTGCTAGAAATAGCCATGCGTTGCGCTCAGGTGGTCTTGGGCAATCCTATAAAATAATAATAATAATGAGAATGAGTGGAACAGCAACGCACATGATCCCCTGTCTCGTTGCCAAACTGCGATCTTCGATGTAGAAAGTATAGGCAGCTTTGCCATGTCAGCATCAGAAGAGTGCAGGGTAGTGAAGCTCACTGGATTGGAGGAAAACAGTGTGCTTTACCATAAGAGCAGTGCTCACAAGCTCCAGTAGAAACAGCTTGTAAGCACTGCCCATGTTTTTCCACTGCTAAAAGACTGCAGTGATGGCCAGTCGCCTAAATAATGAGCACTAAACAATATACCTTTAGCGATCAGGCCAGTTTCAGAGCAGCACTTTCAAAGCTCAATTGAAAGAGCTTGGAAGCTCTGCACATACCTGGTCACTGCTGATAAACTGTAAGTGTGCACCGTAACCTAGAGAATGAGCAATAGACAATTAAATTAAAAATCCCTCAAATGAGGCCATTTTAGAAGCAATGCTAACAAGTTCTACTGGAAAAGGTTTGTAAGCACCGCGCATGTATGGCCACTGCTGACAGACTGCAGCGGAGGCTGTTTATCTAGACAATGAGCAGTAAATAATTAAATTAAATATACCTCAAGTGATCAGGCGAGTTTTAAAGCACTGCTCACAATTTCTATTGGAAAGAGTTTGTAAGCATTGCACATGGTGATCTAGACAAAGTGCAGTAAACAATTAAATTAAAAATCCCTTCAGCAATCTGGCCACTTCTAGAGTAGTGCTTACAATGTCTTGTAAGCACTGCACTGGCTTGTCCTTTTGAATGTAGATGCACTGCCCATGTTAAAAATAAAAATCCCTCTAGCAATCAGGTCATTTTCAGAGCAGTGCTTACAAGTTTAATTGGAAAGAGCTTGTAAGTGCTGCACAAGTTCATCCACTGCTGACAGACTGCAGTGGAGGCTGGTAACCTAGACAATAAGCAATAAAGAATTAAATTAACAATTTCTTCTAGCGATCAGGCCATTTTCAAAGCAGCACTTACAAGTTTGTATTGGAAAGAGCTTGTAAGAACTGCAGATGTTCAGCCACTGCTGACAGACTGCAGTGGTGGCCGGTAATCTAGACAATGAGCAGTATACAATGAAGTTAAAATCACTGTATTCTTGAGAAACAAATTGAAAAAATTATTCTTTTTAAAAGCAATTTTGCAATTTTACCCATTAATGAACATGACCATTATTAATCCAGATACACAATCAAATATTGCACATCAATTGCGTCAAATTATCAACTGGTCAAAGAAAAACACGAAAAACACTTACAGGGTACGTGAACTTTGGGAGGATACACAATGAGTTTCCTGAAACTTTGCGTCATGTCAATTTATGGTGCGGTTATTCTACATATTTACTGCATTGCAAAGGGTGAAAGCTGAGACAAATCTGCAGCATTTCTGCTAGGGAATCAGCAGCAATCAGAGAATCTGCAGCAGAAAAGTGTAGATTAACCCTCCGGGGGCGTCTCAAGCGGAAGCGCCTAATTCATCACCTCTGCTTTAACGTTAGCTCACTTTTCAACTTATGTCTTGTGAAATTCATTGACTTTTTTTTTTTTTTTTTTTAACTTTAACCTCTTTTGCCACTTTCTAGTACAAAATTTAGCGTGTTCTGCTAAAATGTCCAACGTGTGCAAAACATTTCAGTCGCGTGTGCAAAACTGTTGCTACTTTTACAAAGTTGTAATTGAACAAAAAAATGATATCAATAACAGAGAAATCCACAAAAAAAACTTTAAAGCTTTGTGCACACAGTGCTTTTTTGATGCGTTTGTAGTGCAGATTTGGCACAAAAGTGCACACAAATCCTTATAACAGCAAGGTCTAGGACAATCCTGACATTTTGTGCACGTCGCTTTTTAACCTTGCAGATTTGATGCTGAAATAAATGTACAGCGTGTCAATTCTTGGCATGTTTTTGCAGCGCTATTCCACTCCAAATTGCATAAAAAAGCATCCAAAAATGATGCATAAAAAATATGTATTTTTGCTGGTAGAAGATGCAGATTTGGTGCAGAAAAGACTATCTGTAGTACCGTATGTCAATTCATGCAGTGTTTTTGCACCTCAGTATGCACGAAAAATGCATTGAAAAACCTCATCCCAAAACATAAAAAAAATGTGCCAATCGGCGGCGACATCGCCCCTACGTCGCCTCATGTGAAGGGGCGATGTTGGTGGTGCCAGGCAGTCGCCTGGTTTCAGAGCACTGCTCTGAAACCAAGCGACCATCAGGGGGCGATGTGCACACATCGCCCCATGTAACCGGGCGCCGGCGACCTGTCAGCGATGGGAGCCATAGGCTCCCATTGTCCTGTATCGCCGCTGGGGTTTCCAGACGCTCCGGCGGCGATGCCGCCTGACAGCTCGCCGTCGCGGGGCTGGGGATGTCGCCCCGTGTAAATGGGGGACGGCGACGCTGGCGGGGCGCCAAAAACGTGCGCACTCCCACCAGTCGCCGCCAACATCCCCAACCCCGTCGCCTAGTGTGATGGGGGCTTAAAGAGAATGTGCATTTTTGCTGTCAGGAGATGCATTGGTGTAGAAATAAATCTGCAGCATGACAATTCTTGGCATTTTTGCAGCATTTTTCAACCCCAGAATGCATGAAAATTGCATTGAAAAACACACATCCAAAACGTATATAAAAAAAAATGCATAAAAATGTGCATTTTTGCTACCAGAAGATGCAGGTTTGGTGCAGAAATGAATCTGCAGTATGTCAATTCTTGCAGTGTTTTTCCACCCCAGAATGCATGAATGAAAAACGCCTCTAAAGGCCCCGTCTCACGCTTCAATGTCCCAGTGATACAACCAATGATCTGACTTGACCTAGATCGCTTGAACGTTGTTCAATGATCGTAAGTGAGATGTCACACGTACAGATATCGTTAACGACGCAGCAACGATTCCGCGACAAGCAAACGATACTTGTGGTCGTTAGCTCGCCTACGTCCTTCACTTCTCAATAGGTGAAGTTGTTAACAACATCGTCATCAAGGTGTCACACACAACGATGCTGCAGGTTGAACGAACGCTCATCGTTTGGTTTAAGGTCCGGTTCACAAACCTCCCATCAACCATCTGCCCGATTATCGTTAATCATTTGTACATGTCACACTCAACAACGTCATAAGAACGAGTGAAAACCCGTGACGTACTAACGATATCATAGTGTGAGAAGGGGCCTTAAAACATTTTTCTGCCAGGTTAAGCAGAAATTTCTGCAACCAAACATTTAACAAGCAAGTTAAAAGAATAATGCAAAAAATGCGCAAAAAGTTGACGAAAAAAGGTCAGACGCAAAAATTAATCAAGCCCCAAATGTTAACCCAAAATCTGCTGCACAATATCACTTTTGTTCTCTGCATCATTTTCGCTTTTGGACTAATCTCTGGACTATCGGACTTTTTAGATAAAAATCAGATTAAGGGAATGTCAATGTAGAACAATAACTGACTTCACTTCTAAAGCGGTTATGTTAAAAAACATGAGGGTGCAGAACACACAGCGTAGATTTAATTACCGGGGGTGGGGGGGACCAAAGAGCTGCTAGAAATTCAATTAAAGGATTTATGCAAAGGTTTGCTGGGTTTTTATATGCAGTTACTGCCTATATAATGAGCTTTTCATATTAAAAATCAATAGGTAATCTACAGTGGAAGATCATCCCCTTAAATACATTTTTGAAATCAATTTGAAGAATAGTCCATCAACGGCGTTGACTTCTCCTGCTGCTTCGATTACTCTAAGAGCAATATTTAGATTGTCGGGCGTGCGGCGGAATAGCGATGCCGGGATTTAGCTTTCAAGTGGTTTATACGCGCCGTGCCCTGGATAATCACACTGATTCAAGAGTGTGTACAATTGATAAATAATTAATCGGACGACAAGGAAAATAGAGAAAGTGGAATTACTGCTCAGTCCTCAGTGCTCGGTGGCTTATGGTCTTGGCTGTCTAGGGCAGGTGCTCACAGAGGGGATTATTTTTTTGGAGGAGGCTAAAAACTATGATTTTTCTAGTGGAAATTGCTTTAAGAAAGTCTCCTTCTTTGGGGACTGTGCACACTGAGGCCCCCATTCATTAAGACTGGCATTTCGATCACCTATCTTAATGGGGGGCGTGCAGGAATAAAGGCGCCAAAGTCATTCCATTTCATGTTTTTTTCTAAGCAGTAATGCATCTTCACATTCCTGTGTTCACTGTTTGCAATCTTCGGCTTTCGTTTCCTCTTGTTTCAGTGCAACTCTTAAGTTACCTTTAGAATGCCCCACTTCAGACCTTGCAGCATTTTTGTTACGTTTTTGCATTGATTTCAATGGTGAAAAAAAGATGGATGCAAAAATGCTAAAGAAATCGACATGCTCCTATTCTCAAAAACACCGCAGTTTTTCATTCCAGTCGGGACAAAAAAAGCAACCGTGTGCAGGGAATTCCTGAAATCTCAGCTTTTGCTGGTGATGTAGAAAGCAGCCTTTAGTTTGCATAAAAGTCATGAAAACACACAGCAAAAAAAGCAACATGTGAACACAACCTGAGAGGGTTTTGGAGGAGTTTTTTTATTTTCTAACATTCTAGGAGAGGTTTTTTTTCCCCCTGCAGAGTTCTTTGCTGTCTTTAAGGCTGGTTTCACACTGCCAAATGTGTCTACCTGTTTTGAAACTGATGGCCACGGATTCGTTATGGCCTCCCATGTTATGCTATGGGCACTGATTGGTCCTAAAGTGGCCACCCGTGTACATCTGTTTTGTCACGGATCTGTTGGTGTTCTCTTTTTTCATGTACCCAGAAACAGAAACTGCTCCGTTTTTGGGCTTCCTTGAAAATCGCCGACACCCACAGATCCGTATCTGTCTGCATCAAAACATGGAGCTCTATGGTGCGTGGATCTGTGAGACAGATCCGGAGCATGCTCAGAAGCAAGGTGAAGCTCTTCCCACCCCTATCTCTGCTGACTGATGACGGATCCATAAAAAAAACAGTCCGTTGGCTTCTTTTTGCACAATCCGTGCCTGTCCATGTGGTTCCTTGAAATTCAAGGATCCATATGGACTTGCACATTTGCCCAATGTGAAACCAGCCTTAAGGCCCCGTCTCACACTTCAATGGTCGAACAATCCAACCAATGATCCAACATGACCTAGATCGTTTGAACGTCGTTCAATGATCGCTAGTGAGATGTCACACATACAGATATCGTAAACGATGCAGCAACGATTCCGTGACAAGCGAATGATACTTGCGGTCGTTAGCTCGCCTACGTCCTTCACTTCTCAATAGGCGAGGTCGTTAATGACATAGTTATAGAGGTGTCACACACACCCATGCTGCAGGTTGAATGAACGCTCAAAAATGTGGATTTTTTTTTGTACCAAAAATGCAATTATCAGAGTGGATTGCTATGTTGAGTTTTGGTGCAGACACATGGAAAAAAAAAATCATTGAGAAAAAAGAAAAAAAAAAAGCTGCATTTTTGCATATTGAAATATGGCCTAAGGGTGCAACAACGTAAGGCCGGCTTCAAACGACAGTAGAATCAGGTCCGGGGCTGTCTTGTGTAAACCTGACAGCCCCGGACCCGATTTTGACATTATGCAGCACTATGGGGCCGGATGGGGCCGGATGGCAGCTATACGCCATCCGGTTTCCATCTGTCTGGGAGGATCCGGGTGTATTTGGATTTTCCTCCCGGACACAAAAACGTTGCTTGCAACCTTTTTTTGTCCAGGGCAAGAAAGTCTGCCCAAATCAGATCCGGCGCTCCCTAACATGGAAGTCTATGGTGCCAGATCGCCCCGGTCCGACAAAAACATCAGATCCGGGAGCCGGCAGCTGAAGTTTAGCTACACTTCAGCACCAACAGCTGTCCCCTGTTGAGTTTTCAGGATCTCGGCAAGCTCCAAGCTAGCCGCGATTTTGAAAAATCAGCAGCTGCGATCCTTTGAATTCTTGCCATATTTGCCCTCCAGTTCTGTTTGCAAATCCGGTCCGGAGCTTTCCAATTCACATCAGACAGCCCTGTACCTGATCACACCGCGGTGTGAAGCCAGCCTTAGATGAATGCTTGTGAATTATAAAACAAGAGGAAGCGGCTAGAGACAGAAATTGAGGTATTATATCCTGACACACCCGCCTGCAGATTTACCTTTTAGAAGCAGCTATGTGCTCCTCTTGCAGAATAACCTTTTATGGTGCATTCCCACTTGCGTATAACTCTCTCGCAGTGGCATCACCTGGTGCAGCTGCCCAGTCTCTGCACACTCATGCTCCTGTCCATGAAGCGGGCAGCTGTGCCAAGTGATGCCGCTGCAAGACTCGGCAAGTCATACGCAAGTGGGAACGCATCCTTAGAAGCAGTTATGTCCCCTTCTTGCAGATTAACCATTTACAAGCAGCTATGTTTCTTTCTTGCATATTAACCCTTTAAACCCTCTTGCAGAATAACTCTTTAGAGCAGAGACAAACTTATGCGAGATGCATGCGAGAGCCTCGCATGACTCACTCAGAACGGCCTCCCCCACTCTGGATGAAAGCGTCGAGCTGCATAGAAACACAAGCAGCTGACGCTATCCCATCCTGAGAGGCAGGGGCCATTCTGGGTAAGGCTGGTTTTACATTGCAGGAATTTCCCTGATCAGTGTCCAGTTTGTGTGTCAAAACCAGGAGTGTCTCCAAAACTCAGAACAGATGTTAATCTTTCAATTATAGTTTTTCTCTGCAAGTTCCTCTCCTGGTTTTGGCTCACAAACCAGATGGACACCGATCAGGGAAAATCCTGCAATGTGAAACCTGCCTCAGTCATACGTGACTCATGTGAGGATCTCGCATGCAGCTTACATAGTGTGTCTCCGGCCCTAGAAGCAGCCCCGTCCTCCTGCAAATTTCACAGGGACATTATATTACATGGCTTAACAATATTCAGTGTGAAGTAAAGTTTAGGCTCCTGGTGGGAAGGGAAGAAAATTGTCAGCTGATTTGGATTTTGTTAGTTTAACCCCTTAAGGATCAAGCCTCATTTTGCAATTCTGACTAGTGTCACTTTATGAGGTTATAACTCTGGAACACTTTAACATATCCCAGTGATTTTGAGAATGTTTTTTTCATGTCATATTGGACTTCATGTTAGTGGTAAATTTAGGATGATCTTTTCTGCATTTCTTTGAACAAATAGTGTTTAAGCGCAGTGACAGATCAAAGACATGACGGGTATAGCCGTTATTGGTCATTAAGGGGTTAAAGAGGACCTGTCACCAACCACACATGGTGATCTAATTACAGCACTGAATGCAGCATGTCTGCTGCATCTAGGCAAGGGGTCCCCCAGTCCTTAAGCCCCCCTGTCCCCTGAGATAATACACTTTGAAAACTTACATTGTGGAGCCAAATAGGTGGTGGCTTGTGGCTGGAGCCAAAGGGCAGTTTCACACCCCCTGCATGTTTAATCTGCCCACCGCTGCCTCCCTGATGCCAATCATTGTCTCCCTCTCCTGCAGCATAACACATAGCTTACTGCAGTGATGGCCGCTTTGCCCTGCCCCCTGCGGTGATGTCACCGCTTATACCCACCCTGCTCCATGGTTAACATGGAATTAGATCACCATAACATGTAATTAGATCACCATGCCTGGTTTGGCGACAGGTCCTCTTTAATTTTTTGCATTCATGAACTGGATGTGGAAAATTGGGAGCTAATTTGACAGCAACAGTTGAGTGGTTGGGTCTAAAACCATCATCTTACGTAGAAAAACATAAAATACAACTCACTTGAGATGCACACTCAAAATTGCATTAAACAAGGTCCTCAGGGGTGGTGGTCTTCTCAATGAAGATGACCAGTAAGTATAATACAGTATATGGTGGAACTGAAAATATAATACAGAATACATGGCCTAGATATTCCAGTGAGTGATACTACATTTACATACTGGGCTCCTACTGGTTCCTTCAGGATAGATAGCATAGCTGCGCGTGGGATGGCCTTCTTCAGAAAACCTGCACTGTTAGCAAATACTTCACGTTTCTGTTCTGGATGGTAAATCCGACCATTATGAAGATGGGAGTCCCACATTGAACTTTGCCTTTGGGTGCGCTCGCATCTACATATACAATTTTAAACAATTCAAAACCTCTGAAGGAAAGTGACAATGCCCCCCATGGTGCTCTGAACATATACACATTTTTTTTTTATAACATATACAAAAAAATCTATTTCTAAATGAAAATAAAAATGAGAAGACAAGCTGGCGATCTAACCGTCGTTATTTTATCATACAAATGTAAACCGGTAACTGTGGCTATTAATATCTCAATGTGACTAAGTGGTTTTCAACCTGAAGTCATTTTTATCGGAATCCCATTGTCTCTGCAAACAGAAGTTTAAAAATGACAGGTTACAGCAGGTGGTTATAAATCAAGTGATTATGCAACTAGACTAGAGTAGCGGAGGTCCGTCTGATAGACGAATATGCTGTGAACTTTATAAACTCCTCTCCATGAAGCCATTTATCAAGAGCAAACTTTTCCAGGATTTACAGAGCTAAATGTTAATTCCCAAATAGCAAAAATATTAATGTCCTCTCAAGGTATGCGCAACCCTCTTTAAAAAAAAAATAAAAATATTTTTCCTCTTAAAGAGCTGTCCAGGAAATTAGATAAAATATCAAGTAAACCAACCTATTCTCACCCAATCTCTCCTGTGCTTTCCTCTTGCAATCAGGTCACTGGTGACTGTGACGTCATCCCACCAAAAATGGTTCAGTCTCATTCCATTCACCTCTCTGCTGCCCCCGGTGTCCAGGTGACAGAAGAGCAGGATGTCAATATTTCCGGTTCCAGCAGAAACCACCGTACCAATGGATCTACAGCAATGGGAGAGTGAACAAGTGAGCATGGGTTCATTTGTTTTGTTGAGTCAGTCTCAGGCTTTGGTCAAATTTACAATGGACAAACTCTTTAACCATCCCATTCTAGATTCACAGCAGTTTTTATTATGTAAACAGAAATTAATTAGATCCACCATAGTTTTGCATATATTGAAGTTGTGAAAGTGATTTCATTTTTCAACCACAGCTTGTGATTTTATTCACACACCAACCCCCTTACAATTATCTGGAAAAACAAATATAATCATTTGTAAAGATCTGACTTGTAGAACTATCCGGCAAGTGTTCACCCTTTCCCCAACTCCAGTATTTCACTAAAGAGACACGTATGCCATAACAAATACTGACAATGTGACACTTTTTTTAACTTGGGATATCTTACGCCAAAAGTAAATGTAAGGAAGAACACGTCTGTATGCACCAATATACGGTATGTTTTAAAAGGGGTTGTCTGGTTTAGAAAACGTATTTCCAACAGGTACAAAAAACTTTTCCCACTCTGGAGGACCCAGTGCATTTACTCATTACATTGACTATGGCCAGGCCAATGTTATGGCTCATCTATAAAGTTGAATTCTCCTAGCCATAATTGTAGATGTGCAGCAAGGACCAGCGTTCTGCGGAGGGGAGCCGCAATGTGATCGCAGCACCGCAAGCCCCTATCTTTATAATGGGAGCGCACGGTGCTGCGCTTGACTGCGCAAGACCGTGCACACCCATTCACTGCCAAATGTGATCTGTGTGCAGGCGTATGCCTGCGAACAAATCACACACTCTCGTCCGCACCAGAAATGCAACATGTCGCGTCCCTGGTGTAGATGAGACTGTGATTTGGGCGCAGGCATCCGCCTGCGTACAGATCACATATGGCAGTGAATGGGTGTGCACGGTCATGCGCAGTCAAGCGCAGCACCATGCGCTCCCATTATAAAGATAGTGGCTTGCGGTGCTACGGTCACATTGCGGCTCCCCTCCGCAGAACGCTGCGGAGGGGAAAGCAACTGTGAAGGTAGCCTTAAGCACTCAAACTCCAAACCTGAACACTGATTTTATTTTATTTTTTGTAAAGTCTGTGTTCGGAATGAACACCAAACTTTGAAGTTCGGTTCTGTCATCCCTAGTCAGGGATACTCACAAGTGGTGACATGGCAGAACCCAGTGACATTAGCTGCAGTACTGACGTTGGGCAAGAGAATAGCAGAAATGTAAAAAGTAGAAGCTAACAAGCAAAATACATGAATACTCAGGCAGCCGGCCAGAATGTAAGCTGGCCAATACAGCCTTAAAGTGTGATCTCAGAGGTATACATTGGATGACATACTAACCTGAGGCACATAGCAGCTAAAAGGGACAACCAGAGCAAATGGAAAATGGAGAGGTTGATGTTAGCGCTGAGAAAGTAACAACCGTTGTCGTATATCAAACTTTCAGAATGGAGGGGATTTAAGCTGGCTATACACAAGCTGTGGATCAAACATCCTTTTGCCAGACATCTATCTCCTCCAATTCCTACATACACAAGAGTCCTCAGCATGGTCGAGTGAGTTAATCTCCCCTGTAAACAAATTGATTGGGCATTATATTTCAAATTCTCGATCTCTTTCTCCACTGGCATCAAAGGCCAGCAGAAGTTAGGTCATCAAAAATGCCAGATGGTCAGCAGATCCCGCCAAAACTGTGAGGTTTTGCTGACTACCATCTTAGGTGTACAGGATCTTAAGACTCTCCGACAACTCTCATCTCTGCTGCCTTAGACTTCTTTAGAATTAGACCAAATATTAATATTGTAGATGAGGAGACTTATGGACCAACTCTCATCAGTTTAAAGCCCTTTATCTTGGAATGTAAAATGTTTTATTAAATACAATGACGCATGTTATGGTGCATAAACCAAATTACATATAATACAACCGAAATCTCAGATTTCCCATATGTGACTTTCGTTTTCAACAAGTGAGACTTCTGAGATGAACCTACATAGTGAAGTACATCTCCAGAAATAAAAGAATGAAGGAAACAAAAGTCAGTAAAAATAAGCAACTGCGTGGACTGGAGGCCTTATCTCTTCTGAAGACGTAGAATTATAACGGATCCGAGGAAAAGATTCCCAAACAAACAAAGGCAACCAAAGCTTCCAAAATCTTGGCAGACGTCTAGCTATGAACTTTAAGAGCAAGTCCCCCAAAAATAATAATCTTTAAGGAAGCAATTTAGTGTTATATAGAGGTAAGGAAAGTTTTAGGTTCAGCAACAATGAACTGCACATATAGAAATCCCCTAACGTAAAACATTTTATGGAGTAGAGCTATTCCATTTGCGCAATGTATGGTACATTCACACAAAATATTTAGTTTTAACTCAATCTGTACAAAAATAGGCAAAAAAAGTGTTCTGGTTGACACCAAGCACTAATGCCCTTTAAATGCTGTGCACAATTCCACTTACTGACTCCGAGCATATATCTTGAAAAGAGTTATGGTGGGGTTACACGTCCCGATATCGCGGCGATATCGGAGGGCAACGACGCGGGAGCGCGCATTTAGTGCACGTTTCTCCCTGCATCGCATCGCCAGTTTACACGCCGCGATATCGGGATGCAACGTCCCTCCGATGTCTACGCCCACCAACCCAGGAACGACCAGTTAACATGGGAGTGAATGGGTGACGTGAGTGTAGACATCGGAGTTGGGCTGTCACACGCTGCGATGCTGGTACAACGGCCTTGCGATATCGGCGAGTTGAATAGCTTTGCTATTCAACTCCGATATCGTTTTGGCATCGTTCCAGCATCGCGTTGGATGCTAAAACAATACAACGCGCACCCGATATCGGCTCCAACTCGCGACCCACGTGACTTTTTGTCGGAGTTGGGTCGGAGTTGGACGCCGATATCGCGGCGTGTAAACCCACCATTACTGAAATACAAAACATATTTGAAAGCTGTACAACTTTGTATTACTTAATAGGTACAGTCCTATGTCCAGCCTGTAAATTGTAAACATAACTGTGTCTGCGTGCAGCTCCATATGCCAATTTGCATAATGAAAGGTGCAGGAGCTGCATAGTCTAATCTGTAAATCCCAAGGTCATTGTGAAAAAGAACATACAGTAGGAAAAATAAGTATTTTATTTGCCAGTTTTCCCACTTAAAAAAAGAATGGAGACGTCTAATTTTTATCGTAGGTTCACTACAACTGTGAGAGTCAGAATCCCCCCAAAAATCCAGAAAATCACATTGTATCATATTTAAATAATTAATTTGCATTTTGTTGCATGACATAAGTACTTGATCACCTACCAACCATCAAGAATTCTTGCTGTCACAGACGTGTTCAATTTTCTTTAAGGGTATGTGCTCACGGTCCGGAGGAGCTGTGTGTTGGACGCAGCTCCTCTGGACCCGAGTAAACTCGCGGGTGACCGCAGCTGCCCTGTTCTCACCATGTGCGGCGGGTGCGGCTTCTCCCTCTGTGTACCTGATGGGACCAGCTTCCGACTCCGCAGTATGAAATGAACATGCTGCGGAGGAGCGGAATGCTGGCAACACGCACCGCAGCTAAAAGAACACTGCGGTTGGGTTAGGCATAGTGGGCATGGGATTTCTGGAAATCCAATCCACTATGCTTATACTGTACTACGCAGCAAATTGGACGCAGCGGCAAGCATACACTGATCGTGTGCACCCACCCTAAGAGGCCTCCTACTCTTCACTCATTACCTGTGTTAATTGTTCCTGTTTGAACTTGTTACCTGTATAAAAAACACCTGTCCACACAATCACACTCCAACCTCTCCACCATGGCCAAAACCAAAGAGCTGTCTAAGGATACCAGTGACAAAACTATAGACTTGCACAAAGCTGGGATAGGCTACAGGACAAGAGGCAAGCAGCTTGGTGAGAAGGCAACAACTATTGGTGCAATTATCAGAAAATGGAAGAAACACAAGATGACTGTCAATCTTCCTTGGTCTTGCGCTCCATATATATATGGGGTAAGGATGATTCTGAGAATGGTCAGGAATCAGCCTAAAATTATATGGGAGAACCTGGTCAATGACCTGAAGACAGCTGGCACCACAGTCTCAAGATTACACACTACGCTGTTATGGATTAAAATCCTGCAGTGCCTGCAAGATCCCATAACTCATGCCAGCACATGCCCAGGCCACTTTAAAGTTTCCCAATGACCGCTTGGATGATCCAGAGGAGGCATGGGAGAAGATCATGTGGTCAGATGAGAACAAAATAGAATGTTTTGGTATCAACTCCACATTTCGAGGAGGAAGAACGTCAAGAACACCATCCCAACCGTGAAGAATGGGGGTGGGAACATCATACTTTGGAGGTTGTTTTCTGCAAAGGGGGACAAGACGACTGCACCACATTGAAGGGAGGATGGATGGATGGATTTTGGCCAACAATCTCCATCCCTCAGTAAGTGCATTGAAGATGGGTTGTGGTTGAGACTTCCAGCATGGCAATCATCCAAAACACACTTCCAGGTCAATTAAGGAGTGGCTTCATAAGGTCCTGGAGTGGCCTAGCCAGGCTCCAAACCTGAGCTCAGCCCCAAAACTTGAAAGATCCGGAGAAGATCTGAATCGAGGAGTGGGCCAAAATCCCTGTTACAATGTGTGCAAATTTTGTCAAAAATCATAGAAAAACGTCTGACCTCTGTAACTGTAAACAAAGGTTTCTGTACCACATATTAAGTTCAGTTTTTCTATGATATCAAATACTTATTTCATGCAATAAAATGCAAACTAATTATATAAAAATCATACAATGTGATTTTCTGTCTCTCATGGTTGAAGTGTATGTAAAATAAAAAATACAGACCTCTCCATTCTTTGTAGGTGTGTATTAAATACTGGTACTTATTTTCTCCACTGTAGATTAACATCGCTTTTCAGTTTTCCATGTTTGAATATGCTTCAAAGAGACTTATATGGCATATCCGAATGACAGACAGTATTTCCACCGCTGGAACACCAGTCCGAAACTGAACTGATGCGCCAAATATTTTAAGCTCACTTCTCTTTGAAGCAAACAGATTTACACGATGATTTTTCATAATTTTTGGAATATTGATAACAAATTGAGTTATCTCATAATGTGGCCATAACTAGGTCTAAGCCTCCAACCAAAGCTACATGGGCTCTGGTTCCCCCTACTATGGATGACCAGGTCCTATTTTAAGCAGGTGCTTATTTAAGCCCATTTCTGCTACACATCAAAGAATACAATACTCAGAGCTGCGATATAAACCTTGTGGGGGAATTATAAAATCCCGTCTGTTGTACCGGGCAGCTTATTGGACGAACAACTGCAAAACAAGAATTCTGAAACAGCATTGACGGGTCTGAGCCGTAAAACCTACTGCTCCTACAACACATCGTAATTCCATCTGTAAGTAGCATTATTGGAAACATTTGCAAGTTAATCCCAAGTAGGATCAGTCAAATTAGAGCAACGTTTAATAAAAACAGTTGCCACAATGGGAAGAAAAATATTGGAGTACACCTGTAATACATGTCCAAACTACTGGCATTTTGCAACCCCTGGCTGCCATGTACAGAGTTTTTCCATCTTTCTTAGCATTTATCATAATACTAAGATTCTGCACCTCTTAAAAGATATGGACACGTTTGGGGGTGTTCACTGATAATGTTGAATCGTTTGACTTCCACCAATGCTATGCTTCACTGTACAGAGGCTATATATTAAGCTATGCATATTCACATGTCTGCAAAGTGGCTGTAGCTTTCCATCTGGATATTGAAAGCAAGCCTGGGAACGACCATGGCAATCTCGTTCTCAGAGGTTGTTAATACAGGTTGAGAGATCCACAGACGGGTCATTACTTGCTGCGAATGGACAAGAAACTACAGCCAAATTGCAGTCATGTGAAGTAGCCCTTAAGTGTTTTTTTCCAAAATCCCATGTTATCACCTATCAATATGTAATGGAGCAGATGTGCACATGTTTGACCTCCACTTGATTCATTGTATGATGGTTGAGTGAAAAGAAATGCCTCCACCTTCGTAACTCCTCAGCAAATAGCAGCTCTGAAAAGGCAATTTGCGTGTTGAATTTTAGCACTCTCACTGTGACACTCCCAGTTTTAATCCTAAACTTAGATCATCATAGGGTCATTTGGGATTTATGTGTGGTAATTAAAGCCGCGAGTAATGGAAACTAAAAGCTGGTTATTTCTTGATTGTGCTTAACTGGCCTTAGATGTGACTGTCTCTTACTCAACTTCACAGAAGACGTAGAGCAATCTGTATTAATACATCCCTTATCAAATCAAGCCATGATCATGTCATAGCCTGGGTGAAGGTTCTAGACCTGGCCTAAGATGGGACAGACCTACTCAACTTCACGGAAGAGGTGGGGCAATCTGTATTAACACACCCATTGCCGAATCAAGGCATGATTCTGTCTTAGTCCTAGTTAATCAAACCTTTGAGATCTTTTAGTAGAACCCTTGTTAGAGAACTGTCCTGAAAGTAGTTGCACCAAGATTACAAATGATAAACTACCCAGTTATGATTCCTGGGGTCCCTTTCAAACACAAAAACAGAAGAAAGGAGCCCCCCATGAAGATGGTGATGGGTCAATCATGTATACTGCTGCGTCATCAAAAGTGTGATTGCTGTAGACAGCCAGTTCCATATACTTTGCAGTGTGAATACATGACCATCGTTTGATTCACATCATTATTGGGAATCCCAGCATCGTAACCTCAGCAATAAGCAACTTAGCATATAACTTGTAATGTCACCTCTAAGCATTGCCATAAATATGCCCTCATGATAGATCTTGAAGACTTCTGCCAAATCACATCCCTCAAATTAACTTTTTTTCAAATATAACAGTATCTTCTAGGACTAGAACAACAACGAGACCCAATCCCATCACCCACGTCATAGAAACTCTACTCCGAAACAGCCACAATAATCAACACATCCCAATAATTGGTGTTGTCTTAATGTTTTCTTCAGATTCCTGGCTCTTCTTTCTGAGTGCAGCCATCATGTAAAGAAGTAAATATAATGATTAGAGGAGACAGGAATATTTATTTCTTCCCCCTAATCTTTGAAAACCCAGGCAGACGAAGGGGTCCGAGAAGCAGCTTTTGGTTAATGAAGACATTCTCCTTGCTTTTCAAAGCAACTCTACAGATGACATTAAAAGCGTTTCGAGCCGTACCATCTTTTTGAAGTCCGTAAACACTAAAGTAGAACAATGAAATTAGTGCCTTTGATCTCTGCGCAGTCGAAAGTCTTTGCAGTTTATTTTAATCTACTCGATACATTAAATTACCTGCAAACTACAGTACGCTTGTCTTCATTTTTTTTTCATAATGTATTAAAATACGGATTTGATTAACAGGGATGGGTCGCGGCGGCTGCATCGGCAGCTCCGAGGAACCCAGCCGCTCTGTCTTGTAACAATATGACTGGGAAAGAGCGCGGATCAAAGACCTTAATGGACAGAGATTTGCAATGCATGCATTATTAATATAACAGACAAATATATACGTTTATCTGGCTGATAATATCATCCAATGCTCAAAGGGAAGACGTTTTCTTTTTTTTTTATCTGCTTAACTAGCAAACTCTTATTCTTTTTGTTTTCTGCAGTCAGACCAAGTCAGACATTGGACCTGTCTGGATCCTGCTCATTTTAGGTACCAATACACATGGTCAGGTTTTAAATACATCAGATAGGGACTGCTCTGATATGGGTTACCTTGAAGTTGGTAAAGCAGCTTAGTATAAATTTTTTGCAAAAAACGTATCAACTAAAAACCCTGTATTTTACTTTTTCAGCAGCACTTGCTTTTCACTGAATTTTTTTTACAACACTGTATTTTTACACGCTTGACTGTTTTTTTTTGTGATTCAGTCTTTTGGTGGTGTGAACACTGTCCTACAGACGTGTTTACTGTGTGCATGGTTCATTAGTTTTTGTCTTATTCTGTCTGATGTTGGTGTATTTTATACCTTCACAATGATGAGATAAGTGCAAAAATGTGCAAAGTTCCTTTTGTTGTACTTATTATCTGGTCTGTTGAAGCCAAAATGCAATTTGAGGGTTAAAAAGAGTTTGTTAGTAGAAGATGACTGTTAAAACCAAGCACAGGCGATCGCTCGGAGCACCCTTTCCATGGCAAAACAGTTCACTGCAACTTTCCACTTACTTGTTTTCCAGTTATCTCTGTCCTACCTCTCCTTAATCAGAAGACTCTACTTTATCCTCTTCATAACCAAGGATGTATCTACATATCCTAAGTCGTGTCACTGACTTTGATGTGAGCTCACGAGCTGAGCTTACATCATTTACCGCATACGTCTGCTGATCTGATCAGCCGACATGTGCAGCTTACAGATGCGGATGGATCGGAGATCAGCCCAACCTGTTAACAACTTAGATTGCGCTATCAAACTTTGACAGTGTGATCTAAATTGTGCCAGCGGAGAATGTGCTATTCCCCATCGCTTTTGGCGATCCCGTGACGCAATCACAGTGCACCGAAAGGTTGTCATGATAGCCGGGGGTCATCCTATGACCCCCTGTTGCTGTGATGACGTAATTCCTGGGAATATTGAGTGCCGGCATTCCCAGATCATCAGCATTTCTGCAGTATAGAGGGATGCTGAAGCAATGCTCTGAACAGCAGACGTGAGCAGACATCGCAGGCATCAAGCCCCTTAAAGGTAACCTGTCATGTCCTTTCTTGTTAATAAACCACCCCCAATGTTATTTAGATCATGTACTGTTCATAAGTAACATGTGTTTTGTTTTTTTGTAAATCAATGTATTTATTTTGACAAAGCACTTTAGATACTTAGATGTTTTTATTAGCTACCTGCTTAAACAGTCAAGCAGTAATCCGGGCAGGAAGCGGACATGTCAATCAACTGCAGACAGCAGAAATTCATCGAATGCTGTAGGACCTGTGGTGATGTCACAACCATGTGACTATAATGGACGGAGCCAAGTCTACATAGTCCTTAATGCAAGTCTGCTTAGCTCCGCCCTTAAAGATCATATGGTTATGACATCACACAGGTCCTCCTAGACAGCATTGTTTGCAGTTGATTGATAGGTCTGCTAACCGCCCTGATGACTGTATGACTGTTTGGGCAGCTAGCTAATGAAAACTTTTAAGTATACAAAGTGCTTTTTTGGAATAAATACAATAATTAAAAAACAGTTTAGTAATGCACAATACATGATCTAAGTTTATCTGAAGTTAAAAAAAAGTTTTTTAAAATCTGATCAAATAAAAAAAACTTGAAAGTTGAAACCACTCTCCTTTTGCCCCATGGAAAAGAAAGCTGTATGTAAAAAAAAAATTTTAAAAAAATACACATATTTGGTATTGCCATGTTCAGAAATGCCGGATCAATCAAAATATAAAATAAATTATTGTGATCATAAAAAAGCATAGTGAGAAAAAAAAATCCCCAGAATAACATTGTTTTGGTCATCACAACGCAACAATAAAATGCAGTAACAGGCGATCAAGACATCACATCTACCCAAAAATTGTACTATTAAATAAGCCAAACATCCCCAGATCCCGAAAAGTGAGAAGGCTATGGGTGTCATAAAATGGTGACAAAAGTGCAATCCTTTTTTAATTTTTCTTAATTTTTTTTTTACGAAATGTTACAAATTTATTTCAGCATTTAAGTAAAAGCATACATGTTTAGTATCTGGTATCTACAAGCTTGTACCGACTGGAGACATCATACTGACATGTCAGTTTTATCATGTATATGGTAAAATTAATGTCATCATTCAAAATTACTACTCGTTTTGCAAAAAACATGCTCTCATATAGTTATATTGATGGAAAAATATAACAGTTATGGCGCTTGGAAGAAGGGGAGGAAAAAATGAATACAAAAAAATGAAAATTGCCTAGGGGTGTAAGCAGGGGTGCATGAAGGCCCCCTGCTGCCTGAGCTGCGAGTGAGGAGCGGGGGTGGGGGTGCTGTCAGCATGTCAGCCACGGGTGAGGAGTGGGGGGGGGTGCTGTCGGCGGCGGCTGCAAGTATGGCTTGACAGGGGGCAGGGTTGCTGCACCTGCCGCCCTGCGGCAGCCGACTTCCACATAGACACATAATGTGCTGAGTGTAGCAGCAGGCACTGCCCCCTTCAGCACTGCCGCTCCCCCTGAGCCTAAGGCTGCCTTCACATTTGCGGACCCCTCCGCAGCGCTCTGCGGAGGGGATCCGCAATGTGACCGCAGCACCGCAAGCCCCTCTCTTTATAATGGGAGTGCACGGTGCTGCGCTTGACTGCGCATGACCGTGCGCACCCATTCACTGCCATATGTGATCTGTACGCAGGCGGATGCCTGCGCACAGATCACCCAGTCTCGTCCGCACCACGAACGCGACATGTTGCATTTCTGGTGAGGACGAGACTGTGTGAGGTGTACGCAGGCATCCGCCTGCGTACAGATCACATATGGAAGTGAATGGGTGCGCACGGTCATGCGCAGTCAAGCGCAGCACCGTGCGCTCCCAATATAAAGATAGGGGCTTGCGGTGCTGCGGTCACATTGTGGATCCCCTCCGCAGAACGCTGCGGAGGGTCCGCATATGTGAAGACAGCCTAAGGTCTCACATTGTCCAATGGAGAGTGCGGCCCTGGGTGTAGGGGTTAAAGGAGCCAATAGAGGGTACATATAGATAGGTTAAAAGGTGCAGTTAACTTTGACTTGGTTTGAATAGTCGTTTGGTGCTCACAACTTCCCTGTTCACCAAGGATTCACACTTAATCTTCCTCTCAGTATTTTCTTTTTCTGATCCCTTTACTGAAACTTCTAGACCCCATCAGACGGCAGCAGGTGTAGCAGCCAGGACCATTTTGTTCTCCCCAGTATTAGCATTGTGCTCGATCAGCAGAACCTTGTAAGGTTTGCTTCTGCTCAACTGTGTTTTATTGAGATCTAGGGCACAAAGCGGCATGATCGTGAAGGAAAATCTGATTGATGATGTCATCAAGTTTTTCTCTGTGATGTCAAAGGGGAGTAAAATTGGATGTGCACAACATGAACGTCAAGGAGAAAACTTTTCTAACTCATTTTTAATACTCCAAACCATCATAATTACACAAAATACTGTGAATTTACAAATACTCGATTAAAAATATCCTTGTGTTTTGTGCCAATAGCTCTAACGTTGACCTATGTTCCTACAACTGTGTTTAATCTGATACTGTCGGCAAAAGTCTCTGGTTTTTGCTATGTAATCTGAGAGCACTAAATAGGAAGTGGGAAAAGTGACCCTGATTCCAGTGATGTGTCACTTACTAGGCTGTATTTTGCTGTTTCAGTAAAAATCATAGTCTGGGGAATAGGTACGGTATTTCTCCACACCTCATCTCAGCCTCTCATACAGCCAGATCAGAATCCCACACACAGCACTGATGAGGGGCCATCACCCCGAAAGGCAGCATCTGCAGTTTGGGGTTCTGATCTGGCACAAATTCTGAGTCATATTAAAAGGCTTGTTAAAGAGTCAATTATGACTTTTTGAATTGCTACCTTTACTAGGTGGCATTAGAGTTTGTCTTCTTCCTCATTGAAGTGACAATTTGCATAAGTAAAAATCATAGTTTTATCAACAGAGAATTATCACTACAAGACTAGCTGCCTTGTGTGTCCTGGTCCAATCCTGCCTTCAGAAATAATTAGCAGCTACATTGTATACAGAACGCTGCCAATCAGGAATGTGGGAAGTTATAGAGAGCTCAGCTTTTTGAGGTCTGCTAGATCTACAACACTGTGAATCTATCACAACTGCTGCACCCAGTAAACCAGGGGCCTCAAATTTGGTGGAAAATATGGGCCGAACATAGAAAAAATAGAATTTGGGTAGGCCCCATCATTTACAATACAGTGATACCAGATCTTTCTTTCTATGCACCTTTCAATCATTTCTTTTGGTTAACATTTTTGGTATATTTACTGTATTCTTTTTAAAGGACATTCAACATATGGGTTATAGCATAGCTTTATAGCTCATCACAGATATGGCGATAAAAAATATGGACTTTTTTGTTTACTTTAATTTGTATCTAAAACAGCATTTATAGTGACAAAAAAAAGTATTCTTTATTTTGATTATTTTTTTACATCTTTACAATTTCTTTTCCCCCAATTGGGCACATACAGTAATATTACAATTTTAATACATTACAAATAGCACCATATATTAATTCTGGCCATCATTTTGTAGTAATGTCCCCTTCCTGGTCCCTTTCTTGTAGTAATATCCCCATCCTGGGCTCCTCCTTGTAGTAATGTCTCCATCCTAATCCCCTTCTTGTAGTCATGTCCCCATTCTGGCCCCCTTCTTGTAGTAATGACCCCCATCTTGGTCCCCTTCCTGTACTAATGTCCCCATCCTGATTATCTTCTTGTAGTAATGTCCCCTTCCTGGTCTCCTTCTTGTAGTAATGTCCCCTTCCTGGTCTCCTTCTTGTAGTAATGTCCCCTTCCTGGTCTCCTTCTTGTAATAATGCCCCCATCCTGGTCCCCTTCTTGTAGTAATGACCCCATCTTGGTCCCCTTCTTGTAGTAATGTCCCCATCCTTGTCATTCTTGTAGTAATATCCCCACACAGGTCTCCTTTTTGTAGTCCTGTCCCCATGCTGGTCCACTTCTTGTAGTTATGTCCCCATGCTGGTCCCCTTGTAGTAATATCCCCATCTTGCCCCCCTTCTTGTAGTATTGGTGCCGTCCTTATCCCCATCCTGTAGTGATGTCTCCTATTGTGCATTTTTCCCATACACAAAAAAAAAAAGATTCTTCTCTTCTGTCCTCGGATTTCTCTTTTTCACCCCATGTGGTCTACAGACACCTTGATGATTGCATCTGGTCAAAACCAGACGTTGGTCAATCAGACGCCAGTAGCTGAAATTGGTGTGCCAGAGCAGCAGCGTATGACATAACTGTCATGCACCGCCATGCAAGCAAGCCAATGTCAGCTGCTGGCCTCTGAGGCTGGAATTGGCATTGTGATTCAGAGAGCTTATCTCTATGCGGCAATACATTAAAAGTGAATGAGAACACACTCAACTGAAGTAAACTAAAGGACACACACTCAACTAAAGAAAAGTGCTGGCATCAGCGCCCCCCTGAACTGGGACGTGATCATCAAGGGGTTGACGGTGCCTGCAGGCCAAATGAAGCATTCTCATGGGTCACAGATTGACCAGGGGCCACGTATTTGAAATTCCTGCTACTAAGTGCTACATCGCTGGAATTAGGGTTTCTGTCTCTACATTATGCTGCTCTCAGATTACATAGCAAAAAACATGCTGTTAGATGCGTTTAACAGACTGGACACTGGCAACCAGATTTCCATTTAGGAGACTGGAAATTGGCGGTGCAAGGGGCATAGTATGAAAACAGTTTGATGCGATTCATCTTCAAGTGATTGCAAAAATGGACTACACACAGATGTATAGAGTATATAGCTATAGAGAGACAGCATAGATCAGCATAATGTGTACAAACAAAATGGTAGGCCGTTTTTAGCCATGATTATAGTATTTATTAGCTTAGGTACTAATCTACTGTGATCTCTGTTGATGGCAAAAACTAACTGTCAATTGCATTAGGAAAAGTCATTATAGTTAATGGCGGTCTATGCAGCCACCCAAAAACCAGGCAAGTGAAGAGGGCTGAAGACTAGTGCCACTACCACTTTGTTCATCATGTTCACATTGTCCAGCAACTGGACATTGGTGGCATATCCTACCAATATGCCACCAATCTTAAAATGCTGTGTAATTTTCAGTTGAGTTGATTTGTAACGATGTCTACCGAAGTAGAGAAAATCAACCGCTTGTCCGATTGATGGCCGGTTACCCACCTCAGGCCAATAACCAGCTTTACTGCTTCTCTGAGTGACGTTCATGGACATTTACAGCGTCTTCATATTAACCTTTGAACTTATTGCCCTTATTTATGGACGGAGGTCAGGTGAACCCATTTATTAATGCCCTTGGAGCCGGCAATGAGACACCCTCACGGTGCGCCTCACTCATCATTAACTTATTATTAAATCATGAAACTTGTGTTTTGTATCCTTCCCTTTTCATAAAACCATTTAAAAAAGGTCAATAGGTTTAAAAAGGGGAAAACGTAACCACAAAAGTGTCAACCCAATGGTTTATTGCAGCGCTCTCATTTGATTGTGTATTTGACATTGCGTTTTAGAATTCATACTTACTAAAAGGAAACCGACCAAGAACACTTTGCCAGGTTGTGACTAGCTGCTTATTGATTCTGATGTGCTCTGATCCACATCATCTCATATACAATAAGCCATTTACAGTGTTTCTTTGTGCAATGAGCTATGGGCTGAAAGGCTCAGACTTCAGCTCTATTGTAGAATCTGTAATGAAATGGTTCATCGGTAGACAATAATATAATGATGAGAAGACGCTAGGACACAAGTGTCAATACTGCAAAATTACATGGATGCTGAGGAAAAATTAGCTTCTCTACCCGCAGAATTTGCAAAAGAAAACTTTATGACATCTATATAGTATATATGGTACTTTATGACAACACATAAGTGGATAAAACTTACTTGTTAAATGCTTATACAGTACATATACAATACTGTGAAAACATTTTAGGTAGATGTGGAAAACATACTGAAAAGGAAGAATTCTTTCAAGTATAGAAGCCTTAAAAAATGTTATTATCAGCTAACAAAATGCAAAGTGAATGAACAGAGGTTGCTCCAAACATCTTGGAGAACTAATCACAGATCTACCGTACGTATTAGGCTTGTGCAAATCCTTCTTTCTTAAGTAATCTCAGACAGACTCGATGACTGTGGCGTATCATGACTTCAATGACCCCTTGTTCTTCTATCATGTCACAGGTCATAACTATGTAAAGGCTGTGAACAGCCATAAGGTAGTTATACTGCATCAGCAAGGAGTTTCCCAGGTGCAAATATTTCGAAGCAGACTGGGATTTCAAGATTTGCTGTTCAAGCTTTTTTGAAGAAGGTCCATGAAATGGCCAACGTTGAGGACTGTAGACACAGTGGTTGGCCAAATTTTACCAGGATCATCTTTTTAGCAATGAACAACTCAAGAGAAATTTTCCCAAAGAAGTTTAAGTTGTTTGTGCAAAGTTTTGATATTATCCCCTATCCAAAGAGCACATTGACGATTAGGAAGGACTGACTTCCGGGACCCCCACAAACCCTAGAATGGCGAACTGCAGGACTCTGTGTGAATAGAGTGATGGCAGGACATGCACATTGTGACGAAATGGTCTCCTTCAATGTAGAACATATGATGATTTCTTATGTAACCTAGACTGTATGGCATTTTGTTGCAACTTGGAATATGCCACTCATGGGTCCGCAAGTCTGAAGCCAGCCTTAATCCTACTAACATTCCATTGTATGGCTATGTCAATCAGTGTGTGCGGCACCCTTGCCAGGACTGCAATACTATTAGAGATGTTATATGTGAACCTTGAGCTCCAGCCAATAAGAATACAGTCTTATTCCACCAATCGTGACGTCCCCAATATCCTACAGTGAGGGCTGAGGGTACTGTATATAAGGAGGACTGTTCATTTACTACGGAGAGTTAGATTTTGTCTAGTGCCCTCATTCTAGGAATTTCGGTCCCAGCTAGAGTGGCACTGGACTTGAAAAAAGCCGGTTATTTTGGATCTTCAGGTTCATTTGGCAAGCCATAACCCAAGGCCTAGGCATTCCGGTGCTGACCAAGGGGATCAGAACCTGGATTATAACACCACAAGGACTTCAGCATCGAATTATCGAATTTGGCTGCGATGACAAAGACTGCATAAGGAACCCACGCAGGTTGGGACAATCCAGTCACCTGGCTACAGACTTTGCTGTGCTATATTCAAATCCCTGGTGAGCCAGCGGAAGGGTGAGACTCTGTTGCCTGTTACATTGTTGTGTTTTGCTGGTTATGTGTTATAGGCTGTTAACTGTTTCGGGAATCAATAAAGCCTTAATATTGTGGTTCCCTCACCCTGTGTTGCCTGAGTACTGTTCCGCCCACGGTTAAGGAGCTCGGGCATTCAGTTGAGGATGAGCCCTGGTCCACGTTGTCTTTGTAAAGGTGGCTGGGCCAGCGGATGAGAGCACCCACTGACCCCCGAGTCTCCACACACACAACAACTTTATTCATTCTCAAGGTGACTGATGTATAAAGCAGAGTACAGCGTTGGCCATCTCTAGCAGTCCCATATAGACTGTTCAACATCTGCTACTTTCAAATAAAGTTCTTCAGAACACCATTTACAGGAATGATGGATGGGGGTCTTAGCCCCCAGTGATCTGGGAGTTATTCTCTACCTTGTGGGTTAACTCAAAATTTGTCACAAACCCTTTAATGCAAGGGTCCCCAACCTGTTGCTCGGGAGCCACATGTGGTTTGTGGGCCTGTGATGTCTGGCTCACAGCTGTCCTCCAGCTTGGTGCACAAGCCCCAACATCTAGCAAACAGCTATGAAGAGAAGGTCTCCAGAAGGTGACTTGAGTGTAGACCCTCAAAGATCAGTTCTGGATTTGGGTAAGGTAAAAATCCCTGGACCTGCCCTAATGCGATTTTTGTGGAAAAGCTTTGGCTATCATTATAACAGCAATGGGGCTCTGGGTATCACTACTGTAAAAGTACCAAGAGCTGAATGTGGCTCGCGACCCTCTGTTAGAGCTGAATGTGGCTCCAGACCTTCTCTCAGAGCTGGATGTGGCTCGCAACACTCTCTCAAAGCTGGATGTAGCTGGCAACCCTCTCTCAAAGTTAAATGTGGCTTGCAACCCTTTGTTAGAGATGGATGTGGCTCACAACCCTCTCAGAGCTGGATGTGACTTGCAACACTCTCTCAAAGCTGGATGTGGTTGGCCCTCTTTCAAAACTTAATGTGGCTTGCGGCCCTTTGTCAGAGATGGATGTGGCTCGCAACCCTCTCTCACAGCTGAATGTGGCTCATGACACTCTCACAGAGCTGGATGTACAAATATCTCAAGGGCTGTCACACTGTAGAGGGATCAGCTTTATTCTCATTTGCACAAGGAAAGACTAGAAGCAATGGGATGAAACTGAATGGGACGAGACACAGATTAGACATCAGAAAAAACTTTTTTACAGTGAGGATGATCAAGGAGTGGAACAGGCTGCCATAAGAGGTGGTAAGCTTTTCTTTAATGGAAGTCTTCAAACAGAGGCTGGAAAGACATCTGTCTGGGATTATTCAGTGAATCCTGCTTTGAGCAGGGGTGGAACCAAATGACCCAAGAGGTCCCTTCCAGCTTTTCGGTTCTATGCTTTTATGTGGCTTATGACACTCTCTCAAAGCTGTATGTGGCTCACAACCCTCTCACAGAGCTGGATGTGGCTTGACTCTTTCATTGCTAAATATGGACCATGACCCTCAAAGCTGGATTTGTCTCGCGACCCTCTCTCTGAGCTGAATGTGGCGGGCGAACCTCTCTCAGTACTGTATGTGACTTCTGATCCTTTTATTGCTGAATATGGCTGGTGCTGTCTCAGAGCTGGATGCGGTTGGTGACCCTCTCAAGGACTGAATGTGGCTCTCGAGGTGAGAAAGGTTGGGGACCTCCGCTTTAAAAAAATCATTCAAAAAGACAGGAGAACACGGCCGCAATAAGCCACCTTGTAGGTCCGTTAGTCTATGTAAGGAGTTAAAAAGGCTACAGGCATAGCAAAATATATTTTAATGCCTCCCATTAAAAACATCTGTCGGATTTCACAGCCAAAGCAAAGCACCAAGGGCTTAGCAACGTCACTGGGCAGCCAAAAAACCGAGCTTGACAGGTTGCTGTTTGTTTGTAGAGAGATACCATTAAAACTGATTGCCTCATAACGGAGAATTAATAAGGAAGGCTGAAGCTGGTAAAAGGCTACCGTGAAACCTTAATACAACTGACAGTAAGTATAATATACGCCAGTTTGTATTAAGATGTTATTGCCCTGTTTCAGTCCTAATCGCCAATTATGACTCTATTAGTCCTGCTTGGCAGTTCATCTGCTCCGGCATCAGCTGAGGGGGAATCGGAGACGGACCTCTGCTCCTTATGTTTCCGCTCCGCTGAACACTCAGTGCTGAGCCTGTCATGTCTCAAGACACTAAGGAGGGAAGGCAGTGTCTTTCTCCGAGCTTGCTACACCTGACCTTACAACAATTTACTAAAGGAAATACCTGGCTAATGGCAAAGCAAAAAAGCAAGTGCGCTCTTCTGTTACGTTCGCAACGGGCGCTGCAAATTAGACGCAACAGGATAAATCTAAAGCCAGCTCGCTAGACACTTCATTAAATCACTACTCCCTTGCCTTGTAGAGCACTAATAGAATCACAGCCCTCGTTAGCTGCTGAATAAAAGATCAATCACATCTCTGAGAGCTCCGGCGAGCGGCTTCCAGGAGGAAGACAGAGAGGAAAAATACATATTTAGGATCATAAGTAAGATTCTGAATGGCCTCTCTGCAAGTTGTTTAAATTACCCTTTTCCACAACTGACTCGGGCGAATACTCGGAGGAACTTGTTAAGTCGGCTCTCAGAAGCTGCATTTTAATATATGACTACTGGTTCCTGGTCAAAAGTTCATAATGTGCATATGTAAAAAGGCACTAAATTGCCTGTGGGCGAAATCCAGAGGAGTTTAATTGCAGCAAAATGCTGAAAATGGTCTGCAGAGGGTCTTTGGGCTGGAAGATGGCAAGCGCTGGCTGATTGAGCTACAGAACATAAAATCTGCACAACTGTATTTCTTTAAGAGCTAGCGGCTTTACTAGCACACAGCTGTCATATGCCACATGTATGCGAAGTAGGGATGGAAATACGAGGGGCCTGCGCATTCTATTCCTTTCTCATAAATAAACCTGCAAGAACTGCTTGGCACAGCCTATAAATTTACACCGAGAGGGGAAAGAATTACAGCTGCTGTAAATTTTAGGTTTTTTTTTGCTCAGGCAACACAGCGCACAGGTTGTGTAAAGTGAGAGGACGACGATTACGGGGAGACGAAAGGAACATACATGTATATGTTATACCAGGGGAGAACGACCATCAATCTCCAAGATGAGAGCTAGGCCTCGTTCAGACAGAGCCGCCATTATTGGCAGTCTGCCAGTGCATATGGATGATTTTTCCATACCAGTCGACGGCCTGCATGGAAAAAATGGCAGCTTGCATTACTTTGGTCTGTTACGGATCAGATTGATGCATGGAATGTAAAGTAGGCTTTGCCACCATTCCATATTCAGGAAGGCCTTGTATTTAGTCTCATCTGCAATTTGCTGTCGCAACTAACCCAATTTTCAGTCTGGCCATCTGAACCGGCTTCATATGTAGAGATTATCGAAATGCCAGACGGAAAATTAGCCAACCCAAAGATGGTACAAAGAGTACTACACACTGGTGTGGAAAGTCTACTTGGATGGATGTTCAGCAGATTTTTTTTTTGTCCAGAGTTGTGAAAAAGTCTTTGCGCATTATGGTATAAGTAAAGGAGAAGATTTTTTTTTTTAAACTTGTGGAATTTACTAATTTAGCAAAATGTATAATATTTACAAAGAGAGAAATCGCTGGAGAATGACATCATGGTAGGAAGAATAGAAAGAACGAGGTGAAAAAGAAAATCAGGAAACTGATGACTTGTCACAAGATAATGGTGGAGAATACGCTGTTAAATCTAATTAGGCTTGGAGAAGACCCTGGTAGACCTATCTGAGCTTGGAGAAGACCCTAGTGGACCTATCTAGGCTCACGCAAGATTGATCTTCTTTTAGAGTATTTGTCCATCAAGGCGCCATGGCTCCAGATCTCGCTAAAGGCCAATAAATAATAATAATAATAATAATCAACCATTGATTTAATCTCTTGTGGTTTGTTCTCCTGTGGTTTAGTTGCCCGTGGTTTGGTCCCCTGTGGTTTAGTCCCTCGTGGTTTGGTCCCCCATGGTTTGTTCTATTGTAGTTTGGTCAATTGAGGCCCACGGTTAGAAAATGTTCACATGTGGCTTTTTAAATATGTTTTTCAGCTCGAAAAATTAAAGCTTTAGCCAGAAAACTAACAGAACAAAAGGGTGCTTTTAGTGCATTTGTTTTTTTTTGTGACTAGCCATTTTGATCTTAATGAAGTAAAACTACAGTATTAATGCTGAAAGAAAAAACAGATTTAAGTTAAACAATGCAAAGTGTGAATGAAATATTAGAAAGCTTTTTTTTTCTGCTTGTTAAAATGTAGCATTTTTTTAACAGGAAAAAACCCACACCAAACATGATGTGTGAACAAGCCCATAGGAGTGGTCCTAAATGGATGGTGCTTCTTGATCCGCGCACACTGCCAAAAAATGAACCACAACAGAATCCACGAGGTGAAAGTAATGGCGCCTTTATTCTCTACATGTTTCGGAGCACTTCCTCGCTCCTTCGTCAAGAGAACCACCACGCATGAAAGTGCTATGAAACGCGTAGAGAATAAAGGCACCATTACTTCGTGGATTCTGGCGTGGTTCGTTTTTTGGCAGTGTGCGTGGGAGAAGAAGCACCGTCCATTTTGGATCATTACTATAGCCACAGTGATTTCGTGCTGTGTGGGTCCAGCGGCAACTGCAACACGTGCATATACTGGTTGTGGGTATCACAACCTTACAAGGTGAGCAGCCATATTAGCTTCACTTGCACACCTTATCATTGAGATAAGGCACCATTTGCGCTTTTGCTCCCCTTGTTTTCTTTAGTTCCAAGCCCATAGGTGGGAATGCTTGCGGATTAAACCTTTAAATTTGCAATGCAGAAAATATTTTACAAGTGTCATCGACATCAAATATCCATATCTGAGGTCTTTGCTTTTTTCTTTTTCCCGCTGATCCCTTAAGTGTCTTCCTAATCATGGATAAAT
Source organism: Allobates femoralis (assembly GCA_033576535.1). NCBI lineage: Eukaryota > Metazoa > Chordata > Amphibia > Anura > Aromobatidae > Allobates > Allobates femoralis. The sequence goes on from JARQOC010000010.1 coordinate 89,743,680, forward strand.
GTAAGAAGAGACCGGCAAAAGCCTCATTCAGACGACCATTTTTTAACTCCTTGTCCCTATTTCATCAGTGTGCCAGATCCGATTTTCATCTATGTTTGGTCTGTGTGTATATTTATACTATCAGTGTGACATCCGTTCTTCTTGTAGGAAAAAATAGAAAAACAAACAATGTTGGCATGGGCCTCTTATAACTATGCTCCTTAGCTATAAAATCACCATATTTGTCAAAATCTATGAAAAAAATCTAGAAAGAAGAGACCATTAAAGAGTCATTTAAGGTATTGCAGACTTGTACCGCACACGCTGAGGAGGAGCGCAATTAAAGAAATGTGAACCGTGCATTTAGTCTGAAAGCCTAGAAGATTCATAGAAAAACTGCATAATAAGCACACGAGTGGCAGATAGATGTATAAATCCGTAAAGGTATATTGCCAGCTGCCTGGTATGTGGGTCATGAGGACGCATAGCTGGTAACGATGAGCAAAAAATAACAGGATGAAGTGAACACTCTGTACGAATGGAGAAGGCAACGAAGGCAGTTTGACAAAATTTAATAGCCTTTATTCAAAGCTAACCAGCTTTAAGAAAAATATATGCCCCCATTTTTGTTTCATGCTTTAAAGGGATAATACCAGGATTAAACATTGCTGAACTCCATCTATGTTCAAACATACCCTCATTCTACTTGCTGTCTGGGATGCTAAGAGCTAAATGCCCACATGGTCTATTGTTGAAGGTTAAAATCAGTGCAGCATTATGTTGGGTCGGAGACACTGATTCCAGCAATGTGTCACTTACACGTATGTGTGTTTTTGGTTCAATAAAATCAGTGTTTTATCAGCAGGAGATTATCATTATAGGTATAGCTGGCTCATGCCTCCAAGTTCAATCATGCACCTCCAAAGGATTAACAGCTCACTGTTACTATACAATGTACACAGGAAGCTGCCAATCAGTGATGTGGATGGAGTTATACAGAGCACAGCATTCAGAGTATTGCTAGATCTGCAGCAAAGAAATCTGTCAATGTGTAGTGCATGACTTCAGCACTCAGTAAACTTAAAAATAAATCACTGGAATCAGGGTCTCAGGGCCTACTGACAGATTTCCTTTAAGAAAAGCCATCAATACATAAAGAGGGTATCCATATTTTTGATATTTATGGCATATTCACAAGACCAAAGGTTTTTTGAAGAATGAGGATCCATCACCAGACCTTCCGGTTGAGATCAGCCAGTAGCCAGAAAATAAATAGAGCGATAGGAGAGAAGCGGTAACAGTCCAGGAGGATTGCGACTAGCTCACCAGGAGGATCATAGGTTGCGATAGCCCTATTCTTCTGTGGAGGTGATTGACCAAATTATTACAACATCCATCCGTAATGGTCCCAGAGGTGGAAGCCATGCCTGTTAGACATTTAGGGCATATTAAATATAGGGAAATGATGGTGGCCTAAAGCAGTGATATTCAACACCAGTCCTCAAGGCCTCCTTATAAGTCATGTTTTCAGGATTTGTTTAGTATAAAAAATTAAAAGCAAGGCATCAGAAATTACCACCATTTCTCTCTGCATGGTATCCACAAGTCTTGACTTGTTTGGGGACCTTGAGAACTGGAGTGGAGAAACCAGGGTTGTGGAGTCAGTATGCCAAACCTCTGACTCCAACTCCAACTCTGACTCTACCGAAAAATGGACATTGACTTCACATCCCTGGTGGGCTGTCAGTAAGCCAAACCTCCGGCTTCAACTCCAACTCCTCAATTTCCCTGAATCCCTCATACTCCAACAAAATGAACACCGATTCGGACTCCATAACCCTGGGAGAAACACTGGACAAAAGCATCTCACTTCAACAATAAGCAAACAATGAGGACGATAAAGATTATGATGGCCACCACATGCATGCATGAACCCATATACTTTCCATGCATCCCAGATCAAGCATCGCTAGTCCAAATTCCATATGCCAATCTACTGTTCTGGTTTTCCCAGTCCTACTCCAAGTGGGGTTGACAGAACGAAGGTTCTAGAGAAGTCTATGGTGAAGGAAAGTTTAGACTCGTGTGAAACTATGCGGTGGTCAGTGGGGAGAATTGTAGGTATTAAATGGCCAAAAAATGCTGATAAATATTTGGCGATAGATGGTTTAATAAAATCAAAATACTGCATAAAACGCCAAATTGTGTATTTTGAGATAACCGTGTCATATGATGACTTGTGTTACCATAATTTTTCATTGTACCTTCACATCTACTGTGACTTTAGAAGGCACAATGGACATATGGGTGCTCCAAGAGCATAGGCCCCTAGATTTCCTTTTTTCCCTGTGAAGCTACTTTGTATTCCTATCATTAAACCTTCAGCCTAAAAAAGTGTGACGACGTAAGCCTCCGCCAAAGAAATTTAACAAACAGATCTCAGAACCAGTACAGCCAAGAAACAGATCGCATTTCCCCGCCACTTAAGAAGGTGTGTAAGAGTCAGAAGTGTATTTTTTTTCCAAGTTCAACTACACAATCCAGCTCCTAGTAAAAGCTTGCTTCACGCCGCAAACACTGCATTTTTTTTGCACACTGCACAATGAGGTAGGTTTATCCAGAACCAACACAAAACTGGCAAGCAACCTGTTCATTTCCATGCAGCGTAGGAGGAGGGGAGGAAGCCCTCGGCAGCAGACCTGTCATTTCCAGAGGCACAAAACTATGAACATACGGTTCACATTTTGGATTGGAAGTGGATCAGAGGTTGGAAAAATCTCCATTTGTCTCCAGAACAGTAAACGCACAATGTGCCCCAATGAGAGATCGCCAAGATTCTCTATGGACGGGAAGCCAGTATTTTAGCCTGCCAGGTATCAGTGGGATCTGTTTACATGGGGATGGTTTTTTTTGGGATTACCAATCAAAGCAATGGACTTAAATATTCAGGGATATCAGAGAACCAGAAGAGTCGTTATTTATTCCATACTCCGTCCACTGATTGCTGCTTGAATACTTTTCTTTATCGTTCTCCAAACCATCCCGTAAAACCTTGGTTCTTCTCTGGTTTATTGCTTACGTTTAGGACTAAGAAGGGTGGGTGCTCCTGTTATAATAATCTCACTAAAATGTGAACCTTTATTTACTGAAAGGGCCAGATTTTTCTTTCGAAGTGAGAATTCTAGGACGCCACCATGCAGTCTTCAACATTTGATATACTATATTTTCCTTGGATTGAACAAATAGGTTTTAGCAACAGCACTCTGAAAAGACAGAACTCTTCAGCTCAGGTTTCTTGGACAATCCGTCTGTTTACCCTTCCTTTTTTTTTGTGAAGTCAGAAGAGATTTCTCCCAAGTATTTCAAATAAATAAGATATCCAGCTGAACAAACATGATTTATTCGGTTAGACGACTATGGCTTCTTTTGGAAAATGTGCCTTTTTTTTCTAATGTAAATGATTAATAAGGAAGCAAACAGGGGGTCTTGATTGGTGCAACGGATCCTAGGAGGAGGTAAAATGGATGAATGAACTTAATATATAAGACACTCATTTAATTCCATGACCATCTTGTTTAAGCCCAAAGGGAACCATGAAATTTTCATCTGTTTTAAGGGGTTGTCCACATTTTGGGTCCCTTGTTTCTTAAACATTGTCCATATCCAATACTTAGTATCAGCCCTCAGTTCCCACCTATGTAGGAACCTCTTGTATGAAATCTATATGCCAGTAAAGACTTGAAATGAATGAAAACAAATTATGTCAAGGGCTAAATTAAAGGGATTACTCGATTATTTGACCTCTATGGACAAATTGAACATATTAAAAATATATACTTTTACATGTGTCGTAACCTTTACTCAAAAAAATAAGTATCAGGCTGCAATATATAATCCTTCATTCATTTTCAGACTTCCAGTTATCTAGTTTACAGCCTGAGGGACGGAAAATCCAAAATAAAGATTCTACTCCTTTATGTATGGAGCAGTTTCAGGCTTTTGGAAGTCACACCCTCATCAAGATTATAATGAACAAAGATCATTAATTAAAAAAAATAAATAAAGGAAAGAAATCTGAAACCCCTTTTATAGCGAGTCTGGTAGTAATTTAATAAGACGGCTACATAAATTGAATTTCTTTGCAATGCCATATGAGGTGCCTCTGGTACAATTCCAACAAATCTTAAAAGCTACGTTCACACATTGCATTTTTTTAATGCAAATTAAAAACTGCTTTTTACAGCACCAGTAAAAGCTACGAGATTTCAGAAGTCTCATGCACACACAGTTTTTATACTGTCTGAAATGGATAAATGTTGCGTTTTTCAAACATCAGCATTTCAATTATTTCAGCGTCTTTGCAGAGGTTTTTTGACCCAAAGAAAGCAATAAGTGCGAAAAAGCTGCTATTAGATTTCATTGCATTTTGGGGGAAAAATATGCAGGCACAGGAGGATTTGAAATGTACTTACTTTTGTGAAAACACTGCTACAATGCATGCCCACAACACTGCTATAAAGTGTGCCCACAACACTGCCACAAAGTGTGCCCACAACACTGCCACAAAGTGTGCCCACAACACTGCCACAAAGTGTGCCCACAACACTGTCACAAAGTGTGCCCACAACACTGTCACAAAGTGTGCCCACAACACTGTCACAAAGTGTGCCCAACAATACAAAGTGTCACCAAAGTGTGCCCACAACACTGTCACAAAGTGTGCCCACAACACTGCCACAAAGCGTGCCCACAACACTGCCAGACAGTATGCCCACAATAGTGCCACAAAGCATGCCCACAATATTGCCCCATAGAATATGCCCACAACAGTGCCACAGAGTCTGCCCATAACACTGCCACAAAGCGTGCCCACAACACTGCCACAAAGCGTGCTCACAACACTGCAACAAAGCATGCCCACAACCCTGCCGCAAAGCATGCCCACAACCCTGCCACAAAGCATGCCCACAACACTGCCATAAAGCATGCCCACAACACTGCCACAAAGCATGCCCACAACACTGCAACAAAGCGTGCCCACAACACTGCCACAAAGTGTGCCCACAACACTGCCACAAAGCGTGCCCACAACACTGCCACAAAGCGTGCTCATAACACTGCAACAAAGCGTGTCCATAACACTGCCACAGCGTATGCCCACAATAGTTCCACAAAGAATGCCCACAACACTGCCAAAGTATGCCCATAACACTATCACAAATCATGTCCATAAGAGTGCCATAAAGCGTGACCACAGTACTGGAACAAAGCCTGCCCACAACATTGGTGAAAAGCCTGCCCACAAGACTGCAACACAGCAAGGCTAGAAAACTGTCACAACGTATGCCCACAATAGTCGCAGAAGTCAATACACTGTTTTCTGACTTGTTTTTATTCTTTTGCTTGAACAGTAGGCAATCCTCTCACCATAAGAAAGCAAAAAAAAATATAGCATGTAAAAAATATTAACAAATCATTGAAGAAAAATAAAAGGCTTACGGTACTATAATAGAATTTTTTTGTAAACCGTTTCAAGATTTCCGTAGAAAATTATATTATTCAAACCCTTATAGTGACTATAAAGAATACAACACCGGTTCAGGTCCTCCGACCACACTGGTTCTATATTTTCACAGTCTGAAAAGAGTCATAAGCTCCAAGTTGGCATCCACCCACACAGCCTTAGCGTGTACTTGATGCCGACGCTAAAACCACAGCACCATAAATCACTTGCACACCATGTGGTATTACTGCAGTCATCTTGATACATCGCCTTCAGTGAAAATTTAACATTTGGGGTCAATGAGGAATCAGGATGCCTATCAATCAAGAGGAGCATTTGAGGAAATTTCATTAATGATATCTCTGGGATAGTTTATATAGAAAGAAATACACAAGGCTAAGTTTAATAGCATCATCATCTGCATTAACTTTCATACATGGGAATATTTGAGCTAGAAATACATTTTACTAATGTCGCTCTAAGCTGCTGAAGGGAGTGTGCCATCAGTCCTGAATATTAAAAAATATATACTCATCTTTCATTTCAGTCATTGACGTCCCAATTGGATCTCCAAATAAAAAAAAAAAAAAAAGAAGAGCAACATAAACCAATAATCACATCTGTCCATCCGAAGTCATCTGTCCACCCTGGCTAGAGATAGGCAAACCTGTTTGGGGCTGGAATTTGGGTGATGTGTGTCCAAAGTGCAGGGGTATGCAGTGCTGTGCTCTGGTATGCTTGGTGCCTGGACCAGTGTGAGCTGTCTGTCGTGTGCGATATCAGCTCACACTAGGGGTAAAACCTTGAGTTTTCGGTTGTAGTGTGCAGTCCCTAAAAAACAAACAAAAAAAAAAGGATCCCCACCCTCCTGTCCCTGGAAGATTTTTTATTATGGCTGGCTGTATGTGGGCAGAGAGACGAACAGCCAATCAGTGACGGCTCAGGTCAAGTTTGGTCCCAAACAGCGCCACTGAACCCAAACATCCATGGGTTCAGTCGGCAACCAAGTCCACACCATGAAAGGTTCGCTCATCACTAATCCTGGCACAAAATTGTGCCAATAAAGCCATAACCAGGTGGTTGAGGGTCTAAATGTTCTCGTCATTTTCAGAGTTATATAGAGGGATCAGCACATTTCTTGTAAGTAATTGTTACTTCCCCTTGACATGGCATTTCCCAGTGAACTCCGCTGAACTAAGAGGACGGAACACATCGATGACCAACAAGTCTCATCGTGTTCTGACTTGGAGAAGGTAGTAGTTTACTTTGCAAGTCCGTAATACCAAATCTCGCATTTACTGAATTGAAACTGTAATTAGTTTTCAGACATATATATTGCAGTGAAGGAAAATCCAGATTTATCGAATGAAGGGGCTTGTCACTTGGAGCTCTGCTGCCTGTTCGTAATACTTATTGATTGAGGTCAATGGACATAGACCTCCACCGATCTATTGACATACTAGGCACTTCGACGTAAAGGTGACATCTAAAAAAAAAAAAAGATCTAGCAAAAGATAATTCAATTCATGGCAATGTCAATACTAATGATCTATTCTTTATCCTGACAGTCCAATAGATAGACACTCTGGACTACAAGTAATCTTTCTACCAATCACATATAACTTTGGTGGCAAACCAAACAGGTATTTAGCCACTTCATTCTCTATACTTATAGTCCACAATGAGATCCCGATTCACATATAGAAGTAAAGGGAAAGGTAACCTGACAATTTCCTGGTACTTTATACTGTAACAGATATTGTTCACCAGCCACAATTTTTCTGTATGTCCTACAATGTTTCATTTATATACTCACTGAATGTATATCGAATGACAGTGGCTTCGTTCCTTACACAATATCTGTGTAGCTTTAGCTTTAACATACTACAATAAGTACCCTTCTTAAACCCACATGCCTCTCCATTTATAGGCATCCAAGAGGTGTTCCACTGTGGGCACACGTGCCCAAGTCCTGAATCAGCACAGGACCTATAGAAGGTATTGACTATGGTTCCTTATGTCACTCTCCCATAGTTTGGACCATCACTAGTACCAAGCGAACGACATTTTATTTTATAAGCTATTACGGTATATCCTTCTCTCTATTGCAAATTTCTCTTTTCGCCACTCTTTTATCTTCCTTTTTTCTCCTACCACATTCTTTCATTCCATTATTGACACCTCACACCCCAGGTTATCTATGCATCCCACCTTCACAAGGTAAAAACCACATCACAAAACACTCACAACCTAAGGGAATTCCCATCACACTCACCCGATACCTCACCGAGACACACGGCGCGTCAATCACTCCACACGTTAAGGGGCCTTTCACACTTGCGTTTTTTTCCTGATTTGGAAGATCAGGAAAACACCTGATTCTCACAGGATTAATTTTTTTTGCCCATTCTCTTTAATGATTTCAGGAGAGAACATGAAGATACAAGATTCTACCTGACAAAATTAAAGTGAATGTGCAAAATACAGTAAGAATCAGGTTTTACCTGATCTTCTAAATCAAGAAAAAAACGCAAGTGTGAAAGGCCTCTTAGATCACCGAAAAAGTGATTATTTGTTTGATTTTGTTTTTTGTAAATACTTTCTAATAGACTATCCTGAAGAAGACACAATGTAGCGTTGACACGTTGACTGATTGTCCTCACAAATGTAAAATAAAAACCACAGAAAAAGATACCACTTCTCAAGTTTCTCCTTTTTGAGCGTGCCAGGGATATAATTTTTTCTATATTGGATACAAATTTCCCTCGAGCACCCAACTGGTGGTCGAGCTAGACTATATAGCCTATTACATGAACTACATATGTACAGTCATGGCCAAAAGTTTTGAGAATGACACCAAAATTATATTTTCACATGTTCTGCTGCCCTCTGGTTTTTATTTGTGTTTGTCTGATGTTTATATCACATACAGAAATATAATTGCAATCATATTATGAGCACCAAAAGGTTATATTGACAGTTAGAATGAGTTAATGCAGCAAGTCAATATTTGCAGTGTTGACCCTTCTTCAGGACCTCTGCAATTCTCCCTGGCTGCTCTCAATCAACTTCTGGACCAAATCCTGACTGATAGCAGTCTATTCTTGCATAATCAATGCTTGCATTTTGCCAGAATTTGTTGGTTTTTGTTTGTCCACCCGTCTCTTGATGATTGACAACAAGTTCTCAATGGAATTAAGATCTGGGAAGTTTCCAGGCCATGGACCCAAAATCTCTATGTTTTGTTCCCTGAGCCATTTAGTTATCATCTTTACTTTATGGCAAGGTGCTCCATCATGCTGGAAAAGGCATTGTTGGGCGCCAAACTGCTCTTGGACGGTTGGGAGACGTTGCTCTTGGAGGACATTATGGTACCATTCTTTATTCATGGCTGTGTTTTTAGGCAAGACTGAGTGAGCCGATTCCCTTGGCTGAGAAGCAACCCCACACATGAATGGTTTCAGGATGCTTTACAGTTGGCATGAGACAAGACTGGTGGTAGCGCTCACCTCTTCTTCTCCAAATAAGCTGTTTCCCAGATGTCCCAAACAATCGAAAAGGGGATTCATCAGAGAAAATTACTTTACCCCAGTCCTCAGCAGTCCACTCCCTGTACCTTTTGCAGAATATCAGTCGGTCCCTGATGTTTTTTCTGGAGAGAAGTGGCTTCTTTACTGCCCTCCTTGAAACCAGGCCTTGCTCAAAGAGTCTCCGCCTCACAGTGCGTGCAGAAGCACTCACACCAGCCTGCTGCCATTCCTGAGCAAGCTCGGCACTGCTGGTAGTCTGATCCCGCAGCTGAAACAGTTTTAAGATACGGTCCTGGCGCTTGCTGGTCTTTCTTGGGCGCCCTGGAGCCTTTTTGACAACAATGGAAGCTCTCTCCTTGAAGTTCTTGATGATGCGATAGATTGTTGACTGAGATGCAATCTTTCTAGCTGCGATACTTTTCCCTGTTAGGCCATTTTTGTGCAGTTTAATGATGGCTGCACATGTTTCTTTAGAGATAAACATGGTTAACTGAAGAAAAACAATAATACCAAGCACCAGCCTCCTTTTAAAGTGTCCAGTGGTGTCATTCTTACTTAATCATGACTGATTGATCGCCAGCCCTGTCCTCATCAACACCCACACCTGTGTTAATGGAACAATCACTAAAACGATGTTAGCTGCTCCTTTTAAGGCAGGACTGCAATGATATTGAAATGTGTTTTGGAGGTTAAAGTTTATTTTCTAGGCAAATATTGACTTTGCAAGTAATTGCTGTTAAGCTGATCACTCTTTATGACATTCTGGAGTATATGCAAATTGCCATTAGAAAAACTGAAGCAGTAGACTTTGTTAAAATTAATATTTGTATCATTCTCAAAACGTTTGGTCATGACTGTACAATAAAATTTAGTATAAAAATGTAATCAATCAATATTCATACTTCAGTTGTCAACATTTTTGCAGAGTGGAAATTATAATTACGAAATATGACCGTTGATCAATTACATAATGTAGACTAAATTTTAATCTAGGCCTACATATGTGGTCCAGTCCAATGATGTCAGACACAGCTAATGAAGAACTTTAACAAGGATGTAAATTTGCGCTCACTGCTCATTTAACTTCCTGGCTAATCAAAAAATTTCCTAATGTCCATAGAACCCATTTTCAGGGGAGGATCAACCTTTCTTAAAATTTGACAGACATCATAAAAAATGTCATCATCTTTAGATGGCGATTTCCAATTATGAAAGTATGGAACCCCACTCCCCGGTTCGGTTGCCACAGGAACACCTGGAGCAGGTAAGGATTTCCACATTAGGTAAGCCCGCACACAACACATTCCACCCCAGACCTGAAGGGGGAGCACTCCTTGCCGACTTCAGGCAAGGTCCCCTATAAATTCAGGCCCAGGGGCAGAATTAGGCAGTTCAATACGGAGCCTTTTAGGCAGACATGCCTGAGTTGTGGTATTCTAGGTGTGCACCTACGGATATTTCAATCTTTACAAGAACCATTAAGGTGTTGTGCAGATAGTGATACAAGTTGGTACAGGAACCATGAGGGTGCAGGTGCAGTTGCAGTGTAGGTTTTATTCCCCCTTTATCTGTGTTGGAATATGTACGATCATAACAGCCAGATGGATCTTATTAAGTTACATTGGTGCCCACTAGGTTTACACACATTTTTCCGGTAAAAATGATGGAATCTGTGAAGAAGCCTTATGGCTCCAATGCAGATATGAATTTACTCTAAACTCTATAGTAATGCCCCTCTGTCAGCTGCAGCCTTCTTAGATTCTGTTCCCAAACAGTCCAATGGATCAAAAAATAGACGACCATGATCAAATAGTGATTTGAATACATATCACAGAGGGACTTTTTGAGTCTCCACAGCCTCTACCGCAGAACCCTTATGGCCATGGTTTGTAAAAGTAGTTGGCAAAAAAAAGCACATAAATCTAAGAAGCGCATTTTATAAATATATCGCCTAATGTCTGCATAGAGTTATGATAATGTAAAGTACAATTCATGTGGCGTCAGATTGTCTGTAAAGAAGAAGAGTCTACAGGTCTCTATAACAAATAGCTCAACGCCTGTTCTGCTGAGCCTTGTAATTAAGCTGTTCCTTCATTGTTTTCCAGTGGAACTATATGGCATCAGGCAGGTTTAATTGAGTCTTAAATGAAATACTGACAATATTGTGAGCAAAATAGCAAGCTATAAAAACGCCAAAACCGGCCTTCATATCATAAACCAAAGGACGTTCCTGCAGGACCCCTAATTCATTTCTACTGATCCAATATGCATTAAGGCATGACCAGCTCCTGTCAACATTTTCGATACACACCATCAGCTGTTAAATGAGGTGCTTGGATGGGAATACTCAGCAAATTATTTTGTTGCTTAACCATCGTACTACATTGAGAGTAGTTTTGTAATTATCTGCTACGGCCAAAAGGAAAAGGTTCTGGAAGTAAATATTCCGGTAGTGCATCGGAAACCCATGCCTGGATCAAACCATTTGGTGACACAAGTAATTTGGATAGAGAGGAATCATTCCTGTATCTCTAAATTCACAGGTAAGTAATCATCAGCACCTGCTAGATATTTTTCTAGGAATAGATATGTACAAGGGTGAAAATTAAAGTAAAGCATTCCATTGTAAAAGCCCACTTGTCATGACATTTAAAGAAAGCTTCCGAGAAAACACTCTTAGAAGAGTTCCCAACCGCTCCCAAAAAAGACTTATTATGGCTCTTCGGATTTACAAAAAAAAGTACCAAAGTTATCTCCAATAAGAATCCAAGGATTATTCCCTATCCATGAGATAAAGTATAATTGCTGATTTCTGGGGTACTGACCCCTACCCACCAGTAATTCTGAGATCAGGCTCTGGATTAGAGGAGTATATGCTCGACTTCCGCTCCATTTAATGTATATGGGACTGGTGGAAATAATCGAGTACAGAGCACAGTTATCTCTGGAAATCCCATACCCAAGAAATGAAGCGTGAGCAACTCTATCCATTCAAAAAGGGGCTTCAGAGCTCCATTAATGGGGTTTCAAAGCCCTTATCTTAGAATTGCTGAGGATCTCAGTGGTCAGACCTTCAGCCATCAGCAAGTAATGCCCTATTCCTTAGATAAGGGAACAACCCCTGAAGACATGCTAAAGACAGACATACATGACTAAAGTCCCTTTGAACTTGCTTGAGCTTGGTGTGCCGCCAAACAGAATTGTTTTTTGGCTAGGGGAAAGACTCCCTAAACGTCTAGAAGTGACATATAGTAATTTTGGAAATTAGACTGTCTCAAGTGTCTCCCGTTCTTAGAAGATGTGACAGGTTTTGGAAATAAGTTTCACATTGATTTCGTTTTAACCTCCTTGCTGTGTGTTCCATTGCCCAAGCGTGATATGCACACACTCCAATGTGGCACTGGGCATGACACTTAGGAAAACTTCACTTGCTATAGATCCACAACCATCATTGGTTTGTGTACAGAGGACCACACTGGTGAAACCATCATTTCAAATCATTACAGGACCAAGATCTGCTTGTTTATGGCATCAGTGTAAAATTTAGCTTTCAATGCCCACTAATCCGACATATCTGGGAAAAGGTAATTGTAAAATTTAGTCAATAATCCTTGGGATTATGCATACACAGTATATACTAATCCCTTCTCTTAAACCTTTCTATTTCAGTAAATCTGAACAGCATTCATCCCCTGTGCTCATCACGTACCCACTAAATATTTGGTTACGGTAGAACAGTCCAACGATTTCTAAGAATTGAGGTCATACACATCGTAGTGGATCTTTGGTTACAAATGTTTACACTTTTCTTTCGACTGTGTGTTGATGTTGAGGTAAAATTATCATACATGTTTATTTTCTAGCAGAAAAGGGCTTCATTGTGTCCGTGTTACATAATAATCCTGGTCTACCGAGAAATGGATCCAGAATGTGTACGTATTCATAGAGAGGTGAACACTGTGCCAGAGAAAAAAAAATCTTGACGCGCTGAGTTTTCTGTCGGTTTCAGTATTGGCACCAAATATAACTATGTACTGTATGATCTTATTTCCTCAGGGTCAATCACTGCCAACTGTTCGGAAGCAAGGCAGCACCTAAAGTTTAATCATACTCAAAATGATGATATCATAAAACTGTAGGAACTTTTTAATTATCTTTATTTTCTCAAAGAAAAGCTATTGTGGCAGACTCTCACATTTATCTAGCACTAATTTTGGAGCTAAAATGATGGACACCATGATGGCAACTGGAAGAGACTCATTACAAGTCAACGGGGAAAATTGGGAGCCATTGACATCTGTTATGTGATGGATCCCTACAAAAATTGTCTCATTCCGCTTCCATTACAAAGCAAAAAAAATAGAACTGAATAGAACAGACTAATTTATGATCACTGCTCAAGGATGACCATTGGGACCCACATCAATCATGAAAATAAAAGTCAACTATTTAAGTATACCACTTATGAGGATATGCAACCAAAAGTTTTACAAAAGTGAATGGTCCTCCAACCTTAGCATTAGTAGTCATAGCAGATGGACCACATGGTGTGAATAGATTCACATGACTTAGTCCAGAGGCTACAACGGTGATCTGCTGCCACAAGACAGGAGCCCTCTAAACCCCCTCTTTCCCAATGGCATCTGACTCCTCTTTTGTTTAGCCGGATTGGTGTGACGTCATCATTGTGGCATGATGCACATGTGATATCCTTCCAGGACGTATAATAAAAAGAAGAAATCGCAGCAGAAAAAAGGATGCAGCAGGTGGGAAGTGGTTTAGCCACAGTCCACTGACATGGCATATCAATGGATTCCTCCTAATTGATTTCCACCATCTCAACAAAACAAGAATTATTAATTTCATATCCATTCTGTGGATAAATACTTCATTCCAGTATTTTAGCCCAGAGACTTTCTTCTTATGTGCTAGTGGCACATACTGTAGTTTTGATTTGTCACTAAGAATTTTTGCAGAAAAAAACATGACCATATAGTTTGTGTTATGATTCAGGGTGCTCACCCAAGGAGCATAGTAAATATGGACAGATATGGTCTGCGCTGCTGGAAATAAAATGAAGGACGTCCAAGGTAGAAATGATAGGTGCCTTTATTCCATGCCCTACACGTTTCAAGGCCGTCCCAGCCTCTTCCTCAGGAGAAACATCAGCAATAATTTATGGTGTTTCTCCTGAGGAAGAGGCTGGGACGGCCTTGAAATGCGTAGGGCACGGAATAAAGGCACCTATCATTTCTACCTTGGACGTCCTTCATTTTATTTCCAGCAGCGCGGACCATATCTGTCCATATTTCCTGTGCATTCACCGTCTCAAGCGGGGGGTCCTGCAGCAGCTGATACAAGGCTCTGATACCAGTTGTGGGTCACACAACTGTACAAGGTGAGCGGTTCAACTATTTGTCTTTCCAGTAATTTGGGAGATTTGACCCATTGCGCCCTTGCCTACCCCATTTTTTAACCCGAGGAGCATAACCTGCTGCAACTCTGTAAATATGACAGTTCTACAACAAATATGCTGACCTAATAGTCTCCAAGGGTCTAGATTTATGATGATCTTTCCATCAGATCCCTCTTTTACTGCTCTAGATGATAAAATAAAGCATCACATGACCACAGGATCTGACTATACACAAGGTTCGTTAACAGTCTGTAACTACGGATACACAAAGTTATGCACAGAAGGTGTATACAAAAAAATAATTTAGTCAATATTGTATAAACTGAATCTTGTTATTTAGTTGAAAAAAAACAGCAGGTTGGAAAGGTGGAATCTAAGTATTTAATAAAGGGAGCACAAATTGAGTTCAAACCAAGCAAAGGCGCTCGGTGCACCCTCACAGTGACAAAACAGTATAGTGCACCCTACCATCTACTTGTTTTCCAGTTATCTCCACCTTCTTTGGTTCATATAAAGCCAGAGTTGTCAATCAAAGAAAAGTGTGCAGAAATAGATGGAACTACCTCAGGAGGTGAACGTTATTCGTTTGGGTTACACCAAAGGTGCACCAAGTGTCGTTGCTTGATTAGAACAGTGATTTTGTGCCAGTAGGCTTTCTGTAACATATAAACCTTCTCCCATCTACAACGACAATTAGAGTAAAAATTCTAAAGCAGTGATGCTCCACAAAACCAACAGGAAGTGCAGACAGCGCCATATAAACCCAATGGACATTTCTACCGCAATAACTTTGTTCAATGAACCTTGGCAACACCTGATCCATAATAACTCATATGGTAAAACCAGAGATAGTCCTATGGCAAGTCTGACCTGTTTTATGTAGCACGGAGAATAAAATAAATGTGAATTACAGTAAATAGTCAAACTTTTTATTGGAATAATCTATTATAGTAGTAAAGCTCTTGGAAGATAAAATGCTTCCCTTTCATCGAGCCTGTGTAATCCTTCCAACTGGACAGAAAAGCTTTCTCAGGAAAATAATTAAAAAAAAGCTTCTTCCAATAACTCTCACAAAAATATACTATAGAAATACAATGTGGAAGGAACTCGGTGACCAGAAAAGCATAGTTCATGAATAAACCCAAGAAAGTGATAAAAGTGGAATATAATAAGGTCTAGAACAATTATGAGATGTAGATGATCACGGAGCACTATGACTAATGTGATATCACTGGTATTAAAATCATTTTACCATCTTGAACACTCTTTAGCATATTTGCAGGACCCCGATCTAGTAAACACATCGGCCTTCCCTGGAGGCCTGAGTACTTACTCCTACCAGCCAGTATCTGCGAGACCTTTGCTGAATGGTAAGTCTGGTGCTTGTTACGTCATTGCACTACTTGGGTCTACTATCAAAATGCGCCAAAGTTGACGAGAGGGAAGAGGAGGAGGCAGAGACTATCTCCCATATCTAATATATATGTGTCACATATCATTCTATCCTTCTATCTCTCTTTATCTATGTAGTTATCTATCAACTTTCATCTAATAGCTTTGTCTCATTTACTTAATTTCTATCCAATAATCTCTATCTACCTATTATCTATAATTTAGCTATCTGTTATCCATTTATTATATATCATCTGTATGTATTATCTATCTCAAACATATGTCTCATATGTATCTACTTAATTTCTCTGTCTCTAATATCTATCTGTCTCATATCTAGCTCTTTCTATCTATCACCTTCCATCCATCAAGCTAATATTTATCTGCCTAAAATCAATGTGTCTATGTGTTTAACTTTGTAGCTATCATCTATTATGTATCTATTATAAATCTAATACCTATTTTCTGTTTATCTATATATCTTTCTATATCTATGTATTTATCTTTATATTATCTATATCTATATATCTATCAATCTATCTAGCCATAATTTATCTATTTATCTATTTATCTACAAGTGATGAGCAAGTAGTTTGGTATTCGGGTTCAGATAAGTCTAACTGAATACTTTACTATTCTGATACTTGTCCCCAATAGTGAATATAATGCAAGTCAATGGGGGACTCGGATATGTGTGTAGTGAATCTTCTAGACAAATAGAGTTCCCAATTGACTTGCCTTATATGCTCACTATTCGGGACAAATATCCGTATAGTAAACAGTATTTAGTTAGACTTATTCAAATAACGAACTACTCGCTCATCACTACTATCTATCAATGACAAGTAGAAACTGCATTGGTGATCAAAAATCATCCAGCAACTGCGCAATTAAGGCTGCTACAGGAGACAGGGAGTATCCAGCAGGAGATGCTGGGTAATAGTGTGTTTTTGTCTCTCTGCAAAAAAAGGAACAGTACTTAAAGACTAGTGTGGGTATCCTGCACAAGGTAAAGTTGCAGAGGTTAGCCAGTCCAGGAAAGAGACTATCAGAAGTGAAGAATAGCCAGGACAGTTCAGGAGCAAATTCTGATGTGCAGCAGAAGGATAGTGGAGAGACCTGACCGAGTACAGGATTCAGCCGCCCTGCCCTTTACCTCACTGCATGAAAAAGGTACAGTGTGCTGCTCTGTGCACATACACCATGTAAGGAGAAGGATACAAAAGAGAAGATATTCTGTGAACAAACTGTCATGTATGGATTCTGGAAGCCTTGTGTAAAGATTATTAAAACATTACTATCTACTTCTGCCTGGAACATGTTAGAAAGCAGGGTGCTTGCTGGAAACTGTTGCATCATCTAATGCAGAGGTGGGCAACTCCAGGCCTCGAGGGCCGCACACAGTCCAGGTTTTCCTTAGAATTTAACAGTGTGTAATTTGATTACCAAGTGTCAAATGCTATGGAAATCCTGAAATCCTGGACTGTGTGCCGCCCTCGAGGCCTGGAGTTGCCCAGCCCTGATCTAATGTATTGAAGATGCCAGTTAAGAGAGCTCTGGTTTAATCCTCCTAAGCCCAGCCTACCTATACAGAGAGGGAAACATGCAACATACTGTATCTAACATCTATTATATATGTATCTATTATCTATCATCTATCCAATTTCTATTATCCATCTACAATCTATTATCTAACATCTATATGTGTTTCAACTATCATCTAATCATCATCTTACCTATCTATCATCTATGGGTCTATCAATCATCTATTTATCTATAATCTATTACCTACCTATATATATATATATATATACCGGTATATATACACATACATTATCTATTGTCTATCCATCATCGATCATCTATTATGTATTTATCTATTATCTATGTGTCTATCAATCATCTGTCATCTATCATTTATGTATCAATCATTATCTGTCCATCCATCATTTATCTATTATCTATTATCTACCTCATATCCATCCATCTCATTTTTACATTCTCTATTCATCGCGTATGTTTTGATTCACCTCTTATTTTTCGGTCTATCTTATCTAGACCCATCTTGCCTCTATCTATCCATCTGTCTCATATCAGCCAAAATTTATAATAAAATGAGGTGTTACATAAAATAACAATAATAATACATAAAATAGTATTGTATGACTCCGCTCAATATTCCCATATTACATAGCATGTGATCCATTACGCTGAACAATAATAATAATAATAATAATAATAAGTGATACTATATAACCATGTGCACTTATTCCATATTACATACTATGTGATATGATATAACCTGAACCACACGGACCTGCTGGATACAATTTCTCATTATATAATTTATCCACAAGTCAGACCTATAAGAGATTCTCAGTAAATAAACCTCTGAGCCAAAAATAAAGAAGATGTTCCCCTCCCCTTGAATTGACAGTGCCGCCATCTATTCTGCAGGGCCGGGCCTCGAATCCTGCAGACACTGCGCCATTTTGTGGGATCAATCCCAACAGAATTAGCCTGTAGGTAAGACAAATGTTTTCTCGGCACAGAATCCTAAGTGTTCATCTCCGTCTGACAGAGCAGTCAACACATCTCCATCCTTTCTGGAATCTGTTACATTTTTCAAGTTATAAATCTTTCGGCATCAGGTTATTCCAGGGCAGAATCCCGCTGCTCCGGCGAGTTAAGGTTAACGCAGTGACAGCTTGAGCTTTCGCACTGTAATTTATAACTCTGCAACAGAACCAGAGTTTTTATTCCCATCTATTAAAAAAAAAATAGAGGGAGCAGCACATCTGTTAAAGTTCTTGCACAATGGCTGGCTTCGCACCGATACAGGAAACGTAACCCAATAGTCTCAGAACTTCAACAAACCTGACCCACTTTCACGTTAGAAAGGAGGATTTTCTTTTCTTTTCTTTTTTTTTAATTAATTTTAGTTTGGTGTAACATCTGCTAAGCGCTTGCTGCCCCCTAACACTTGATATTCTTTCAACTCCCGCCGCTGCCAAAAAAAATATTTCTTTCTATTAAAGACTTCACGGAGTGTGTGATAATAGCGCTTGGACTCGAGGCTTCGCTTTATTTGGGATCCTTGCTTCATGCTCATCAAAAGGAGTCTATATATCAAATAATATACCAGCCGGCACAGTGCCTGTCATGGTCCTGGATGCCAGGTATTACAGTTATTGGGGCCACCAA
Source organism: Allobates femoralis (assembly GCA_033576535.1). Lineage (NCBI taxonomy): Eukaryota > Metazoa > Chordata > Amphibia > Anura > Aromobatidae > Allobates > Allobates femoralis. The sequence continues at coordinate 89,762,704 of JARQOC010000010.1, forward strand.
AAAAAAGAGACATATGTCCATGGGGGTATAAACCGGAGACCCACGGAGTCAGCAGAAAACTGTCATCAGGTTTTTTGTTATGTAATCTGAGAGCAGCATGATGTAGGGGCACAGACCTTGAATCCAGTGATGTGTCACTTACTGGGCTGTATTTAGTTGTATCACTAAAGGCAAATCACTACAGGACTATGTGTTTTGTGCCTTCTAGTCCAAACATACCTCCACCACTCTGTAGCAACCAATCAGTGGTGTGGGCGGGGTTATACACAGCTCAGCATTCCAGGCTCTACTAAATCTGCAGCAGAGAAAACTGGGATTCTATCACAACTGCAGCAGCCAGTAAACTAAGCGATACTTTGCTGGAATCAAGATATCTTTCCCTACTAGAGATTGGCGAATCTGTCTGAGGATTACGTTCAGATGCTTGACGTCTCAAGTGCTGGAGCAGGCAGTGCTGTGCTCCGGTAGGCTTGCTGGCCAGCACAGTGTGAGCCCCATGCAGTGGTTGGTCAGTGAGCACTAGCTTTCAGCATTAGTGTGATGGACAAAATAGAAATAGAAAAATCCCAACCCTCCCATGCCCGGAAATGTTTTGCTAATGGCTGGTTGTGTAAGGGCAGTAAGTTGTACAGCCATTAACTTCCAGTGATGGCCGGATAAAAGTTCAGGACCCGAACAGTGCAACCTGATCAGCTCCAGGTTTGCTCATCTCTAGTTGGCTACATCATCCTGCTGCAAAATTTCATAACAAAAAAACTTCTGACAGATTCCCTGTAATGAGTACACGTGAGGACAACACTACCATAAATAACTGTTTTTTAGCTGTTCAATATATTAGTGCTGGGAAATTGAGCTATGAAGTCACATGCAAAAGAACCTGGAAACGCATTGTGGGTATGTACTCCAAGTGCTCCAGCACTCTCCCAATGCACTTACGACTCATTTGCAAGCGACTTCAAAGCTAAATTTCTCAACACTGGCATATCTGATTACTACAACATAGGTACCATTTTTATTGCATTACTATGATGGAGAAAGACAAATCGCTAGTTTCAGGAGTAAAAATCTCCCGACAGATTCCCTGTAAACGGTTGTTCCATCAGAACGATCTGTGTCCATATTATATCCTCAACCATTCGGCGTGGCAGCGAGGACAGTACAATACATAGTGTGTGTGCATGTGTATAAACAGACCTATCAGGAGAGAGTATATACAGGGAGGTATATTTCAAAATGTATAACAGGCACAATAGTGAATGGTGAATGATAATAAACTTAAACTCTCCCGGTTTAACACATCTATTTCTAAATTTGCTGCCCATTTAACCCCTGAAGTGATGGAAAATATTGTGTAGGACTGATTAAACTACATAAAATGTAGCCAATAGTAATACTAATGTGTCTATTTTAGCTAATACTTCTATTGCCCATAAAAATACAGTTTTGGAACATGTTTTCATAGAACTATGCGTGGTGCCATTCCTCGGATAGTCTTCCTGAAATATATATGGATATATTAACAAGTGGGAGGTACCATTTCAATGTCATTGGGGTGAGACCCCACACAGTCCTGCACAAACAAAACTTATTAACGGTGTGCAGGAACCCATGACTGAATAACACCAGATGCCTACTTATATTCTTATACTTTTTGGAGCATCAACTGTGGAATGGCCCAACACAAATCCAAAAAAGGCTTCAGAACTGATAGGAAAGGATGAAAAAACTCAAAGAAGACGAAAACTCATCACAGTTCCTTAATAACATGAGGGTGTGAATCTTAAACCACATGTATGCTACGTGTTTCAGCATTGCGCAGGAACACACCCATGACGAATGGTGACACGAGAGGTCTACATACTCTTGTATTTCTGGGTGCAACAACTCAGGAATAATTCAATATAGTGATCAACATAAAGAAGCTCAAGTCAAGAACTAATATACTGTAGATAAATACAATTACGGTATTTACTAAAACAGATATATTTATGCTGGAATAGTACGAACAACTCAGAATTAAAGACCTACTGATGGTACAACAGAAACATATAAAACATAATTATTATATCATAAGATAATATAATTATTTACTATAACAGCTTGCAAAGGTACAAATGGCTACGTTTCAGGCACCCACGCCCTTATTCCTACAGGCAGGAATAAGGGCGTGGGTGCCTGAAACGTTGCCATTTGTACCTTTGCAAGCTGGATTAAACATCTTTGAACATCACCAAGGGAGTGATGCGACATTTGTATGTATAATTATACGCATTGAGGACTGTGTGGGTCGCTCTGCACCCGGGATTACCAGTATACCTTGCTGCTCCTACTTTTGCACTTATATTTACTATAACAGATACATGTATGTTAGAAAAGGATGAAAAAAATCTGAAAAAAATAATTACCAACAGATTTTAAGGTAACTAATCTAAGTTCCTCAATAACTCAAGGGTGTAAATCTTAAACCACTTGCCTGATGCTAATTTTAGGATAGTGTGTAGGTACAGGAACACCCGCGATGACTTGTAATGCCAGGTGACTATATATTCTTACATTTCAGAGCTAATAAAAAGGAAGATCCTGAACTGTTATAATATAGAGGAATAAAATGATTTACTAAAACAGATACACGTATGCTGGAAAAGTACGAACAAACTGAGAAAAAGACTTAAAACCTATATAAATTCTTTAAAGGGATCCCGTCACCTCCAAAATGCCTCCTAAACTATCAAAACATGTCCCTGCAGCATCCTATCACTAATCTCATACTCCTTTTGTCTCTTAAAAGCATCCTGTGAAAGTGGAGAAAAACGTTTTAATACTCACTCATTAGGGATTATAATCAGCAGGGGCTTTATTCTTTAGTCACCAGGGCATGTTGTTTTGCAGCTCCAGGATCCACCCTCTCTCTGTCTGTGCTGCTGTGATGTGGAGCTGAAGGCAGGACTAATGATTTGCATTCTGTGAGTGATAGGGCGGAGGGCAAAGCCTTGCCAAGCAAAGCACACAGACAGAGAGGGTGGATCCTGGAGCCTGCAAAACAGCCCACCCTGGTGACTAAAGAATATAGCCCCTGCTAATTATAATCACTAATGAGTAAGTATTAAAACCTTTTTATGCACTTTCATAGGATGCTTTTAGGAGACAAAAGGAGTGTCAGATTAGTGATAGGATGCTGCAGGGACATGTTTTGGTAGCTTAGGAGGCGTTCTGGAGGTGACAGGATCCCTTTAATAACATGAAGGTGTAAATCATATCACATGTCTGCTGCTAGTTTAAGGACAGTGTGCAGGGACACACCCCATGACAACTGGTAACTCCAGATGTCTATATATTCTTATATTTCTTGCAGTAGCAACTCAGGAATAATACAACATAGTGATCTAAAGAAAAAAAAGCTCAAGATCTGATATATTATAGAGAAATACAATTGTTTACTAAAACACATACATTTATGCTACAAGTGTACAAACAAACTCAGAAAAAGAATTTAAGAACAATCACAGTTACTACATGGTAGAAAATCGTAAACCAGATGTCTGCTGCTAATTTCAGGACACTGTGCATGGGCACAGCCACAACAACTGGCATGACCAACTAGCTATTTCTTGGAGGAACGACTGAGGAACAATACAACACAGTGATGAAAAGAAAAAGGCTCCAGAAGTGTTATATCATATGGTAAAGAAATTAGTTATTAAACAGATATATGTATGTTAGCAGAGGATAAAAACGCAGAAAGACTTGACTTGAAAACTTAACAGTAACCTTTTTTGGTAACTAATCTAAGTTCCTCAATAACACAAGGGTGTATATCTTAAAACATAGGTCTGCAGCTAGATTCTTTCATCACAAACCATTTTTGGTAACTAATCTACAGTCCTCAATACACAAGGGTATATATCTTTAACCACATGTCTGTAGCTAGATTATTTCAACACAAACCTTTTTTATGTAACTAATCTAAGTTCCTCAATAACACAAGGATGTAAATCTTAAACGGCGTCTGCAGCAAGACTCTCTCATCTCAAACCATTTTTTGGCAACTAATCTAAGATCCTCAATAACAGAAAGGTCATCTTAAACCATATATCTGGTTCGATACATCTTAAACCAATTTTTTGGTAACTAATCCAAGTTCCTTAATAATACAAGGGTGTAAAATCTTAAGTCACATGTCTGCTGCTGGATTCACTCTAGTCTCTCTCTCTTCTGTTTGCATTAAAATCGTCAATACTCAAAGGTATATATGTCAAAGTCAAATTCAAAAAGAAAAAAACAAATACTACAAAATACCAAATACCTTAATAAACTTTGTCTTAAGGCTATTTGCATATATAATTTTTTCCCCTGACCCACTGTGTACAAACTAAATCAAACATTATAGAAAAAAAATCACATAGATCTGCTATACTAAGGGAGATTTGTAACTAGACACATTTTTGGACATCATCTATTAGATACAATAAATTTTGGAATAAAATAAAAAATAAAAATATATACTAATACTGATAATTAAAAATAAATGCAGACTTTTTTGCTGTAAAAAATGCTAAATAACACCAGATACTTTAATACTTTTATAGATAATGACTGGAAAATAGAAGAGGTCATCATGAAGTTTTAGCCCACCTCTTCAAACATTCCTAGGGTTTTTGTCTTATAAAGGAACTCCAGCCAAAAGCCTATAATGTTTTTCAATTCACGTTTAAGGTAAAAAAGCCAATTCCCATGATTTTATCGTATCATGTTTCCCTTGTCTCCACACTTCAGACCAATGTGTTGCACATCGGCAGGTAATTATCAGACAGAGCAAGATCTCTACTGCAAAAAAACTCAATGTTGGAGGTTACAGAAGGGATTGTTTTGAGATTATTATGGCGTCAGAGAACCATAAACTACTGAATATAGCTCGCAGGTATCAAAGGCAAAGAGGTTGAGCAAAGACGTACATCTGGATTTTCAATCTACTTTGATCCCATGCCAATAGCTAAAGCTAACAATATATAAAGAACTTCACTCACCATGGACTTTGTGAAGGGTCGAACCAAACCAAACAGCAACCTGTACCCCCACCAGTTCCTATGAATGGATGAATACATCATGTTTCCTGGATGCACAGCATTGGATGTCACCCCATGAGGAGAGAGGCGGCGGTTCAATTCCTTGGAGAAGAGAACATTGCAGAGCTTGGAACGGTTGTACGCTAGCATAGCCCAGTAGTCCTTCTTAGATGGGGAAAGCAGGTGAGGTCAAGTTTCCCCGATGAATCTTTAATTTCTGTGAATCTAAAATTAAAAAACAAAATATTATATATATATATATATATAAATATATGATATCCTGCCAGTAAAACCTGAGCCTACAGGGAAGAAAGTTGAAAATAGTGCTTGCTATAAACAGTTTTACAGTTCGAAAGGGTGATGATTCTCATTTTAGCAATGAACCGGGATTTAAAATGTCTACACATAACATCATGTAAAAATCATAACAAGAAGACACATTTTTAGAACTTTTTTCATCTTTATTGTTGCCAATAATCTGTACAAATAAATTGAGGAAAAAATATTTTCAGGAGGAAAAAAAAAGCTAATAATTTGGTTACATAAGTATGAACAGCCTCTGATAATTGGGGAACTGTTCAGAATTCATCACATTTACACTCGTTACATAGTAGTCAATGCACAGCTGCCATCATTTACAATTTTACAGGGATCCTTGCTTTTCACTCCATATAAAGTTCTGCTGTTCTAGGAGGATTTCCTTGACATTTTCTTAGCTGTAATTTATAGCAAGAGTCATGGTCTGTAAAAAGCTGACAACACAGCAAAGGGATTTAATTGTTGAAATCAGTCAGGAGAAGGGAACACAATTTTTTTCAAGGGATTAGAGTATACCATGATACACTGCAAAAGGCATTCATCAAGAAGTGTCTTAAAGAGGACCTGTCACCCCCTGCTGCATGGCAATCTAAATGCAGCACTGAATGCAGCATGTCTGCTGCATTCAGGGAAAGGGTCCCCCATGTGTCTGTGTGCTGTGTAACCCGATATATAGCCTTTGTAAAACTTATGGTACCTTTACACGCCGCTACAGCCGGGTGGAAACAACCGGGTTTATGTGACAAATGTATCTTGCACCGTCAAATCAACCCGAGGTAGCGACGTGTAAAGGCAGTTGTTGCCACCCGTCACTCGCGGCACCTGTTTCAGAGCAGTGCTCTAAAACAGGTTGATTTCAACCCAATGGTAACGGCGTGTAAATACGGTAGGGTAAGGTTTATTCGTCACCTAGATAACTCCCCGGGGCGTGACACAGCCTCCGTGAAACCACCCCCCTTCAGCGATCATTGGTGGAAGCTCCTGCGTTGCGATTGGTTGTCGCTGCATAGGGCGGCATATTTAAGGAGCTGACCAGTCACACTACACAATTGCTCGAGCGTCATGTATTAGCCAGCTTTCCTGCGCTGGCTGGCCAATCATGATGTTATTGCTTTGTCCTATCAGCGTACGAACGTCTCGTAATCAACAATTCTGGCACGCCTATGTGTTGTCCCTGCTGCACCAGGTCCGCCCATATTACCTTGTTGTAGTGGCGTGTAAATGGGGTAAGGTGCTCTGCAGAAGGTAACTTGAGCACCCGGCGGTGCATCCAGAGATAGATTCAACCTTCTGTAAAGCACCTTGTAGCGGCGTGTAAAGACGGTTTCGGGTACCGTTTGTAACCGTTGGTGCGTGCTCGTGCACGTGAAGCACCCGGTTGTTTCCACCCGGCTGTAGCGGCGTATAAAGGTACCATTACAGTTAGAAGCCATGGAGGCAGTCACTGTGGCTGGAGTGAGCTTGATTGACTGTGGCCATTCCACCCACCCACTGCCTCTCTGTGTTGCTTCTGCTATGATGTTTATGCTTTGTCAGGGCAGAACTCTGGGGTTGACGTCAGGACAAATGATTTGCATGCTGTAAGTGACAGAGAGGAGAAGGGCAGAGCCTGCACAGCAGAAGCAGCACAGAGAGGCTAGACCAGAGATTAATCTTATTACAATATCACGCCCATGGGGGCAAGATAAAGGATGCTGGAGGCTGCAAACCAACATGCCCTGGAGGACTATTGCATATAGCCCCCACTTCATTACCATCCTAATGAGCAAGTATAGAAATGTTTTTTACAACATTGAAAACAAGCATTTAGCAGAGAGAGGGATAGTTATAATGGTAATAGGAAGGTGCAGGGACATGTATTGATAGGTTAGGTGGCTTTTAGGAGGTGACAGGTTAAATTAGGCAGAACGGTGACATTAACTAGAACAGGACACCTCTCAACCGCTGATAAATAGACAAGAAAATCATCGGTATGGGAGGCTGCCAAAAGGCTTACAGCAACATTAAAGGAGCTGCAATAATTTCTGTCAAGTCTTGGTCGTGGAGGCTGTCAGGAGGATTACAGCAACATTAAAGGAGCTGCAGGAATTTCTGGCAAGTACTAGTTGTGGGAGGCTGCCAAGAGGCTTAAAGCAACATTAAAGGAGCTGCAGGAATTTCTGGCAAGTACGGGTTGTGAGAGGCTGCCAAAAGAATTACAGCAATATAAAAGAAGTTGCAGGAATTCCAGTATTCTTTAGATGTCTGTCATACGGGGTAGAGTGGCGAGATGGAAGTTTTTACTTACAAGAAAAACATCCAAGCCTGTGCATGTAAGAAAACACATTATGTGTGATGAGACAAAAACTGAAATCTTTGGTCATCATAATTCCAAAAGATGCTTGGTGCAAAGCCAACACTGCACATCACAAAAATATTATCATCCCCACAGTGAATCATGGTGGAGGCAGCATTACGATTTAGGGTTGGTTTGCAGCAAATGGGAATAATTCCAAATGTTGTACCAAAACATTCAGGCCTCAGATAAAAAGCTGAAGAGGAGTTTCACCTTTCAGCACGACAACAATCCTAACTAATCCTTCAGATTGAGTGGCGGAGCAGCAGGAGACCCCTCTTGCCACACCAGTGTCAGTGTCCTGCCCCCACCTTCACATCCTACCCTGCTCCTCCTACTTGCTGGTGACATTTCCCCTAATCTTGGTCCCCCCACCATATCCCCACAGTCACTTCTACCCCATACCCACTCCCCATTACAAACATCCACAACATCCATAACCTTACACCCATTAACCCAGCCGCCAATTCCCCTACATGGCGGTCTCACTCTTTCCCACACCCCCAGCCCTAGCACCAACCGTGGCGGAGGTGTCGGCCTACTCCTGTCCAACAGCTGCTTCTACACCCCAATTACACCGCTGCCCTCTGTCTCCCTTCCCTCCTTCGAAATGCACTCGGTCCACATCTTCTCCCCCTGCAACCTCCAGCTTGCTGTCATATACTGCCCCCCAGGATCCACCTCCATCTTTCTCGACCATTTCACCACCTGGCTTCTCTACTTCCTCTCCTCCGACATCTCCACCACCATCATGGGTGATTTCAACATCCCCATTGACACCCCCCACACAGCTGCCTATAGACTCCTATCACTAACCACCTCCCTCGGCCTTTTCCAATGGTCCTCCTCAGCCACCCACAACGATTGCCACATGCTAGACCTAGTCTTCACCTGCCTCTGATCCCTCACTGACCTCTCAAACTCACCCCTCCCCTATGCGACCATAACCTGCAGACCTTCTCCTCCCTCTTCCCTCTCTCCGGAAACTCCCACATCCCCCCAGAAACCTTAAACTCATTGACTTCCACTAATTCTCTGAGTCCCTCCTCCCTCTCACGACGCTGACGCCACCCTCTATAACACCACACTTACCACAGCCCTAGACCAGGCCTGCCCTCCTCTCATACATCAAAACCAACGCATATAGACAACCCTGGCTCACCACCTTTACTAAAAAATGCAGCGGGCGTCCAGGGCGGCTGAGCGGCGATGGAAGAAATCCCACTCCACTGAGCACTTCACTATGTTCAAACAGTCTCTCAATGACTTCAAGACTGCACTCACCACTGCAAAGCAAGCCTAGTTCTCTAATAACTGCCCTGTCCCACAACCCCAGGCAACTATTCAAATCTTTCAACTCTCTAATCTGTCCTCCTGCACCTCCCCCCTCTCCCCTCATCTCTGCCAACGACTTCACCACCTTTTTCAACCAGAAGATCAACAAAATTAGAGAAAGCTTTGATCCACTGTCCCCTCGGCTCTCCCCCTCTATCACCCAACTCTCTTTGTCCAAAGCAAGCTTCTCCATGACAGAAGATCATCTCTCTTCCCTTCTGTCACAATCCCAGCTCACCACTTGTGCCCTCGACTCACTCCCCTCCCACCTCATCACTAAGCTCGCCGCAGTCCTCATCCCTGCCCTAACCCATCTCTTCAACTTATCACTCACTACCAGTGTCTTCCCCTCATCCTTCAAGCACGCCCTGAGCACACCCATCTTCAAAAAACCCTCCCTCGACCCTACATCTGTCTCCAACTATCACTCCATATCTCTTCTCCGATTCCCCTAAAAATTACTTGAACAACACGTCTATTCTGAACTGTTCTCCTAGTTCTCTTCCTGCTCCCTCCTTGACTGCCTACAATCCGGTTTCAGATCCCACCACCCCACCGAAACAGCCCTAACCAAATTCACAAACGACCTGCTGACTGTCAAGAGCAAGTGACACTACTCCGTCCTTGTCGACCTATCTGCCGCCTTTGACACCGTCGACCATTCCCTCCTACTTCAAATTCTAGAATCTCTTGGCATCAAAGATCTAGCCCTCTCCTGGATCTCCTGTTACCTAACGGATCGGACTTTCAGGTCACCCACTCCCACACCACCTCTTCACCCTACCCCCCTATCTGTTGGTGTTCCCCAAGGCTAGGTCTTGGGACCACTAGTCTTCTCCATTTACACCCTCGCTCTATCCTTGACCACGACACATCTAAAACACTTGTCCATGCTCTCATCATCTCCCGCCTTGACTACTACAACCTCCTACTCACTGGCCTCCACGCTACCTCCCTCGCACCTATCCAATCTCTCAATTCCGCTGCCTGACTCATCCACCTATCTCCCCGCTACTCCCCTGTCTCTCCCCTCTGCCAAGCCATTCACTGGCTCCCCACTTCCCACAGATCCCGGTTTAAAACCCTAACCATGACATACGAATCCATCCACAACCTGTCCCCTCCTTACATCTCAGACATGGTCTCCCGATACCTACCCTCACGCAACTTGCACTCCTCCCACAAGAGCTCCTTCTCTACTCCCCTCTCATTTCCTCCTCCCACAACCACATACAAAATTTCTCCCATGCATCCACCATACTCTGGACTCTCTCCCCCAACACATCAGACACTCGCCTACCCAGGAAACCTTCAACAGAAACCTGAAGACTCACCTCTTCCGTCAAGCCTACAACCTACACTGAGACCTGATCCACTTCACCGTCTCACGCTCGGCTCTCCCCCTCCTTCTGTCTCCCCACCTGTCCATTGTATACTGAGCTCTCGTGAACAGGGTCCTCTGCCCTACTGTACCTGTACGATTTGATTATCGTCATTTAATGTTCTTGTCCTCGTCTACCCTGGCACATGTAAAGTACCATGGAATTTAATGGAGCTATATAAATAAATAATAATAATAAAGTCCAAATCGCAAAAAGAATGGTTTCGCCAAAAGAACAAAGTTTTGGAATGGCCCAGCCAGAGGTCAGGCCTGAATTAAAGCAAAAAAATTGTGACCTGAAGAGCACACAGTAAACAGGAGATGCTGTTGCAATCTGACAGACTGATTGTTACTGCAAGAAAAAATGGGAAAGATTGACAATTCTTAATGTGCCATTCTGATAGACGCCTAACCTAAATAACTGAATGCTGCTATAAATCTAAAGGGTACATGAACAAAGTATTACTTTAAGCGTGTGGCTATTTATGCAACCATACATTATTTCAGTTCTAAAATATGTGTCACAAACTATTTATATCCACTATTTCACTTTTTTTTTTTTAGTTTCCCATTTTTCCTTTGTATATAACCCCTCACACATGGTGTATGTTTGGAACCAAATAAGACGTCCACAGTCTCAAGCCTGATAGCGCAGATATCCCCGGATTCTTAACCAATGTAGCCACCATTAAGACTAACAAGGGGGTCGTCACCCATATTCTCTAGTCCTGCATGGTTATCCTTGAGATATTGGTGTGATGAATGTTTCATTTCAAGACTTCAAAGGGTTGTCTTAAATTAAATAAATCCCAAAGTTCTGTGGAAATGAAGTAGAGAAGAGCAGAACTCTAGTCCATTCACCGACTAGGAGGAATGGCAGCTGAACATTCACATTACTGCTCTACTCACACTGGGGACTTGTAGATATCTTTAAGATCTTTTGGGGTTTCGGCAGCCGAACACTTATTGACTAAACATTTACCATCTAAACAAATGTTGATAAATGTTCATGGAATAAACTCTTTTACAGAAAGTAGTGTGACAAGCATATGGGGAGCTGAAGCCCTGGCTATATTTTCTTTTATAGCTTAATGGTAACCCGTCTTGTCTCTTGACTTTCCCCAGCAGCTACCATAAGGGTGCGGGAGAAGATTCATCTATTCTAATAAGGTGTTCCATGTACAATACTAATGCTTCAGTTCATACAGAATATTGTTTCATTTGGCAGCGTCTCATATGCTAATGAAAAAGGACTAGTCCAGTGGGACATCTTTTACTCTAGACTAATTCTGGCTCAGATACTCAAATAAAGAGACCGTATCACTCTGAAATGCTAAGGTATGCAAACATTGAGTGTAAGAATATGGAGATGCATTACTGCTAATCTATGAAAAAAATTTAGATACTTAGAACATAAAAAAGGCCAGTTTTATGTGATCCCAGTAGACACGTCAATGTATCTCTTTATTGGGTTCCTATCTAATGAACTATGACATTGGGTACTGGGCTTACATACAACTGACCTGTTTTATATTCTAAGTATCTCACTTTTGTCATGCATTTCCTTAGCAGTAATGCAGTCTATATTCCAATACTCATTGTTTGCATGCCTTAGCATTTCAGAGTGCAGCTGTCTCTTTATTATAGTATATGTTATGCTCAGAATGCACTGTTCACACCTGCATTTTAGGAAGTGCCATCAGCTTTCTTATTTACATTATGGGGTCATGCCTTTTGACTGTGCACCCCTCCCCATTAGCCTTATGTTAATTTAATTGGATAGAGACCTAGTAAAGAGATACGCAGTTACGTTGGCTAATGGGCACACGTAAAACTGGCCTTTTTTATTTGATAAAATGTTTTCTTGTATACTCATTGTTTGAATGTCTTAGCATTTCAAATTGCTACAGTCTCTTTACTATAGTGTATGTTATGTTCAGTATGCACCTGTTCACACTTGCATGTTAGGAAGTGAAGTCAGGTTTCCAAGGCTGCTTTCACATCAGCGGTTTTCGCTGATCGCGGCAGTTGCGGTGATAAAACCGCAACTGCCGCGATTACCACATAACGGCTGCACTTGCGGCACACTTGCGGCAAGCCCCATACAAGGTCTATGGGGCTTGCGGCAGGTGCGGTTTCGGCACTTGCTGCAGGTGCGGCAGCGAAAAAAACGCGGCATACCGCGTTTTTTTCGTGGCTGCACCTGCCGCAAGTGCCGAAACCGCACTTGCCGCACACTTACCGCAAGCCCCATAGACATTGTATGGGGCTTGCCGCAAGTGTGCCGCAAGTGCAGCCGTTATACGTAATCGCGGCAGTTGCGGTTTTTTCACCGCAACTGCCGCGATCTGCGAAAACCGCTGATGTGAAAGCAGCCGTGTTTAGATTACACATAGGGAGCATAGATTTAAAGGGTAAAGAAAATGCAGTCACACCCAGCCTTAGGACTTGAGGATGCCTCCAAGATACCTGTCCTATGAGAATGATGAACAAGTGATCATTAAGTGCGGTCCTTGTTACACTGGAGATCAGATCCATGTTTCCATAAATAAAATAATTTTTGGCAATTTTTTTTTTTTTTTTTTACTTTTTTCTCTCTAGTAATGGTAAAATGTTCCATAATTTATCGTACCTATATCTGAAAGAATAACATCAATGCCGTTTTTCATTTACACACGCCTTATCCTCATATCTGCTCTTGTGCTAGACCCGTTGTGATTTTATAAAAATAATGAAGCAGTGGTATATGAGGTCATTTTTCAGCAACATAAATTATCTGACAGAACACCGCAGGTGGGGCAATCTGTTTCAACAAACAGAATATATGAAAAATGGCAGAAAACTGGCCTCATGCCACAACATTTATTCAGTGCATGTTAAAATACAATTTTTTCCCTTTATCACCTTCTTGTTTTGTGGTATTTTTTCCCGTACTATGAAATTTACTTATTACATTGAATTTAAAGAAACAATTACAGACATTCTTAAATAGCAATTATTTAACATATTTCAATCATAGGAATCGCAACTGTGAGGGAAAACCAGGCCTACTGCAAGTCTACTGGATAAAGGAGTGCGTTAAAAAATAAAGGTGCAGTCTGAACATATTTTGCATATGGTTCTTTATTCTAAATATCTCATAATTAGTACATCAGAACGCTACAAAAAAAGTATAGTTTTTATTGGGGAACATCAAATACTTTATGCAGCCCACTGCACACATGACACAGGATAGATGCCTGCTGTGTAGCACAGCCGGAATCTGCTTCCAACAACTGTGATCAGAACCTGTGGCTGGTCTTAACAAGAGTACCAACAACAAAGTCATGGGTGCTTTCAGAAGCCCATTTACTCCCTCAGCAACCCATGTCTACCCTACAAACACATGTGAAGATTATACGTGCTTAGAACAAATGACCAGGCAATATCACAACGTGGAAGTGCGGTCCCTGCGGCAGCTGCCAAGTTTGAGCGATCAAGCTGGTTGTGAGTTTCACAACCGAACCAGGTGAGCAAATTTTGATACTACCCGATACAAATCTCCTAAGTGGGATAAGACTCTATGCACATTTTCATTTTTTAGATTTAGGCAATATCATGATTTACAGCAGCATTTAAGTGGCCAGCAGCAATCAAAGCGGTTAGTCCAGCCCTTTAAATGCCACTGTCAATCCCTTTCTTGCGCAGATGCTTGTTTGTCATCCTTAAGAGTGTCGACGGGCTGCTAAGATAGTCAGGAACCTGCTGAAGGCACCCATGAATGTTTCGCTGACACTCCTGTGAAGTCCAGCCACAGGCTTGGCTTCATACCAGACCGTGACTAGGACTCTGTGTTGCAAAACAGTACAGTAATAAAGTATATAATGCAAATGTTCAAACAACCATATCGAGTAAAGTTAAAAAAAAAGTTCAAAAGGATGAAAAAAAAGTTTTAAAAATATTACAAAAAACTTGCAACATTAAAAGTTTTAATCACCCGTCCATTCTAAAAGCCATTATAAAAACAAGTAAATTCAGTACTGCTTTGTCATTGAAAGTCTGATGTATGACAATCAATAAATTGTTTAACCTATTCATAGCATAATTTTGCCGCCGTACATAAAAAAACATCACATGTACCCTAAAATGGGATCAATAAAATCTACAACTAGTCGATGAGAAGAGCCTGTGCTCTCCAGAATTTCCTGCACAGACGACTCCACTATCACCAGCGCCACATATAAAGTGTATACGGCTGTGTTAAGTGACAGAAGCAAATGTCGAAGGAGAAGGATCATGCCACTGGAAGAAAGGATCACCATACTAAGACTTATCTACACATCATATGAAGAGAAAAATCACTGGAGGACATCATGATAGTAACAATAGAAGGAACACGATGAAGAGGAAGACCATTAACCCAAAGCCTTGATATAATCAAGATAACAGCAGAGAACCCCCTGGTGGACTGATCTAGGCTGTACAAGATCTATCTTCCTACAGAGCGTTCATCCATAAGGTCAAATCATACAAAGAGAGCAATCAATGGTGAAGGACATCATGATCGGAAAAATAGAAGATACAAAGCAGACAGGTAGACCAGCAACTTGATGACTTGATACTATCAAGATAATAGAGGAGAAGACCTTGGTGGACCTATGCAGGCTTAGAGAAGACCCTTATGGACCTATGTAAGCTTGGAGAAGACCCTGGTGGACATATTTAGGCTTGAAGAAGATCCTAATGGACCTATCTAGGCATGGAGAAGACCATAGTGCACCTATCTAGGCTTGGAGATGATCCTGGTGGACCCTAACAAGGTTTGAAGAAAACTCTGGTGGACCTAGATAGGCTTGGAGAAGACTCTGGTGGACCTACCTAGGCTTGGAGAAGACCCTGGTGAACCCATCTAGGCGGCATAAGATTGATGTTCCTACAGAGCATTCATCCATCAATTTGCCATGATTCCAGATTGATCTGAAGGCCATTAACCCCTTCCCGACCCATGATGTTATAGAGAAGTCATGGAAGTCAGTGACTTCCTGACCCATGATGTCTCTATAACATCATGGCGGGATCGGGATCGGTGACCGGAACCGGTGAAATGTCACAGATGCTGCAGGACCACAAACACCTATACCTTATTCCGGGGGGTGAAAAGAAATAGGGAGGGGGACAAGAGGCGCAATAGTGCCCTATCACTAGTGACACTTGTGTATGCAGGTAGTGCTATGAGGCTGCTCACCTGGTCCAGTTGTGATCCCCACAACTGGTTTGAAGGCGTTTTGGAATCTGTGTTCCAGCTGCTGCAGGACCTCCACCGACCACTGAATAGTGGTTTTGAATCCAAGACAATGATGGGAGTGCTGGTGTGTCACGGTCCGCGCTGCTGTGGTATGAATAAACTCACCAAAGAACCAAGATAGTTATCATCCTTTATTTCCTCCTCTCTCCTACGCGTTTCAGCGCCACACCCGGCGCCTTCCTCAGGTCCCTGAGGAAGGCGCCGGGTGTGGCGCTGAAACGCGTAGGAGAGAGGAGGAAATAAAGGATGATAACTATCTTGGTTCTTTGGTGAGTTTATTCATACCACAGCAGCGCGGACCGTGACACACCAGCACTCCCATCATTGTCTTGTTATTCCGGGGGTGGCTTAGCTCCCCTGTGGCTAAAGTCGCTCTGATTGGCAGTTGAAAGTGAAACTGCCAATCAGAGCGAGTCACCCCTCCAGATCTGATTGGAGCTCTCCAATCAGATTTGGAGGGGCGGGTCAGCAGGTGCCCTCTTCAGCCCCCTCCCACTCTGGTGCTCATAAGGGAACCCCCTATTTCTCCCATCCGCCCCCTTCCTATTATTATCAATCCGCCGGCAGGCGGGACCAGCCGATGCACCCACCGGTCAGCCTCCTCAGCCCCCTCTCGTGCTGCTTATTTCCCCCTCCCCTCTTCAGCCCCCCAACTTTGGGCCCCGTGTCCTGTCTCCCTCACCTCTCCCAGGCTCCTCCTCCTCACCCGTAGATCGTGAGTGAGGTAAGTATGAATGGATGGATGGATGGATAAATGGGTGGATGGATGGGTGGGGTGCATTGGATGGATGGGTGGGGTGCATGGATGGATAGGTGGGGTGCATGGATGGATGGGTGGGGTGCATGGATGGATGGCTGGGGTGCATGGATGGATGGCTGGGGTGCATGGATGGATGGCTGGTGTGCATGGATGGATGGCTGGGGTGCATGGATGGATGGATGGCTGGGGTGCATGGATGGATGGCTGGGGTGCATGGATGGATGGCTGGGGTGCATCCATGCATGCATGGGTGAATGGATGTGTGTGTGTGCATGGATTGATGTGTGCGTGCATGCTTGTGTGCGTGCATGCTTGTGTGCGTGCATGCTTGTGTGCGTGCATGGATGTGTGCGTGCATGGATGCATGTGTGCATGCACGGATGGATGTGTGCATGCACGGATGCATGTGTGCATGCACAGATGCATGTGTGCGTGCATGCACGGATGGATGTGTGCATGCACGGATGGATGTGTGCATGCACGGATGGATGTGTGCATGCACGGATGCATGTGTGCATGCACGGATGGATGTGTGCATGCACGGATGGATGTGTGCATGCACGGATGCATGTGTGCATGCACGGATGGATGTGTGCATGTGCACGGATGGATGTGTGCATGTGCACGGATGGATGTGTGCATGTGCACGGATGGATGTGTGCATGTGCACGGATGGATGTGTGCATGTGCACGGATGGATGTGTGCATGCTCGGATCGATGTGAGCATGCGTGGATGTGAGCTTGCATGGATGTGTGCATGCATGGATGGATGTGTGCATGCATGGATGTGTGCATGGATGGATGTATACATGCATGTGTGGATGGGTGCATGCGTGGATGACGGGTGCATGGGTGGATGGGTGCATGGGTGGATGGATACTTGGGTGGATGGGTGCATGGGTGGATGGATACTTGGGTGGATGGATGCATGGGTGGATGCATAGATGCATGGGTGGATGCGTCCAACAAGGGATCAAGTGTCCCCTTGTTGTAGTCTCTGGGATCATAGTCATGGTTCACTGTATGACAGATCATTGCCATACAGTGCACCATAACTCTGACTCCTAACTCATTGCCCGGCATTATGAATCTCGGGCTTAGTGCCAGCTGCCATTAAAAAAGCTGGCATTAAACCCTTTATTACCCAGTTTGCCACCGTCACCAGGGCAACTGGAAGAGTCTGGGTACAGCGCCAGAAAATGGCTTTAAAATGAATGCGCCATTTTCTGGGGTGGCTGTGGGCTGCAATTCGCAGCATGGGGGGCCCAGAATGCTTGGGCCTCTCCATGCAGAGGATTCCAGCCCCCAGTCGCCAAGTTGTACCTAGCCGGACCAAAAATATGTGTTTTCTGCCTAGTTGTACCTGGCTGGACCAAAAATATGGCAGAGCCCCACGTCAATTATTTTCTAGAATTAATTCTAGAAATAAAAAGAAAATGGGCTTTGCTGTATTTTTGGTTGCTAGACAGGTACAATGAGGCAGCTGGGGGGGTTGGTGGCAGTCCGTTGCTGCCAAGTTGTACCTGGCTGAACCAAAAATATGGCGAAGCCCCACATCATTTTTTCTTTTAATTACTTCTACAAATAAAATAACTTGGAGCTTTGCCATATTTCCATATTTTTGGTTGCCAGCCAGGTACAACTTGGCAGCTGGGGGGCTGGAATCCTCAGCGTGGAGAGACCAAAACGTTGTTGGCCCCCCACGCTGCAAAGTGCAACCCACAGCCGGCCCCAGAAAATAGCACATTCATTAGAGGCGCAATTGTCTGGTGCTTTACCCCAACTCTTCCAGTTGCACTTGTGCTGGTGGCACACAGGGGCTCCCCATACGCGACATGGTGTCCACTAACAAGTTGAATGGAAAATTAGCTCCAATTGTTAGCGGACACCATGTCACGTATGGAGAGCTCCTGTGTGCCTAAACATTGGAGCTTCCCCACAAGTGACCCCATTTTGGAAACTAGACCCCCCAAGGAACGTATGTGGATGCATAGTGAGCACTTTGAACCCCTCAGATGCTTCACAAATTGATCCGTAAAAATAAAAAAGTACTTTTTTTTTCCACAAAAATGTTCTTTTTTCATTTTTACGGATGAATTTGTTAAGTACCTGGGGGTTCAAAGTGCTCACTATGCATCTAGATAAGTTCCCTGGGGGTTCTACTTTCCAAAATGGCGTCACTTGTGGGGAAGCTGCAATGTTTAGGCACACAGGGGCTCTCCAAACGCGACATGGTGTCCCCTAACAATTTGAAAAATCAGCTCAAATTGTTAGCGGACACCATGTCATGTTTGGAGAACCCCTGTGTGCCTAAACATTGGAGCTCCCCCACAAGTGACCCCATTTTGGAAACTAGACCCCCCTGAGGAACTTATCTAGATGGTGGGGAGCACTTTGAACCCCCAAGTGCTTCACAAATTAATCCGTAAAAATGAAAAAGTACTTTTTTTTTTTTTTTCACAAAAATTTTCTTTTAGCCTAAATTTTTTAATTTTCACATATGCAACAGAATAAAATGCACCCTAAAATTTGTTGGGCAATTTCTCCTAAGTAAACCGATACCTCATATGTGGTCATAAACCACTGTTTGGGCGCACTGCAGGGCTTAGAAGGGAAGGAGCGCTGTTTGACTTTTTGAATGGAAAACTAGCTCCAAAAGTCAAATTGCTCCCTTCCCCTTCTGAACCCTGCTGTGCACCCAAACAGTGGTTTATGACCACAAATGAGGTATCAGTGTACTCAGGAGAAATTGCCCAACATATTTTAGGAACTATTTTATCCTGTTGCCCATGTGAAAATGAAAAAATTGAGGCTAAAAAACATTTTTGTTGTCCATTTTTTCCTTCCATGTTGCTTTAGTTCCTGTGAAGCACCTGACGGGTTAATCATTTTCTTGAATGTAGTTTTGAGTAGCTTGAGGGGTGCAGTTTTGGAATGGTGTCACTTTTGTGTGTTTTCTGTCATGTAGGCCCTCAAAGGGACTTCAAATGTGA
Organism: Allobates femoralis; assembly: GCA_033576535.1. Classification (NCBI taxonomy): domain Eukaryota; kingdom Metazoa; phylum Chordata; class Amphibia; order Anura; family Aromobatidae; genus Allobates; species Allobates femoralis. The sequence continues at coordinate 89,782,174 of JARQOC010000010.1, forward strand.
TGTGGTCACTAAAAAAAATGGTTTTGTAAATTTTGCTGGAAAAATGAGAAATTGCTGATGAACTTTGAACCCTTATAACTTCCTACCCCAAAAAATGTTTTTCCCAAAATTGTGCTGATGTTAAGTAGACATGTAGGAAATGTTATTTATTACCGTATATACTCGTGTATAAGCCGACCCGTGTATAAGCCGACCCCCCTACTTTTGCCCCCAAAACCTGGGAAAATCTATTGACTCGCGTATAAGCCGAGGGTGGACCCAGCACAGGTATACAGCCCCCAGCAGTGGTATACAGGCCCCAGCAGTATGATATACAGCAGCCCCCAGTGGTATATACAGCAGCCCCAGTGGTATTGCAGCCCCTATATACAGCAGCCCCAGTGGTATTGCAGCCCCAGTGGTGTATACAGCAGCCCCTATATACAGCAGCCCAGTGGTATTGCAGCCCCAGTGGTATTGCAGCCCCTATATACAGCAGCCCCAGTGGTATTGCAGCCCCAGTGGTATTGCAGCCCCTATATACAGCAGCCCCAGTGGTATTGCAGCCCCAGTGGTATTGCAGCCCCTATATACAGCAGCCCCAGTGGTATTGCAGCCCCAGTGGTGTATACAGCAGCCCCTATATACAGCAGCCCCAGTGGTATTGCAGCAGCCCCTATATACAGCAGCCCCAGTGGTATTGCAGCCCCTGTATACAGCAGCCCCAGTGGTATTGCAGCCCCAGTGGTGTATACAGCAGCCCCTATATACAGCAGCCCCAGTGGTATTGCAGCCCCAGTGGTATTGCAGCCCCTGTATACAGCAGCCCCAGTGGTATTGCAGCCCCAGTGGTGTATACAGCAGCCCCAGTGGTATTGCAGCCCCTGTATACAGCAGCCCCAGTGGTATTGCAGCCCCAGTGGTGTATACAGCAGCCCCTATATACAGCAGCCCCAGTGGTATTGCAGCCCCAGTGGTATTGCAGCCCCTGTATACAGCAGCCCCAGTGGTATTGCAGCCCCAGTGGTGTATACAGCAGCCCCTATATACAGCAGCCCCAGTGGTATTGCAGCCCCAGTGGTATTGCAGCCCCTGTATACAGCAGCCCCAGTGGTATTGCAGCCCCAGTGGTGTATACAGCAGCCCCTATATACAGCAGCCCCAGTGGTATTGCAGCCCCTATATACAGCAGCCCCAGTGCGGTATACAGCAGCCCCAGAGGGGTATACAGCAGCCCCAGAGGGGTATACAGCAGCCCCAGAGCTGTATACAGCAGCCCCAGAGCTGTATACAGCAGCCCCAGAGGGGTATACAGCAGCCCCAGAGGGGTATATAGCAGCCCCAGAGGGGTATATAGCAGCCCCAGAGGGGTATACAGCAGCCCCAGAGGGGTATACAGCAGCCCCAGAGGGGTATACAGCAGCCCCAGAGGGGTATACAGCAGCCCAGAGGGGTATATAGCAGCCCCAGAGGGGTATACAGCAGCCCCAGAGCTGTATACAGCAGCCCCAGAGGGGTATACAGCAGCCCCAGAGGGGTATACAGCAGCCCCAGAGGGGTATATAGCAGCCCCAGAGGGGTATACAGCAGCCCCAGAGGGGTATACAGCAGCCCCCGCTATATACAGCAGCCCCCGCTGTATACAGCGGTACCCGGCTGTATACAGCCCTCCCCCCTGGTATACCGGGCCCCCCCTGTGGCAACCTGTAAAGGAAGCGATGATTATACTTATCGGGTCGCTGTCGCCGACGCCGACGCTGCCGCTCTGTCACCGTCCGTCACCGCGCTCCTTCCCGTCTTCATGCTTCCTCCACGGGCGCACAGAAAATGACGTCATTTCCTGTGCGACGGTGAAGGAAGCATGAAGACCAGGAGGAGCGCGGTGACGGACGGTGACAGAGCGGCGGCGTCGGCGACAGCGACCCGATAAGTATAATCATCGCTTCCTTTACAGGTTGCCACAGGGGGGGCCCGGTATACCACGGGGGGGGGGGCTGTATACAGACGGGTATATTTTTTTTTTTTTTATGATTACCGTATATACTCGTGTATAAGCCGAGGGGGGACTTTTCAGCACATTTTTTGTGCTGAAAAACTCGGCTTATACACGAGTATATACGGTAACTATTTTGTGTCACATCGCTCACAACGCTCTGGTTTAACAGAATAAAAAGTAAGTTTGAAAATTGCAAAATTTTCTAAATTTTTGCCAAATCTTTGCTTTTTTCTCAAATAAACGCAAAAATTATCGACCTAAATTTACTACTAACATAAAGCCCAATATGTCACGAAAAAATAATCTCAGAATCGCTAGGATCCGTTGAAGCGTTCCAGAGTTATTAACTCATAAAGGGACACTGGTCAGAATTGCAAAAAATGGCAAGGTCTTTAAAGTCAAAATAGGCTGGATCATGAAGGGGTTAAAAAATTAAAATAAAAATTGCGGTTGGACAGTCATAAAACAACTGTCAATTGAATTATATGTAGTTCATCTATTACTGATCAGTTGATTGATAGAGATGCAGGGTACCAGAAGTGCAACAGCTCCATACAATTTGTAGTGGCTGTGAATGGTACTGCAAGATCTCTCCTATGTACAATGTAATGACCCATACTTTGCATCCCTAAAAGTTATGAACCTATTCTCATTAACCAAGTTGATAATTTGTCAAACTTTATAAGAACACGTGTAGACTGGATGGTTTCCATGAACAAGATTTGGATCCGTTAGACTCTTGGTGAACCTCACTGCACATCTACTTACATACAGCTCTGGCAAAAATGAAGGGACCACTGCACAGTTTTCTAAAAATCACCATCTCTATATGTCTGACAGCCATTCTTTTCCAGTGTCAGTTGAATTCCAACCAAAGTACACCTCATTCTACTTAATGTGCTTCTGATTAGGTGATCCCCTGAACCAAATCTTATTTAACGAGGGAAAGTATAAATAACACTGCTGTGGTATTTACAATCCTCTTGCAATAGGACCAGCTGAATGGCAAAACAAGTGCTAGGAGTAGCCCAAAAGTAATTTTAATGAAAAATAACTTTTAACCATGCCAAAGGAGTTGAAAAGAAAAATCTTGAGTGAGGAAAAAAAAAGGGCTCAATTCTGGCTTTACTAGCAGAGAGATACAGTGAGTGTCATGTCTAATCCATTCTTAAAATTTCAAACATGGCAGTCCTTTACAACAAAGTCAAGCACAGACATTGGGGACAACAAAGCTACAGACCAGCAGAGGGCGAAAGCGACTCTCCACTGACCGGGATGACCATCATCTTATTCGAATGTCACTCAGCAGGATGATATCACGTGACCTACAAAAGGAATGGCAAAGGGCAGCTGGGGTGAAGTGCATGATAAGAACAGTTCGTAACAGGCTCCTAGAAGCAGGGCTCAAGTCATGAAAAGCTAGAAAAAAGCCTTTCATCAATGAGAAGCAAAGGAGAGCCAGGCTGAAGTTTCTCAAAGAGCACAAGGATTGGATCATAGAGGACAGGAGTAAGGTAATCTCTGATGAGTCTAATTTTCAGCTCTGCCCAACACTTGGTCATCTAATGGTTAGACGGAGACCTGGAGAGGCGTACAAGCCACAGTGTCTTACACCCACTGTGAAATTTGGTTGAGGATTGGTGATGATCTGGGGATGTTTAAGCAAGGCTGGAATTGGGCAGGTTAATCTTTGTGAACAACGTATGAATCAAGCTGCATACAGGGTTATCCTTGAAAAACACTTGCTTCCTTCTGCTCAGGCAATGTTCCCCAACTTCGAGGACTGTTTTTTCCAGCAGGACAATGCCCCATCTCACACAGCTAGGTCAATCAATGTGTGGATGAAGGAGCACCACATCAAGACCCTGTCATGGCCAGCCCAATCTCCAGACCTGAACCCCATTGAAAACCTCTGGAATGTAATCAAGATGAAGATGGATAGTCACAAACCATCAAACAAAGAACTGCTTACATTTTTGTGCCAGGAGTGGCATAAGGTCACCCAAAGGCAGAGTGAAAGACTGGTGGAAAGCATGGCAAGACGCATGAAAGCTGTGATTAAAAATCATGGCTATTCCGTGATTCGCGGCCTCCTCATACAGAAGGCAGCTCAGGCTAAGAGAGCTAGAGAGGGGTTGTGGAAGGAGTGGATGGAACAAATAGCAACCTTAGAGAGATCTAATAAGGCCAGCCCAACTCCTCAACTATCCTCCCAGATCTTTGCTCTCCGTACGAAACTAAGATCCCAACTACTCTACCAGCACGAGTTGGGCCTAAGGAAACTCCGCACCCAATACTACGCTGCAGGAGATAGGGCGGGGAAGCTGTTGGTCAGGAGACTCAAGAAAAGGGTATCCCATTCAATGGTGACGTCCATGACCTCCCCAGACGGAAGAACAATAAGGAATCCGAGTGAAATAGTTGACGTAATGGCAGACTTCTATTCAAATCTTTATAACCTGTCAGACGACCCCATGACGCATCAGCCGGCCTTAGACAATATCCAAACTTACTTGAGGAGGCTCGACCTCCCAACGGTCCCCCGGACATGCTCACTTCCCTGAACCAATCTTTCTCCCTCACGGAAGTAACTAACATAATCTCATCTCTCAAATTAAATTCAGCACCAGGCCCAGACGGTCTGACCAACGAATATTATAGAGTGTTCTCCCCTCACTTGGCTCCATACCTTCTCCGACTGTTCCAGCATTGGCAGACTGAAGGGACTCTTCCAGCGGAGGCCCTAGAGGCCACGATCTCAACAATTTTGAAGCCTGGAAAGCCACCTGACAGTCCGAGCAACTATCGTCCCATCTCGCTTCTTAACACGGATGTGAAGATATTTGCCAGACTGTTGGCCTCTCGACTTGCCAAGGTGATTCCGTTGCTGGTAAACTCGGACCAGGTCGGCTTTGTGGAGGGACGACAGGCCAGAGATGGCACTAGACGCATGCTGGACCTGGTGGAGATAGCTGAGGTTGGGGGAGACCCCAGTGTATTCCTGTCACTCGACGCAGAAAAAGCGTTTGACAGGGTACACTGGGGTTATCTACGGGAGGTTCTGGGAGGTTCGGCTTCTCAGGCCCAATTCTATCAGCTATACTAAGTCTCTATTCCAACCCAGGGGCCAGAGTCTCAATGTCAGGATTTGTGTCGAGGCGTTTTGACATCACCAACGGAACAAGACAGGGGTGCCCACTATCACCCCTGATATTCGCCCTTGTTATGGAGCCGCTGGCGGCTTCCATTAGATCCAACCCTCAGATTACGGGCATCCAGGTGGGATCCAAACATAATGTCATAGGGCTATACGCTGATGATGTCATCGTCTCCTGCACCAATCCTGAAGGCTCAATTCCAGTTATCCTTACAGAACTTGACAATTTCACAAAAATCTCCTATTATAAGCTAAACTTGGGAAAGTCCATGGCACTCCCTATTAATTTGTCAAAACGGGAACTGGTGGCCCTCTCCGCACAATTCCCCTTTGCTTGGGCCCCAGAGGGCATATCATACCTGGGTATAACCCTATGTCCCACGAAACAAGTTGCCCGAGTTAACATATCCAATCTAATGGCAACATTGAGGGGGAGACTGACTCATGGTCCTCTTCCCCTTCTATCCTGGATGGCTCGCATTCAAGCCTTCAGGATGCTTTGGCTGCCGAAGCTCCTATACCTCTTTCGATGTGTGCCCTTGAGTTTCCCATGCAAACTCTTAGCTCAACTACAAAAACAAATTAACACCTTTATCTGGGCGGGAGGTCGACCTCGAATCCAGAGACGAACAATGTACTTGAGGCTGAAGGGGGGTGGTATGGGAGTTCCGGATGTGTCCGCATATCATAAAGCTGCAATTCTGGAAGCCTCCAGAGCTCTGTGGAGGCAACAGCTTGAAGTAGGATGGGTTCAACTTGAGTCGGAGTTCGACCCGGGGATGTCGCCGGTCAAGCTCTTGGCTGGGGCCGCACTGGGTCCGGTGAGGGTATTGCACCCGTTATCTACGATTCGTACCCTCCAAGAGATATGGAAAAAAATGCCAGATTTCTGGCGACAGCTCCCCCCGGAGAGGATACCGCTAGAGGCTTTTCAGGTGCACATTCCCATGTTGAACATAACACCCTGGCACTCATCGGGGATTCTCTCCTTGGGGGACTTGGTAGGGGATGGTAGACTAGTCTCTTTCGACACCTTTAGCAACAAATCTCAGCACTTATGCAACTCCTTCTTGCTGTACTCACAGGTGAGGCATTTTGTAAACTCAGACGCATGCACACACGCCCTTAAACAACCCGCTCCTTCTCCATTCCAGCGTTTTCTTCTGGTTGACACTAACCCCCCGAAGGGCTTTTCCCTGATTTATGGGGGACTCGTGACCCACGGGTCCCCCGTGAAGCTTCCCAACATGACTTCTTGGGAGAGGGACTTGGGCTTTGAGGCTGACTGTGATGAATGGGAAGGAGCGATTAGGTGCGTGATGCAGGCTACAAAGTGCATCAACCACTTAGAATCCTTAAAAAAAGTACACCTACGGTGGTACATCACCCCCACTAAGATGGCCAAACTGGCAAAGGGTTCTTCGACACTGTGCTGGAGACAGTGTGGCCAGAAGGGAGATCTGGCCCACATATGGTGGGGTTGCCCTAAAATTTCCCAGTTCTGGGTACTGGTGTCTGGCCTACTGGGAGAGATTACAGACACGAGCATCCCCTTAGCTCCTCAACTGGCAGTGTTACACATAGGTGCAGAAAGTTTTCCCCCTGTCACAAGGCATGCCATCTCCTATGTGCTTATTGCAGCTAGATTATGCATTGCAGCGTCTTGGAAAAATGCAGCCCCTCCGAATATAGGAGACCTTACCAAAAAGCTTAACATAATATTTACTCACGAATACCACCTGGCAATGGACGCCCCGAGACGACGTTACGTCTCGGAGGCCTGGGCCTTATGGGCCAGCCACCCGGCTGCCGTGGCCCCCCTACTTGAGATCCTGAGGGGAGCCAGATATGGAGACCTTGGTACGGAGCCACTTTACGTTGGTTCCTCCTGCACCCACTTGCTTCCATTTTCTTCTGACTCTCTCCCCCCCATGCTATCACTTCTCTGACTCTCCCCACTCTTCTTGAACTCTCCTCACTCCCCTCTTCTCCCCTCTCACCCCCCTCATTCTCATCCCTGCACTACTCCGATTCTCCAATTTTACCCCACAGTTGAACTGTTGATACATCCCTTGTTGTTTATATGTGATACGTGGGATACTCTAGAGTGACGGATACTTAAAGACCTAGCACGTGAGATCTCGATACCACTCAGTCTGGTAAACATGATCAGCATCAATACCACGCTTGTATGTCACAATATGAATCTTTGAACATTTTACTATTATTGATACTCTTGGTGATTCGGTTGAAACAAGAGACATCTACCCTACCCCCCCCCCCTACCTAACACCATCTGTTTATGTTGTAAGTTGATTACTGTGTACTTTGTTTTTTGAAAATAAAAAACACATTGAAGACTAAAAATCATGGCTATTCCACCAAATATTGATTTCTGAATTCTTCCTAAGTTAAAACATGAACATTGTTGTTTTTACATGAATATGAACTTGTTTTCTTTGCATTATTTGAGGTCTGATAGCACTGTTTCTTTTTTATTATTTTGACGATTTCTCATTTGTTGCAAATGAATACAACATTTTTAGCTTTGAATTTTGGAGACATGATGTCAGTAGTTTTTATAGAATAAAACAACAATGTACATTTTACTCAAAAAATATAAAAAGAAAAATCAGAGAAACTGAAAATTTTGCAGTGTTCTCTTGATTTTTGCCAGAGCTGTATTTGTCTTGTGGCGCCTGTCATTGCCTCCATAGACTCCTGCATCTGGTTGTCCTTTTATCATGCACATCCTAAATGGCCTCTAATTGGCCAGCATAAGCTGCAGCAGCCATATTTGCACACTCAAGTGATGGGTGTGCAAATATCTTGTCCACTGGCAGTATGGATACACTGCACAGTACCACCAGTGCTGCGGCCTGGTTCCTCTGGCCCATGGAACTCATCTGCCGCTTGCAAATGCTGTTGACCTTGTACAGGCTGCTCCCCTGGGTAATCACCACTTGAGTAGAGCATGAGCTCTTATTCAGGTGGCTGCCATCTTTGTGTACTTCCCCAGAGCCCTTTTTCGTCCCCCTTTCACTGGCGCAAGACTCCGCCACCAGCAACACATAACCGGAGAGAACAGCAAAGGGTGAGAAGATGGCACAGGGCGGAGACAGCTCAAAGGAGAGAGCTCACAAAGGGAAAAAAAAGCACATGGGGGAGAGAGACAACACACAGGGGGAAAAGCACACAAGGGTCAGGCAGCTCAAAGGAGAGAGAACACGGGGGTGAGAAGACAACACTTCGCCCTCCTGATGCGCTAGCACTGGGCACCCATCTAGTGTAAATAATAAACTACATAAAAATATAGTAAAGTAATCAGCAATTCCAACAATGTATTACACATTAATGATAATTAGCGTCTTTAGTTGTTCTTTAAACTCTTCAACCCTCATCTTGGCTACGGTTAATTTCCGAATTCTTGCGGCATGAATGAAATCCTAGATCCTGAACTTGGGATTCTGTGCGAACCCGATGACCTCCCTACTTGGAGTAAACAAACAGACAATAACTCTGGGATAATAACCCCAGTATCTCGCCATCAGCATCCTCACATGTTTCAGAGATAAGTGTAAACAGAGGCAGGCTGAGTTTGGCAGACTCTTATGCTTTTAAGTATACCCATGGCATAGCTTTACGCACAAATCAAAATAACTAGTTGATGTTTTGTAATGGAGTAAGACAGAATAATTAAACACCAGCTGTTTGTTACTTTTTTTGCCTTTTGCTATGGCAGGAAAGCAGTAAAAAATGTCCTCGAGAAAACTTCTCGCTCAACCAGAGATCTCAGAACATTTTGTTACTCGTGGCTGGTGCGAGTTTATTGGGGGCATCTTATGTAGAGCCGAGCGTACTTGCCGTCATTCCCTTCATTGATCCGTTTGCCCTCTGCCCTCAATGTTTGGTTCTTTGCCATCCAACAAAGCAGGCATATCAGTGAAATGTTCTGTTTCATGTGAAATGTATAAAAATAACAAGGACTGTTTGGTTTCAAGCTGATTGCTTTGCCAGAAGACAAATGGACCAGCAAAGCCAGGGAAAGGGAAAGTGAATGTGATCAGTGCCTACTGGAGACCAAATGTAGCAAGGCCTTCAGCTGAACTACTAATCTCCGAAAAGCAAAAGCTGGGGTTGGAGTAAAAAATATGTGATACTAAATCATATCAAAAATGTAACATGGACAGGAGAAAGTTGCAGATATTAAAGGCTATGAACACCTCAAAATAATTAAAAAAAAAGTTTTACAAATGTCCATATATCAGGGTCTGAGAATGGCCTGCAATTTCAAGACTTACCATGTGTCTCCTGATCCAAACTCAAACAGTCTTACATACAGTGTTGGCCAAAAGTATTGACACCCCTCCAATTCTGTCAGATAATACTCAGTTTCTTCCTGAAAATGATTGCAATCACAAATTCTTTGATATTATTATCTTCATTTAATTTGTCTTCAATGGAAAAACACAAAAGAGAATGAAGCAAAAAGCAAAACATTGATCATTTCACACAAAACTCCAAAAATGAGCCAGACAAAAGTATTGGCACCCTCAGCCTAATACTTGGTTGCACAACCTTTAGCCAAAATAACTACGATCAACCACTTCCGGTAACCATTGAGTTTCTTACAATGCTCTGCTGGAATTTTAGACCATTCTTCTTTGGCAAACTGCTCATGGTCCCTGAAATTTGAAGGGTGCCTTCTCCAAACTGCCATTTTTAGATCTCTCCACAGGTGTTCTATGGGTGTGACGACCGTCCGCTGTAAGGCTGAGCTGCTGGTAAGGCAGCACCCCGAGAAACCCCAAGACCCTTAACCCCTATACAGGGATCTGGAATTATAGTGGAGCCCAGGGGGTAGCTACCTATGGAAGCAGCAGAGCAGGGAGGTCGTCTAGGAAGGGAAAAATCAGGAAGCGAAGAACGTAGTCAGGAGTCAGAGTCAAAACCGAGAGGGCAGCTAAGGTACAAAATCGTCAGGCAGTACAGAGTCGAAAATCCAGGCAAAGGTCAGAGTCAAAACCGAGAGGGCAGCAAAGGTACAAAATCGTCAGGCGGTACAGAGTCAAAAATCCAGGCAAAGGTCAGAGTCAAAACCAAACACACACTATGTCACTTGGGGAACCAAAACTATATCTGGCGGCCTGCAAGACAGGCTCCAATGTATTTGAAGGGCGCGGTTACCTCCCATAGGCTGGAGCTCACAGCCTGATGATCTCATCCGGACCGCCCCTAGAACCAGGCCAGATGGAGATGCACGACTGGCTCCACCCATCCCACCTCTGACAGAAGAACGCAGGCTGCGCCTAACGGACACCTCTGCAGGGCTCGCTCTTCTGCGACCAACACCACCCAGAGGGGAAACACGGCGGCGCTCAGCGACAGAGGCAGACGTCGCTGGAGCAGGTCCATATGAGGACAAGGCCTTCCTATCACCAGCACCACCAGACGAAGGAATCCGGCTCCTCCCAGCGGCCGAGGCAGGAACACCGGCCACCGAGTCCAATGGCGATGTGACAATGGGATTCAGGTCTGGACTCATTGCTGGCCACCTTACAAGTCTCCAGTGCTTTCTCTAAAACCATTTTCTAGTGCTTTTTGAAGTGTGTTTTGGGTCATTGTCCTGCTGGACGACCCATGACCTCTGAGGGAGACCCAGCTTTCTCACACTGGGCCCTACATTATGCTGCAAAATTTGTAGGTAGTCTTCAGACTTCATAATGCCATGCACACGGTCAAGCAGTCCAGTGCCAGAGGCAGCAAAGCAACCCCAAAAGATCAGGAACCTCCGCCATGTTTGACTGTAGGGACCGTGTTCTTTTCTTTGAATCCCTCTTTTTTTCTCCTGCAAACTCTATGCTGATGCCTTTGCCCAAAAAGAGAGAACATTCTTCCAAAACGTTTTAGGCTTTCTCAGGTAAGTTTTGGCAAACTCCAGCATGGCTTTTTTATGTCTCGGGGTAAGAAGTGCGGTCTTCATGGGTATCCTACCATACAGTCCCTTTTCATTCAGACGCCGACGGATAGTACAGGTTGACACTGTTGTACTCTCGGGCTGCAGGGCAGCTTGAACTTGTTTGGATGTTAGTCGAGGTTCTTTATCCACCATCCGCACAATTTTGCGTTGAAATCTCTTGTCAATTTTTCTTTTCCGTCCACATCTATGGAAGTTAGCCACAGTGCCATGGGCTTTAAACGTCTTGATGGCACTGTGCACGGTAAACACAGGAACATTCAGGTCTTTGGAGATGGACTTGTAGCCTTGAGATTGCTCATGCTTCCTCACAATTTGGTTTCTCAAGTCCTCAGACAGTTCTTTGGTCTTCTTTCTTTTCTCCATACTCAATGTGGTACACACAAGGACACAGGACAGAGGTTGAGTCAACTTTAATCCATGTCAACTGGCTGCAAGTGTGATTTAGTTATTGCCAACACCTGTTAGGTGCCACAGGTAAGTTACAGGTGCTGTTAGTTACACAAATTAGAGACAAGCATCACATGATTTTTCTAAGGGTGCCTATACTTTTGTCCACCCCCTTTTTTATGTTTGGTGTGGAATTATATCTAATTTGGCTTTAGGACAATTCTTTTTGAGTTTTTTTCATTGAAGACAAATTAAATGAAGATTATAATACCAAAGAATTTGTGATTGTAATCATTTTTAGGAAGAAACTGAGTATTATCTGACAGAATTGCAGGGGTGTCAATACTTTTGGCCAACACTGTATGCTTTTGAGGCAAGCCAAGTGGCATGACCATGCATACGGACTGCAAAACATGGATGTCTGAATTCCTATGTGTTAAGCTGAAGGTAAAAGGTGGAGCATAAATACAGTGCCTTGTGAAAGTATTTGGCCCCCTTGAACTTTTCAACCTTTTGCCACATTTCAGGCTTCAAACATAAAGATATACATTCTAATTTTTTTGTGAATTGTGAGTGAGGTGTGCAATATTATTTGGTCCCCTTGAGTTAATACTTTGTAGCACCACCTTTTGCTGTGATTACAGCTGCAGTCGCTTGGGGTATGTCTCTATCAGTTTTGCACATCAAAAGACTGAAATTCTTGCCCATTCTTCCTTGCAAAATAGCTGGAGCTCAGTGAGGTTGGATGGAGAGCGTTTGTGACCAGCAGTTTTCAGCTCTTTCCACAGATTCTCGATTGGATTCAGGTCTGGACTATGACTTGGCCATTCTAAACACTGGATACATTTATTTTTGAACCATTCCATTGTAGATTTTGCTCTATTTTTGGGATCATTGTCTTGTTGGAAGATAAATTTCCGTCCCAGTCTCAGATCTTTTGCAGACTCCAACAGGTTTTCTGCCAGAATGGTCCTGTATTTGGCTCCGTCCATCTTCCCATCAATTTTAACCATCTTCCCTGTCCCTGCTGAAAAAAAGCAGGCCCAAACCATGATGCTGCCACCACCATGTGTGACAGTGGGGATGGTGTTTTGAGGGTGATGAGCCGTGTTGCTTTTACACCAAACATATTTTTCATTGTGGCCAAAAAGTTCGATTTTGGTTTCATCCGACCAAAACACCTTATTCCACATGTTTGGTGTGTCTCCCAGGTGGCTTGTGGCAGACGTTTTATGGATATCTTTGAGAAATGGCTTTCTTCTTGCCACTCTTCCATAAAGGCTAGATTTGGGCAGTGTACGACTGATTGTTGTCCTATGGACAGACCTCTCCCACCTCAGCTGTAGATCTCTGCAGATCATCCAGAGTGATCATGGGCCTTTTGGCTGCATCTCTGATTAGTCTTCTCCTTATTCGAGATGAAAGTTTAGAGGGACACCCGGGTCTTGGTAGATTTGCAGTGGTTTGATACTCCTTCCATTTCAATATGATTGCTTGCACAATGCTCCTTGAGATGTTTAAAACTTGAGAAATCTTTTTGTATCCAAATCTGGGTTTAAACTTCACCACAACAGTATCTCGGACCTGCCTGGTGTGTTCCTTAGTCTTCATGATGCTCTCTGCACTTGAAACAGAACCCTGAGACTATTACAGAGCAGGTGCATTTATACGGAGACTTGATTACACACAGGTGGATTCTATTTATCGTTACCAGTCATTTAGGACAACATTGGATCATTCATAGATCCTCACTGAACTTTTGGAGTGATGGTGGGTTTACACACACCAATCATTGTATCCAATCTCTGAACCAATCTCTGGTTGCAGTGAAATCATGGACAGATTGCTCCATGTTGTACACAGCCACAAAATGGAACTATGTGTCCATGATTTCACTGCAACCAGAGATTGGTTCAGAGATTGGATACAATGATTGGTGTGTGTAAACCCACCATGAGTTTGCTGCACTGAAAGTAATGGGGCCGAATAATATTGCACACCCCACTTTTCAGTTTTTTTATTTGTTAAAAAAGTATAAAATATCCAATAAATTTTATTCCACTTCATGATTGTGTCTCACTTGTTGTTGATTCTTCATAAAAAAATTAGAATTTATATCTTTATGGTTGAAGCCTGAAATGTGTCAAAAGGTTGAAAAGCTCAAGGGGGCCAAATACTTTCACAAGGCACTGTACATTATATATATATGTTAGTGATGAGTGACCACTATCATGCTTGGGTGCTCGGTACTCATTTGATGCTCAGATGGGCGCAAGACGAGTCTTGAGTATGATGGATGTCACTTGGGAATTCAAGCATCTTTCCAGGATTTCTTCTGGAAAAATGGTCGGGTTTCCCCTCGACTTCCATTATACTTGAGTACTGGAATCACACCCAAACGAGCATCAAGTGCTTGTCAAGAGTGCCAGCACCAGAGGATGGTGGAGCTCACTTAGTTTTTCTTTTGTTTTTTTTTTAATTTGGAGGATCCTATTCTACAGTAAAAAAAAAAAGAAAAAATCTCCGTCCACTAAGATGAAGAGAAATGATCTGCATTTGTAGTTGAAGCAGAAGGTTGCAAGTCGAGACAGGCAGTTGACAATTCAACATAATCTCCCATTAAATAACAGCTCATTTATACCGTCTCCCCTGGTGCCCTCCACATCTGGCAAGTGAGGGGAGTTGGCAGATTTATTCCTGACAGTGGCCCACAGTAGCCCTCTGCTGCTTTACAACCACCACAGGCTCCTCTTTCCCGGAGCCAGTGTGATTTGCAAAGATAAGGAGCCTCCAGATTTCAGTTACCACTTAATTAGGAGATGCTCAATGTTTTAGTGCAGGGTGGGATTATTGCTCCGCTCTCTATTGCTTCCTTTCATTTTAGGCTACCATAAATTTTAAATGGTATATGTAAATCAATCTGCGGGATGTCATTTACTCTCTAAGCCCCTGTGTTTGGGAGTGATAAAGGCTTCAGCCTGACCCTTGGCTGGTCTCACTGCTCCAAGTCCCATGGGTTACTTTTATGGATACATGATTAAAAAATAAGCTCCACTCTGGGTCACTCAAACATTTTATAAATAAGTATTGGATTTTCAACCTCTCGCGCCTGGTTATGAGGCTTCGTATAGCAGAGATGTTAAGCTTAACTCTAATGCATTTAAATGGGAAGGTCCTATTAACTCCTAAAAGGGAGGAGGTCGAAGAGAATGGTCAGAGCCGTTGGAGTCTTGCCCAATGCTACATACTTATCATTACATGGGACTAAAATTGCTTACATGTCGTTTTTTTTTGCTAAAGATGTATGCATGTCTTCAATGTGTAAAATTACCAAAAAGACATATTAGATAAAGGCACAAAAAAAATCTGCAAACTGCAGATGATATGTAGTTTAAGATGCCAAACATTTAAAGCCGTCCAGTCTTAGCACATGTTCATCTTAAATCAATAGTTCTTGAAATAATAATAGGTTCCATAGTTGGATGTGTGATGAAAATGTTCCCATGCAGAGATAATCTTATCAATGTACTCCTGCTATATTCTGTTACTGTGCAGAGCTGCTCCAATTCATGGTTGGTACAACCCACAGCACCTAGCTACGGAGGAAAAAAAGTGTCACTAATAAGTGAGTACAAAGATGAAAAAGCAGGCAATTGTAACTGCTACTTTCACCAGTAACACATTGCCTTGCCTGTTTTATCAAAGGAGCAAGCATTTTTCTTTCATCTCCAACGTTCTGAGATCGACATAAATCAAGAGAATGACGTAGAAGCACAGGTGATAAACGATGAGCTTACAGGATTGGTGAAATGGCAGAACACTCACTCCTGTGATAAAACAGGTTCCCTCACAATAGCTGTGAGCCCCTGCTATTCTGTCTGCAGACTCACTTCTCATAAATTATGCATGGTTCCACCCTGCCCAGTATATGTCCTAGGATTAGACCCATGTCCTGTAGAATGTAAGTCCACAAGGACAGGATCCTCTCCCCTGTTTACCAGTCTGTCATTGGTAATTTTTGTATGTAACCCCTTCTCATGTACAGCACCATGGAATTAATGGTGCTATATAAATAAGTAATAATAATGTCTATATAATGTATACGGTGTCCTCCCCTCCAGGAGATGTGGTATGATCAGAGCAAGTCCCTGTAATGTGAATAGTGTATAATGCGTCCTCCCCTCCAGGAGATGTGGTATGATCACACAATGTCCCTGTAATGTAATGTGTGTATAGTGTATACTGTGTCCTCCCCGGCCCAGGAGATGTGGTATGATCAGAGCATGTCCCTGTAATGTGAATAGTGTATAATGTGTCCTCCCCTCCAGGAGATGTGGTATGATCACACAATGTCCCTGTAATGTAATGTGTGTATAGTGTATACGGTGTCCTCTCCTCCAGGAGATGTGGTATGATCAGACCATGCCCCTGTAATGTGTGTATAGTGTATACTGCATCCTGCCCTCCAGAGATGTGGTATGATCAGACCATGTCCCTGTATGTGTGAATAGTGTATAATGTGTCCTCCCCTCCAGGAGATGTGTATGATCACACAATGTCCCTGTAATGTAATGTGTGTATAGTGTATACGGTGTCCTCTCCTCCAGGAGATGTGGTATGATCAGACCATGCCCCTGTAATGTGTGTATAGTGTATACTGCATCCTGCCCCTCCAGGAGATGTGGTATGATCAGACCATGTCCCTGTAATGTGTATAGTGTATAATGTGTCCTCCCACATCTGGGAGATGTGGTATGATCAGACCATGTCCCTATAATGTGTTCATAGTGTATACTGCGTCCTCCCCTCCAGGAGATGCGGTATAATCAGACCATGTCCCTGTAATGTAATGTGTGTATAGTGTATACTGCATCCTCCCCTCCAGGAGATGTGGTATGATCAGACCATGTCCCTGTAATGTGTGTATAGTATATACTGTGTCCTCACCTCCAGGAGATGTGGTATGATCAGACCATGTCCCTGTAATGTGTGTATAGTGTATACTGCGTCCTCCTTTCCAGGAGATGTGGTATGTTCAGACCATGTCCCTGTAATGTGTGTATAGTGTATACTGTGTCCTCCCCTCCAGGAGATGTGGTATGATCAGACCATGTCCCTGTAATGTGTGTATAGTGTATACTGTGTCCTCCCCAGTCCAGGAGATGTGTTATGATCAGACCATGTCCCTGAATAGTCAGACACGTCCATAAGGGTGGTTTCATACTTGCATTTTTTTATCCAGGGTCCTAATCCAGTGAAAACCTTAAGGCCCCGTCACACCTGGCGACGGGGCTGGGGAAGTCGGCTGCGACTAGCAGGTGCACACACGTTTTTCACGCCCCGCCATCATCACCGTCCCCCATTTACATGTGGCGACATCTCCAGCCCCGCACCGGTAAGCTGACAGGCGGCATCGCCGCCAGGGTGTCTGAACACCCCAGCGGCGATGCAGGACAATGGGAGCCTATGGCTCCCATCGCCTGTCAGCTCGACGGCGGCCGGTTACATTGGGCGATGTGTGCACATCGCCCCAGATTGTTCGCCTGGTTTCAGAGCAGTGCTCTGAAACCAGGCGACCTCCCGGCAGCGACATCGCCATTTACATGAGGCGACGTTGGGGCAATGTTGCCGCCAATAGGCCAGCCCCTAGTCGCCTATGGAATCGGCGGCGATGTCGCCCCGTGTGACAGGCCCTCTATTGCTCTCTTTCAATCTTTGATCCGTCACAGAGGAAGAAGTTACCCAGCTCCTTGCCTCTTCTTGCTCTACCACCTGCACCAGTGACCCCATTCCCTCTCCCTGGCTGTTACCTCTCTTCTAACTAAAATATTTAATCTTTCCCTCTCATCTGGCATCTTCCCCATCTCTTTTAAACCCGCCAGCAAACACCCATTACTAAAAAAAAAAAACATCCGTCAATCAGAAGTGCACTGCTTACTACTGACGAGTCTCTAATCTCCCCTTCATCTCTAAACTCCTTGACTGCTTGGTCCACTCCCATCTGATCCGCTATCTCTCATAATTCACTTCTTGAGCCTCTGCAATTCGGTTTCTGTTCCTTAAGGGGCCGTCACACACGTCAATATTGCGTGCAATATCGCTGTCTGCACGTGACGTTGCATTGATACTGACGCGTGTGACAGGGCGCATCAACCAGCGATAAATCGCGATGGTCTCCCAGTGGACATGCAGCATCGCTGCGTGTGACACCGGGAGACGCGGTAAGCCAGCTCCCAGCGCCTCTCAGCAAGCGCTGGGAGCTGGTATCCAGGGTAAACTGCGGGTATCTAGACAGTGAGTACTGCCTAGATACCCGATGTATACCTTGGTTACCAGCCTTCTCCGCTCACCGGCTGGTATCCACGGTATACAGCGGGTTACTAGCCTAGATACCCGCAGTTTATCCTGGATACCAGCCTGCTCCCGCTGTTAGCGGGAGCAAGACATCGTGGAAACGATATTTAAATCATTTCCACGATGTCGCTGGTCAACTGATCGCTGGTGAGTCTGCCTGTGTGAAAGCTCACCAGCGATCAGCCGTCAATGTCGCCAGCAATCAGATCGCTGACGACATTGACGTGTGTGACGCCGGCTTTACACTACTGAAATTGCCCTCACTTAAGTCACTAATTATGTATAAACAGCTAAATCTAATCAACTACTCCATGCTGATTCTCCTGGATCTCTCCACAGCATTCAATACTATGGATCACCAGCTCCTCTTCTCTATGCTCCGCTCTATTGGAATTAAGGACACCACTCCCCCGTGGTTCTCCTCCTATTTCTCTGATCATTCCCTCCCTGTATCATTTGCCAGCTTTTCTTACTCTCCTCTTCCCCACATGGTTGGTGTTACTCAGGGTTCAGTCTTAGGGCCTCTCCTCTTCTCTCTATACACTGCCCCCATTGGACAAACATCAGTAGATTTGGTTTTCAGTACCATCTCTGAGGACAACCAATTATACCCCTCACTTCCTGACATCAGCCCTGCATTATTACAAAAAGATAGTGATTGTCAGTCTGCTGTCTAACATCATGTCTTCTCTCTGCCTTAAACTGAATCTTTCAAAAACTGAACTTCTCGTGTCTCCTTCCTCTACCAAATATTTCCTTTTCTGAATGTGGTTCTATCACTACTCCTCAGCAGCACGCCCGCTGTCTTGGGGTTATATTTGACTCATATCTCTCCTTCACCCCCTACATCCGATCATTCGTTTATGTCACCAGCACCTCAAAAATATCTCTAGAATTTAACCTTTTCTTACTGTAGACTCTGCAAAAACTCTCACTTTATCTGTACTTGAACAGATCCTGACTGGTGACCGATTCATGCAGCATTAAATGAATCCCCTATTTATTATATTGATGGCTCTACCCTATATGATGGCAATTTTAAAAATGTACCTTTTGTGCCTCCCCTATTTCCTCATAGACGGTAGCCTGCAAGCAGGGCCCTCACTACTCATGGCATCTCTGGAATTTTTGTCACTCTGTATTGTCTCAAATTATCAGTACATGTCCCCTCTGAATTGTAAAGTGCTGCGGAATATGTTGGCGCTATATAAATAAAGTTATTATTATGATTATGGCAGCAATGAAAGGGGAATCTAAGGGCTTCATAAGCAGCAAAATTACTTTGAAAGAGCTGCAAAATTGTGAGATATGCACTTACTGTGACCAGGGGTGTAACTACAACAGGTACAGGGGCTGCAATAGCACCCGGGCCCTGGAACCTAGGGGGCCCTAAAAGTCCCTTTGGCCTATAGAAAAAGACTATTGCTATTAAAGATATGCAATGATTGGGGGCCCCGTTGGAACTTTCGCATTAGGGCCCAAGACCTTCAAGTTACTCCACTGTATGTGACCCAGCCCCTAACAGAGAGTTTGTCACTTATACCTTAAGAATGTCTCCTGCTCTAACATTAGTAATACTATGGATGTCCTGTAGAGGCCGCTGCAGGAAAAGAAGATATGGTCAAACCAGAGGTGATCAGTGATTGAGGCAGCTTTTTTTTGTGGTTTTACAATAATTGACAGATATTTTTTATTTTGCTTTGCTTTTTCTCTTTAAATATTTCCAAATATGAGAACAAAATGAGAATTGAATATAAATTTTAGATAAAAGAAATTTTCCTTAAAAAAAAACCTGGACTAAGAACCATTTCATTTTGTCTCTCAGATCTTGAAGTGACAAGCACGTTTACGAGAGGATGAAGACGATGATGCAATTGTATTTGTATTGACACTTTCCCGTATAACAATTCTATAGGACGTTCAGCAATATGGATTGCTTCTTAAAACAATTCCACTAGTAACGAATTTATGTAACAGGTTCTAAATGATTACAGTACGAGAAAGAAATTGAATATTTCTAGAAAATGATGGCCTTCAATAAATTTATTGTCACATTATACACACTTTCATTACAGTACAGATTTTAATGCTTGCGGTAGAGGCAGGGATGTATTTTGCACGTGTGGATTGCTTCACTCCCTGGTAGATAATAGGAAAGTGTTTTTCGTGTGTAGACCATTCCTTTCACGGTAGACAGCAGGGGTGTGTTTTGTGTATGTAGTCCGCTCCTCACCTGGTAGACAGCAGGGGTGTGTTTTGTGTGTGTAGACCGGTCCTCACCTGGTAGACAGCAGAAGTGTGAATTGTGTGTGTAGACCGGTCCTCACCTCGTAGACAGCAGGGGTGTGTTTTGTGTGTGTAGACCGCTCCTCACCTGGTAGACAGCAGGGGTGTGTTTTGTGTGTGTAGACCGCTCCTCACCTGGTAGACAGCAGGGGTGTGTTTTGTGTGTGTAGACCGCTCCTCACCTGGTAGACAGCAGGGGTGTGTTTTGTGTGTGTGTAGACCGCTCCTCACCTGGTAGACAGCAGGGGTGTGTTTTGTGTGTGTAGACCGCTCCTCACATGGTAGATGGCAGGGATGTGGGTTGTGTGTGTAGACCGCTCCTCGCCTAGTAGACAGCAGGCATGTTTTGTGTGTGTGTGTAGACCGCTCCTCACATGGTAGACGGCAGGGATGTGTTTTGTGTGTAGACCACTCCTCTCCTAGTAGACAGCAGAGATGTGTTTTTTATGTGTGTAGATGGCTTCTTTCCAGGTACTCACAAAGGATGTGTATTGCATGTGTGTAGATGGCTCCTCTCCAGATACATGACAGGGATGTGTTTTAAGTGTATAAATAGCTCCTCTCAGTAAACAGCAGGGATCTGTTTTGTGTGTGTAGACCACTCCTTCCCTGGTAGATGGCAGGGATGTGTTTTGTGTGTGTAGACCCCTTTTTCCGGTAGGATGGGATGTGTTTTGTGTGTAGACCACCCCTTTTTCAGTAGATGGCAGAAATGTGTTTTGTTTGTGTAGACCGCACCTCACCTGGTAGTCAACAGGGATGTGTTTTGTGTCTGTAGACTACTCCTCTCTTGGTAGATAGCAGGGATATGTTTGTGTGTGTAGACCGCTCTTTTCCCGGTACTCGGCAGGGATATATTTTGTGTGTGTAGACCGCGCCTCTCCTAGTAGACCGCAGGGATGTGTTTTGCGTGTGTGTAGACGGCTTCTTTCCAGGTATTCATCAGACATTTTTTGAATGTGTGTCGATCGCTCCTCTCCTGGTAGACAGCAAGTATGTGTTTTGTATGTGTAGACTGCTTTGTTCCGTGGTAGATGACAGGGATGTGTTTTGTATGTGTAGACTGCTCCTATCCCAGTAGACGGCAGGAATGTGTTTTTGGTGTGTGTGTAAATGCCAGGGTTGTGTTTTGTGTGTTTAGACAGCGCCTCTCCCAGCAGAGAAAAGGGATGTGTTACGTATGTGTAGACTGCTCCTCTAATAGTAGGCAGCAAGTATGTGTTACATGTGTGTAGACCGCTCCTCTAATAGTAGGCAGCAAGGATGTGTTACGTGTGTGTAGACCGCTCCTCTAATAGTAGGCAGCAAGGATGTGTTGTGTGTGTGTAGACCGCTCCTCTAATAGTAGGCAGCAAGGATGTGTTATGTGTGTAAACCACTTCTCTCTGGGTACACATCAGGGATGTGCCTTGTGTGCTTAAACCACTTCTCTCCGGGTAGATGGTAGGGATGTGTCATGTGTGTAGACCGCTTCTGTCATGGTATTTGATGGCAGATATGTGTAGACGGCTGGTATGTGTTTTGTATGTGTGTAGACCGCTCCTTGCCCAGGACTCAGCAGTGTTTTGTGTGAGTAGACTGCTTCTATCATGGTAGACAGCAGGGATGTGTTTTGTGTTGTGTAGCGCCTACACTGTAGACCACTCCTGGTACTCATCATTGATGAGTTTTGTGTGAGTAGACCGTGCTTTTCCTAGTAGATGGCAGGGATATGTTGTGTGTGTGTGTAGATGGCAGATATGTGTTGTGTGTAGACCACTCCTCTCCAGGAAGACTGCAGGTATGTGTTTTTATGTGTGTAGACTGCACCTCTCCCAGTAGATGACAGGGATGTGTTTTGCATGCATAAACTTCTCTCATATGAAGAGAGAAATGAATTCTACATTATCCCATCAACCCCGCCTTTAGGTAGACTATTTAGATTTCAGTATATCTTTTCTTTCTTCTCGGGTAGATGCCGAAGTTGTTGAATGGCAAATCAATAAAGGTCATGGCATTCAGATTTAATCAATTATTATTCCATCTTCGAGACTGCTCAATGGGTGGCTCAAAGTGTGATGGGAACAGGGGCTTGTGTCATGATTTATAGACTAGGCATAAATACACAGACGACAAGTAAAAAAAAAAAATAAGATTCCCTTGATAATATTTTCTATTTTGTTTCTCTCACAAACACTTATATTTTACAATACTTTGTGCCACATAAACTTGTTCATCAAATGGTCATCAGGAGTAGTAAGGTCTATTTCTGACCAATTCTACAACATTTTCAGCTCTTTAAAATTGATGACTTTTCCTTAGGCAATCAATCTAGATCAGTTTGATGGGGACTTGAAAAATCACCTGATTGAAAGAGCAAGACCAAAGGAAGGGGACTCGTCGGGTCATGAGCCATGTATTGCTGGCCTGGAAAACTAAAAGGTGGTGGACTTCATGTTATTGTCTCTGTATTATTTTTAGCAGACCAACCTGTGAGACTCAGAGGACACCACAACCACCCGTGATGGGACAGACTGGCGCAAGATATCTTGAAGAAGTGAAGTCAGGTAGAAATGGCCGAGGTGATTGACCTGGAAAGTCATCTCAATGTCATCTTCTGTTAGCTGCCAGGGAAGACCAAGGACTGCACCGTTACAAATGAGGACATGGAGAGGCCTGTGAAAGACAGAAGCAGATATTATGTTGCGGATGTCGAATAAATCACTCACTCTTTGGTAGGGCAAACAATGTTTAAAAGGGGAAAAATCCAAACTCAAGTCGTCTGCTAGTTGACAGTTACATCAAAATTTTGTAGATAAATTTACTATAAAATTCTGTCAATATTTGTGAGATACTCACCATATTAAGTCTTAGTTTTTCAATATCTATCTATATCATACAATTGCCTCTTTTGTATTGCTATTCTGCTTATCTTACCATATTTGCCCCAACAGACCATCCTTTCAAAGCCAAAGCACCGCTGATAACCCAAGCCATCACTAGAGTGGAGGGCCCGACCCCCCCCCCCCCACTGTATATTCACTGTATGACTTCTGTGAAAAGCCGACTGAATATGGGGGAGATCCTGTGTGTGTCCCACTTCTTAACCCAATGTCAATAAGGCTTATGAAAACAGCCAACGCTCTACTCCCCAGTGTCCGTCAGTCCAACAGGCTTTGAACGGGGTTGAGATACGCAAGCCCTTTGATCAGTGCTCTAATTCCAAGAGGACTTCAGAAACTCTTTTAGTGATCGGCGGGCTCCAATAATGGACCTGTATCACCTATTTACAAGATGGCAGATATAAGGTTCATCCTGCAAAAATTATTTTAAGGCTAGGTTCACAAGACAGTGTAAAAAAAAAAAAATAATGGGTCCAATTTTCATCCAAAAAAAGTGGTGACCATTTTTCTTCTCAATAGTAGAAACTTGATTCCAGTTCACCTAGTTGCTCTATGCTCATCCACCTGGGGCTCAGACACCGGCCTCGCATTGGCCTCACATCAAGGATAATAGAACAAATTGAAGTCCAACTTAACAGGACACATGACTCATGAGGAAGACTGCATAGTGCAGACGAAATGCGTCGACTGGATCATGTCGACCATGTTAATTTTTCTTTTGTATGCACCATATTTTCTTTTGAAAAAGAAAAGGAAAATCGAGTCTTGTTGAATCAAATGGTTTGTATTTGAGAAATCAAGAGTCATACAAAAATGTAGCAGTACTGATATATACAATACAACCAGTTAGGTGCAGTATATACAAAAACTCCCTATTATCCATTTTTTTTCTCGTTTGTCATCTGTATAAAATCCCTTTTTGATAGTACCAGTTATTCATCATGCTTCCTACTTTACATGACTGCAATGTATCCATAAAAAAATCAGTTGTGAATCTGTGCTAAATGATAAAAAATTGGCTAGCACCCATCTGATTTATATGTTCGTGAGAATGAACCCTTATCAGCATCTGTCACAGATGTTTACCACCCTATGAACACCTTTTACTAGTCTGTAGTTTGAAGATTGCAACCCTTATGGATCAGGTCCATACTTGTTTTTAAATGTATATACTTTCTTTTGGTGCTGCAGGGATCAGGCACCCTTTCCTGTCTGGTTACTCTTTGCAGTCTAATCTCAGGTGTAGCATTTTGTAACCACTCCACTTCCCTATAAAGAGTTACGTCTGGTCATCTGATGCCGTTGATAGAATCTCATTCTTTTCTGATCAATGTGAAAGCAGCCTGTGTCTAGACAAAAATGGAGTGGTGACTATTACAGCTCAAGTGGCACACTGCAATTGAGAAGAAGTTTTTGTATTAAATCCTTCGATGTCTAGTTTTCCTCTATTTACCTTTCGAATGAGGGCCTAGGAATGAGATGGCGCTGGAGAAGGGGGGTGAGGGAGAACACGTATAAGGATGTTAACGGGGGCTGAACCCTGCACTCCCTAAGAGTCAGGGTGTTACCCCATCCCCTCTCCCCATCGCCAAGGCCTTCCTTCGTTACTATCCCCGTCGTCGTCCCTGAGTTGCACTGTATGCTGGGCGTCCGTACGCTACAGCATGACAGCGTCGACTAAACAAATTTCTTTTTAGTGTTCTAGCAGCGCCAAAATCATGCCGGTTCTCTAATGCAGATACCAGCAATGGTCAAATCTTCTAAAAGGGAATTTGTCAGCACAAAATTACAGTTCAAATCAAGCACAGGTGGTCATTGGTCCTATTACATCACCAAACATTTTTAATGTGCCTTGTTACCTACTTGTTCTCTATCTCCTTTTCTTGGCATGGCAGCTCTGGCTTTAGAGAAGCCAGAAGTGGGTGAATGTAGAGGGAAGACATGAAAATAGTCACAAAACTGCTCGGCTCCACCAAGCTCGTGTTATTTTGCGCTGCCAGACTCCCTTAATAATCCAAAAATATGAAAGTCCACTTTGAAATGTCCTCTCTTATCTACTAAGTTGTTTCTGGCCCAAAATATCAAGAACTCTATTTCTTACCCTAATGTATCTCGGCAGTAACTCCGTGATGTGGCAGACCTGAGATGCCGACAACTGCATGGATCTGTGTGTTGAGTGAAGCGCCGGGTGATTTAGCATGATTGTCATGACAAGGTGACTTGAGAGATGTGAGCGGCTCCTGGTCACTTGTCAAGTGACCCCGAAGCCACTCTCGATAAAATTCAACAGGAATTAAATGGGAGCACCAGAAATGTATCCCCTTGTTCCCTCGAGCAGCTGCTGCCTTCACTCTCGCCCCCTCATCTCTTGCCTTGACTTCCATGCTATGTTTATCATAAAAAAAAAAAAAAAAACAGAAGGAACTGAAAGGTTCACTACCTGCGCGGTGAAGGCAAGTCCCTAGCTAGAGCAAACAAGCCAAGACATAATTCTTCAAACACTATCTGTTCATGTTATCCTAAAGTGACCCTATCACAACCCTATCAGAAATCTCACCTGAATTATTTCAAGAACTGGAACTTCAACCTGACCCGTGATGCCCATGGGGACAAGGACTGAATTTTAAATTCAATGTTGAGCTGTGACTTCGGTGAAAGAACAATTTTTTTTCTATTTTCGAGTCAGTGCAGGGAAACTTTTCCTTTCCATCCTGCACACGTCTCAGCTTTTCTTTATAATGCATGCTCTAAAGCCTGCGTTGCTTTTATTATGTTGTTAACTAGGTCTATAAAACACCAAGGACGTTCGGAGACGAGCGTCGTACTGACTACTGGTCACACTAATAATTTGCCCTATAGCTATTGGAAGGAATGGGGCTCTGTGCAATTAAACAGGAATACTATAAAGTGACCGCGAAGGTCAAATTCTCGTCCCCAGGTTTCGATCTGAACGATTATTATGAAAGCAATGCTTCAATGCGACTATAATCTAGAAAATAATCTT
This sequence comes from Allobates femoralis, assembly GCA_033576535.1. Classification (NCBI taxonomy): domain Eukaryota; kingdom Metazoa; phylum Chordata; class Amphibia; order Anura; family Aromobatidae; genus Allobates; species Allobates femoralis. Next base: position 89,808,199 of record JARQOC010000010.1, read on the forward strand.
CACGCAGGGAAAAATAGCGAGTGCGGCCGTGGTTTATACAGATCGTGTCACATAGCAGGTATTGACAACCTGACAACAGACAGACATTGGACATATGAAAACAATATATATTGCATAGATGCACACGAGTAACATATACACTTGGTGTAGGTCAAATAATTTAATGGAGCAGTAAAATTCCTTTATTCTAGCATTTAAAAGGGTATTGTCATTTCAGATATTTATTGGATGTCCCCAGGAGTAGACATGAGTGAACATGGGGCTGTTTGGGTCCGAAACTTTGACCCAAATGTCCCTGGAAGTTACTGATTGGCTGTATGGCTCGCCACCTGCATACAACCGGCCAATAGTTAAACATTTCCAGGGGTGGGAGGGTAGGCATTTTTCTATTTTTATTTTGCCTACCACACTAATGCCGAAAACTAAGATTTCAGTCCGAGTGCGCACCAATCATCCACGGCTTGCGGCTCGCACTGGGCCGGGCAGCAAGCATACCTAAGCACAGCATTGTCCGCTCCAACAATTAGAAGACGTCAAGCCCCAAACAGGTTCGCTCATCTCTACACAGGAGAATGCCATAGGGGTCACATAGATGGAGGTCCAAATTTAGGAATCAACAGCTGCCTTGAAAATGGAGCACTGTCTACCGCAGGGGTGGGGAACTCCAGTCCTCGAGGGCCGCAATCAGTGCAGGTTTTCAGGATTTCCTTAGTTTTGCACAGGTGATAACATAATCACTTGCACTGGTGATGATTCCAATCCCTGTGCAATACTAAGGAAATCGTGAAAACCTGCACTGATTGCGGCCCTCGAGGACTGGAGTTCCCCACCCCTGGTCTACTGTCTCGGAGAATGAAAAGAGTTGCACATGTGAGGTCACCTCTTCATTCCCTGTTGTGCATAATGAAGCCTGTTTTCGAGAGAAATAAAAGTGTGACCTCTGGGATAGCAGTTACCCGACATTTTGAAATATCCTGTGGATATACAGTAATTGCCTGAGACAGGGGCACCACTTTGTATCAGCAATGGCCAGCTTCTTGACAAAACGTGCCGTGCTTACACTCTTTTTGCTTCAGAACTTGTAAGTGCTGCTCTGAAGTTGGCCTGGTACTGAGCATAGGTCTCAAACCTTTGATCACCTGATTGAAAGAAACACAGAGCACGGGATGTGGCAGAGCTACAAATTTTATGCAGTTGGACACCCACATACTGTAAAGTCCCAGAAAAGGACTTTAATGAAATAAAAACTAACTACTGGCAGCTTAGATATAATCATGACCAAGTTCGGTGTATGTCATCAATATAGAGAAGGTCTAATTCAGCGATGCCCAATCAGCCTCTATCGTTGATCATAGGTTCCACACAGCAAAGCAACAAATCCCAGATAGGATAGAAACCTGCGTACCAGAACGGGCACTCAGCTTTTTTACTGAAGCAGAAAATCTATGAATTAGGCATTTTCCTGAGAACTGACACAGTTTCCTCCTTTCAGAGATAAGGTTTAAAAGCTTGGGCCGATTTCAAAGGAAATCAATTACCGTATATACTCATGTATAAGCCGACCCCCCTACTTTTGCCCCCAAAATCTGGGAAAATCTATTGACTCGTGTATAAGCCGAGGGTGGACCCCAGCACAGGTATACAGCCCCCAGCAGTGTGGTATACAGGCCCCCGCAGTAGTGTACAGGCCTCCCCAGTGGTAATATACAGCCCCCAGAAGTGTGGTATACAGCAGCCTCCCCAGTGGTACATACAGGCCCCAGCAGTGTTACAGCAGCCTCCCCAGTGGTATATACAGCATCAGCCCCAGTGGTAGTATACAGCAGCCCCAGAGATATATACAGCAGCCCCAGTGGTAGTATACAGCAGCCCCAGATATATATACAGCAGCCCCAGTGGTAGTATACAGCAGCCCCAGAGGTATATACAGCAGCCCCAGTGGTAGTATCCAGAAGCCCCAGAGGTAGTATACAGCAGCCCCAGTAGTAGTATACAGCAGCCTCAGTGGTATATACAGCAGCAGCCCCAGTAGTAGTATACAGCAGCCCCAGTAGTAGTATACAGCAGCCCCAGGGGTATATACAGCAGCAGCCCCAGTGGTAGTATACAGCAGCAGCCCCAGGGGGTATATACAGCAGCAGCCCCAGGGGGTATATACAGCAGCAGCCCCAGGGGGTATATACAGCAGCAGCCCCAGGGGGTATATACAGCTGCAGCCCCAGGGGGTATATACAGCAGCAGCCCTAGGGGGTATATACAGCAGCAGCCACAGAGGTATACAGACCACCCCCCCCCATAAGTAGTATACAGGGGCCCCAGGTGTATACAGCAGCCCCAGCTGTATACAGCCCCCCCGTGGTATCCAGGGCCCCCCTTGCTGCACACCTGTAAAGGAAGATGTCAGTATACTTATCGCTGCCGCCGCCGCTCCACTGCTCGGTCACCGCGCTGCTCCGGGTCTTCATACTTCCTGTTCCTTCTCCGGCGCTCGAACAATGACGTCATTTCCTGAGCGCCGGAGAAGGAACAGGAAGCATGAAGACCCGGAGCAGCGCAGTGACCGAGCAGCGGAGCGGCGGCGGCAGCGATAAGTATACTGACATCTTCCTTTACAGGTGCGCAGCAAGGGGGGCCCTGGATACCACGGGGATGCTGTATACAGCTGGGGCTGCTGTATACAGCTGGGGCTACGTATATACTCGTGTATAAGCCGAGGGGGGACTTTTCAGCACATTTTTTGTGCTGAAAAACTCGGCTTATACACGAGTATATACGGTAAATGTGATTTCTAAAATGGAGTGATTCTGTCTTCTTTTTCAGAATCTGCTGGTGGTGGCCATTCATCTAGTGGGGTGCCATTCATCTAGTGGTGCAGAAGTATTGTACTGTGCAGCCCAATGCTCAGGCAGCAGAGCGGTTGGGTAGCTTTCAGACACTCTGCATCATATGTATCAGTGTGAATGGTGCTCTATGCAGGCCCATTGTATACAAGGCAAGTCGCCTCCCACACCTTGCTGGTTGAGGTGATTTATTAGCCTGCACCTGGGCTTGCTTCACATTTGGGCTCTGACTGCATCCTGTAAGTGCATTTGGTTTCTGTTTTTGGCATGACTGGTAAGGTTTTTTGATGCTGCTTATTTTCTAGTAGTTTTTGTACAATTTAGATAGGACTGATGAGCATGGGAATCCGTGACGTGGATCATCAGCTTAAATGTCTTGGCCAATACATGAACCAATATCCCATTTATAAAAGTTTTTTGCTTATCATATATAGTGCATTTGGTTTCTGTTTTTGGCATGGATGGTAACGATTTCCCTCTGAACTATAGGATTAACCGCTCAGATTTAGCAGGCCAGATCCTTCTCTCCACTGGCGAACAACAACATATGAGCCTCTTGCAGTCAAATAGCTCAACGCAATGCACAGTTCCACTTGCTTTGGAAGGAGATGTGGCCCCCTTATCTCTTGGGCTCCAGTGTAGTTGCAGAGCTTGCACCACTAATATATGTCTGCCCTTGCTTCTCTCCCTTGACATCATATGTCGGAGAGTGTCAAAAGCACCCGATTCACATCAGACTGTCAGCCAATCCCACTAATATTGATGTGTTAGGAAAACTTTAGTCTAATTCCTATGGGGGCTCAAACCATTGTATACACCACTTTTTTACAGTCCATTATACAAACTTACGTCTGTGATAAATCAGAATACAAAAAAATTGCCTAATTTAAAGGGATTTTTACATATGGATGCAAAATCTAGGCCATAAAACAACTAAAGAGAAAAAGAATTGACACCTTTGAAATGTGGAGCTGGAGAAGGGCGTTATCATTATCATGGATGGCAAGATGAGCAAACATGAACTCTAGATCAAATCAAGCCTGACATGTGACTGGAAGCAAAGATCACCAAACTACAACCTGTCAACACATCATACGAAGAATCACTGGAATCACTCCAGCGAATCACTGGAGAAGGACATCATGGATGGTAGAATAGAAGGAACAAGGAAAAGAGGAAGACCAGCAATCAAGATAATGGTGGAGAAGACCCTGGTGGACCTATCTAGGCTTGGTGAAGACCCGGGTGAACCTGCCTAGGCTTGGAAAAACCGTGGTGGACCTATCTAGGTTTTGTGAAGGCCCAGGGGGACCGAACTAAACTTGGAGAAGACCCTAGTAAACTAGGTTGCACAAGTTCGATCTTCCTACAGATCGTTCATCCATCAAGTTGCCAGATCGAGCTGAAGGCCAATAAAATGAAAATATGATACAAAATTTAGGGATCATCTCTTCAGAGACATGCCCTTTAAGAATAAGGTCACTGGGCATTCAGCTAATTGCCTATTGGTCCAAGTAGGAAACATGGCTAATTAATTCACAGGATCTGGTGCATCAGACACATCGGTAACCTGTGATCACCACCTCCTAATGGAAGGCTCTTCTTTTCATTATCCTTCCTGGCACAAAGATGGCATTCCATCAAGCCTGGTAATCACAAGAGGAGCAACATATGGTGGGAAGTAGGAGGTGGTTCTCAGGGCTTCTATCTGGTGGCCATCTAGGCATTTACCTCAAGACCTCATTAGAAGTCCCGGATTGCACCCAAGCACAGTGATGCTTGCTTTAGTGATTTACATATGTAAAGCACCCAAACTACGAACCTGCATACTGAACATTTTTGCAAAGTCTACATTCAGTACAAACACAACTTTAAAGTCTGGTTTGCTCATCCCTAGTGGATTCCAAACTCCAGCTTTGACCTGGTATATTTGCTTTCTTGGCAGCATTGATATCATTAGGAGTACAGCTGATGGCTGTGATGGGTTAGCTCAGCGCCTGTCTCACTAACTATGGGGATACAAAGTTGCAGGAGACTTCTCTGATAAGCAGAACATTCAGAAGAGCCAGGAGCAGACCCATCACGGTCACCAGCTATACTCCACATGATATCACTGCAGCTGAAGGCAGAAATAGTAGTCTATAGGGAAAAGATAGGGGTTTGAAAGTGACTTATACATTTTTTCTTCTTTTTTTTTTTTTTTAGAGGAATGAAGGAATATCCCCTATTACAATTATTTGCTCATTTTCAAAACCTTCCACCCTGGAGAAAATTATATGAAAAAATCTAATTTAAAGTTTAGTTAGTCTTTAAGGGATTGGTGCTTATTTCCAATATAAGGTATTACCTATAATCTAGAGGGGCGCTGTTTGCATATAAATGAATCCATGTTTTCGTAACACCTTTATTCTAAATATTGGCTAATAATCTTTATACCTGCAGCCATTTTTTTACTTAGCACATAAGTCTAATTTTAAAATGAAACGGCCAAAGAAATGTTAGCAAAAATGCTCCAATTCGTCATTCACCTGCAGACCATAAACCCCTTCCAGATAAACCGAGCTGTCGAGAACCTTTTATGAGGAATGGAAAAAATTTAGACGTAAATGTAAACAACACGATTACATGTCGAGAAACCTGCCAGCTAATTACGGGTGAGGCTGGGCCTGATTTATTGCTGCGCACCAAGCTTGTAAACTGATGGTGAAATGATTAGAAAAATATGAAATTGCCCAAGGGTTACAGACGACTGCTTTTAAAGACCATGGTCAAATCATTTTGACAAAAGCATTACATGTATTAGTACGTTACTTTTTCCCAATGACAGCCCGTTCTTCTGATTCCCTAGAGAAATACAGCGCAGTAATGGAGTTCACAAAGTCCCCTGCCGGCTGCATGCTTCTGTACACACCACGACTCCGCGAGCCCAGGGAGAAAGAGAAATACGGAAAAAAGAGAAGAGGAAATAAGAGGCCGGAATGCGGCTGGGAATAACGCGGCTCTGGGACAGGGAAAATATAAATAAGGTTTACATGGATAATAATGTGGATAATTATGTCGAGCACTCCAGAAAAAACACATAAGAATAACAGACAGGGGGCGCCACCAGAAAGAAGTCTGCTAATACTAGAACAATAAAAATGAAAAATATTTCTTATTTATCAGTCTAAAATATGTATCTATCTTTCTATATGTAACTTACATCTTTTTATTCATCCATCTACCTACATCTATTTTTCTATCTCTACATGTAGCTAATATCTATCTATATCTATTCATCCATCTGTCTGTCAATTTCTACAGTATTTAACCATCTTGTATCCATCCATCCATTCAATTATCCATCCATCTATCCATCCCTCATCCCTAATCCCTCAATTCATCTCTCCATCTATCTCTCTATCCATATCTCTATTTGTCTCCCCATCCATCCATTTATCTATCCATCCCTCTATTCATCACTCCATCTATCCATCCATCCCTCCATCTATCCCAACACCTATCATACAGTGCCTACAAGTAGTATTCAACCCCCTGCAGATTTAGGTGGTTTGATAAGATGCAAATAACTTAGAGCCTTCAAACTGCAAACGAGAGTAGGATTTATTAACAGAAGCATAAATCTTACAAACCAAAAAGTTATGCTGCTCAGTTGAATTTTAATAAATTTTAAACATAAAAGTGTGGGTCAATTATTATTCAACCCCTAGGTTTAATATTTTGTGGAATAACCCTTGTTTGCAATTACAGCTAATAATCGTCTTTTATAAGACCTGATCAGGCCGGCACAGGTCTCTGGAGTTATCTTGGCCCACTCCTCCATTGCAGATCTTCTCCAAGTTATCTAGGTTCTTTGGGTGTCTCATGTGGACTTTAATCTTGAGCTCCTTCCACAAGTTTTCAATTGGGTTAAGGTCAGGAGACTGACTAGGCCACTCCATCACCTTGATTTTTTCCCTCTTGAACCAGGCCTTGGTTTTCTTGGCTGTGTGCTTTGGGTCGTTGTCTTGTTGGAAGATGAAATTACGACCCATCTTAAGATCCTTGATGGAGGAGCGGAGGTTCTTGGCCAAAATCTCCAGGTAGGCCGTGCTATCCATCTTCCCATGGATGCGGACCAGATGGCCAGGCCCCTTGGCTGAGAAACAGCCCCACAGCATGATGCTGCCACCACCATGCTTGACTGTAGGGATGGTATTCTTGGGGTCGTATGCAGTGCCATCCAGTCTCCAAACGTCACATGTGTGGTTGGCACCAAAGATCTCGATCTTGGTCTCATCAGACCATAGAACCTTGAACCAGTCTGTCTCAGAATCCTCCAAGTGATCATGAGCAAACTATAGACGAGCCTTGACATGACGCTTTGAAAGTAAAGGTACCTTACGGGCTCGTCTGGAACGGAGACCATTGCGGTGGAGTACGTTACTTATGGTATTGACTGAAACCAATGTCCCCACTGCCATGAGATCTTCCTGGAGCTCCTTCCTTGTTGTCCTTGGGTTAGCCTTGACACTTCGGACAAGCCTGGCCTCGGCATGGGAGGAAACTTTCAAAGGCTGTCCAGGCTGTGGAAGGCCAACAGTAGTTCCATAAGCCTTCCACTTCCGGATGATGCTCCCAACAGTGGAGACAGGTAGGCCCAACTCCTTGGAAAGGGTTTTGTACCCCTTGCCAGCCTTGTGACCCTCCACGATCTTGTCTCTGATGGCCTTGGAATGCTCCTTTGTCTTTCCCATGTTGACCATGTATGAGTGCTGTTCACAAGTTTGGGGAGGGTCTTAAATAGTCAGAAAAGGAGATAATTAATCCACACATGTGAAGCTCATTGTTCTTGTGCCTGAACTACTTCTTAATACTTTAGGGGGACCAAACAGAATACTGGTGGTTTGAGGGGTTGAATAATAAATGACCCTCTGAATTAACTTTTAACGCTTTAAAAAAAAAAAAAATCTTTTTGGCTGCAGTGCATTTCCCACTTCCAGGCTGATCTACAGTCCAAATGTCACAATGCCAAGTTAATTCCGCATGTGTCAACCACCTAAATCTACAGGGGGTTGAATACTACTTGTAGGCACTGTATCTACCGATCATTATCTATCCATCTATCTTTCTATTATCTATTTGTCCATCTCTCTACTCATCTCTCCATCTATCCACCATCTCTCTCACATCTATCTATGTATCTAATTATCTATCCATCCATCTCATATCTATCTATTAACTATCTATCCATACATCTATATTGCTACTATTTATCCAAGGGTGTGACTACAGTGGTTACAGTACCACCCATAGCCTGGATCTTAAGAGTGCTAAAAAGGTCTCTTGGCCGCTATGAAAGCACTAATAACATTAAAGACCTTTGATAGTTTCGGACCCAGTTGAAGATTTTATTGGCACTGGGGCCCTTAAGCTTCAAGTTACATCAGTTTCCATCCTATCTTTTATCTACTGTATCTATATATCTAGTGTGCACACACAGGGTTGCACATATCATTGGTTCATACGAAAGTAATGAGTAGACAGTAAGCTGCATTCACTCTGACATCTTTGCGGTTTAGGCTCTTTATTGTAATTCCATGGGGTTACAGTGCAGGGAGGGGGGTGCAGGACAACTGTCACCGTTTCGCGCTTAGTAGCGCTTCCACGGGTCCTGGGAACCAGTTCTCAGGACCAGTGGAAGCGCTACTAAGCACGAAACGGTAACCGTTGTCCTGTCACCCCCCTCCCTGCACTGTAACCCCATGGAATTACAATAAAGAGCCTAAACCGCAAAGATGTCAGAGTGAATGCAGCTTACGGTCTACTCATTACTTTCGTATGGACTGTCAATTTCCAGCAGAGCACCACAGGATACCGACGCCACCTTTGTGAACACATACCGAAAAAATTGCTACAGGTCAGTGCCCGGCTCTACCCTGTTTTGCAATATCATTGGATCAACCTGTTATGGAAGTCAATAATGAACTATTGGGCTGCAAAGAGCCCCTATATTGTTCTTACGCAGGGGCCTCTTCTGTCTGTGTCTGCTGGTGTGTATGTACACAATATATATATCTCCTTCTTATGTCCATTCTCAATAATTAATCTGTATCTATCTCTTTCTCGCTGTGTTTTCCTCTTTCGTTTGATATTGTTCTTTCTTCCCTATCTGCTCTTCTATCTTTCTTTCTCATAATTTGTCGCTCATACATCTTTTATTCATATTTCTTTCATATCTATCTGTAATCTTCGATCTCTACTCCTTACCTGCAGTACCAGAACATGATACCTATTAAGTCTTTATTAGTTAGTGGACTGTGAATACTCGATGAGCCGCACCACCCTCCCTCTAGCGTCTCTATCTTGTTATTAGTGTGACATGTATCTGTATATGTAAGAAAACAATAATTATTCTCATATATTTATTATCGTCACAGCTTAGTGTGGCAATCATGAGTAGGGCATGTCCAGGTGACATACACTGCGCCCGGCCTGTGTATGCTGCTCACCTATCTCTACATTCATCCCTTGTACACAGTAAACAGTTGGCTGAAAAGTACTTTAAACATAATGTTATTGTGTAAGACAAAGCACGATTTGTCCAGCACAGACGTCTCTCCCGTTCTGGGCCGTCTGCAGAGCTTACGCTTCGTGTGTGGTCTGGCCTCTCTCCAAAATAAAACTGCAAGAATTAAAACAGAAACAGAAGACAATGTGGTGTTTATTGACAGATGGATTGTCAGGTGAAAGCTCCTAAGTAGAGTCCAGGGGCGCGAGACGTAGGGAGCCAAGAACATAAAAACCATCATTCCAACATGTGAGAATGGTTCTGGACATGGAAGGAAATAAAGAAAGAGAATTTCATCTCCGAAGGAAACAAAATCTCTGAAATGCATCTTATATAGAAGCAAAGATGATGGTTAATGCACCGTCCTTACAGGCTGCTATGTGGGTAATCACCAACTAATAATCCCAACTGATGGGATTCTCAGCAATTTTGGGATCTACTAGAATTAATGATGGATGTGCAAGGGCAACACCAACTACATTCATTGCGTTTGAACCTTTTCAATAATGAATGCCATAGCCATGTCGTCAAAATCAGAGGTGGCCTCAGCATTGGACCCTAAAGGTACCGTCACACGCCGCAATCCCAGCTGGCGATGTGTGGCGATATGACGTGCGTGCTCGCATTTTCCGACCCCGCCTCAGATCGCCGATGGCGACGTCACACGCCGCAATCTCACCCTGCAGCTAAGGCAATGTGTGGCTCCGGAAGTCGCCTCACTACAGCGGAACCTATCTTGCCTCATTCCATCGCTGCTTCACACACCGCAATCTCAAAGGCAATTTGGGCGTACATGTTCAGCGCGGCGAGGAGATAGGTGTGCCACAGTGGTTTACACCGCGCCACATACACGCTCATTGGACAACGCAACAGCGTTACGAGTGGCCAGCCTGCTCTGGACGCAATTGTCGATCGGAGCTTGTCACAAATACACGCTCGTGTCGTCAATTGTGGCTCCTGCAACACACTTTTGAGGTGCCAAAGTGTCACACAGGAGCGGTGTTGTGCAGTACAGTGGATTACACTTAAGAATGGCTATGTGTGCGTCTGTAGGTGATGGCGGTAAGCTACAAACAACACTATGGACATATGTGCCTGCATTGGTCAACGCCATGGCAGAGGTGCCATGGCTGAACTATGTGTGTGCACACATGTTTGCGTGTGTATACTGAAGTGTACCTACATCCCCCACAAACACCATTGCATTCTCCATGTGTGTGGACACGTTCCCATGTGGCCAAACACATCATAATGGACATGTACACACAGTAACGGCATATAGTGTGGGCCAAAGGGCTGGACCTGCGTACTGGACATTAGCAGACAATGCTGCACGGACCCATTAATCCCATTTAACGTATCACATACCTCTGTGCACAGCATAAAGTTATGTGCAACTGCCCTGGATTCAAAAGTAACGACAGACACAGGTAGTTTGGTTATGTTATTTTTAGTGGTACTTTTTGTCCACAAAAAAAGGGATTACAACAACACACACAAAACATAAAAAACAGAAGTATGAACATCACACAAATAAATAGAAAATGATGATAAAGAATGGCCATACCCAAACATTTGAGAGTACTGGAAAAAAAACTACGGTAACTAATGTTTAAGCACCCAAAAAAAAAAAAAAAAAAACACCAACAATCCTCCTGGTGCAGCCACCCTGGTGACTCAACCCTCCTCCTGATGTTGCTGCCTGACAACACCAGCCACCCTACACCTGCTGGTGCTGCCAGGCCACTGCCCCTCCAAGTAGGAGCAGTATGCGTTTCTGTTGCTCCTGGCATCCTGCTGACTCAGACTGTGGCTCAGCAGCAGGAGTGGCGCCACACCATGGTGGGCAGCACGCCAATCCCCAGGACGGAGCTCCCCTGTTTTGGGGTCCACAGAATCCACATAACTTGCTGGCGTGTATGATGACTGATCCCTACGATGCAGGAAGTTATGCAGCACACAGCAGGCCAGCACTACCACATCGATAGATTCCAGTTTCATATGCAAAGGCGTATGAAATACATGGAATCTATTGGCCATGATCCCGAACACATTTTCAACCACACGGCAAGCCCGGGATAGCCAGTAATTGAAAATGCGCTGCTCAAAAGTAACCGTCCTCTGGGGATATGGCCGTAGTAGGTAAGGCTTCATCCCCCACAAACGCAAAGTTTAGATGACCGGTCGTGACATCATTTGAGGGGGGCTCAGCAGTGGCCGTGAGACTGCTGTAGAGTTTGCAGGTCTGTCCTCGAACGACCTGTTGCCAGGAACCTAAAAGTTACAGCCAAACGATCCTCAGGTGGCACAGCTCAACGCATCAAAGTGTCCTGTCGGGCTATCAATGGCTTTATGCGTTCCAAGAGGAATGTGAAAGAGTCCTCGGACATATGGATATAGTTCCTGAAATCATGCGGACTACTATCCTCCAGCTGATGCAGCAGGCGCATGTGACTCAGGTTGTCCCGTTGCCGAAGCCAATCCCTAACCCACACACGTCGTGGTCTGCGAGCCCGCAACCTCTCAGCTCTCTCCTCCAGCCACAAGTCCTCTTCCACCAAGGCAAAAGCCATGATAACATCTCCATCAGGTTCCATGATGATCTCACGTACCAACCCCGGCAAAAGTAACAAAAAAAAGCCTATCCTCAAAATAACACGTTATCAGGCATCAAAAGTAACCACTACCTCATTTCCTACACATCTCCTAGCCAGTTAACCACATCCTAGCAGACTCTGCTCATATGGCTACCCACATAGATATTTTGCACCATTGAACAGTCACAAACAACATTACACTGCCTCACAATAACACCTGTTATCACTACACCCATGGGCCTCTTCCACAACTATATCTCCATCGTCCAAATTGTGACATCATTACCATACCCCCATATAGCTGTCCATAATGTATATGTACTACCACAAGGCCTAGGAAAATAGAAAGCTCAACCACACAGACAGATGCTTGTTACCGATTAAATACAAGAACATGCTAAACGTACCAGAGGCATGTGCTACTGACAAATCATCATCATACGCAGCTGACAATCACATACTCATCATGTCCAACAGACATCCCTGTTGTGTTGATAAGGCCGAATCTTCACAGACAGACATTCCCAAGCCACATGGGCCACTCCACATCTCAGTATCGCCAGAATACTTCCATTCTGTCTGGTAAAGGCCAGTGTACTATGTGCCCACATTTCATATGTTCCACTAAACTAACCACAGAGGCCTCCTTGGTACATGATCCTGTATGGCAAAATGGGTTGTTAATGAGGAGGGTGCTTTGTGGCAAGGAAAGCCATCCATCCATTTTGTGGCACACAATAGATCAAACACATCATCATTACAAATTACATCAGCACAGTATCATCGCACCCAACCGGGCCAGATGTTGCTGCCCTTCTCAGTGGGCACGGTCCATGAGCTGCTGTGCCTCCCTGTGTGCCTGCAGCAGATCATCAATAGTTGGTATCCCTGTATGGGAAAAAGGACAGCCAGTGACATGTGTAGGTGTGGGTGGGCGACGTCATTGGTCAGGATTGCACTTACGGAGCATATTCCCATCCCGGTTTCCATCTTGAGGAGATGGTGATGCACTGACAGCCCAGCCTGCAGCGCAAGCTCTTGACCCTTGACAAAGAAGGGACAGAAAAAAAACATCATGACTCACATACTGATGTCAGGGATGCACACCAACATGTATATTACAAAGCTTGTAGCCCATTGCCAGCACTTACCACCAATCACTACTCCAGGAGGCTCAATGTCACTGTGTGGGGACCACAACACAGCAGGGCTGGCCCGGGAGCTGGAGATGTTTTGGGGGGGGGGGGGTGGTTGAGCCTCGGCTTCGGTTACGGAGTTTGTGGCGTAGCAAGAGGACCGGGCTTCCTGGTCCCGCGGGTCCTGGGCTGGCTGCTCCTGAGGGTGCGCCTCTGGTGCTGAGGGTCTTCCTGGGCCCTCCAGGGAAGGTGATTTGGGGTCCCTGGTGGTGAGGGACTTCCTGGGCCCTCCAGGGAAGGTGGGGGTGGGGTCCCAGTTGGTGTAGGGGACCGTCGGCCCTCCTCAAATGGGGGGAGTCCTCCTCATCTGGAATATTAAAAATGACAAGACACCGATTTTTTAAAATATACACAACATAGGGCCAAAACCTACTGTGTGTGTATCAATGTCATTAGGGTGTGAAGGCTACCATAAAAGGTTTGGGTCTTGAGTGACCTATGGTTAGGGGCCAGTCTGTTTTTGGACATGACCACAACACCAGTGAGCACATATTTGGGAGGTAAAACACCCTTGGATTACCAGAGGATGGATTTTTAAACAAAACACAAAAGCAGACAGTGAGCATCTGGTGGTGCCACCATGGTGGCAAACACATAGCAGTCAGCTTGTAGTCACTTTTCCAAATTGTGATCAATGTCTTGTGAAATGCTATGTGTCAGAGTGTGCACATATGTGCTGCCAGGTGTGATGTGGCCCTTCAAATTTGCATCAATATGTTGTGGTCTACTTTGCTGTCATTACACACCTATGTTCGGCCACAAACAGGTCAAGAACCACTATAGGCATCAGCATTTAAAAAACATATGAGTGTATTCTGCATCTTCATGTTACAGTGTGACCAACATGCAGATGCACATTTGTGACAGCTCCACATGCTGGTTTATGTTACACTATGTGCCATGGCACAATACCACATGATGGTTGGGTAGTGTTTTGAGTAGGATGATTGGCATGTATGTGTCTGGCATTGCCACATACTCACCACGCAGCCTGGCAATCTGGGCATGAATGTCCACAATCCGCCCTGGGGACTTGTGCTTCAGGTCCTCCACCTTTTTCTGTATTTGCTTGCGGGTCCTCTCCACACCCACTTTCCGGAGCAGGGCCCGCTGGATTTTGCTCAGGATCCTCTGCTTGCGAAGCCGTGGGTGGTGGCGCGCGTAATTGCACTGAGTTTGCGGACTGTTGTGTAGCAGAAGATGTGTGTGATGCTGAACGGACAGCTCTTCAAATATGGCGCGGTGTCAACTGACAGCCAATGGGAACACAGTAGCCCCGACCAATCATCTCAGACAGGGCGCGGACTACAGTACGCTGAGGCACACCTATGGGAAATCACAGAAAACGCTCTTTCCATCACTATCGCCCTGTCACACGCCAAAACACGAAAAAATCGCTTTGCTGATTTCGCCTGATTACTGAGCACTGTTCAACAATCAGGCGACGGCTGATGTGCGATTTATCGCCACGAAATCGCCCAATCACACGCCGCAACCGTGAGAATATTTCACGCCAATTTCACTGGGGCGACACATCGCCTTTCAGATCGCCAGGCGAGATTGTGGCGTGTGACGGTACCTTTAGAGATTCTGGGAAAGTGCTCAAATGTGCCAAGTCTGAACAGAGTGATGGCCGCGTAAGTGTAATACCAACTCCATTCATTGTGTTTGAACCTGCTGAAGGTTACACGCCAGAGCCGTAATGTCAGGATCAGTGGCGGTCTCAGCATTGAGACCCAAAGAGATTCCAGGAACAAGTGCTCAAAAGTGCCAAATTTGAATAGCGCGATGGCTGTGCATGCACACTACCACACACGGTCATTGTCTGTAAAACTACTGGAGATCACACTTCACAGCCTCATTGTTGAAATCGGTGGGCCTCCAGGATTAGGCTATGCGATCCCATACATAGATGATACTTTCCCAAGATGGAGAATCAACCCTTGCGAGTCAATTTCGCCCAGAGCATGACAATACCTGGAGAATCAAAGGGCAATTTAAAAATGATCAAAACACGAAAAAGTCAACAGTTTTACTAATTTATTATGGGAGGCAGCATGAGATATGTCCACTATCCGCTCATTAATTGGTCATCGTTCAAGTTCAATAAAACATTACAACATTTCAGAAAAACCATCAACAGGCTGCATTTCACTTCACAACTGCATAGCCATACATAGAGAAATACAGCATAAATATCTCCCAACAAAGTATCAAAAATCATGGTTTAGTTTTGTACTTTTGTGAAGACTGTCATTTCCCATTACTCATGCACAGATATGATGAGTATAGAAGAAGGCGATATCTCTACTATCCTACCTCTCTGCAAAGATTCTTTCCAGGTAGTATGAGCTCCCAGTATAATATTATATTATACCTGAAGAAGACTGTAGAGTTGTGGCATGTTGTATGTTTTTCTAAATACAAAGATCGATATTGGAATATATCATCGCTTCTTGTCCACCAGCCACTGGGAGCACATACTGCCTGGAAAGAATCCTTGCATACAGCTTCCTATGAAAGCACCTCCACTTTCTGCACAAGTTCCCAGGGGCTTGCAGCAGACCGGAGGAAAGAATCAACATACTGATCCACAAAGTGGATCTACAAGCAAGATCACAAGACATCTAGGTGAGTGAAGTCACATTCCTTTTACATTTGAATTGGACCCTATTGCTACACTTAGAAAAAAAGGGGGGATATAGGAATAGAGAGAAAGTGCAGAATCTATCTCTCTGAAAACTGATATACCAGGACAAAATGTTTATCATAAGATGTGGCAACATGAAATATTATTATTCACTTTGTAGGGCCTGGTCTAGTGACTGTGTCCATCTGTGACATCCAGGCTGTTACCTAATTTTTTCTTTTTTTTTTTCTTTTTCAATCCCTATTGTTCAAATATTTTTATTGGAAGATTTTTTTTTTTTACAAAACAGAGGGACATAAATACAGGAAAATCAGAAGGGTAACATACACACATAAAAATAGGGGTAGTCAATGGTATTAACATTAGTAGGTACTTGATATAAAACATCTAAGTAAACCTAGACAAACAAATATTTGGCTATAAACTTAGGTTTGGAACAGTGTATACTCATAAAAAAGGAAAGAGAGATAACAGTTAGGACTTGATAGCATAAAAACAGTTATGGAGTAAAGAACGAGGGTTCCGAGAGACATCTATAAAAATGTTAGGTACGTCGGGTGTGGGTTAGATTCAGGAATTACGTCAATGGCCTAGTTAGATGTTTGAGTGATTGTGTAGAAATCCAGGGCTCCCAATTGTTGTAATACTTATTATATGAGTTGTTTCTGACTGCATAGTTAAATTCAAAGGTACAGTGAGCCGAAATTCTGTCAGTGAGTTCAGATATGGTGGGTACTTCTGTGGTCTTCCATTTGGCAGCCAAAAGTATCTTGGAGGTAAGGAGTATTTGAGAGATTATGAATCTGACGTTATGGGGGAAGTTTGATATACCAATAGAGATGAGGGCTAGTTGTGGGGAGAGTATTAGTCTAAAGTTGGTGGTATTGAAGATTAGGTCATTAACCCCCTGCCAAAATTTAAGGATCTTTGAGCACTTCCAAAAAACATGAGAAAGGGTCCCGATTTGCAAACAATCTCTCCAGCATAACGGGGAGACAAGGGGGTCGATGTGGTTTAGCTTGGATGGTGTCCAGTACCATCTCGTCAAGACTTTAAAGTAGGATTCTTGGACTGAAGCACAATTGGTGTTTGCGTAGGAGATTTCAATTGTAGAAGTCAAGTCTACCAAATCAATGGGGAAACCTAACTCTTTTTCCCACACTATGATGTAAGGATGTTTATGAAGGATGTGGTCATCATTCAGGTTTCTATAGATTTGTCCAGTCATCCAAGTCGAGGATTTAAGTGGGTTTTCTATTAAGTCGGTTATAGATTTTGGGAATGAGAAGGCAGAATTTAGGTCGATCTGGGAAGATTTGATCAATCTCCACGCCGTTCTATCTTGCCACGTTAGATTGTATTTTTGTTCTAAGTACTGAAACTGAACCAGCTTCCCATCAGAAAGTAGGTCGGCAGTGTGGTGGATCCCTCGAGCACACCAGGAGGATACATTCAGGCCTGGGATAAGGTGCTCTAGTGTCTCCAGAGGGATGTTCTTGGGTGTCGAGTAAGGAAGGAGGTGACTAGTCTTTTTAAGGAGTAATTTCCACGCTAGGATCGTTGCCTTAACTGTTGGGAGTGGAGAAGAGATTGTTTTTGATTTACTCAAATGTGCAACTATTAGGGCTAGGAGATTATTTGAATCACCTGATTTTTTCATCCCTTGTTACTGTTTTGAGGTGTGGCGTGACATCACAGTTACAGCATGACACTACGCATGCTACGCCAGGCCGGCTAATCAAAATAGAGAGCTGCAGATGCAGTTAATTAGGACAGTATGGGAGAAATCTGCTTCCATATCACCAACTAGGGCTTTGAAATGAGATTACCATGAGGCAACTTCTTCTCATAACCCTGACCCCCTTTACTCTCTCGCTTACAACCTTGAACCTCTTACTCTCTCGCTAACAATCTTGCCCCTTTCACGTAATCGATTACAACTTTGACCCTCTTATTCTCTTGCTAACGACCCTGACTCTTTCACATTCTTGTTTACAACCTTGACTCTCTTGCTTACAGCCTCTGTATAATACAAAAAGGGGTGAGACAAGAGGCGCAATAGTGCCCTATCACTAGTGACACACTGAGTATATCAATAGGTGTACACTCACCTGGTCCAGTTGTGTGACCCACAACTGGTTTATAGGCCTTCGGTTCATAGCTGCTGCAGGAGCTCCACCAGCCACTCGTATGTGGAAAAATGCTCATATATAGGGAAGATGGTGTGTCACGGTCCGCGCTGCTGTCTCAATGGAATCACAAGGGATGGATGTCTCCAAGAAGTCACAAGGTAGGCAAGGTTCCAAAGCAACGATCTCCTTTATTCACCAACGCGTTTCGGCACCTATCCTGGCACCTTCATCAGGGTTTTACATGTACAGCAAGAGACAAGGTTTTTATAGCCCACAAAACAAGTTCCTTGATTGTTAAAAGGGGAGTGTCTGTTTACCATGATGTCAAAATTGTCACCAAAAGGGGCAGAGCTACTGGATATGATGTCAAAATCATCAAAAGGGGCAGAGCCATTGGTTTTGGCGCAATTTTACTATTATAAGGGTATTCTGCACTATATTGCATCACAATTTATCTCATAAATCTAATAAAAACCTGCATAATAAATATATATCAAATAAAAGTAGAAATACATAATTTATTAATAATTAATTTAATAAGTTATTTATTTCTACTTTTATTTGATATACCGTATATACTCGTGTATAAGCCGACCCGTGTATAAGCCGACCCCCTTACTTTTGCCCCCAAAACCTGGGAAAACCTATTGACTCGTGTATAAGCCGAGGGTGGACCCCAGCACAGGTATACAGCAGCCTCCCCAGTGGTATATACAGACCCCAGGGGTAATACAGCAGCCCCAGGGGTAATACAGCAGCCCCAGGGGTAATACAGCAGCCCCAGGGGCTATACAGCAGCCCCAGGGGTAATACAGCAGCCCCAGGGGTAATACAGCAGCCCCAGGGGTAATACAGCAGCCCCAGGGGGTATACAGTAGCCCCAGGGGGTATACAGTAGCCCCAGGGGCTATACAGCAGCCCCAGGGGTAATACAGCAGCCCTAGAGGCTATACAGTAGCCCCAGGGGTAATACAGCAGCCCCAGGGGCTATACAGCAGCCCCAGGGGCTATACAGCAGCCCCAGGGGTAATACAGCAGCCCCAGGGGGTAATACAGCAGCCCCAGGGGGTATACAGCAGCCCTGGGGGTATACAGCAGCCCCAGGGGCTACACAGCAGCCCCAGGGGGTATACAGCAGCCCCAGAGAAATATACAGGCCCCCCCCTTGTGTAGCAATCCTGAAAAGGAAAACATTATCATACTTATCCGTCCCGCTGTCCCCGCCGTCATCGCGCTCCTCCGTCTTCAGGCGCAGACAATGACGTCATTGCCTGCGCCCGCCGGAAGAAGACGGATGAAGCCGGAGGAGCGCGATGACGGCGGCGGCAGCGGGACAGCGGGACGGATAAGTATGATAATGTTTTCCTTTTCAGGATTGCTACATAAGGGGGGCCTGTATACTGATATAGGGGGGGCTGCTGTATACTGTATACACTGTATACAGTATACAGTGACTCGCGTATAAGCCGAGGGGGGGACTTTTCAGCCCAATTTTTGGGCTGAAAAACTCTGCTTATACGCGAGTATATACGGTATACTTATTATGCAGGTTTTTATTATATTTATGAGATAAATTGTGATGCAATATAGTACAGAATACCCTTATAATAAAATTGCGCCAAAACCAAAGGCTCCGCCCCTATTGATGATGATTTTGACATCATATCCAGTAGCTCTGCCCCTTTTGATGACGATTTTGACATTACGGTAAACAGACACTCCCCTTTTAAGAATCAAGGAACTTGTTTTGTGAGCTATAAAAACCTTGTCTCTTGCTGTACATGTATACCTGATGAAGGTGCAAGGATAGGTGCCGAAACGCGTTGGTGAATAAAGGAGATCGTTGCTTTGGAACCTTGCCTTCCATGTGACTTCTTGGAGACATCCATCCCTTGCTTACAGCCTCGACCTTCTTATTCTCTCACTTAAAACCTTGACCCTTTCACATTGTTGCTTATAACTTTGAACACCTTATACTCTCACTTACAACCTTAAAGGGATCCTGTCACCCCCTAAACACCTCAAAAGCTATTAAAAGCTGTCCCTAGAGCATAGTAACACTTACCCTACACTCCTTTTAGCTCCTAAATGCAGCAAGTGAAAATGAAGATAAATGTTATTACACTACCTCATTAGGGATGATAATTAGTGACTATGGTATTCATAGTCACCCTGGCAGGCTCTCCCTCTTCATGATATCACGCCTCAATAGGCGTGATCTTCAAATCAGATTCAAATGCGCCGCCTCCCCGCTGTGTCCTGTGTCGGCCGGCCTGTAGTGGGACTGTATGACGCGAACCGCGTCATTTCCGGCGCCGGGTGGCGTATTACACCCGCGCCACTCTGTTAGCTTCAAAACGCGCTCTGCGCATGCGCAGTGCGGGTCTTGAAGCTAACAGCGGCGCGGGTGTACATACATCACCCGGCGCCGGAAATGACACGGTTCGCGTCATACAGCCGCATAATGCAGCGGTCCGGCTGCCATAGGAGAGAGGGGAGGCGCGCATTTTAATGTGATTTGAAGATCACGCCTATTGAGGCGTGACATCATGAAGAGGGAGAGCCTGCCAGGGTGACTATGAATACCATAGTCACTAATTATCATCCTTAATGAGGTAGTGTAATAACATTTATCTTCATTTTCACTTGCTGCATTTAGGAGCTAAAAGGAGTGTAGGGTAAGTGTTACTATGCTCTAGGGACAGCTTTTAATAGCTTTTGAGGTATTTTGGGGGTGACAGGATCCCTTTAACCCTTCTACATTCTCACAACCTTGATCATCTTACCCTCTCGCTTACAAACTTGACCCTATTACTCTCTTACTTAAAACCTTGACCCTTACACACTTTGACCCTCTTATGCTCTCGCTAACATCCTTGAACCTTTCATATTCCCCTTTATGACTTTGACTCTTGTGCCCCCACCCCCAGCTTACCACCTTCACTTTTCTACATTGTCACTTACAACCTTGACCCTCTTACTTTCTTGTTGACATCCTTGACCCTTTCACGCTCTTTCTTACAACCTTGAACCTCCTTTTATGCCATCGCTGAAAACTTTGACCCTCGTACATTCTCGCTTACAACCTTGACCCTCTGATGTTTTTGCTTGCAGCAGTTTTTCCCAAAGAATTTTCTCCAACTTCTCCCATAACATATAATCTAGATCTTAGAATCTTGAAAAGCCGCTATTCCACGATACCAAAGCTGCTTTCTCCTTTATTTCTTCTTCATAGATTGTAGACTGATTATAGAGCTTGTACAGAATGAAACCTTTTTTTTTATAATCACAAAAATTTTACTACAACAAACATTACTGGAACCTACCCCACCTAGAGGAGCGAATTATCCGAAAAAAAAAACTGAATCAATCCATACACGGTAAATGTCAGGATCCCAATAGACCCCGGATAGACTAATATACATTAAATATTACATATATATATATATATTTATTTATAATCTTTTTTACTTACAGATTTTTGCTCCTGAAGGCTTCGGTGAAGCTTTGCACACTGCGGAGGGAGGCGAGATCAAGGCACATGGCTTCTATCTTAGCTTTGTGCTGCAATGCAAAAAAAAAAAAAAAAGTAAATGATAAATAACTGTAAACTTGGATGAAGATATCGCATTACACTTAATGTGCTGTGGAATATATCTGAGTCCGTGTGCTTAATATAAAATGCCCACAGTGGGTGTAAATCACTCAAGTGAATGAGGGACGAGTGTTGACTGCCAGAGGTAGCGTTGTAACACTGTAGAGCGGCGAAACACAGTGCAGAGGTGTCTAACTAGTTTATTAAAGGCTATGAATTAAAAGCAGACAGTGCCAAGGATCCTTCACTCTGTCAAGTAACACAATCTATCACTGAGCAGGAGAATGGATTAACCATGTCCTGCCCAGCAGCCTGTGAGGTCCTCAATATGGGGAACCCAAACCAATCCCCAGCAATCGCAGGAGACCTAGCTATAAGCCTCCCCTGAAGACACATTGGCTCCCCCAGAATGACCTCTGCAGACATCTCTAGAGCTAATACAGTCCCAACTATGCAATATCCAGGAACAGCAGCATGAGGGCTCAATGGTTAGCACAGTACTGAATATACGGGCAGCACTGGGGCTCAGTGGTTAGCACAGTACTAAATACACGGCAGCACAGGGGCTCAGTGGTTAACACTGTGCTATATATAGGGCAGGACTGTGGCTCAGTGATTAGCATTGTGCTATATATAAGGCAGCAAGGTGGCTCAATGGTTAGCATTGTTCTAAACATACAGGAGCACGTTTGGCTCAGTGGTTAACACTGTGCTATATATAGGGAAGCACGGTGGCTACATATTTAGCACTGTACTATATATAGGGCAGCAAGGTGGCTCAGTGGTTAGCATTGTTCTATACATACAGGAGCACGTTTGGCTCAGTGGTTAACACTGTGCTATATATAGGGAAGCACGGTGGCTACATATTTAGCACTGTACTATATATAGGGCAGCAAGGTGGCTCAGTGGTCAGCACTGTACCTTATATAGGGCAACAGTGTGGCTCAGTGGTTAGCACTGTACTATATTTAGGGCAGCATGGGGGCTCAGTGGTTAGGACTGTACTTTATAAATGGTAGCACTGTGGCTCAGTGGTTATCACTGTACTATATATAGGGGAGCATGGTGGCTCAGTGGTCAGCACTGTACTGTATATAGGGCAGCACTGTGGCTCTGTGGTTAACACTGTATTATATATAGGGCAGTACAAGGCTCAGTGGTTATCACTGTACTGTATATAGGGCAGAGCAGTGGCTCAGTGGTTAGCACTGTTGCTTTACAGAGCTCAGGACCTGGATTCAAATCCCACCAAGGGCAACATCTGCATAGACTTTGTATATTCTCACTGTGTTTCATGTGTTTCCTCCAGCTTCTCAGTTCCCTCCCACCCTCTAAAGACTGATAGGAGTGGAGATTGTGAGCCCCAATGGGGTCAGTGATGCTTGTAAATGAAATACCAGTAAGCAAATAACTAATTCTCTCTCACATATACCAGATCTATGTGCCAAGACCTCATTTGTCCCATCACATATCACACAATGAGCTAAACTGCAGCTTAGATTTCTGTCCAATATTCAATTCACATTTTATTTAATGAAACATTCATTGGTTAATTATCTGATAAATAACAC
Source organism: Allobates femoralis (assembly GCA_033576535.1). Lineage (NCBI taxonomy): Eukaryota > Metazoa > Chordata > Amphibia > Anura > Aromobatidae > Allobates > Allobates femoralis. The sequence goes on from JARQOC010000010.1 coordinate 89,831,333, forward strand.
AACCCTGCAAAATTGAATTTTTTGAAAAATACCAGAGACGTTTTCACTGTTTTTTATGTAATTTGGTGTGCTGATTACGAAAATCACCTCCATTTTTTCCATCACGTAAGGATTTTTTGTAAAACCAAGATCGATATTTTTGCTAAAATCCTATTTAAAAAAGGAATGATGTCGAAAAATTGTACATTTAATATCTGGCAACAGTGGTTTTTATCCATTTAAATTTATGTATAAATATACAGAGGCCCCCCCTGCTGGCACACGGCCTCCCCATCGGTATACAGAGGCCCCCCTGCTGGCACACGGTCCCCCCATCGGTATACAGAGGCCCCCTGCTGGCACACGGCCCCCCATCGGTGTACAGAGGCCCCCCTGCTGGCACATGGCCCCCCCTTCGGTATACAGAGGCTCCCTGCATCCGTATTGAGCTCACCCCCCGCAGGCACCCGGGGTCCTCCGTCCACTTCCCTCGCTGTATGCCGGGTTTGCTGAGAGCAGCGCAGAAGGGATGACGTCCTCACTGCGCCCGGCGGGCACATGTAGTACCCACCGGCATACAGCGAGGAGAGTGGACGGAGGACCCTGGGTGCCTGCGGACATCGGAGGGTGAGATCAATGTGGAGGCAGGGGGCCTCTGTATACCAAAGGGGGGCCGTGTGCCAGCAGGGGGGGCCTCTGTATACCGATGGGGGGGCCCTGTGCCAGCAGGGGGGGCCTCTGTATACCGATGGGGGAGCCGTGTGCCAGCAGGGGGGGGGCCTCTGTATATTTATACATAAATTTAAATGGATAAAATCCACTGTTGCCAGATATTAAATGTACAATTTTTCGACAGAATTCCTTTTTTAAATAGGATTTTAGCAAAAATATCGATCTTGGTTTTACAAAAAATCCTTACGTGACGGAAAAAAATGGAGGTAATTTTCGTAATCAGCACACCAAATTACATAAAAAACAGTGAAAACTTCTCTTGTATTTTTTTCATCGCAGGCCTGTGTAATCAGTCATCCTTTTGCATATTTAATCTATCATTTATCTACAAGTCATCAATATACACTATCTTGCATGAATCTATATCTACATAGCATATTCACTGTCTAGCTATAATTATCTATGATCTACCCATCTACTTATCTATCCAGCTATGTCTATTATCTATCCATCATTCAACTTTTATCTATCTATATAAACTATCCATCCACCTAAGATACCAGAGGAAGACGGTTGTCTCCACCGAAACGTGTTGTATCTATTTTTTATATTTTCGTATGTTTTGAGCAATAAAATTTATTTGTGGACAAGAAGTTCTTAAAATCATTACCACGGGGAGCGCAGCCATCATAGAATTGGATTATCTCCTTTTGAACTATCCATCCACGTATCTATATTCATCCATTTATCTATACATCTATCTTTAATCTCTCTATCCATCTCTCCATCCATCCACAGATGTAGTCATTTTTAAAATATCTAAAATAAAGCAGAGACGTGTAATTTCACACCTAACTATACAAATTCAGTGGCTAAGATATACTAAGCTTGTTTACATCTTAGTCTCTTAACTATCACTATTCATTACCTATCATATACTGCATTTCGATCATCTATGTACAATATATATATATATATATATATATATATATATATATATTATACACATACATACACTCAGTGTCCACTTATCGAATAACACAAAGAAGGAAGGAAGTGCTGCCTCTTTTTGTTTTTTTCCATTTATGATCTAATAGTCATTAGATTAAGAGGCCTCCACTCACATCTCGTTACCGTATATACTCGTGTATAAGCCGACCCGTGTATAAGCCGACCACCCTACTTTTGCCCCCAAAACCTGGGAAAACCTATTGACTCGTGTATAAGCCGAGGGTGGACCCCAGCACAGGTGTACAGCCCCCAGCAGTGTGGTATACAGGCCCCCCAATGGTAGTATACAGCAGCCTCCCAGTGGCATATACAGGCCCCAGTAGTATATACAGCAACCCCAGTGGTATACAGCAGCCTCCCCAGTGGTATATACAGACCCCACCAGTATATACAGCAGCCCCAGTGGTATATACAGCAGCCCCAGTGGTATATACAGCAGCCCCAGTGGTATATACAGCAGCCCCAGTGGTATATACAGCAGCTCCAGTGGTATACAGGCCTCAGCAGTATATACAGCAGCCCCCAGGTGTTATACAGCAGCCCCCAGGGGTTATACAGCACCCCCCAGGGGTTATACAGCGGCCCCCAGGGGGTACCCAGCGGCCCCCTGGGGGTACCCAGCAGCCCTCAGGGGGTACCCAGCAGCCCCCTGGGGGTACCAACAGCCCCCAGGGGGTACCCAGCAGCCCCCTGGGGGTACCCAGCAGCCCCCTGGGGGTACCCAGCAGCCCCCTGGGGGTACTAACAGCCCCCTGGGGGTACCAACAGCCCCCAGGGGGTACCCAGCAGCCCCCTGGGGGTACCAACAGCCCCCAAAAGCTGGCACTGTCCCCCCTTGTAAGGGCCTTCCCCCCCCCCCCGCTGCTTATACATTACCATCCCGGTGTTCTGATCAGCGCGGCTCCTCGGTGCTTCTTCTTCATCCTCCCGTCCTCGCTGGCTGCATCCGGGATCTCCGGCCGTCGCAGGCATATGACGTCATCGCGCGACGGCCGGAGATCCCGCATGCAGCCAGCGAGGACGGGAGGATGAAGAAGAAGCACCGAGGAGCCGCGCTGATCAGAACACCGGGATGGTAATGTCTAAGCAGCGGGGGGGGGGGCCCTTACAAGGGGGGACAGCGCCAGCTTTTGGGGGGCATATATGAACTGCTTCCCCCTGCCGCTGATTGACAGGGGAAAGCAGTGCATATATAATGAGCGGCCCCACGTGACGGGGCCGCTCATACAGCAGCCTCCCCCCGCCTCCACAGCCCCCACCACGCAGAGACTACCGTATTGACCCGTGTATAAGCCGAGGGGGGGACTTTTCAGCCCAAATTTTGGGCTGAAAAACTCGGCTTATACACGAGTATATACGGTAATTTAATGTGGTTTATCTTTATCTATAGGTCCACGAATAAGACAGAGCTCCACATGAAACATTTATAGATATGGCAATGTTTCGGCTCCTAAACATTATGCTTGAGAAAGGTTTATTGTTTGTAAGAGGTGAAAGTCCCATGCCTTTTATGATTTTGGTGCCGTCTGATTGTTCGGACAGAATTTAGCGACCAGTGGTTTGGCCCTTGGAGGACATAAAATTCTACTGAACTTCTGCTACCTTGTATCAATCAGTCACTATCTCTCCATCCACCTCTCCATTTAACTATCAATCTACACATCTCTCAATCCATCCAGCCATCTACCTCTCTCTCGCTCTATCCATCTCTCTCCTTTTTTATATCTATCCATCCACCTATAGCCATGGTCAAACGTATGGAGACCCTAAAAATTGTTGCAGAAAGTGAAGTTTTACTCCCAGAAAAATGTTTGCAATCACATATATTTTGTCATACACATTTATAGCCTTTGTGTGTATTGGAACAACACACACAAAAGAAAAAGATAAGTGGACCAGAAAAAATTGTTGGCACCTTTCCAAAATTGTGGGTAGATAACTTTTCACCAAGCTTGTGATGCTCGTTCACACTCACCTGTAGCAAGTAACAGGTGTGGGCAATATGAAAATTACACCTGAAACCAAATAAAAAGGGGATAAGTTACCTCGATATTTGCATTGTGTGTCCTACACTAAGCATGGAGAACAGAAAGAGGAGAAGAGAACTATCTGAGGATGCAAAAACCAAAATTGAGAAAAACATCAATGATCTCAAGGCTACATGTTCATCTCCAGAGATCTTGATGTTACTTTGTCCATAGTGCTACCACACTGTAGCTAATCTCCCTGGACGTGGATTGCAAGAGAAAAATTGATCAAAGGTTGTAACACAGGATAGCATGGAGTGTGATCAAGCCCCAATCAAGTTACAAAGAAGTTCAAGCTGTCCTGCAGGCTCAGGGGGCAATTATCCATCCACTTGTTAATGAAATGAAATGCTATGGAGGAGATCCAGGAGGACCCACTGCTGACAGACACAGAAAAAAGCCAAATGTATACGAGTAGCCAAAATCCTTCCGGGAAACGGTCTGTTGGAAAGATTAGACAAGACAGACCTTTTTGGTAATCATTCTGTTTACTGAAAATGGAATGAGGCCTACAAAGAAAAAGATCAAAGGACCGAAAGTCATATATGGGGGAGGTCAGAGTTGTTTTGAGTGGTTTTGCTGCCTCTGGCACTGGGGACCTTAACTGAGTGCAAAGTATCATGAAATCTGAAGATACCAAAGGATTATGGGTGGCAATGTAGAGCCCAGTGTCAGAAAGCTGGCTGTCAGTGATAGATGATGGACAATGACCCAAACATACTCCAAGAAGACTTAGAAACATATGGAAACAAGCATTGCTCACCTGTTGAGAGATCTGAAAATCGCTGTTGGGAGAAGACGCCTCCAAATATGAGAGACCTGGAGCAGACTATAAAGAAGATTCCAAAACTCCAGGTGAGAGTAAGCTTGTGGAGGTTATAGGAAGCGACTGATTGCAGGGATTTATTCTACAGGATGCAATCAAATATTAAGAGCGGGTGCAAACAATTGTGTCCGGCCCATTATAGGAGTTTTGGGTGAAATGATATCCAATTTGCCTTTTCCTGTTTTGTGTGTTGTTCCAATACTCAGAAAGGAAATAAACATGTGTATAACAAAATATGGGGAATAGTGATAATTTTTCAGGAGAAATAGTTCATGTGCCAAAACATTCGGCCATGACAGTATCTATTCATCCCCTCAGCATGTGTAGCTCAGTCCACCAATCATCTGATAAAGAAAGAGCGGCATGTGTAGGTCTGCCTTCACTCCTTGCATCTCCTGCTAATACAGAATCGTGCCATTATGTCTCCGAAGTCGCGGTTACAGCAATTTTCACTGCAAATTTTTCTTTCTAATGTAAAACATGATTTACGTTAAACCTGGATAAAGCATGGATACATTTGCCTGAAGGATTGCAAAAAACGAGGAGGGCTACAATGAGCTGGCACATAAAAGCTTTCCCTGCCATAATACTTATTATAATGGCACATAAAATAGAAAAATAAATAAATAATACATGACTACAGGTAAATTTATAGGACAAAGAGTACTTCAGCACACGCTATTACATTTGACAACCTTCGATTTCTACGCTGACAATGCCTCTTAATAAAACGAATTGGCATTTTTCCTAGTGCAGGTAAGTAATATGTGCCTTTAAAAGGTGCTTTGGAGCAAACAAGATGGCGGATGCCCGCTTATCTAATCAATATTCCAGGCCTAACAAGACATATGCATGCATTTGAATAGCAGGCTTCTTAGGCAAAAATATTTATAACAGCACTTAAACAATAAACCTGTTTAATGCGAAAGTTGGTGGAATGGGTTAAAATGCGATTTACCGTATGAACATATATAGATTAAAAAAAAAGTAACATGCCTGATGGTTTGATATACTGTAAGATGTTTCGTAAGCCCCTTCCAACCGGCTGAGCAGCACACACAGTCGCTACAGTTCTGCATTGTAGAGCGATAGAAACGATATATGCTGCCATATAGTGCTAATATACAGCACCGTAATGTGAACTTGTAACCTCGAGATCCAAAATTGTTGAAAAATATGAACAATCTCAAGTCCTCAGACCTATTTCTTCTCTTTCTTTTCTGGAACTTGGTTGGGGCTTATCCAGCATCTGCACTATTCTGCGTTGCAACCTTTCATCAAATATTCTGTGCCATCTACATCCAGGGAGATTAGCTACAGTGCTATAGGATGTAAACATCTTGATTATCTTGTACATAGCAGACAAATTAACATCAAGAACTCTGGAGATGGACTTGTAATCTTGAGATTGTTGATATTTTTTAACAATTTAGGTTCTCAAGTCCTCAGACAGTTCTCTCCTCTTTCTGTTCTCCATGCTTAGTGTGGCGCACACACAGCGCAAAAATTGAGGAAACGTTTCCCCTTTTTATTTGGTTTCAGGTGTTATTTTCATTGCCCGATGGTTTGATAAACTGTAAAATATTTTCCAAGCCTCTTCCACCTGACTGAGTGGCGCACACAGTCATTACAGTTCTGTATTGTGGAGCTATAGAAACATTATGTGGTGCCACATAGTGCCAATGAACAGCACCATAATATGGACTTGTAACCTTGAGATTGTTAATATCTTTCAACAATTTTGTTTCTCAAGTCCTCAGGCAATTCCCTTTTCTTTTTGTACTGTGACTTGATTGTGGTGATTCATCCACCATTCAGATTATCTTATGTTGAAAATTATCATTTTTTTCTCTGCCACTCATGTCCAGAGAGATTAGCTACAGTGCCATGCGCAAACTTCTTGATTATGTTGCACACTGTCGACAAAGGAACATCAAGAACTCTGGAGATGGACTTGTAGTCTTGGGATTGTTCAAATTTTTCAACAATTTTGGTTGTCAAGTCCTCAGACAATGGTACGCACAGACACTAAATGCTAAAATTGAGGCAACATCTCCCCCTTTTTATCTGGTTTCAGGTGTGACTTTCATATTGCCCACACCTATTACCTATTACCTATTGTACTTGTCACAGGTGAGTGTGATTTAGCATCACATGCTGGAAACAAAGATGTGTACCCACCATTTTGGAAAGATGCTAACAATTTTGTCCAGCCCATTTTTGGTGTTCTATGTACAATTATGCCCAATGTATCTTTTTTCTTTTCTTTTGTGTTGTTTTAATACACACAAAGGAAATAAATGTATACTGTATAACAAAACGTGTAATTGTGATAATTTTCTTGGAGAAATATTTAACTTTCCGCATTTTCAGAAACAGTTAAATGGGTGCCAACACCATCAGCCATGGCTATATAAATACACAAGAATAAAATTCTAAGTGACCCGCCATAACGAATGGAAGGATAATTGTGGCACAGTGTGAGCGGATATATTTCGACAAGCCTATATTAGCATCAGTATCCGGTATCAAGCGGTCTTTCAGCCATGTGTAATGTCATTTCTGAACATGTTTCAGCAACTAAATCCAACTTAATGGAATCTGCATTTGGTGCAGATTTTGCCATGCTTGGCACTTCAGCAGAATCAGGGGTGTACATCCTACTTAAATAGGTCCATTGCAAAACTACGGTATGTATTCCCCACTCCCAAAGACAAAAATACTGTAATTAAAATAATCAAAAAGAATCAAAGTTATAGGTAAAATATTGCCCAAGCGTGTGTTTGTTTAGAAAAAGAAGAAAGCATATATTGTATCTAGGCTTTGAAATAATCTTTGTAAACAACATATTCAATGGTGTTTAAAATAAATTATGCAGGACACGCTAAGTTTGGGATGTACATCCTCTGCAGCCGAAGCAGCACAGGGTGAATCACAGAAGCAGCCGGACCGTTGGCAGAGTGGCGGGTCAGGCGTGCTCATGGCATGTAGGCGTAGTCACTGGAAAGTTGTCCGGAAAAGTCAGAAATTTTGGTTGGCCAACAGAGGTTCTCTCAGGTTTTTGACAAGAAGAATCTGCTTAAGTATCTGGCCACAAGGGATGCTGGGTACCAAATGTAAAGGAGATAGGGTCCTGACACAACTGTATGGTTTGCCTCCATGGGCAGCAACTTAATGCTCTTAAGTGAGGACTTATGCCTTCAAGGGATATAAAGAATATTCATTTATTTTTGCAAAGGTGGTTATGCTTGACCACTGCCCCATTCTAAAGGGGCTTTGTAAAACCCTATTCACATGGTCTAGTCCAGTGATGGCGAACTCCAGGCTTCGAGTGCCGCACACAGTGCAGGTTTTCAGGATTTCCTTAGAGTTTGACAGTTGGTAATTTGATTGCCAACTGTCAAATGCAATGGAAATCCTGAAAACCTGCACTGTGTGCGGCACTCGGGGCCTGGAGTTCGCCATCACTGGTCTAGTCCCTCAGTAAAAAGTAAGTTATTCCCTAAAAAAATGAATTTTCTGGCTCTTCCTCCAATAAAACTGATCTTTATTTTTTCGTAATTCCTTTAAAAACAGAAGGATCCATCATGAGGACAAAACCATAGTGTATGCTAGAAACACAAAGTTTTATGGTTATCGTGGATCCTCCTATCTTTAAAGGAATTTCTAATAAAAAGATTAATTTTATGGTTGGAAGTGCTGGAAAATCCTTTTTCCTTCAATGGTTGAGCTTCACCAGCAGGATTTGGCGCCCGTTTATCAACTCTCAAGTGTATCTATATTGGAATGGTGGAGCTTTCTTCTTCTAACTTACCCCCTATACTACTAACAACTCAAAAACTTGGATGATTTCACAGATTAACAGAATGGAGAAGATATAGAATTGTACTGAGTGCAGTCCATTTTTTCCATGGAGCCATTTGATTTGAAAGGCCTATTCTATTTACAGACGACTCGGACATTCTGCGACTTTTTCATATCTGACTTGTGCACGGCCCAATAGAATAATTGTCCGTTTGCCATCTGATATTTTGCTGAATTACACTCGCACCGAAAATATGTGTGAATGTGGCTCTGGCATAGGTCATCAATATCAGATGAGTGGGAGTCTGAAAGTCAGCAACCGCATCAGTCAGCTGATGGCTGGAAGTATACAGTGCACACAACTGGAAGACCACAAAATGTAAAAAAAAACGCTTGTGGATCTTGCAGCTCAGTTCCCATTGAAGTGAATGGTCACTGTTCTCGGTAATTACATATATTGTAATAGTTGACAGTAGGTGAACACTATAACCCCATAAGGCTATTTTCTGGAAAGCTGGACTGGCCGAAAAAAAACAAGAAATCAAAAGTGGTGGACAAATAGTCAACAATCTAAAATATGCAGATGATACAACACTGATAGCAACAAGTGTAAATGGAATGAAGGACTTATTGCAGAGTGCAAAGATGGAAAGCTCAAACATTGGATTGCTACTCAATACAAAGACTCCCTGACAGTTATGACAGGGAGAAATGAGATGGACGGCAGCAAATTAGAAGGTGTAAAGGACTTGAACCTACTCAGGTTAATGTTCACTCAAGATGCAGCGAAAACACCAGAAGTTCATAGGAGAATAGCTATGGGAAAATCAACAATGAAGTCACTGGACAAGGTCTTCACATCGAGGAGCATTTCACTGGTGACAAAGATACGGCTCATACATAGTCTTGCCTTTACTATAGTAACATATAGAAGAGAATAATGGACGATGAAGAAACAGAAGAAGAATCAACGCTTTTGAAATGTGGTGCTGGAGAAGGATGTTATTAATATCATTGAAGGCAAGAAGAATAAACATATCAATTATGTAATAAATCAAGTCAGACATGTCGCTGGGAGCAAGAATTACCAAGCTACGACTTGTGTACACATCATACGTTGAGAGCAATCACTGGAGAACAACACCATGAAAGGAATAATAGAAGGAACTAGGCGAAGAGGAAGACCAGCAATCCGATGACGTGATACCATCAAGATAACGGCAGAGAAGATCTTGATGGACCTATCTAGGCTTGGAGAAGATACTGGTGGACCCATCTAGGCTTGAAGAAGACCCTGGAGGACCTATCTAGGCTTGGCGAAGACCCGAGTGGAACTATCTAGGCTTCGGGAAGACCCCGTTGGACATATGTAGGCTTGGAAAAGGCCCTGGTGGACCTACATAGGCTTGGAGAAGACCTTGGTGGACCTATATAGGCTTGGAGAAGACCCTGGTGGATCTATCTAGGGAACACAAGATTGATCTTCCTACAGAGCGTTCATCCATAAAGACTTCATGGCTCAAGATCCAGCTGAAGGCCGGTAAATAATAATAAATATGCCATATACAATATTATATTTGCACTGACAAGTTTGGCTCCGTTACATTATGTGTATATTACAAACCACCCGAACCATTAAAAAAAAAATAAACAGTTCTAAAATAATATTTAGTCCCCACATCCCAGTAGTCTACAATCCATAATCATGAGCCCCGGCGCAGGCTGGAAAGTGTAGACGTGAACTGTGCGATGCATTAATCCTTCAAACACTAACAGATGCTGGCAGGGATTTAGGCTGGAATGTATTTACAAAGTGACAAATTATGTTTTGTATTACGCAGAGAAAGGAAACGCACCCACAAATAGGCTGATAAATGTCAGCTGCACTCAAGACAAACGCTCTGTTTTTATTATACTGCAACCACATCTGGGCATTTTTGTTGTATTTTTTTTTGCTCTTTTTCATGGTGAGAAATGCAGTTATCCCCCCCTCCACCAAGTTAATAACCAAGATCATACATGACATAAAGTAATAAGTATAGGATCACTATGTGCAGCAGCCAAGGGACCGATATAAAACACCCAGTATAAAATGCTGTCTAATATGAATTCTTATAAACATCCCATAAATTTGCGTTACAACAATATCCCATAATTAAACATTACCTTAGTCCATCTATATTCCGGCAATAAAACAAGACTCTTGCAATGATATCACCAGCAGAGCAATGAGCCAAAGCGTCACATAAAATGTATATATTTATTCTTAGTTTGTAAATATTTAAGCAATTTATACACATTAACAAAATATTATATTCTTCAGAGATCTCACAGTGCGGTGACTGGTAAAAGGTATGGACAATTGGGGTAAACCATGAGGCTGATCTTAAAGGGAATCTGTCAATAGGTTTTTGCTATGTCATCTGAGAGCACATGATGAAGAAGCTAAAACCCTGATATGTGTCACTTGCTGTGTTGCGTGCTGTCATTTTGATACAATCACAGTTTGCTCTGATGCAGATCTAGCAGAGCTTAAATGATGAGCTGAATAACCCACCCATACCATTGATTGGCAGCTTTCTGCACTGTAAACACTGTGCAGAGGCAGAAAGCTGTCAGAGTTGGGGGCATGACTGGACCAGGAGGTATGAGATACCTAGTCCTGTAGAGATAATCTCCTGCTATATAAAACACTGATGGACCTATCTAAGCTTGGAGAAGAACATGGTGGACCTATCTAGGTTTGGAGAAGAACAAGAACCTGGTGGGCCTATATAGGCTTGGGGAAGAGACTAATGTAGCCATCTAGGTTTGAAGACCACCAGAACCTGATGGACCTATCTAGGCTTAGAGAAGATCCTGGTGGACCTATCTAGGCTTGGAGAAGACCCTGGTGTGTCTATCTAGACTTGGAGAAGATCTGGTGGACCTATCTAGGCTTGGAGAAGACCCTGGTGGACCTAGCTAGACTTGGAGAAGACCTGGTGGACCAATCTAGGTTTTGAGAAGGCCTAGTGGACCTATCTAGGCTTGGAGAAGGCCTGATGGACCTATCTAAGCTTGGAGAAGATCCTTGTGGATCTATCTAGGCTGCACAAAACCTATCTTCCTACAGAGCATTCCTCCATTAAGTCTCCATGGCTTGAGATTGAGTTAAAAAATAGTAAATAATATTAACACTTTAAAAAGTGTAGGGTAGTGCCTCAGGAAGCCTTGAAATGTGTCAATTTCCTAAAGAACTGGATAAAGAGGGGATACAAGGGTGCAATAGGGTTTTATCCATTTAAAAAAAAAAATTGAGGGATTCACTGCTCACCTCATTAGGTTGTGAGACCCACAACCGGTATATTAGCCTCGTACAGCCGCTGCTGGATCCACCATTCCTTGTGGAAGGCAAGACAATGCTCCTATGCAGGACTAAGCAATGATGGACGATCCGCGCTGCTGCACTTAAAAGATTAATCCTACAAGGTCTTCAGGGTGTAAAGGTGTTTATTGCTTCAACGCCTTTAAAGACCGTCCTGGTCTCTTCATCAGGAATACACCAAAAAGCATGATCAAACTTTTTGGTGTATTCTGATGAAGACACCAGAATGGTCTCGAAATGTGTTGAAGCAATAAACACCTTTACACCCTGAAGACCTTGTAGGATTCATCTTTTAAGTGCAGCAGGCATATCGTCCATCATCGTAGGTCCCACACAGGAGCAATTTCCTAAAGATGGGCATTATTACTTGGTGCATTATATTGTTGCATGCACATGTATGCTAGCCAAGGGGTGGCGTGACGAAGAGAAAGGTCATGTCTAGCGGCCGCGCAAACATTTCATGCCATGTGTGTTCGGTTCATAAGTCTCCCTCATTTTGTGATTAAATTAATTTAGACCAATGTCACAAACCCAGCTCTACTACATTGACAAGAGGAGCTCTGCCACATCAAGAGATTGTTTTGCCTATTTCCTACATTCTGTATATAAAGCAAAGAACTCCACTAACAGTTCCAGTTAATGATTTCCAGCCCTTCACTTCCCGGGGGTAGGAGTCTCATTTGGCACTGAAGGGGTGAAAGGATAATTAAGATGTTCCTTTTCTTTGCAAGGTTAAATAGTTATGTTCGGCAACTGTGAATAAAACCATTGGGAATAGTATGAAAGCGCGGTGCAGAAAGAGATCGAAAAGGAAATGGATAAAAACCCAGCAAGTCTTTCCAAATGCAATTTCCTCAGTGTGACCAAACCAAGCTGGGCCTGCAACATTTTTGCGAGCAAAACGACGCCACAGAGGCCAATTGCGCAGGTCAGAACGGCGACGTCAGTGGCGTCAATGGTAGAGAACATCAGGAAAACTCCGCGTTTATGTCACGCGAGGAAAAAAAATGGGGGCTGCTAACACGACAAAACAGATGTGATGCAGCAGAAGGCAGCTGCACGAGGAGACGACGACACCATGTTGTGTCACCGACAAAACTAAAGAGAGGGAGAAAAAAAAAAAAAAATCTTCTGGACGTTCTCCAAAAACTGAAAGGTGCAAACAAGCTGCCTAATCCCTTCGCCTAGATTGAATTCTTATGAAGAAAATAAAGTTTATTGTCTGGAAACAAAGAAAGCATGAGAAAAGCACTAAAGCAATGGAGGTGAACAATTAGACAGATGTTCACTTAAGGAAATAAAGAGAAGATCGCGCAAGAAATTTTACGAGAATACTGACAATTCCGCACCTCGTCAAGGGCACGGGGAAAGTTAAAGCCACTGAAGCCGCCTCTATTTAACTTCCCTGTAATTGCTGAACTTGCAGAACCATCGCGCCAGGTAATGTGGCTTGTAACAAAGTAGCATTAAGCTCATTTTAATATGTTTTTAATACTTCTTCATGACCGGCCATATATCTTGCAACAAGCGGCAGGATTTCCTATAGGAATATGTGTCAGGGAATTTGTTTCCGTGCTTAATAAGGGAGTGTGCCGGTGTGACTGCACCTTTACACCCAGTAGTTGCTTTACATAAAATGTAGCTGTCATCTACAACAGCAGCCGTCTTTTTTTTTTAAATATGATTGCAAAAAAAAAAAAAAAAGAATACACTAAAAAAAATATATATTTCATATACATCCACTTTTGAATTATTGTTTGGAATTTTTAGTTATCATTTTATCAAATACATACATATATATATACATAAATATTATTTATATATATATTTATTATTATACAGACACTTATTCCATGGCACCTCACATATGAAAAGGGGTATAAAATATAGATACACCATGTTCCAAATTGTCATGCAAAATGGTTTTAAGTGTCATAGGGTTTGGTTTTTTTTTTGTTAATGAAACCCATTGACGGTATTGTGTCTCAGGGTTCTTTGGATCAATGAAATCAATCTCAGATACCTGTGATAATTAGTTTGGCAGGTGAGCCCAATAAAAGGAAAACTGAGTGTTCCACAATATTACGCAGGCCACAGTTTTCAAGTAACATGGGGAAGAAAGAGGATCTCTCTGCTGCCGAAAAGCAACAAATAGTGCAATGCCTTGGACAAAGGATGAAAACCTTAGATATTGCACGAAAACATAAGCGTGATCATCATACTGTAAAGAGATTTGTGGCTGATTTCTGATTTTGAGAACAGTCGTATTTGTGCAGATAAAGGCAGAATGAGGAAGGTTTCTGCCAGGCAAATTCATCGGATTGAGAGAGCAGCTGCTAAAAAGGCCTTACAAACCAGCAAACAGATATTTGAAGCTGCTGGTGCCTCTGGAGTCCCTTGAACTTCAAGGTGTAGGATCCTTCAAAGGCTTGCTGTGGTGCATAAACCTACTATTCATCCACCCCTAAACAGTGCTCACAAGCAGAAATGGTTGCAGTGGGCCCAGACATACATGAAGACTAATTCTCAAACAGTCTTGTTTACTGATGAGTGCCGGGCTACCCTGGATGGTCCAGATGGATGGAGTAGTGGATGGTTGGTGGATGGCCACCATGTCCCAGCTAAGCTGCGACATCAGCAAGGAGGTGGAGGAGTCATGCTTTGTGCCGGAATCATTGGGAAACAGCTGGTAGGCCCCTTTAAGGTTCCTGAAGGTGGGAAAATGACCTCTGCAAAGTATATAGCGTTTCTGAACTTCCGGTTCTGGCGCCTCCATGAACTGCCGCATGTAAGGAGAGCTCCGGAGCCCGTCGCACACATCAGCACATATCCCGAGACCTGGACAGCCGCCAACCACATCGGCTGATCCCCCGACACCTAAGGAGTCACGTAAGCGAAGGACAGCTTTGTGACGAGAGGTGAGGCTGCAGCGGGACACCGAGGTGGAGCGGGAGAAAATGGCGCGGACCCAGCAATGGCGGAGGCGGGGAGAGAAGGCACTGATAGCACACAGTATGAGGCAAGTGCCTCAGGACAGGAAGACAGGGCTGACATACCACACTCCCCAGACCCAATGTCACCACAGGAGAGAGAGCGCACTGGGATGAGGGGGCATGGAAAGACGGCCAGTTAATAATGATAGGTCCACATCAACACCTGGACTACCAGAGATTAGCACGCGAAATGGCACTGCACCTGGCTGATGAAATCAAACAGGCTGTGGGTGATCTGGTCACTGCCACCACAAGGGACATAACATACCAATTATCCCAACAAGCCCAGCAACTGCAGGAGGTGGAAGCTAGGTTGGCAGCTGCCGAAGAAAGGGTCACAGACTTGGAGATGCAGGTCCAAAACCTTCACAAAAAATATACATCCGTTGCGGATAAACTGGAGGACATTGAAAATAGGTCCCGCAGGAGCAACCTAAAACTTGTTGGTATACCAGAGTCCATTACACCTTTCCAATTAGAGGAGATTTTTGAGGTGGAGTTGCCAAAAGCACTTGGTTTAATTCATCGCTGTAAAACTGAGAGGACCCACAGGATTGGTCCGCCAAGAGATCCTACCAGACCCAACATTGGTGCTGGAAATACTCAAGCGGCAGACAAGACCAAACCTCGCCATTCTATTGCTAAATTCCTTAATCATAGGGATAAAGAAATCCTCAGAGCCTATAAGGCCAAAAGACAACCACTCATGATTCAAGGACATAAAACACTCCTCTTTGCGGACTACTCGGTAGAGTTGAACAGGAAGAGACAGGCTTTCAATGAGGCTTGCTCTACACTTTATAATAGAAATATCCGTTTTCAACTGCTCTATCCTGCGACTCTCAGATTCAGGGCACCAGATGGAACCATGTTATCCTTCACGGACCCGAGAGGGGCCATGGCGGTGATCACAAAGAGCCGTAGTTCCCCGAACAGAGAAAGACCGGCGCTCCTCAATCCAAAGGGAAGGGACAGAGATGGAAAAAGAACAAGATGGAGTACTAGAACCAGTAGTAAGACCATACAGCCAAAGATCGGAGGCTTCTCTAGAGGGAAGATCATGAAGAGCCGGAACACCGAAAGATCAACGTGCATCATCCTCCAGGTGGAACAGAAAGAAATCAAATGTGCATAATTGACTTGCAGCGTCTAGGTTGGGTCATAGAAATGTTATCTTTGGCTAAGCAGAGGCGGGGATGATCAAGAATGACCTAGCACTGTCTTGTCAGCAATTGGGGTCTAAATGCCGAGAATCCCCCACCGTGCGAATATTTGTGTGATACATACATATATATATATATATGTGTGTGTTTTTTTTTTTTTGCAACCTGCCTACTTTAGGTCTCAAGACTGTAATGGACTTGAACACATGATTGCTGAAAGGGATAAGGATGAGGTGGAGAATGTCCCGATAAGCACTCCTAAATGGTGAAAACGTGATGTTTACTTTATTCTACTTTACTGAAAAATTAATGTTTCAAAATGTCTTATTGTTGCTAAATGTTACAAAATTTTTTTTTTGGAGTATGGTGGAAATCAAGGATTTATCACAAATCAGTTAGATTTCTCCTCAAATAGGGGCAACAAGGGCCGGGATATTTATAAACTAAAATCTAATAAATCTCTGCTAAGAAATGTGTGAGCGGGTTAGGAGCGCATGTGACAGATAGTTAGGGAGGAAAAAAGAGGAGTTACCAGGGCAGAGCCAAGAGGGGAGGGGGAAGGGTGGCAGGAGGGATTCGAGATCTGGGAGGGGGGGAGGGGAGGAGGAGCCCATAAAATACAAACTACAACATTTTCCTACTCATACATCAAAGATGATGCCATTATATCTACGCATGATGCCACAACTCAATGATACTATATCTATTCAGCACTGGGACCGACATGTAATGATGTTTTGGAAAGTTGATTATGGTTAGGTGGGTCTCCTGGAATGTGAAGGGGCTGCGTTCCCCGGCCAAACGCTTGATGATACTGAGACATCTTAAAAGGCTTCGCATAGATGTGGCGCTACTCCAGGAGACTCACCTGACACCCGAGGACTATTTTAGACTCAAAAAGCTATGGGTGGGGGAAGTTTATGGGTCAGGGGCAGTGAACGGAAAGGCAGGCGTTTTGATATTGATTAATAGAAACTTGGTTCATAGTGTATTGAGAACTTCATCTGATCGAGAGGGGAGACTCATACATTTGACCATACAAATACATAATGACATATTCAGCCTCTATAATATATACGCCCCGAACTCATCTCAGAAAACCTTTTTCGACAATCTGCAAATTAAACTCCTAAAAGACCAAGAAAATATTAGATTAGTAGCTGGGGACTTTAATATGGTAGTGAATGACCTGGAAGACCGACGTTTGGGAGACACCGGAGGGTTACGGAGACAAAGGACAATAGGCCCCCTAACATCAAGCTATTTGGAAGAGATGATGAACAACTGTAAACTGAACGACACATGGCGTACCATGTATCCTCTTGAGAGGGAATTCACTCATTATTCCCATGCACATAAATCTTGGTCAAGGATGGATATGTTCCTGGCCTCGGCTCCTGTGTTCCAGAGATTGTCGAGTATACAGATAGAAAATATGGTAATCTCGGATCACAGTCCGGTGACACTGGAGACAAGAGATGTCTACCTTAAGGGGACAGACTTTATGTGGAGATTCCCAGACACTTTAGTCAGAGAGGAGAACTTCATAAAAATGTTAAGAGAAAGGTGGGGGGAGTATTATTCATGCAATTCAGAACATCTCTCTAATCCGAGTCTGTTCTGGGAGGCGGCTAAAGCGGTACTGAGGGGCAACATCCTGGCACATAGTCTCACGTTAAAGAAACATATAAAGGAGCAATATATGCAAGCCAGTGCTCGTGTTCGTAAATCTTACGTCCAATACCAGCATACAGCCGAAGACTGGGACAGACTGACTTGGCTGGCGGCCAAGTCTAACTTTGACAATTGGGCTAGAAAAGGGGAAGAGATCTATAAAAGTAGAAAGGAGCTAGACCTATATAGGTTTGGCGACAAAGCGGGAAGACTGTTGGCCAACTTGGCTAGGGGACGAAGACCGATGACACCTATTGTGAAAATTAAGGACAAACATGGCAAGGAATGGACAGACCCCAGAGATGTAGTCAAGATACTGGGAAAATATTATGCGTCAATATACAAAGAAGGGGATAGGATAGAGGGAAGAAGACCTGACTGGTTGAATATGATCAAATTGGAGGAGATTACGGAGGAGGAGTTGCATTATTTAAACAGCCCCATTGCCCTGGAAGAATTGAAGGCAGCCATCACTTCCCTAAACTCTTGCAAGGCCCCAGGTCCTGATGGCTTTAATGGCGTCTTTTACAAGGCATTGAAAGACCAAATCGCCCCCACTTTGAGAGATCTTTTTAATGGTATTTTGCAAGGAGTTCCGATCCCAGCACACATGAATGTGGCTCACATTGGTGGACCTTGAGCACCCATTGAAGAAAAGATGGCTGTCGGAGGGGGAGGTGTTAGAAAAATTCAATCTGCCCGGATTCCATGCTATACAATATCGACAGATAAGTCATCATCTTATGTCACATTTAAGAGACATATCAAAAGAGATAGAAAACTCCCCATGGGATGAGCTAAGAGGGATGGAAGTAGCGGAGGTGACAATCTCTTCATTATATAGTAGATTACAAAAAATCCTCAGACCAGCGACGATGCATAATCTCTTTAAAAAATGGAACAAACACTTCCATGATCCAGAACTGACCCCGAAGATCTTGGAGGGTTGGGGGAGGATCCGGAGATCGTGAATGAGAGGTGGAGAGATTCACAGTACCGTATTATGCATGCCTCCATACAGGGTTTTAACATTCCACCCTCTTCAGGTAATCAAAATAGATGGGTACACTACCCTAAATGCAAATCACCGGCGACTGACCTGGAACATGGCCTTTGGTCATGTCCGGACTCCCAAAGGTTCTGGAGGGAGGTGAGGGCGCTGGCCTCGGATCTCTATGGGCTAGAGGTTCCATTAAGTCCTCTTCTATGGTTATTACATTGCTTTGAGGACTCAGGCTTACTAAGACCTTCTCATGTTCTGTTTCACACCATAGCTGTGATAGCCAAGAGATTACTCTTGCAATATTGGTTGAACGACTCGTTACCTGGTAGGGTTCAACTAATCATGAACATGAGTTCTGACCTTGCACTTGAAAAGATGGAAACTTTGAGAAATGTTGACAAATTAGCTAAGAAATTTTTCATCAAATGGAGACCGTTCCTTGAAGAGGCATTAACGGAATCAGAGATCAGGGACTTTATGACTCCTTTCAAAACGTCTTCATGGTATGCTTTAGAAGACTTGGAGGGTAGCTTGGGTAGACTGCGTTGTAGTTAATATTATGAGAGGTTGTATGAGAACTGGTAATTGACACTAACTTCTTTAGTAAGAGATTATTATGGGATGGAAAATGCTGTAGGGGTAGGGAGGGTAAGGGGCTTTTTAGGGAATGGATTAGATTGGGGCTCCATTGTCGGGCTATTCAACTTTCTGATAAAACTTTGTGCGGAATTCTTGTATTGCACTACTTATACCTCGATCATTGTCGATAATAGAATAGATGATTGATGAACGTATTACAGAGCGATTCTTGTATTACGAATTTTTTCATGCCTGATTACATCTCATATATTTCTTTCAGCAATGAGATGATATGGAGGGGAGGGATATTTGATATTCTGTCTAATAAACTGCTTGATTGTTTGTTTGCTTTTAATTTCAGTGAATGTGACCTCCTAATAGCTGCAAATTCAACAAATGAGCATTTTCAGTTCTTTCAAACATATCAAATGTTTAGAAACTCTACTGTGCTTAATAATTTGGAACAGTGCATTTAGAGTTTTTTGTAATTTTGAAGATTATACTGTTACCATTGGGAGGTTACTTCAATAAAATTCGATGTATACTCAAACGGGTGATGACTTATTACACCGTCATTTGAACCGACCATTTAGGAAAATCAGACAAGCACATTTGCATAATAATTTGGAGCATAGGGTACAGTCCCTGACAAAAGTTATGTCTCTTGTCCATGTTATGTAAATAAAAGCTTATAACCTGACTTTAAATTCATCCACTGGTTTTATAAATTACTCTTTTGACAGCTGAAACCCTCCCAAATGTGGTTTAGGTTAAGAAAATGAATTGGCATCAATGCTGAAATATTGATCATTTAATGAACACAGAATGGTCAGGTTTTGGCAAGACAAAAGTTTTGTTGCCTGGTCATATAATGCACCCAATCCTAGTTTACATCCTCACCTGTGCTCTGTAAATGATCGGTTAATTGGTGGGTGTGTATAAAAAGAAACCCAGCACCCCAGACCTTCACTTGAACTGCATCTTCAGCTCTGACAACATGCCAAAAATCCACCCTGCCACCAAAGCCTTGATTATCAAGAGGCTGAAGACTAGATCCACTGCAGAGGTGGCTGGCACCTTCAATGTGTCTCAGCGTCAAATACAAAGAATAAAAAAAAAAGATTTGAAGAGATTGGAGATGTGTTTGACAAGCCCAGGTCCGGCAGCCCTCGCAAGACAACTGCTCAGCAGGAATATTTGTTGGTTAGAAAACCCAAAGCAAGCCCCTCTTCCACTTCAGCAGAGCTCCATCAGGCCTGGTCACCTGAACAGTTTGTAGGATTCTGTCTCGAAATGGTCTCCATGGTCGAATCAGTGCCCAAGAGCCAGCACTAAACAAAAGGCAAATAAAAAAACGTGTGGCATTTACAAAGTCCCACAGCGTGCTAAACAAATGGACGCTGGAAAAGTGGCAGAAGGTGGATTTCTCTGATGAATCTTCAGTAGAATTACACCACAGCCACCGCAAATACTGCAGGAGACCTACTGGAGCCAGTATGGATCCAAAATACATCCAGAAAACAGTTCAATTTGGTGGTGGACAGATCATGGTCTGGGGTTACATTGAGTATGGCGGTGTGCAAAACATTTACAAGGTGGAAGGCAATATCAATAGCCTAAAACATCAAGACATTAGCTACCTCTTACATTCCAAATCATAAAAGGGGTCAAATTCTGCAGCAGGATGGTGCTCCATCTCATACATTCATCTCTACAATAAGTTCCTGCAGGCAAAAAAGATCAAGGTGCTCAAAAACTGGCCAGCCCAGTCACCAGACATGAACATCATTGAGCATGTTTGGGGTAGGAAGAAAGATGAAGCTTGGAAGACAAAACCAAAGAATCTAGATGAACTCTGGGAGGCATGTAAGACTGCATTCTTTGCTATTCCTGATGACTTCAATAAATTGTATGAATCATTGTTGAACTGCATGGATGCAGTCCTTCAAGCTCATGGAAGTCACACAAAATATTAAGTATGACTCTAATAGCACCACAACTTCATTAACCAATGTTATGCAACATATATTTGTATTTTAAGTTAATTATTTGTTTGAAAATCACATTACATTCCGTGGGGGACAACACTTTTGTCTTGCCAACACCTGAGTATTCTGTGTTCATTAAATGATCAATATTTCAGCATTGATGCCAATGCATTTTCTTACCCTAAGCCACATTTGTGAGGGAATTGAGCTTTCAAAAGAGTAATTTATAAAACCAATGGATGAATTTAACGTCAGGTTCTAAGCTTTTATTCACATAACATGGATAAGCGACATAACTATTGTCAGGGACTATATATATATATATATACAGTATATATATATATACACACACACATACACACCCAACTCAAGTTAAAGGGTGAGTGCAGGACCCTAAAGCTGCCATGTCCAAAGCAATAATATATAGAGAAAACAGCAAAGACTCAAAAAATGCAGAGAAGTGGACTTTATTAGTCCACGTGGCACAATTTTTCCATGCCTTTGTCAAGCACTGTCAAAACATACATGCACACATACTGTATATATATGAAATTATATATATAAATATTTAACTGAAATTTATAATGTAAGGGTGAAAAGTATAGAAGTAAAATCCAAAATGTAAAAGGGTAACTAAGCATTGATATTTTCTAATATCTTCTATACCCTGTATAAAGGAAGACAATGGAAAAAGAAGGCTGGTGTGTGTGCTGTGAAAATCAACATCTGAAAGAGTGTGGAGTCCTCCTCAGTGTAGTACAAAAGAGCATTTTATGAGTGACATCATAAGTCCTAATGTATTCAGTCACCGGCCACTCAGTTTGACTGACTGACTTTGCGGCTTATACTAAGCAGTGCAAGATCTCAGCTGGCAGGAGGGACACTAAGGGGCAGGCAGTCACGCCTGGTTGGCAAAGATTCTCCAGCATAGATGGGGCTCACTGAGGAGCTGTCAATCAGCCTAGGTGGGCAGAGTTTGACAAACATTCATAAAGGATT
Source organism: Allobates femoralis (assembly GCA_033576535.1). Lineage (NCBI taxonomy): Eukaryota > Metazoa > Chordata > Amphibia > Anura > Aromobatidae > Allobates > Allobates femoralis. The sequence continues at coordinate 89,853,418 of JARQOC010000010.1, forward strand.
ATACAGCCTTAGTGATATCGATTTATAAAATAAGTACTTTCATTAGGTCTGGGAGATCTATCGAATTATGTATGCAGCCTTTATCACAAATTTCTGCTGGAAAGTCTGCTCTAAAAGGTTAGTTACCCTTTAATACAAAACATATCATTAAACGATTGACAACATTTAAAACTCATATTGTGGGATATTGAAAGTCCTCTGAGACACCGCCAAAATTGCCCAGAAAGGAACCTTTCAGTGTAAATTAGCACATAACGTTTTTTTTTTTTGCTTTGCAGAACCATCGGCAAGACAAGTGCACAAAAGTCTAGTCTGAAGCCAAGTTTATCAGATGATCAGAATTTCTAGAAGATTACATCTGGGGGAACAGCTATTCTCCTTGTGGAGAGTATTCTACCAGCTGGCAGTGAGGAGACTTAAAGCCGCTATGCTCCCCTGGGAAATTGCATATGCAAATTGTCACTTCAGTGAGGAAGTGAAAAACTCTCATGCCACCTAATAGAGGTAGTAATCCTAAAAGTCATAACTGACTCTTTACAAGCCTTTTAATATAAAATGATTGCCCCTCATCAGTGCAGTGTATTGGAATTCTGATCTGGCAGTATGAGGTGGCATCAGAGTTTTTCATTTCCTTACTGAAGTGACAATTTGCATATGCAATTTCCCAGAGGAGCATAGCGGCTTTAAAGGGACACTGTCAAGTCATTTTTCAGCATGATACTAATATTACCCTTGAATTGGTCCTGGGCAGACCTTTTAAAAACATGTAAAATCATTATTCTACCCTTTGTAGTTTCCATGTTACCAGCATTGTCAGACCCTGCAGAGAGCTGCTGCATTAGACCTGTCCCATTATAAGCATAGATCTGCTGCATTAGTCCTGTGCTGTATAAACGGTCATATAATTATGCACGCCTTCCCTGCAGCTCCCTCCTCCCTATGCTAACAGTGCAGTGTCAGTTTTCACTTACAGGTCTGTTCAATTGATATCACTATGGAAGGAGAGAGCTACTGCAGGTCTGCATTATCTAGACTCCATTTGTTTCTGTAAAGCAGATATCCCGCTGTGTTGTGACAGTTTCTGTGTTGTAGTTCACGTCTTGTGATGCTGCACACAGAAAGCAGAGAGGAAAATATAGCCCCCCCCCCACTGATCTCCTGTGCTGTGACATGCATATTAATTTATGGGGAGTGGATAGCAAAGAACTTAGGCTACTTTCACATCAGCGGCAGTTGCGGCTGCACGAAAAAAACCCGCTGCTGATCACTGTTTTTTTTCACGCCCGCAAGTGCCGGATCGCACTAATACCGCACTTGCCACACCTGCCGCAAGCCCCATAGACAATGCATGGTGCTTGCTGCAAGTGTACCGCAAGTGCTGCCGTTAGGTGGCAGTTGCGGTAAATCTGCCTCAATCAGCGCAAACCGCTGATGTCAAAGGGGCCTAAGTAAATCATTAACTGTGAGTGACGGATGGAATGATTCTCTTTATTTGAAGTTTATAGAAGATAGGAGGGAAATCTAAATAAAAGAAATACATCAATAGAGTGAGTTTAGAGGGAGGAATTAGAAAATGATATCAGTTGTATGTAGATTTTTGAGCTGTTTTCCTTTAAAAGGATCCTGTCATCTCCAAAACGCCTCCTAAGCTAGCAAAACATGTCCCTGCAGCATCCCATCACTAATCTCACACTTCTTTTGTCTCCTAAAAGATCCTGTGAAAGTGCATAAAAACATTTTAATACTCACTCATTAGTGATTATAATTAGCAGTGACTATATTCTTTATTCACCAAGGCAGACTGTTTTGCAGCTCCAGGATCCACCCTGTCTCTGTGTGTTCTGCTGTGATGTGCAGGCATTGCCCTCGCCCCTCTCTATCACTCACAGAATGCAAATCATTAGTCCTGCCTTCAGTTTCAGTTTCACAGCAGCACAGACAGAGAGAGGGCTGCATCCTGGAGCTGCTAAACAACACCCCCTGGTGACTATAGAATATGGCCCCTGCTAATTATCATCACTAATGAGTAAGTATTAAAACGTTTTTCTCCACTTTCACAGGATGCCTTTAGGAGACAAAAGAAGTGTGAGATTAGTGATAGGATGGCGCAGGGACATGTTTTGATAGCTTAGGAGGCGGTTTGGAGGTGACAGGATCCCTGTAAGTCTCCTCACTGCCGTCTGGCACAAAAGTCTCCACAAGGAGAATAGCTGTTCCCCCAGACCTCGTGTCAGCCTCTCATACAGCCAGATCAGAATTCCCACACACTGCACTGATGGGGGGGCAATCACCCTGAAACCCAGTGTCTGCAGTTTGAGGTTCTGATCTCGCACAAATCCTGAGTCATATTAAAAGACTTGTTAAAGAGTCAATTATTACTTTTAGGATTGCTACCTTTATTAGCTGGCATTAGAGTTTTTCACTTCCTCTCTGAAGTGACAATTTGCATATAGATTATTAGATGAAATGCTAAAAGAAAGATTTAGTGTCATGGAAGGGCAGCCAGTTGGGTATGTAGTCTAGGTGGTAAATGCCACATTGTAGTAAGGACTGTCAGTTTGCTATGTAGTCAGGGTGATGAAAGCCACTCTGTTGTAGCAAGGGCAGCCAGTTGGGTATGTAGGCTAGGTGGTAAATGCCACTCTCTTGTAGTAAGGGCAGGCCGTTCGATTTGAAGTCTAAGTGGTGAGTGCCACTCTGATGTAGGAAGGGCAGCCAGTTGGGTATGTAGTTTAGGTGGTGAATGCCACTCTGTTGTAGTACAGGCAGCCAGTTGGGTATGTAGTATAAGTGGTGAATGCCACTCTGTTGTAGTACATGCAGCCAGTTGGCTATGTAGTTTAGGTGGTGAATGCCACTCTGTTGTAGAAGGATACAGAGTTGGGTAATCAATAGTGATGAGTGAGTAGTAAAATATTTGGGTTCAGATAGCTCTAACTGAATACTGAATTGAACTGTTTCAGTATTCGGATCTGAGTGAATTCCCCTTTGACTTGCATTGGATTCGTTACTCATTCAAAGTATGCGGTTAGAGCTATCCGAACCAAAGTATCTTACTACTCGCTAATCAATAGTCATGAACTATTCCTTGGCACTGAATTTAGGAAAACCCATTCTAAAATCTTCACTATAATTTATAACCAGTGATGAGCGAATACTAAAATATTCAGGTTTGGGTTATTTGTACCGAATGCTATGAACTATTGCAGTATTCGTCACAAATAAAAAAGCTAACGCAAGTCATTGAGGAACTCAAGAATTTTTCTGGGAAATCTTCTAGAAAAATGCTCATGTTCCCTATTGACTTGCATTAGGTTTGTTATTCAAGATAAATACTGGAATAGTTCATGGCATCTGGTACGAATAACCCGAATATGAATATGTTAGTATTCACTCATCACTAGTTATAACTTAAAGGGGTTGGACACTACTTTTTTTACTGATGCTTCTCTCTAGTGTAGGCAATTATCTGAATGATGGGGGTGTGACATGACACCCGTGCCGATCAGCTGCTACTGGCATTGGCTGGAAGTTCTTGAAAGCTACCGAAACACAGCAGCATAGTCATTTCTATAGTGTTAACAGCCAGGTACTATGGATTCAACACTCTTTTCAAGTGAATAAGTGGTGGACTTGCAGTAACAAGTGGCTGTCAATATAGTTTTGATGAAACTGATGTGTTCCAGCAGTATCGGAGAACCTCTGGGCACAGCTGGTAGCATCAGATTAATGAACACTCCAAATTATTATTATTATTTTATTATTATTACTTATTTATATAGCGCCATTGGTTCCATGGCGCTTCACATAAGAAGATGTGCGTGACAAGGACAGGTACAGTACATACGTACAATCAAGGCTTGCAGGTACACGACGGAAGAGGACCCTGTCCACTAGGGCTCACAGTCTACAGGTGTGGGAGAGGACATTGATGAACTATTAATTAAAAGTAATGACCAACCAATCTTAAAGACTAGATGATATTTTGTTGACTGGTAAGGTTCTGACCACAACACATCAGCAGCATTAAGCACTATGCTCAACCACTGCTTTATTCCTTCCATTTGGGGCTGTCGAGCATTGCGGACAGCTTCTTCTGCCAAATATAGAGTAAATGGATTGAATCGGAGAAAGTCCTGTCGGTCAGAGCCCCAACGATCAGAAAGTTATCATCTATCCTCTAGATTCACTCTATACGATCCTACATTCTATTTTTATTATTATTGTTTTATTTTTTATTTTTATTCTATAACAAACGAGAAGGGTAACAACAACAAACTGGAAGTCACTAACATCTCTTTCTTGGCTCTTGGGAGCCTGGGACATATCTGATTGAAAAATTAAAATTTTATTTTTCTTATTTAGAGTTTTGTTTCATTTTTACTCTATTTCCCCTTAAATCTGTACAAATAAGCGTAAAGTAGAAAGAAAGTCAAACCATCTCCAACACTGCCATGAAACATGCATGGTGTCATCAAAATCCAAGTCCACAACTAATTACAGGGTCGACATTTACACACAAATTGAATTATTAATAACTTTTGAATTAATTTTCTAGTCCTAACACTTTTATCACTGTCTGAGTAACATACATCATAAACATGAATTCTCCTGTGGCCCTCCGGACGGTTATAGAGGCCATATATCATGAGACTGCGCCAGTTAACACATATATAGTACAAGCTGATAAACACGTCATGCTGCTGATCAGATCCCAGATACTTTAAGAGACTGATAGTCAAATGATTGTTAATGAAAAGATCGTCCATATTAGATCAGCCACTCAAAGAACGAACAGGGGAAACCTTGTCATCTGCAAATCAATAGGTCGGCAAAACCCTATGATTCCAAGACCTTCTCCCAACAAGCAATGTGTCAATTTATTAAAAATTACAATTTGTAAGGAATGGAAAAAGAATTGGATTTCTAGGTAGTTCTAAATACACGAGGTGAAATGCTGCCCCGAGACATCAATAAATTGCAAACAAATTAATTCTCTTTTCTGAAATCGGCAAGACCCCTAGAAAACGGTCCGATGAGCGCGAAGCCATAAAATGGAAAGGATATTGTGAGGGGTAGCGCAGTTTCCAAAAATGTTGGATAATTAGTTGACATGCACAATTGATCTCACTTCAGCAAGATAAAAACTTAACATATAAAAAAAATTATGGATATGCAGGTCACATTTTGTTTGTTTGTTTTTTTGCAATAAAAATGTAAAATTTATTTCAAACATTTTATTAATGTTAATTTAAATTCAGTTTACTTTCCTTGCAAATATTTGCATTTTTCTCCCGTCAGATCCAACTTGGCCATCTTTCTGAAAACTGCTGCTTAGTCAGGTGGAGATCGTTTGAGCAAAAAAAATTATCAGAACGTATCCATTTAAAAAGTGGCTTGATTTATGACAGAAATACATTATATCACCTGACTTGCTCATATTAGTTGCGATAAGTGACAAGTTAATTAAGAGGCACTCCAATGGCCCTTTCTTAAAGTACAACTACAGCGGTTTTTGTCTTTTTTTCAGCATTGGATTAGTGCTTTAAATGTAAGGCCCATGCCCCCAGTATAAAACTTACAATCTGGCATTTTCATGCTTTTTCGGAGCCACTCCAGACCAACATCTTGTGAATGTAACTTCTGGCTGTCAAGAAGTCAGGAGTTACATCACAAGCGTTCAATGCAAATCTACGAGAGCCAGAACGACGCTAGACCAAGGCAAACACAAGGCTCTCATTGAGATGTATTACGTTGTAACCCATGGCACCTCCATGAAATGCTGGAGTTGCTGACAGACCACAAAATCTCCCGAAACTGACTGGGGCGGCAGTGATACAAGATGAAGCCGCCAGTAAGTGAGTATAAGAGAGGGAGCAGAGGACTTGGATTTAAAGCACCACTACAGTGGAGCAATAAAAAAAAAAAGTTGCTGGAGTGGTACTTTAAAGTAGTGTCAAATTGTCTCTAGAGCAGCTAATAGCTCTGCAGTCTCTTTACTTCTTGTTTTTTCTTTGGGGGGGAGGATGTTCCTACTTGAGTGATATTTGTGGTAAGTAGTTTCATACTACTACAACACATTAAAGAGATTACCTGGGGCAATTTTATTTAACTATAAGCTTAAAAACTATGTGCCTATTTAGCCCAGAGCAAGTCTCTGCCAGCACAGGCAGTTATGCTGCTTTACAGCAAGAGCGACTTTTTCTTTGCCGGGTGGCTCTATCAATGGAGCGTGACTGCAATTGTCATGTTGACTGCTAGCTTCTACACCATTAGGCAGCGGGGAGCAGACTGTCAATCAGCATGACTTTGACAGTAAGGTCACATCATCAGGATAGAGGAGGAGAGAAGTAGTTGCTGTTTATGTGATGTCAGTAGAAGCTGCAGAATGACCGGCAGGAGTGGTCTATGACTACTTTTTATTTGCAGAGATCTGTGCCGGCCTGAACAGGCAGGTAGCTAGCAACTACCTTCCTGCCTGTTCATTCTTAAGAACATAGTTACAAAATAAAATAGTCCATGACAACCTCTTAAAGGGTCTGTCGGTGTTTGTTTGGAGTCTACACAGTTATCACTACACTTAGATATAGAGATAAAAGGAACTTTGAACAAGCATATGGCTCAGAAAAGTTAGAGTGAGTGGCAACAATCAGGATTAGCAATGTTTTGGATGCGGCATATTTTCTCTGCGTCCACAATGCTGTGTTGGACAGTACAAGCACAGTGGATAGATTTACAAAAATCTCCAGTCTATTGTGCTTCTTTTTTCTGCCATGTCAATTTACGCTTGCGGAGACACTAGTGTTCTCAGCGGGAGAACACAGCGAAAATACGCAGCACCCAGAAACCCGATTGTGAGCATGGACAGCACATTCTCCCACTGAGAACACGAGCATCTCTGCAAGAGAAAACACTCTGCATGAAGAACGTTGGCACTCCTGATTGTGAGCGCTTACCCTTACAGGTGTGATTATGAGAACTGCTTTGGGTGCTGCTGGGGTATTGGGATTTTACAGGACTGATACAAGCCCTGCCAGGAGATGAGAGGGAGAGCAGAAATCAATGGGCAGGAAAAAGCAGACTGGTATGTTAAGAGATAACCTCTCACCTGGAATGTAACTACTGCCCACTATTGGCCAGGTACTAGTGGCAGAGCTCCATAGAAGCAAGCTTTACACTAAATAAGTAAAAAGCTCTCATCGCTTGAGAATGAGGGCATATAGAAAAAGCAAATTAATTTCAAACTTGCTTTTTTCATACTGTCTAAGTAATATAGTAACATGAGAATATGCAAAAGTCGCAACAGTGAACAAGTTTAGAAATGTTTTGCCATTGTTTTTCATTTATAATGACTGTCCGATGATTCACATACAAGATTCCAACAACAGTCAGCCAGCATCGAGGGACTCCACCTTCCCTGGCACAATTTCTCCATCTGGGAAATATCTTGATGAAACCTAGCACCATGTTAATCATTTACAGTGTCGAGATTTGGTGGGAAAAAGTCCAAGTTTAAGTGACATGTTGCACTTTATTGAATTGTAAGCCTGAAGAATACTTTCAACCTGTTCAGCATAGTCTGGAGCTTTGTAGTTGTCTACTAAGATTAAAATGACAGTCTTGAAGGTCGACCATGTGACATGTTCTGCACCATGTACAAGACCATTAAAGTTATTATTTACTAGCTCTCAGATTTCTGGGCCAATAATAACACCTTCTTTTATCTTGGCATCACTGATGCATGGAAACATCTGTCACAAGTAAGCAAAGGCTTCAGTTTGCTTGCTCATTGTTTTGACACAGTTCATCATTAATTCCAGTTTGATGTGCAAAGGTGGAAGGAATATCACCTTTTCATCTACCAATGGTTCGTGCTTAACATTCTTCTGCCCTGGAATCAATTTCTTGCATAGTGGCCAGTCCTTCCTGATGTAATTTGAATCTCTTGCGCGACTGTCCTATTTGCAAAGGAAAACAACAGGACTAAGGGTCCCGTCACACTTGACGACGTTCCTGCGACCCCGACAATGATATGACTTGTTAAGGATCGCTGTAGCGTTGCTACGTGGTCCCTGGTGAGATGTCAGTCAGATCTACTCAATGACGCAGCAACGATACGGCGACCCGTATAACGATCGACGGTCGTTGAGAACCTGTCACACAGCAGCTAGTCTGACAACTCAGACCTACATGGCTGAGTTCTGAGTCACCAACGAGGTTGTTGTTAAAGCATCAAACACACGGATGCATGCTGCCCAGCAGGAACCCGACGATCAAAAAATGGTCCAGGCCATTTCAACACGATCGGCGATGTCACGGCAGGGGGCTGGTGTCAAACATAGCGAGATCGCTGACAAGGTCGCTGTTACGTCACAAAACCTGTGATGAAACAGCGATTTCGCTAGGTGTGATGGAGGACTTTAGTATATCCCAGCTATAAACCTAATAAACGTGCAGCTATCTTGAGATCACCACATATATTCAATCTTTACCTGGAGTATTGAATGTGATTGAACAGAAGATGCATATTCTCATAGGTCTCCTTCATATGAATAGCAAGTCCAATAAGTACCCGAGAGTGCACAACTAATTATTTATTATTATTAAGTATTTATATAGCGCCATTAGGTTACATGGCGCTTTACAAGTGAGAGGGTAGACAAAGACAAGAAGTAAAACTACGCCAAATCAATCATACGGGTACAATAGAGCAGAGGATCCTGTCCGCGAGGGCTCACAGTCTAAAGGGGATGGGGAGGGAGACAGTATGAAGGGGGGTGAGGTGGTGCAATGGATGGGTCTTAGTGGGGGCCATAAGCTTGTAAGAAGAGGTGGGTCTTCAGGTTTTTATTGAAGGTTCCCAGGGTAGGGGAGTGTCTGATGTAGTGGGGTAGGGAGTTCCAGAGTAGGGCAGAAGCACGAGAGAAGTCTTGTATGCGGTTGTAGGAGGTGGAAATGTGGGGGGTTGAGAGGAGTTCTTGAGAGGAGCGCAGGTTGTGCGAGGGGAGGTAACGGGGGTAATCTTCCAATGCATGATTAGACAGAGCTTAAGTGCTGTATATTATAATAAAGAGAGTCCATATCATGCATTTCATTGGTTATTTTTACCAAAAATGCACTTCTGAAATAAAAAGATTAATATAAGTGCCAATTTATTATGCACTATATATACAGTCCTTATAATTGTAAAATGAAAATATCTTGGGAATAGTACGTGCTACAGAAATTCTGATTACATATAGATTTTTGACCTGAGTTTTCCTTTAAGCTAATCACAGGTGCATCATGGAATTTGTCACTTAATGAAATCCTTCCTAACTGAGTCAAAGTAGGCCGGATGTTGGGCATCTTCTGTTTCAAAACGACAAGGGTCATTACTCGATTATTGCTTCTTGTTGTCTTTTTGTGAGTCGCAGTCCTTCTCTTCTTTTTCTTCTTCCACCAGGAACTCTTCTGAGGATCCCTTGAGTCATCCACTCTCCACATCTCCCTCTGTTGGCTCCACCGCAATGGAGGGCAGCTGATCCTTAAGTTTTCATCAACATTCAAAGTTTAAATGGCCTGGCAAGATCTGATGATCACAATCTTTTCAAGGGTTTAAACCAATCTTGTCATTGGGTTGAGTGTTCATTTATAAAATAAAAAAAACATGAAGCTGGAGAGGCTGTGGGAGAAATCCTGGCTTAAAAAGATCCCACAAAATGGGGTCCAACTGCTGCAATTGGGGCCTTACAGCCAAAGCCAAAGTGGAGTGCTTATACATATAATGGTACCTTTACACGCCGCTACCGAAAGGTAGAAACCGGCAGGTATCGGACACAATTGTACCTTTTACCTTCAAAACACCACGAAGTGGCGGCGTGTAAATCAGGTTGTTCCTTCCTATCTCTTTGGATACCTGTGTTTCAGCTGTGCTGAAAACAAGCAGGCATAATCCCTTATGGTAGCAGCGTGTAATCGGGGCACAGGCAAGGTATTTGAGTTCCCTGGGGCGTGCCACAGCGTCATGTATACCACGCCCCATCAGCTATCATTGGTGGGGGCTACTGTGTAGCCATTGGCTGTCCCTGCACAGGGCGGCATATTTAACAAGCTGACCAGTCTCAATACACATTTGCAATAGCGTCATGTATTAGCCAGCCTCCCTGCGCTGGCTGGCCAATCATGATGTTATTGCATTGTCCAATCACCGTACGAGCATCGCGTAATACACAACTCTGTCACGCCTATGTAGTTACGGCGCACAATATGTACCCCCATATTCCCTTGTGGTGGCGGCGTGTAAATCAGGTAAGTTGCTCCACAGAAGGTAACCTGCGGCACCCGTCGGCACTTCCGAGGAACGAAAATACCTTCTGTGGAGCACCTTGTGGCGGCGTGTATTTGAGGCATCAAGTACCGTTAGCAACTGTTGAAAACGCGCGCGTACACGTGCGGTGCCTACCTGCTGCTACCCTTGGTAGCGACGTGTAAAGGTACCATAAGCGTGCTATACATTAAAGCAAAAAAGCTCTCATCATAGATTAAAAAAACTAGTGTAATCCGCAATCACATTTATAGAAAGGAATGAAAATGTGCATAAATGTCCTTTAAAGGGTGGCGTTTATATGGATCAATAGATATTTGTAAGTATAAAAAGTTGAACTTGATGGATTTTCTTAACCTACTATGACGCCATGTAATATCTTGCTCGTTTTTGGCAAAGTTCCTCTCATTTGACAAGTGGTACCTTCAGAAATTTTACATTTAATCTCAATTACAGATCACTTTTCAACCTTGAAACTACAGAAGAAACCATCTTACGGCTTCATGGACAATGTCTACGAAGTCATACAGGAATATAGAGAGCAGGCAGGTTAAAAAGATTCTCAAAAAATTAATTCAGTTTTACTACTCGTGTGACTTCTAAAGTTGCAGAAGCTTCTCTGCTTGTCAAAGGAGATGCTGAGAAAGTGATAAGAGCCTGGAACAGCGTTACTGCATCTCCCCTAGAGAAAAAGGAAAGACGCCAGTTCACTACATGATGCATTCCTCCACATGCCTGGCGGAGGAGAGAGGACCAATACGGAGCATGAGATTCCACCCAAGAACATGTACAGAGACAACGCAAAGGCTACTCAATACAAATAACTTTTAAGGTCGGCAATATATGGTCATTTAAGCATATCTTTGATTGATATAAAAATAAAAATTTCAGAATTATGGTGTGAACTGAACTATAAACAATATTTTTCATACAATAAGTCTTTTTTTAGTGATTTTTTTGTAATATGATTGATTAGTAATTTTACAAAACTTAATAGAGTTATATATTATTCAATTAAAGGGTTTATCCACCTTAGGGGACAATTTTTTTATTTTCTCATTACGGTACTTAAAAGGGATTTTCGGGGGACAAAAAAATTGGTATGGTCCCTAAACTCCTATACTATAATGCTGAGCTGCCTAATACACTTGCATAATGTTTAGAACCCCTGTAAATCAGTTTTCCACTAGCTACTCTGTGTCCGTCACCCATTCGCCCTCCCATATGGAGGCCAGGTCATGCTTGATTGTGCAGCCTTCCCCCCCCCCTGCAGTAAGCATCAGATGATTCCTGGGCTGGCTCCCAAAAAATCAATGATAGAGAGAGAATGGGTGTTATCCAGCTTCCACACAAAATTAAATTTCTTCTATAAAAATATCAATTGTTGTATTTAAAACTCGTAGTTGATAGGAAACACTTTTCATATGCATTTCGAGCGGTTATAGCTCTTAATCACAACAATGATTAAAAGTGATTACCAATTCAAATAAGCATAGGTAAAGTGTTTCCTATTCACTATGATTTTTAAATTTTGCACTGTATAGCACATCCTATTACTGACTACTATATGGGTTAACTGAGAATCAGTCAGTGAGTCAGCTATGATGGGGGAGGGATGCAAGTCTTCTCTGACTATTTTTCAATTAACATACGACCACAGACCACACATCAATGTTAAAGTTGAAGGAAAACAAAAATAAGTCAGTACATGCCAAAGAGTGCAAAATTTTTAATAAATCCAATTGTAAAAATGATTTCTTAGCCTCCAATACATGCATTTATGTAAAAAGAAAATAACTGCTCCCAAAGATGGACAACCCCTTTGAGGATTGACCAAGTAAGATTATGCAGGTGTCACATCTACACCCGGGTCTGCTCCTTAAACATCTGCTTCTGTTATTATGCACCGCAGTTTTCAGATTGTAGGTGGTGCTGGTGATAGAGAAGTCAGAGCCAGAAACTCTGATCAGCGCAGGCTCAGCCAATCCAGTAAGGTTAGAGTGTCTGGGACCTGCAGTACTTTCCTGTCTAACAGAGTGGATGCGTGTGCTATCCAGCTGAAGCCATCACCTCCGGGCTTCAGCATAATGAAAGATACCACACCACACCTAAGCTTCCTGCTTTCTGCTGAAAGCACCCAGATATAGCTTGTGCTCCCCTGGTTAGGTCATGTTGTTCTCTTTGCTCTGTATTGGTGATTTCCTGTTGTACTTTGGCCTGTTTTTTGGACACTTCCCTTGCCTTACAGTTTTTTACCTTCTTGGTTTTGACCCAATTTCCCAACTATTCTAACGAATCTAGATTTTATCCTGATTATGACCTCTCAGCCTTTACCCTGTTTGGCGACTATTCCTGTCTTTACTGGCAAATACAAACAGTTATTCAGCTCACCCCTCTATTTTCTTCCTTCGGTCTCAATGGATCCAATTCCTGGCGCTCGGGTATATGCCCATGGTTTCAGGCTGCAATAGAACTTGAATAAGGGAATCAATCTGGCACTGACATGTAGCAGGGATATGATAAAACAGCAAGTTTTATTGAAGTCCATTTAAAACATAGTGTAGCATTGGGGGTCCCGTGAAGACCAAAAAGGTACAATCCTATGCGTTTTGGCTACACGTCTCTCTCATGGCTTAAATGTGAATAAGACTTAAAAAATATATATATTGTGAGGTAGCGCACATCGAGGAGACTACGGAGTAGTCGCTTGGCAGTTGAATTGACACAAACAACTGTATCTTTAAAGTGACAAAGTCCAAAAGTTTATCAACAAGCCTCATAAACCGCGTATGATATATAGTGCATACATGAACAGGACAGGCATATCATGTCAGACTGTCCCAATGGTCGTGATGACACACACATGTCCCGTTTAGTCTGTTAGTGTGATCATTGACCTTAGTCAATCCATAATAGCGATCACTGACCTTAGTCTTTGTTGGGGAGGATGCCTCTGCAGGATCAGACTCCTGTCTGGTTCGGGCTCAGACGAGGTTCAAGCTCCCCGAGTCCAGGGTGATGCAGGCTCCCTAAGGCCCCCCTCACCTATTGTAGATCTGGGAAAACACCCTTTTGGTCGCAAGGCTCCTATACATCCAGTGACCCGGAGGGAGTCTGCTTATGTCTAATGTGTCATACTCACAGGAGGATCCAGGTTTGACAGACACTTCCATGGCTTTTCAAACTTGTAATCCAGCACATGTAAGGCATTATCTGCACCTGTGGAAGCTCAAGTTCCAGTATAATGCCTTGCTGAACCATGATGAACTCACAGTCCCAGCATAGATATTTGCAAAGCAGCTAGCCGCTGCACCACATATCCCACCCTCATGTTCAAGCCTGCAGTATTGAAAATAGAATACAAATGATCATCCCAACCCACAGTTTAAACAGGGTCCCAGCACTGGACCTCTGTGCTGCTTAGCTCCTGTAACAGGAGTCATCAACCGTAGCCTCTCCTTCAGGGACCCACAACCCGTCAGCACCACTAACTGTTTGCTTGTGCGGAACTCTCCATCAGACATCGCCATGTCACTTGTCAGAGTCATCCTCTTGTCAGACCTTCCCTGCCCCAGCGGTCATTACAGTAGGTAAAGTCAATTGCTTCCGTATCTAAGGTCAGGTCTGACGCAGTCCTGTCACGTACCCTAGTAGGTCGTTTAAGCGGACCTCTCATACTTGAGTTACAGGAGGATTCACTACCTCCTACCCAACTACACCCACTACCCTCAAGACATCTATGGGGATCCCTCCATTAGTGACTTTCATCATCATCTGTGACCACTGGAGAGCCATTACACCACTTATGTCTTCTGGCTCCAACTTCTGCTGTGGCCAACCTGCTATTCGGAGGACCCCTGTCCCACTCTTCCCAGACAGCTGTCGCTTTCTGCTACTCATATGTCGCTGTCTCTTGGCTCTATGTCTTGCAAGATTCAGCCATTTCACTTCTCGCAGGTGGGTCACCTGGTACTCTATCAGCATCCATAAGTATCCAAGAGTTTCTTCTGACCCTATAGCAGAGAACGGCACCATACCATCTGCATCAGGTATCTAGTCCCAGTGGACAGCTTACTGTCCTCATCCCAGACTTTTTTACCATGTTTTGCATGGCTTGACATTGTCTCTCAAAGAGCTTTATCACTAGAGTGTTCGGCACCCGGATAACGTCTTCCTGCAGACTATGGGCTTTCATCGCAACTGTGACGGCTTCTTCAGTTTTCAACCGCACAGTCGGCTTTGTGTGAAGACATCGCCAGTGCATGTCACTTAGGATAGCCACCCTCTTCACTGTGACTTCTGTTGTGGACAGGACCACCAGCTGTTTAGCTTCTGGGGTCAAGTCCACCATACAGACTCCCACGGCCATCTTGAAATCTTCATGCACTGCCTCTCTAATGCATTCCTCTCTCAAGTCTTCTGGTACCTCTACGAAGCACTTGTAGAGAGCAGTTTCTGTCTTAATGCTGGTCCCCACAAGATCACCCGGCTCAGGCGTGAGAGCCAACTGACTTTCGCCTTCTTTGCTGCGGGAGGAACATGGAACGCTTTACCTCCTCCAAGGTGGCCTCGTTCCTCGTCTGGCATGTGGCCAGGTGACCTTTGAGCTCAGAGACTTCATCCTCTAGCTCAGCTACTCACCTCTCAGCAGCTCATCTCTAAAGCTCTTCCTGCTTCAACTGCTTTCCTTCTAGCAGAATTCTTGGAGACCACTCCATTTTCAAAGCGCCCACTCGATTCTTGTCAGTCTGTCTCCACAGCTTCTCTTGCTTGAAGTGTGCTTGGAGCATCTCCGTGATCTCCCTTAAGTTGGTTCTGACATCCACCGAACCAGCGGAGCTCACAGGACCCGAGGTGGTACTCACTTCAAACCTCTCTTTTCTAGTGGCTTCTTCCACTTCTACATTCACAACCCCCTCTTAGAGTCCGGCAGCACCCCTTGGTAGTCTCACCAACATCATCACCTTGTGCCCGTCGGGGTCTCTAGTGCTTCATCCGTCACCTCCACCACGGCACGCAGCTCTTGGACATCGGCTGCCTCATCTTCAACCCTCACCGGAGTCTCAACAGTATAAGCTTCAGAAGGATTCAGGCCTCCCCTCTCTTCCTTCTCAGGGTCTTAGGAATAGTCTACCTTCTCAACCACAGCACTGCACATTTCCGTGAGATGGTCTGCTGACAGTCCAACGGCTACCTGTTCAGACCCTGGAGACCATACCCCTATAGACTTCTGGGCTGGTTCTTTTTCCTCGTTCTCTTGATTTTCTGTCAGTACATCAGGGGTTCCTACGGGCAACATCACCCCATCTTTCTTTCTCATCTCTGTATGTGTAAGATGTATCCAGGTAACACAAGCATGGGATTTGACTGACATCCTTCACACTTTCAGAAGGAGCAACTTGCAGTGTCTCAGTTTCTCTTTCTTCTCCAGCAACGGGAGGCGTTTGTGCCCTTATGGTACTCATTATCTGTCATCACAGAGTTACGGTTGCCCTGGGAGTCATAGACCAGCAAGTTGCTAGGTAACTCGGTATCAGCTCTCCCTTCTGGAGCTACTCAAACTGCAACAGTCACCAGGTCGGGTTTCTCTTTTCCTGACCCATTTCTAAGTTGAGTATTCCCACAGTTTTCTTTGGTCAACCCCAAATCTGGACTGTCACACTTAGGAGGTACCAACTCATTAACACACATGCTGATATCAAAGGCAACCACTTTCGCCTCCTGTTGTGACAGTGCCTCCTTAGAACTGTTCTCGCTCTCACCTGAGCAGCCAGACACAAGCCCTTGTTCCCACAAGTCCACAGTTTAGAGTCCTGGTCTATCATAACTGAAAATGAAGTCCGAGACTACACCAACATGGGGTCGCTCAAGATCAATGGCTGTCTAAAGAATCATTCTGCCCAGTGGGTATGAATACAGCGTCCTTCTATTCGCTGTCTGAGCATCAGTTGGATTTCAGGTGTTGCCCTCGCTAGGGTAACCAAGTTCCCCAGGTCTACAATACCAGACACACATTGTCCATTCAGTTGTAGATTGTAAGCTCTGTTGTAGATTGTAAGCTCTGTTGTAGATTTTAAGCTCTTTTGAGCAGGGTCACCTTAATTTCTTGCTTTATTTATTGTATTTTTTTTACAGTGATTCTATGCCTATTGTTTTGTATCCGATTATTGTACTTTATTTGTTCTCTACTCTAATTACTTGCTGTATATTTTCTGTAATCTAACCCCTACATTGTAAAGCGCTGCGGAATATGTTGGCGCTATATAAATAAAGCTTTATTATTATTATTATTATTATAGAACACACCCATGACCCTAAGTAGGATGGACAGCCTATACCACAGATTGGGGTTCCTTTTACTGATGTCCAGAGTCTCCGGCTCCAGTTAATCAGCTCAAACTTGGAATGCTCCATCCCCTTTTGGGCAACCACCCCTTTTTGGGTCTCCACCCCCTTTGGCACAACCATCCCTTTTTAGGTCTCCACCCCTTTTGGCGCAACCATCCCTTTTTGGGTCTCCATCCCCTTTTGGGCAACCACCTCTTTTTGGGTCTCCACCCCCTTTTGGGCAACTACTAATTCCTGGGACTCCACCCCCGTTTAGGCCATTATCCTCCTTTTTTTGGGACTCTGCCCCCTTAGGGTCACAACCACCCTTTTGGATACCACCCCCTTGTGGGCGACTACCCAGCCTATAGGGGATACACTCCGGGGATACCCCATGACTGTCCCACGACCCAGTCCACAGCACCTCCCACTATCTTCTGGGGCAACATTGCCGCACACAGCGACAGCTGCAAGCCACAGACAACCGGATTTCAGTGTGATGTCCTCGGGGCCCCGCCGAGCCACCAGCAAACCCTGGACTTAAGGGCGACAGCCTGGAGTCTTTGTGGCCGAGCCACTGGCCAGATGCTTGCATCCCTGCTTGTTGTGCAGTTGCCCGTAGCAACCAATTCATTGACATGCACTTACTCCGTTGCCATCAGCAACCAGGCTGCACTTACCCCACTGGGTTGTTTTGCCCTTAGCAAATGGGTTGCACTGTCCCACCGTGTCACAATACCTGCATTCTCCACCATATGTGAGGTAGCGCACACCGAGGGGACTACGGAGTACTCACTTGGCAGCAGAATTTACACAAACAGCCGTATCTTTAAAGTGAACAAGCCTCATAAACCGCATATGGTATATAGTGCATACATGGATGGGACAGGCATATCAAGTCACACTGTCCCAACGGTCGGGATGACACCCACATGTCCCGGTTAGTCCGTTATAGTGATCCCTGACCTTAGTCAATCCATAATTGTGATCACTGACCTCAGTCTTTGTTGGGAAGGATGCCTCCTCTGCAGATTCACAGACTCTTGTCTGGTCCGGAGGTTCAAGCTCCCTGAGTCTGAGGTGATCCAGGCTCCCTAAGGCCCACTGGGAAAACACCCTTCTGGTGGTCACAGCCCATGTGACCCGGAGGGAGTCTGCTTATATCTAATGTGTTACGCTCACAGGAGGATCTAGTTTTGACAGACACTCCCATGGCTTTTCAACCTGTAATCCAGCACATGTAAGGCATTATCTGCACCTGTGGAAGCTCAAGTCCCAGCATAATGCCTTGCTGAACCATGCTGAATTACCTGTCCCAGCATAGATATTTGCAAAACAGCTAGCTGCTGCACCATAATATCCTATGTACTCTTCCCAAAGAGGAAGTCCATCAATGATGTAACTAATTGATGTCTGGGTCTGCACCCTTCATTTACAGCTCATAAGAGAGTGAAGGAACAATTAAAGTACCATGTATAACATTATGTGAAACAGAATGTGATAGAGGGCAAACAAAAAATTTTTCTTCACATTTTTTTTTTTTCAATTATATTTTCCTGTCATTTTTTGCCCCTTCTCTCTTTTTCCTTCCCAATGGGAACATGCAAAAAGGTAGCAACAATCTATGCCCAGTGATAATACGCATGATTGTGTTAATTATACTGTTTGCTATCTTTATTACATTCTGTTAAATGTAATGTTATACATGGTGTTTTAATTGTACCTTCACTCTCCTACGAGCTCTTATTTTGCATATGTAAATAAAGGGTGTAGACCCAGACATCAATTAGTGACATCATTACTGGGCTTCCTCTTTAGGTAGAGTGCATAGGATATTCATCTTTTTAGACTCTCATTCACATTACACACAGTTACACATCGCTAATGATATTGCCGCCATATCACTGGTTTTGAGACGTTGCAGCGACCTCGCAGCGATGTTGCTACGTGTGACATGCTGCAGTGACCAGTGATGAGCTCGCTGAGCGCAGCGGAATGGCCAGGACCATTTTTCGGTCGCTGGTCTGCCGCTGTCATGCATGCATCGGCATGTGTGACAGGGGCAACAACCAGCGATCCCCAGTCAGCACCTGAGACCCTGAACAATCCAAGCGACCGTCGGGTGCATCACTGGGTGATCGCTGGTAAGTATGCCTGTGTGGCATCTCACCAGCAATCACATAGCGATGTTACAGCGATCCCGATAGTTGGTCGGGTCGCTGGAACGTCACTATGTGTAACCCGGCCTTTAGGCATGTAGGTGAAACGTGTAGGATTGTACCCTGGTCGTCTGAGCGCAGCATAGGGCTGCACTGTCTTTAAAATGGACTTTAATAAAATGTACTATTTTATCATATCCCTGCTTCCTGGCAGCACCGGATTGCAAGTCTTATTCCTGTCTTTGGTTCGTACTTCTGGACGGCAACCCATCTGTAGGCAGCTATCTTCTGGACCACGTTGTAAATTCAGCTCTATGTGTAAGGGTTAAAAGGTGTCAGGGTTTCTTTAGATCCTTCCAAATGGGAGGAGCTTGCGCCAAGTCTGTTCCGAGATCGCAGTTTTGAGCCTGTGGCCGCAGAGAGTCATCTCAGCAGGTTACACATATAGTGCATATATCACTATTACTATAATGTAGTATACCCCGTTTTATCACTGTTCTCAGTATCTGCAAGAATTTTCAAAGTTGCTTCATTTTAGATGCATTGAGGCAATAAAAATATTGGTTGAGTATGTATGTATGACTTTTTATTATACTTTCTTTAAAAAACACAAATAATTTTTCTTTTGGCTTCTTTACAAATTGCAATTTCTTGTATTGACCAAACCAATGGAGCCAAGCTCTAGAGAGTGAGCTACCAAAAGCAGGTGTGTTCATTTATCAACCTGTCAATGTAATGACATCTCCTCATAAGGACCATACAATTTCCTCTACACCTGGCTGAATACTCTGCTCGGAACGGTGTAACTTGCTAATTGCGCGCCTTTTCCTCCTGCCCTTTGCATGATCTACCTGCTCGGAGTGGGTAAGAATAATGATGGAGCGCTGGAAACTATACAGCCATATACTTAAGACAAATTGCTCACATACTGACAAAATGCAGAGTATTTTTAATAAACAACAAACAGAATGAAAATGTAACCATTCAGATTATTAGCTAATTTCAGATCAGTCTGTGCTTGTCTACTTTATGTTAGGGTTAGTTTATTTGTTGTTGCATTTTATTTTATATGTAACGAAAGCTCATTTAATTAATTATTTTGCTACTCCCCATATAAAAACCTATGTATGGTATTACTTTTGAAATATGATGGTAGCTTTATTATGCGTTTCAAGTTTGTACCAAACTCTTTCATTTAGATATGGATTATATACTGTTTGCAGTTGATTTTCTTATTATATCTCCTGTCATTCTGCTGCAGCAAAAGCTTTTATCCTAAATATTGTACAGCTCGTTTCCAAGGAGACCAACCACCAGAGCTTGGCCAACTGTTTGTTTCCAAATTACTTTAGCTATATAGACAGTATGAATATAAAAAAGTTTGCAGTTGACTTGCTTATTTATCTGCTGTCATTCTCCAACAATGAGTGCTTTTCATCTTACATAGTGTATAGCTTGTTTCCAAAGAGACCAACTATGATACTTGGCCAAGTGTGTGCAGTAGTTATATTTCAGGAGAGGAGCTAACTTCCAAAATACCAGCCACCTTTTCTCAGTCCATTAATTTATAAACTGCAGTTGGCTGCTCACCTCCTTACCCCTCTCTTTCAGCTCCAAAACCAGCTGCTGTTATCAGTCCTGTACAATCACAGTCCCTGGTCCCAGTATCAGCAGTTTCCAGACCAGCTATCCTAATCATGGCTCTCACTTTCCTGAGCAGTGTGCTTGTTTAAATGCACCGTTATCTTTATATGCAACCAGGAACTAAGAAGTTCCTGTGACCTGCTCAAGAGACAACTTGAGAAAATCCCTTAAATGAACAATGACATTACTATTTTACTGATATCTGATTTAATATGAAATGGAGTAAACACTATTTGCAAAAAGTGATCCTCAACTATCCTCAGTGGGCGTCTTCCCGAGGGCACAAAGAGGAATAGGAGGCGATTTTAAGGAACAAAGGCTCTCAGTAAGAAAAAAGCAACATGAAATTCAGGGAAACTGCAGCCTTAAGACCAATTAAAAAATATTATGTATTTATGACAGGTCCTCCTTAAACATCATACAGATTAAATATATAAAGGGATTAAAAGGTTTTTTTAGTATTAAAAAAAAAAAAAAAAAAAAGCGGAAACTATAATGCTTATCTGACAAAATGGAAATTTATAAGATAAAAAACTAAATAAAAAGAAATATTTAAAAGGCATAACAAATTAGAGTGTAAATTTTGTTTTTTTTCAACTATAAATGTGACACTTGGTAAATGGCAAAAAGAAGAAAAGGGATTAAATGTATGGAATCAGATCTGGAAAGTATACATAAGATGTTTATACACCGGAGCAAACTATTAATTGTAGAGGGTGGGTTTACTGCTGTAAGTCTGGGGGGCACCGTGTGTAGCCCTACCCTAATCGTATATGTCTATAGACAGATATATATGTGTATGACTTTTTAAAGGTAGACTCAGCGCTACCCTTTTTTCTTCATGACTTATTTCTACAAATGAGAACACTACACAGTCTTAGTAACTATGTTCGGGTGTTTATTCTAAAATCACAAACAATTATTTACAAATATATTATATAAAAATCATTAAAAACTGTTAAAATTCATAAATCTAACGGATATCAGTATTATTGCATATAGTTGTACATATTACATTATTATGGCTGCTTGTATTTGTCCCTCTAATGGCACCTTTACACGCCGCCACAGGAAGGTAGAAACCGCCAGGCATCGGACACAATTGTGCCTGATGCCTTGAAAACACCGCGAAGTGGCGGCATGTAATTCAGGAAGTTCCTTCCTGTGTCTTCAGATACCTGTGTCAGAGCCGTGCTCAAAAACAGGCAGGCATAATCCCTATGGTGGCGGCGTGTAATCCGGGCACAGGCAAGGTATCTGCGTGCCCTAGTGAATTCCCTGGGGCGTGCCACAGCGTCATGTATACCACGCCCCATCAGCTATCATTGGTGGGGGCTGCTGTGTAACCACTGGCTGTCCCTGCACAGGGCGCCATATTCAACGAGCTGACCAGTCACACTACACATTTGCAATAGCGTCATGTATTAGCCAGCCTTCCTGCGCTGGCTGGCCAATCATGATGGTATTGCATTGTCCAATCACCGTACGAGCGCCACGTAATACACAACTCTGTCACGCCTATGTAATTACGACGCACAATATGTACGTCCATATTCCCTTGTGGTAGTGGCGTGTAAATCAGGGAAGGTAACCCGTGGCACCCGTCGGCACTTCCGGGGATCGAAAATACCTTCTGTGGAGCACCTTGTGGCGGCGTGTATATGCGGCATCAGGCACCGTTAGCAACCGTTGAAAACGCGCGTGCACGTGTGGTGCCTGCCTGTTGCTGCCCTCTGTGGCGGCGTGTAAAGGTACCATAATGGTCAGAGGAGTGTTGAAGGTGATTATAACCTCCTGCTGTTAAACTCTTCTTATTATGAAGGAATAGGTTCCTGTGGTATTCAGCGGTTACATCATGGTCTGCAAATGCAAATTGATTTTTTACAATATATGCTTCCCAATCTTCGTGTGTATTAGGTGCGGTTACTAAAGATCCTTACCCTCACACCTGTGGCTGCACCAGGTTGTAAAGGTTCTTTTAATATTCTGCCAGGGTTTTCTGAAACATATAGTTCTCTTATTAATTATGATGGTGTGCCAGTATATCATTCTTTACTGCTTAAATAAGTTGTTTATCTACCGCACCTAATACACACGAAGATTGGGAAGCATATATTGTAAAAAATCAATTTGTATTTGCAGACCATGATGTAACAGCTGAATACCCCGGGAACCTATTCCTTCATAATAAGAAGAGTTTTAACAGCAGGAGGTTATAATCACCTTTAACACTCCTCTGACCATTAGAGGGACAAATACAAGCAGACATAATAATGTAATATGTACAACTATATGCAATAATACCGATATCCATTAGATTTATGAATTTTAAAAGTTTTGAATGATTTTTTATATAATATATTTGTAAATAATTGTTTGTGATTTTAGAATAAACACCCGAAACGTAGTTACTAAGACTGCGTAGTGTTCTCATTTGTAGAAATAAGCCATGAAGAAAAAAGGGTAGTGCCGAGTCTACCTTTAAAAATAGATCTGGAGGGCGTGGCCTAGCTATGGAGGAGAGAGGACGCTAGTTACACAGGCTCCCGCTCCCGGGTCTTCTTATCAGCCACATAAGCTCAGAGAATCAAGGCACTGAGGAGAACATGAGAAGGGGGAAGCCGGCGAGACCATCAGGATCCGATCTCCAGACTGCTAGAAGCTCTGAAGCCTCCATTAAACGCTTCTTTAGCCCGGGAGAACAGATTCCCGCCAGAATCCAGAAAACTAAGATGGCCGCGATAGGGAGAAGAGATGCAGCAGAGACGATGGCGGCTGCAGCGGGAGGAGCAGGGAGCCGGCGGACACAAGCGGAGAGCTCCCAAGGATCAGCGGAGGGTCCCGGTAGCCAGAGGGTAATGAAAACCAGAGGCTCAGGTAACCGGTCGGCAGGGGGGATGGTGGTGGAAGCGAGCTCCCCGCCCGAGCGCATAGAATCTCCTGGAGGCGCGATCCCTCAGAGTCCCCCGCAGATGGGAGAAATAACTCCTGCCATAACTCTTCAGAGACCCCCTACTATGCCACAGACGGGGACCCCGGCACCTGGGACCCAAGGAGCGCAGTTGGAGGCTGGGGTTGAACATAGAGAGCCTCCTCTCCTGACACCTGCAACTGCTTATACACCGGTGTGCTCTGCCCTAACAGTGTACCCTGACCCCAGCAGCCAGCTATTTCATGCTCAGCTACATCCAGATGATCAGTCCCAGACCTTCAGTGTACTGGGGGAGTTGAATGACTTGAGAACCAGAATGGCATCTATTCCCACCCGGGAAGACATGGAGGCGTACATAGGTCGCCTAGAGCAGGCATACAGGAGTGAGTTATCATGCCTACGAGGAGAGGTCACTAGGGTGGACTCACAAGGCCAAGACCACGCACATAGAATTTCAGCCCTGGAGGAAATCTGCAGAACGCAACAAGCTACCCTCCTAAACCAGTCGACCCAAATTACGCATTTGATTGATGCTTTAGACGACGGCGAAAACAGGGGGAGACGAAACAACCTACGTGTACGGGGCCTGCCTGAAACAGTAGCTTCCAGAGACTTACCGAGGGTGCTGCAGAGTATATTCAATGAGCTATTAAGTGATCCCCCCTCAAATTACATAGAACTTGACCGTGCCCATAGGGCTTTGGGACCCAGACCTGACGATGCAGACTGGCCACGCGACGTGATCTGTAGAGTTCACCATTACTTGACCAAAGAAGCCATAATGAATAAAGTCCGGAATGGCAGACAATGCAAATTCGAGGATAAGGTACTGACCATACTTCCCGACCTCTCTAGGCTGACTCTCCAGAAAAGAAGGGCACTACGGCCCCTACTGGACACTATGAGAGACCACGATATACCTTACACTTGGGGATTCCCCTTCAGACTCCAGGTTAGAAGCGAAGGCAGACAGATTATCCTGAGGTCTCCTGCTGATATGTCCTCCTTCACCTCGGCACTTGATCTCCCTATGGTCCCTATCCAAGGATGGCCGGAGTTCCCATTGAGAATGGGAGAAGGATTCCAGAGACCTGGCGGAGGATTTCGTCGGCGACAAGGCCAGAACGAGGAGCGTAGACAACATCGTTGAGAACAACTTGGAGCTGACTACGAAAAATCCGCAATTTGGATGGAAACAAGGACTGAGAACTAATCGAGCACCGTGAGAAGTTTTTTTTCCCCCTTGACCCCCCCTAACTTTCCTCCCCTTCCCTTTCCCTTCCCTATATTCCCCTTCCTCACTTTCCCTATTCTCCCCCCTCCTTCCCCTTCTCACTCTGACCGGCCTTATGAAAAAGGTCGATTTGGTATACTGAACTGATCCTCCCTGAAAAGATCTGGACTGGGAGACAACTATATCTATGAGAAAATCTTGTTTAAATGCTTTTTTTAGGTGAAGTTAATGAGTGGCTTCGGAGGACGGAAATCATACATATGCTCCCCCCCCTCCTCCCTCTTCCTATCCCTTCTACTCCCCCCCTTTCCCCCCCTCCCCTATACCCCCCTTCCTTCCTTTACCCTACCCCCACCCCCCCTCCTTCCCTCACTCACCAAGAACGGCCCTCTGAAAAATGTGGGTTTGGTGTACTGAACTAATCCTCTCTGAACAGAGCTGGACAGGCGAAAGATTATATCTTATGAAGTATCTTACTAAAATGTTTCTTAGGTGAAGTCTATAAGTGATCTCGCAGGATGGAAATTATACATATGTTCCCCCCTCCTCCCTCTTCCTATCCCTCCCCCCCCCCTTTTCCCTTCCCACATCTCCCCCATCCTCCTTTCCCCCCTTCCCCTCCCCCTCCCTGGTGACCATACGAGCCTCTTGCCTGTGAAAAGCCATGGTTTAGACCTGGAGCGGGAGACTCCGACATAGAAGGTTTTAAACCCCACAGGGACTCCTGCCCGCACAGGTGCGGTAGGATAAGTTATTCCCTACCTACTGACTCTAGATTCTAGAGTTCAACTGATCCTATTTGTTTTTTTTATTCTTCCTTACTTGTGTTTTTTTTACCTACTGTTGGAAATTTGTTTCTATTTCGCCTCAGTAATGTGAATAGTAGTAATAAGCAGGCTGCCTAGATTTCTACTAATTGATTTTTATAGCAGCTCCTAATTTTTTTTGTGACACACATTAGGGTATTAAACCGAAGCATTGGTGTGATCTTGTATCGCTCACTGATAGGGATCCCACTGAAGCACTTTCTCCCTCCTCTCTCACCTTCCCTCTTCTTCTCTTTCTTTTCTCCTCTTCTTTCTCTATCATCTATCATTCTGACGCTACCTGGTCTCTAATCCAGAAGCTGACCCACATAAATTTAGAAGCGCGCCTTTGACATTTACTTATAATCTTACCCTAGGTATAGCATGTCTAAACTCAAGATTTGCTCATATAATGTTAGGGGCTTCAACACCCCTCAGAAACGCTCAAATGTCTTGAATGAAATGCATAAATCTGGGGTTATGCTTTTACTTCTTCAGGAGACCCACTTTAAAGAGGGCCGTGTCCCTGTCATCGGAGACCAACGCTACAACGTCTGGATCCATAGCCCCAACCCGACGGGGAGATCCAAAGGAGTATCCATAGCAATTCACAGATCCCTCACTCACTCAGTCCTGGACACAGTCGTCGATGAAAATGGTCGGTATATTCTACTAAAATTAAGAATAGGACCTACAATTTTTACAATAGCCAACTGGTATCTACCGAATAACAACCCCGCCAGTTCGTGTAAAGATCTCCTAGGCACACTGGCAGATTTTGCGGAGGGAGTTATCGTCATAGGAGGAGATTTAAACTTCACTTTGAACCCCTCGATTGATAGTTCCTCTGGTGGCAGAGGCATATCAGGGTCCAAACTGAGGGCGGTTAAGCGAGCGTTACAGAACCTAAGCCTGGTAGACATATGGAGAGCCCTTCACCCCCACGACAGAGATTACACCTACTTCTCACCTGTCCACGACTCTTATAGTAGATTAGACTACTTTCTAGTTAGTCAGAGAGTTTTGACATGGGAGCCACAGGCTACTGTGGGACAGATGTGCCTCTCCGACCATGCTCCTATTTTCTGTCACCTGCGCCTGCCGGGGGTAAACGACAAACAGTGGTCCTGGAGATTAAATGATAACCTCCTGAATGATGAAATCTGCTGCTCAGAAGTAAAGGAGGTGATCTCCGAATTCCTCTCTATACACGAAGCAGACCAGACAGCTCTACCAACCCAGTGGGAAACTCTAAAGTGCGTGGTGAGAGGAGTATTAATTAAACATGGCTCTAGAATTAAACGAGAAAATGTAACAAAATAGACGCTCTAGTAAAGAAAATAGGGTCCCTAGAGAGCATCCACAAAAGGACGCTAGAGAAGCAGACCCTGGCGGAGTTGATAATGGTGAGAGATGAACTTAGGGGCCTCATTGATCAGAAATACTTAAGAGGAAGAGAAAGGCTCCACAGGCATCTCTATGAACATGGAGATAAGTGTGGGAGGCCTTTAGCTAGATTGCTCCACCCGAGGGGTATCCCTGGTCGTGTTCCACAAATTAAACAACAAAATGGGGAAATTTCTCAAAATCCTGAAGCTATCCTGCAAGCATTCAGAGACTTCTACAATCGTCTCTACAATATCAAAGGGCATTACGCTGACATGAATAAAGAAAGATATAAAGATAAATTAAAATCGTATATGGACAATATAGCTCCACCAGCCATTGCACCTGACTTAACCAATACACTAGAGACAGACTTTACTGAAGAAGAGGTCACAGAAGTAATTCGTAGCTCCCCGGGAGGTAAGAGCCCGGGACCAGATGGGTTCACCTCCAAATTCTTCAAACTATTCTGCCCCCAGGTGGTCCCGTTCTTGGCAAAGACGTTCAACGCCATTACCTCAGACTGCACGTGGGTCCCTCAATCACTGGAAGCCCACATTAGTGTTATTCCTAAGCCTGACAAAGATCTCTCGGAAGTGGCCAGTTATAGGCCTATTTCCTTAATAAATATAGACATAAAGCTATTTTCCAAACTTTTAGCCAATCGTCTAGCTCCTCTCCTTCCCTCTGTGATACACAACGATCAGGTGGGATTTGTTCAGGGGAGAGAGGCTAGGGATAATACTAACAAACTTATGTTGATTATGGCCCGGTCGAAGGCCCGTAAGATCCCAATGTGTATACTTTCGGTTGATGCTGAAAAGGCCTTCGACCGGGTCAACTGGTGCTTTCTGGAGGCCTCGCTGGAACGGTTGGGCCTGGGGACACGATTTATGAGCAGAGTCATGTCTCTTTATAGTTGTCCCACAGCCAGGGTTAAAGCTAACGGAGGATTGTCCACTCCTTTCCCGATAAACAACGGAACGCGACAGGGATGCCCTCTCTCCCCATTACTTTATGTAATTACTATGGAATACCTGGCCGTGGCAATACGTGGAAGCCCGGACATTAAAGGGGTAGAACTCAACGATAGGCAGTATAAAACAGCGCTCTTCGCGGATGATTTATTGTTATTTGTAACTCAACCACGCACGTCCTTCCCCTCAATACTCAAGGTCTTTGGGGAGTATGGTAAGCATAGCAATTTTAAGATCAACACTCATAAGACGGAGGCATTGGATGTATCCCTACACAGAGGGGAGAGGGAGCACTTGACGGAGTCCTTCCCATTTAAGTGGCAGTTGTCTGGTCTGAAATACCTGGGAATAGTGGTCCACAGCGATATCTCCAAATGGTTCAATTTAAACTATCCCCCTTTGCTGCAAAAAACAACAAACGACCTGCGCAATTACGATAGACGTCGGGTATCCTGGCTTGGACGAATCAACGCCATAAAAATGGATGTCCTTCCCCGTTTTCTATTCTTGTTCCAAGCGGCCCCATTGGCGGTCCCGGCTCAGTTCTTCAAACAACTGCAGTCTATTGTATCTAGATTTGTTTGGGGAGGGAAACGCCCAAGAATAAGTTTACAGACCTTATATAGACATAAATCTCAAGGCGGGACGGGTTTACCCAATTTTAAAAACTACTATAAAGCAGCAGTTCTAAACCGTCTGATTGATTGGGAATACCATGGAGAGGAAAAACAATGGGTGGAATTAGAGCAGTCAATAGTAGACATCCCTCTTTGGAGCTTGCCTTGGCTACCGCCAGCAGATAGACCCCAACGGGGTATGGACGACCCCCTCATGACCACAACTTTAAAACTCTGGGACCCACTAAGCAAACAAAACCTAAGGACAAGGAGCCCGGGTCCTCTCACCCCTCTTTTTCATAATCCAGCGTTCCCCCCGGCACTGCAGGCCCAATCCTTCTTGAAATGGAGTCGCAAAGATCGACCTCGTCTAATGCTGGCGTTTGTGAGGGGGACCCTTCAGACGGCCGATGACTTAGCCGCAACGACCTCTAGCAGGACATGGTTGGAGTATGCACAGCTTCGGTCCTATATAGCCAGTCTATCTCAGGAAGTGGATTTTTCGGCCCTCCCGACACCATTAGACAAACTGTTTCTTCTTGATTCCCCGCCAGAGCACACAATCTCTTCAATCTACTCTATTCTCAATACACGAACAGAGGAAGATAGACCAAGATTCATGATTAGTTGGGAAAGGGATTTGAGAGAAGAGATCCCCGCAGAGGACTGGGAGAGGGCATGCATATACACTCATAAACTCTCAATGGCGTGCCAAGCCCAAGAGAAAAACTATAAAATCTTGACTCGATGGTACCGTTGCCCATCCACCCTACATGCGGCCTTCCCTACAGTTTCAGACACTTGTTGGAGGTGTAACAAAGAAGTAGGCACCATGATACACATTTGGTGGGAATGTGAAGGAATTAAACCTTTTTGGCAGGCAGTTTTCCAACTATATGGGAAGGTTTACGGTAGGTCTCAAGTGATGATACCTGACATAGCCCTACTATCGATACTCCCAGGGTCCTACAAATCGCAGAAGACTGACCTGCTTAGATTTTTTCTAACAGCAGCTCGGACGGTCATACCCAGATACTGGAAGTCTTCACTCACTCCTCCTTTGACGGAGTGGTTAGCGGAGATGGTGAAACTACACCGTATGGAAGAACTCACAGCAGAGGTCTCCGATGCCAGGGACCGATATCTCAAGACTTGGGGTCCCTGGATCTTGTTTAAAGATTCCCAGACATTTAGAGACACATTCTGAGGGGGAGCAGAAAAGGGGGCGGATTTGGATACGGGGAGCTTCCATTCCCAGTGTGCTTAATGGGATAGAGGGTTCGTCATTGCACAATTATGAACCCCCGTGACGGGTTCGCTTTCCCTAACCTCTATGTACTATACTAAAAATCTATTTTCCCCCTTGTATCCCCTACTATCCTTTCTCTATTGATCTAATTCTTCATTTCTTTTTGTGCTTGGTGACCTATTGGTAGTGATATGAGGTATGGGAGTGAGACTCAATGACTAAGATCTAGGACCAGAAACACCTGACAGCCCTGCTTAGTCCAACAGTCGATAGAATGCAATAAGCAAAGACAGGGTCATATTTCTTTTATTTACCCTGATTCCTAACTATAGCAGATTCACCCACTTTGATATATACTACTTCACGCTTACATAGATGTTACCCTATAATGATCAAGATAAGTGAAGTTACATATTGAGCTAGACTCTTGTGAATAAATAGAGCTGACACAAACTGAAGCGTGTAAAATCTGATTTCACTGAGTTCCGAATACATACTACAGAATAATGGTTTTAGCTCTTACCCTTTTATTCAGTAGAAGACATTTATGACACTTCCTAGCCCCTTTACTAATGTGTATTCCAAGTATCTCGTTATAATATTGCGAATTGATATGTTTAATGCCTATTAAGACAAATTCTGTGGAGGCCATGTTGGCCCTTGATTAATCTAAAATTTCTATGTTGTGAAATTAAGTTGAAAAGTGATCAGTCCACTGTATACTCAGTTGTTTGTGACAATTTCTCTGGACCGTTAATAAAAACATATTGAACATAAAAATAGATCTGGAAAGTACCGTATTTAGGCGATATCTCATTTCTGAGGTTATAAAACTGCTGTCAGTCAAAAGTGGGTTAAAATAGTGAGACAGAATTAAGTATAATGGGTATCCTAGAAATAATCAGATTAAAACTGAAAAAAAAATATGCATAAATAAATCTAGAAAAATAGAAAATAAAATTAAAAGAAACACATTAGGGAATATTAAAATCAGTGACAAGTTTGACCCATTTTTTGGGCCAATTTAGCAGTGGCAGGAAAGCAGTTAACAGCTCGTATATTAGTTTAATACGAAGACTGACATTTATGTTTTTTTTTTTCTTCTTTTCATTTCTTTTTCCCATAGGTTTATAATTTGAAAATTGACTTTGGGGATTTTTTTTTTCCTGGGTCTATTAAAATGATTCATGTCGTATTCAACATAAATTGTGCATACACAGAGGAGGCTTAGTCCCGGCATTCCTGGTATAATAACTAAACTGAATTTTGTACTAGCCGCAGTTTGTGGCAGCAGTGCGGTATCATTTGTCTTAATTTTTTCTCCGGCATTACATTAGGCGAGTGCATTTACATTGCCAGGTAGGGCTAACCACTTTACAAACTTTTCAGTTTTATGGTGGGAGAAGAGTGGGAATCAAATCTGCATCTTTATATGGTTGCAGGATAGTGCAATGCTTTTTTTATTGTCTAAAATACACACGTATTTACTTTCCATTTACCTTGCTGAGCAGAAACTAGGACTCCCATTATGCAAAACCCATGAAATATTTACCATCCTGAGAACATGCTCTTACTATGCAACTTTACTCCGCCTTTTACAAATAAATAATATTACAAGGATAAGCACCGAGCCATTTTCCAGAATTACTCTGGAAATCAACTCTAAAACTGGAAGACGAAAAAGGGGAAAAAAACAAAAATACACAAATTAAAGAGCATTTTAAGGCTATGTTCACACAGGACATTTTTACTGCATTTTTGGGGTTAAATTTTGCCTTGCTTTTATGCTATGTGATTCAATGAAAAGCTGTCCCCACACATTGGTTTTTGCTGTCTGCAGAAAGTGTAAACACCACAGGTTTTTGAAAGTATGAGCACGTCAATTCGATTCTGCGATTTTGGCATGGTTTGATGGCCAAAATGCAGAAAAACGCTGGAACCTCGCAGCACAAAAGGCACATTTTCTTTTTCCAAGAAATTTGTAGTTACAACCCCCTTAGGGTGCTTTCACATCAGCGTTTTACGCTGACCGCGGCAGCTGTGGTGAAAAAACGCAACTGCCGCGATTACCGCATAACGGCCGCACTTGCGGTTCACTTGTGGCAAGCCCCATGCAATGTCTATGGGGCTTGCGGTAAGTGTGCGGCAGGTGCGGCAAATGCAGCAGACGCGGGCGCGGGAAAACAGCGATGTCGTTCTGTGTGACACGCACCAACGATCTGGCCCCTGCTGTGAGATCGTTGATCGTTACACACTGCTCTGGGTCATTCCTGCGTCATTGCGCTCCGCGCTACATCATTGTGTTTGACAAAGATAATGAGCAACGATCCCAATGCTACGCTATTGAGAGAAAATTCACAACGACCTCGGTATAATTTTGGATCGCTAGTGCGTCATTTTTCATATCCCTGGTAAGATGCCTATTCGACATCTTACCAGCGATGTGTAAACGACACACCAGCGATCTCTGCACATCGTTATCGGGATCGCTGATGCGTCGTTATGTGAGACTGGGCCTTAAGGCTAGATTCAGTCTGTGCATTTTTTTTCTCTTTTTGTTCTGCTACATTTTTAGCTGGAAAACAGGTGCTTTGAAAAAAAAACCACACCCAAAAAAATGCATCATTCATTCCCGATCCATTTTTGGTAACATTTTTGGGTGCTGCGGTTTTTTTTATCCATAAACAATAGCTCCTATGGGAAAAGCGGATCAGAAAAACGCCAGACAAATTGACAGACCCTTTTCCAAAACAGAGCCCTCCAAAAGTGACAAAATGCATCACTCTCAAAGAGAATGGCAAAAATGAAAACCTATTGACTTTGCTGGGATGTCATTTCAGTGATTCGTCTTCTGCAGTGCACTGCAAAAAACAAAACCAGATCAAAAAATGGATTAAAAAATGCATAGACTGAATGTAGCCTAAAACTTTTAACAAATAGTATTACAAGGAGAAGCACCAAGCAGTTTTCCACAATTTCTCTGGAAATCAACTCTAGAATTGTGGAAAAAAATAAAGATCTATAAGGGAAAATAAACAAACATAACCGTATTATACGGCATAGTAACAAATACTAATACAAGGATAAGCACCTAGCTGTTTTCTGCAGTTACTCTGGAAAACTCAGAGATGAAAAACGGAGACAAAACAAACATAACCAAATTATAGGACAAATTAACAAATAGTATTACAATAAACAACCAGCCATTTTCTGCAATTACTCAGAAAATCAACCCTAAAATTGTGTGTGAGTGTGTGTATGTGTGTGTATGTGTGTGTGTATGTGTGTGCGTGTGCGTGTGCGTGTGCGTGTGCGTGTGTGTGTGTGTGTGTGTGTGAAGATAAAGGACGAAAAAGGGAGAAAAACCAAAAGGAATGAAATTACAGGGCATAGTAACCCTGAGCTGTTTTCCGCAATTATTATGGAAAATGTGGGAAAAAGGAAGATGAAAAATAAAAACAAAGCAAAGCTATCTACCTACCTATCTGTATATTTATATATAATAGGATGCATCAATTGTATTTTTTTTTAATTTTTCTTTTACTCTCAGGAAAATCTAACTTAATATTACTAATAGAGAATGACCTGCACAGAGATAAGATTTTATGACCAAACAGGCAAAAGTATTAAAGTTTTAACAGTATGGATGAATTGCACATTAAATGAAAAATCCATTTTGATTTACATATCAATTTCAGGTAAACATCCTGCATTTAATTTCATTCAGGCTGTGTGCCCACTATCAGTTTTTTATGCTACTTAGTTTTGTGTTTATATCACAAAAAAGACAGTATAATAAGTCTAAAAATACTCGGCTATATAGGTAAAAGTAAAAAGCAAGTGCAAAACAGAGTCAATAACAGGGTACTTGGTTGATACTTTTTTTGCAAAAAATGTACCGAAGCCGTTCTACCAACGCCAAGGTGACCCTTATGAGAACGATCCCTAAAACTAACGTATTTAAAACCTGATCTCATGTGAGCATACCTAGAAGATATAGGATGCAGCAGGGCCAGAGTCTAATATGGGTACAGGGCAGAAACAGCATTTTTGTGTCTGGCTCAGTAAGGAAGGGGTGGGGCACTTTCCATCTTGCATAACAAGAAACTAAATGAATACTGATAACTGAGCCAGAACACAATGTGAACAGTGTAAAACTGTGTTCACACCACCAAAGATCTATGTCACAAAAAAGACAATATAAAAAAGTCTAAAAATACTCTGCTATATAGGTAAAAGTAAAAAGCAAGTGCAAAACAGTGTCCATAACAGGGTAATTAGTTAGTACGTTTTTTGCAAAAAATGTGCGGAAGCCGTTCTACCAATGCCAAAGTGACCCTCATCAGAACGGTCCCTAAAACAGTTTTGCGTCTGAAGCTATATTCCCACGTTGCGTGTTTGCAGCTTTTTAAAACAAATTAAAATTAGCTTTTTACAGATCCAGCAAAAGCTCTGAGATTTCAGAATCTCCTGCACACAATTGCTTTTTTCTTCTCTGGATTGGAAAACTACGGTAATGCTTCTATTAAAATTGCAGTTTGTCAATTCTTTCAGTGTTTTTTAAGTGTTTTTTTTCACTTATAGAAAGCAATGACGAAAAGCAAAGAATGCTCAAGCATGTGTTTAAATGAATAGAGCCAACCTTATTATACAGGGTAGGCCATTTATATGGATGCACCTAAATAAAATGGGAACGGTTGGCGATATGAACTTCCTGTTTGTGGCACATTAGTATACCCTCCCATATACTAATGTGCCACAAGCAGGAAATTGATATCACCAACCGTTCCCATTTTATTTAGCTGTATCCATATAAATGGCCCACCCTGTATATGTATTGTAGACAAATGACACCCATAATCTTTACCAAAAACATAGGGAAAAAAAACGCAAAAAAAGAGCAGCAGAAAAGCAGCAAATCTGCTTTTTGTGAACAATTTCTTTATCGCCAAGAAAGCAGGTTTTGCTGCATTTCGGCAATGAAAAAAAGTAATATAAAGGAATGTGTGAACATAAGCCTTACAGTTCAAGCAAAGTAGATGGATTTATAGAAATCTCGCGCCCACTGCGCTGCTTTTTGCTCAGCTTAAACTGACCTGCGTTTCAAGTTTCAAATTCACAACGTGTTAATTTCTCTTGCGGTTACGCTACTTTTATCTGTAGATATTCCAAATAGATTTGCATTAGGTGTGGAAAATCCACAGGTAAAAATGCATAAAAGTATACCAAAAAAGTTTTGTCAAAGCCAAATACCAGGAAGTATAAAAACAAAGCAGCTTTATTTAAAACAGGACAAATTTGAAACTTCAATTTTTCATATAAGGTGCAGAAATTCTGCAATATCAAAAACTCATCATGGGCCCATAGCGTAAAAAGAGTAAAAGCATGGAGCGTTTAGCTCAATTTTGCCTTAGGTACACTGTGCACACACTGCATTTTTTTTTTACTCGTTTTTTCAGTGGAGATTTGTCACAAAACTGCATGCAAATCCTTATGCCAGTAAAGTCAATGAGAATCCTGAAATGTTGGGCAACAGTATTTTCTTCTTGCAGATTTGGTGCAGAAATAAAGCCGCAGAATGTCAATTCTTTCAGCATTTTTCACCCATTCTAGTTATAAAAAAAAAAAAAAAGTTTGGTATAGTGTTCACCAGTTGAAAAAAGATCAATTGCTCACATTGGGAGACACAAAATAATAATTTCGTAGTTGTGATACCTTTTAATTTCAACAAAAATAAAATATGTGATGTTACAAAGCGAGCTTTCGAGACTGCTAATGAAGAGATGTAAGTTGTCTCAAAAACTCACTTTGCAACAATTTTGTTCCCATTAAAAGGTATCACAACTACAAAATTATTGTTTTGTTTCTCCCACTGAGAGCAATCAATCTTTACCCATTCTATGAATGGGTAAAATGTGCACCAAAACCTCAAGGCAAAATCCCACTAGAAACGATACAAAAATGCCCATTTTTGCTGCTGTGTTTTTCCTGTTAAGAGATGCAGAAATTTCATCAACCAAATACTCAACGTGTGCACATACCCTTCAAGTGTTACTTTCGTGATACATTTTATTTAAAAATCAAAAGAAGGCATGAAAGTAATTAACTTTGCAATACATATTATCAGAGACTAATCTTTCACTCACACACTGACGTGAAACTCAAATGAATACAATGCTAGAAAATATCGCACTGCCTTCGGACCAATGTTACTGAATGAGTCAGAACACATTAACGTGTGTCATTCGCTTTTTTCTCATCCGGAATCTGCAAACAGTATGCGATTCTTGTGCGAGACTCTGCAATGCAAGTCAATGGATCCGCCAAAATTATGAACAGCACACGGACCATCCTAGTGCCTTTTTTTTTAACTGATACATTCTCAGTCTGTAGCTCAGAACACTGTAAAATGTTCCTGTAAATGATTCTACAGTAATAGCTGCTGAGAAAAAAAATGGATTGCACACTGTCGTCACATGGACAGCACTCAGATGTTATCTGAGAAAAAAAAAATTGCACACTTGCATAGCAGTTACATGCCACACGGATCTAAAAACGGACGTCAGTCGTCCGAATCTCCTGGATGACAAATGGACTGATTTTTTTAATGCCAATGTGTTCCCACCCTCAGTCTCTGAGTAAAATCTGTATTCACTTTCCAATTACTTAGATCAGAGGTCTCCAACCCAAATCCTCAAGGGCCGCCAACAGTGCAGGATTTCAGGATTTCCTTAGTATTGCACAGGTGCTGATGTGATCATCTGCACAGGTGATGATTGTAACTCCTGTGCAATACTAAGGAAATCCTGAAAACATGCAGTGTTGGCCCTTGAGGCCTGGAGTTGGGGACCCCCGAGTTAGATAATGGATTACAGTTGGTGCTTATAAAAGGAGAGGAAGGAGCTAAAGGTGGAAACAGACAGGAGGGAGGAACCAGAGAAAGACATGGGAGAGAGAATCTAGAGGCAGAGACAGAAATAGGAGGGAGGAGCTAGAGGCAGAGACAGACATAGGAGGGGAGGAGCTAAAGGTCGAGACAGACAGGAGGGAGGAGCTAAAGGTGGAGACAGACACAGGAGGGAGGAGCTAAAGGTGGAAACAGACAGGAGGGAGGAACTGGAGAAAGACATGGGAGAGAGAATCTAGAGGCAGAGACAGACATAAGAGGGAGGAGCTAGAGGCAAAGACAGACATAGGGGGGAGAAGTGAAAGGTAGAGAGACATAGGAGGGAGAAGGAAGAGACGGAGACAGGCATAGGAGGGAGAAGTGAAAGGTAGAGAGACATAGGAGTGAGGAGGAAGAGATGGAGACAGGCATAGGAGGGAGAAGTGAAAGGTAGAGAGACATAGGAGTGAGGAGGAAGAGACGGAGACAGGCATAGGAGGGAGGAGCTAGAGGCAGAGACAGACATAGGAGGGAGAAGTGAAAGGTAGAGAGACATAGGAGTGAGGAGGAAGAGACGGAGATAGGCATAGGAGGGGGTAGCTAGAGGCAGAGACAGACATAGGAGGGAGGAGCTAGAGATGGACAGAGACATAGGAGGGAGGAGCTAAAGGTGGAGACAGGCATAAGGAGGAGGAGCTAAAGGTAGAAATAGACAGGAGGGAGGAACTGGAGAAAGACATGGGAGAGAGAATCTAGAGGCAGAGACAGACATAGCAGGGAGGAGCTAGAGGCAGAGACAGACATAGGAGGGAGAAGTTAAAGGTAGAGAGACATAGGAGGGAGGAGGAAGAGACGGAGACAGGCATAGGAGGGAGGAGCTAGAGGCAGAGACAGACATAGGAGGGAGGAGTTAAAGGTAGAGACAGACATAGGAGGCAGAAGTTAGAGGCAGAGACAGACATGAGAGAGACGCTAAAGTCAGAAAGACATTCTGCTGCAAGTTGATCAATTATCATCTCTTACCTCATTAACAGAAAAATCTTTATTCACTCCAGATTTTACTGAGAAATTGAGAATTAAGTAGAAAAAAGCAGATTGCTCTGATAAAATGTATTACAAAGTTTCTTATCTTTATGTGTTCTATTGGTTCATGAAAAAAAAGCAAATGAATAAAAATGAATAAATCGATGGTTGTTATTGGTTAAGTGTCTTGATTGAACCAAAATTTTAATAAAAAATTATCAATATCAATGATGAATTCATCTAATTTTCTTTGAACAAAAATAAAACTTAATCGTATTGTTACATAAATTGCACAAACATAGTAAAATCGAAACATCAATGGGGTTGAATTGATTTTAAACGACGCCATAAACCTGCAGCAGCCAGTAACGTATTCTATTACCTCCAGGAATGGATGATATAAATAGGAGAAACATATGCTTGAGCCGAGCGCAGGAGAAAGTGATATTGATATAATTGGTTAGAATTCTGTAAACTGCTTTGGATTAAACACAAGAAAATTTCTATTCAATCCAATGGACGTAAAAAAAACAAAACAAAACAAAATCTATATTTTAATCTTTTTGGGTAGAAACAAATTATCTTATTTACTACTTGACTGGTTTCCTCAATTTAACGCCAATCTTGGAAATGGACTTTGGGCTGTCGAAATTAAACAAGTGAATGCAACTAGCGGTTACATTATTTACAATACGGGGAGCGGCTCAGAATAAGATATAAAATACAGGAGCAGTTTACCTTCTGAACATTACACGCAATGGGAACACGCACGCATCGCTGATGTACAAAATCTCATTTCCTTTTTTTTACTTTCTAAGATTTTCATAAACGCATAAGATGTATGTAAATTAGATTTAGGTGCCAAAGGAATCTCAAGGAAAGGGTTAGGAAAATGCATGGTATGTGCTACTATGTGTATATACAGATTTAAAAAAAAAAAAACTACAAAATATTGTAAAATAATATAATAAAATATGTATATTTCTAATGCAGTTTACAAAATATTATCTTTAAAATAAAATATCAGAAACAACAACAGAAAAAAATACCAATAATAATAAAAATGATAAAATAAGGAAGTGTGGATCGTCGATGTGGCAATACCAGGCGACAAAGGATTGATGAAAAGCAACTTGAAAAACTTACACGATATAACGACTTAAAGAGCGAACTGCAAAGACTCTGGCACAAGCCAGTGAGAGTGGTCTCAGTGGTAATAGGCACAAGCCAGTGAAGGTGGTCCAAGAGGTGATTGGCAGAAGCCAGTGAAGGTGGTCTCAGTGGTAATCAGCACAAGCCAGTGAAGGTGGTCCCAGTGGTAATTGGCACAAGCCAGTGACGGTGGTCCCAGTGGTTCTTGCCCTTTTTTTTGGTTAGTTCTATTTTTGTTTCTGTGAAAGCTGGTACTGGCACGTAATAAAGTTTATGATAAGGATAGTAAATATTTGCATGTGGCATACTTTTTGCAAAAAAGCCAAAAACCCAATTCATACAGTGCTAGAGATTAGGGAACCAGTTTGGGTGCTTGATATCTCCTAAGTACTGGAGCAGGCAGTGCTGTGTTCCAGTATGCTTGCAGTATTATTTGATCGGCGCGCCCTGGGGATGAAATCATACATTTTGGCAGTAGAGTAATGAAAAATCCCCACCCTCTCATGTTGCGAATGGCTGGCTGTACGTGGGTGGCAAACCACACAGCCAGTCATTAATGTGCAGTGATGTTAAGTCAAAGTTCGACACTCAAATCTGAACAGCCATATGTTCGCTGATCTCTATACACTGTGTGCAGAATTATAAGGCAAATGAGTATTTTAATTACATGATACTTTTTATACATGTTGTCCTACTCCAAGCTGTACAGGCTTGAGAGCCAACTACAAATTAAATCAGGTAATATGCATCTCTGTAATAAGGAGGGGTGTGGTGTAATGACAACACCCTATATAAGGTGTGCTTAATTATTAGGCAAATGCCTTTCCTTAGGTAAAATGGGTCAGAAGAGAGATTTGACGGGCTCTGAAAAGTCCAAAATTGTGAGATGTCTTGCAGAGGGATGCAGCAGTCTTGAAATTGCCCAACTTTTGAAGCGTGATCACCGGACAATCAAACGTTTCATAGCAAATAGCCAACAGGGTCGCAAGAAGGGTGTTGGGCAAAAAAGGCACAAAATAACTACCCATGAATTGAGGAAAATCAAGCGTGAACATGCCATTTGCCACTAGTTTTACAATATTTCAGAGCTGCAACGTTACTGGAGTATCAAAAAGCACAAGGTGTGCTATACTCGGGGACATGGCCAAGAGAAGGAAGGATGAAAAACGACCACCTTTGAACAAGAAACATAAGATAATATGTCAAGACTGAGTCAAGAAATATTTTAAGAATGAGTTTTCAAAGGTTTTATGGACTGATGAAATGAGAGCGACTCTTGTTGGGCCAGATGGATCAGTAAAGGGCAGAGAGCTCCACTCCGACGCCAGGTGTGGTACTGGTATGGGCTGGTATCATCAAAAATGAACTTGTTGGACCTTTACGGGTTGAGGATGGAGTGAAGCTCAACTCTCGGACCTACTGCCAGTCTCTGGAAGGCAACTTCTTCAAGCAGTGGTACAGGAAGAAGTCGGTATCGTTCAAGAAAAACGTGATTTTCATGCAGGACAATGCTCCATCACATGCATCCAACTACTCCACAGCGTGGCTGGCCAGTAAAGGTCTAAAAGAAGAAAAAACAATGACATGGCCCCCTTGTTCACCTGATCTAAACCCTATAGAGAACCTGTGGTCCCTCCTAAAATGTGAGATCTACAGGGAGGGAAAAC
Organism: Allobates femoralis; assembly: GCA_033576535.1. NCBI lineage: Eukaryota > Metazoa > Chordata > Amphibia > Anura > Aromobatidae > Allobates > Allobates femoralis. The sequence continues at coordinate 89,893,783 of JARQOC010000010.1, forward strand.
AGTACACCTCTCGGAACAGTGTCTGAGAGGCTGTGGTGGCTGCTGCACACAATGTTGATCGCAAACAGATCAAGCAACTGACATTCTATGGATGGAAGGCTGTTGAGTGTCATCTTTTTTTTTTTCATAAAGAAAGGTGGCTATATTGGTCACTATTTTTTTTTGTGTTTTGTTATTGCATGTCAGAATTTTTTTTTCTACATTTTGTGCAGTTATATAAGTTTACCTGGTGAAAATAAACAAGTGAGATGGTAATATATTTGGTTTTTATTAAGTTGCCTAATAATTCTGCACAGTAACAGTTACCTGCACAAACAGATATCCTCCTAAAATAGCCAAATCTAAAGAAAAAAAAACACTCCAAGTTCCAAAAATATTAAGCTGTGATATTTATGAGTCTTTTGAATTGATTGAGAACATAGTTGTTGATCAATAATATTAAAAATAATCCTCTAAAATACAACTTGCCTAATAATTCTGCACACAGTGTAAAGTAGCTGAATGAAGTTTTTTCTGACATATAGCAAGGTATATTCTGTGCACCCATCAACAGCTCGTGCGTACTTGTTACAAACCTCCATGTATAGCTGCGAAGATGCTCACCACTACTCAATACTTGATGGAGCAGAGTGCTCAGGTATGCTTGGTACTCGGCTGAGTATCATTGGTCCTCAGATTCAGTGAATGATGGGACCCAGCAACCCAGTGAGTCACTTACAGTGTCTAATTGGTTTAAAATCAACATGTCTAGATGCAGTGAGTTAAAATAAGACAAAGTTCACCCTTGTCCGTAAATACTGTGCTTGGCTGGCTGTATGTGCGCAGAGAGCCGGACTGCCCACCACTGACTTCCATTTTACTGCTTCATTCGCGTACCAAGCACCAGAACACTTTAGTGCTCGCTCACCATTTGTCGTGACCATACATGCATTTGCTCAGAACCATCACGATTCACATCAGAACCAGAAGCATTAGCCTTGTGTGCAGAGGAATAGGGATTCAGGTCTGATGGTGGTAATAAGAGAATACAACGAGCGCTAGAGAGGTGAAGGGTGTATAAGGAATTTTTATATTTTTTTGCATCTTACTTTTATTATGCATTAGGGTCATAATAATAGAGACATTCAATTTGTGTAGTAAATCCACATCAACAGGCAAGCTGTTGTTTTTCCTGATCTGCTCATGTCTAATGTGTGCATATTTCTACAAAGTGTATTCAAACAAATAGGACAATGGCATAAAATTCTGCAACAAATACAACTAAGGTACTATCAAAAAGGATGCCCACTACGTGGATTTTCCATTGGGGCTTTCAATCCCAACATATCCACTGCACATAGAAAGGGTGAAATGTGCATCTCAACTGCATACAGTAATTTTTGTGATGTTATCCTCAGCAGTGTGCACTACTGCAGGTTTTGCTCTGTAGATTTACTAGATTTCATATTGATCATCTACTGTATATACTCGTGTATAAGCCGACCCGTGTATAAGCCGACCCCCCTACTTTTGCCCCCAAAACCTGGGAAAACCTATTGACTCATGTATAAGCCGAGGGTGGACCCCAGCACAGGTATACAGCCCCCAGCAGTGTGGTATACAGCAGCCTCCCCAGTGGTATATACAGGCCCCAGCAGTGTTACAGCAGCCTCCTTAGTGGTATATACAGCAGCAGCCCCAGTGGTAGTATACAGCAGCAGCCCCAGTGGTAGTAGCCCCAGTGGTAGTATACAGCAGCAGCCCCAGTGGTAGTATACAGCAGCAGCCCCAGTGGTAGTATACAGCAGCAGCCCCAGTGGTAGTATACAGCAGCAGCCCCAGTGGTAGTATACAGCAGCAGCCCCAGTGGTAGTATACAGCAGCAGCCCCAGTGGTAGTATACAGCAGCAGCCCCAGTGGTATATACAGGCCCCCCCATCGTATACAGGGCCCCCCCCTTGCTGCCGCAAACCTGTAAAGTAATACATCATTATACTTATCGCTGCCGTCGCCGCCGCCATCGCGCTCCTCCGGCTTTTTCCGGCTTCCGGAGGAGTGCGATGGCGGCGGCGGCGACGACTGGGATAAGTATAATGATGTATTACTTTACAGGTTTGCGGCAGCAAGGGGGAAGCCCTGTATACTGATGGGTGGGGCCTGTATACTGGTGGGGGTGGCGCAATATATATGATTTGCGTATAAGCCGAGGGGGGACTTTTCAGCCCAATTTTTGGTCTGAAAAACTCGGCTTAAACGCGAGTATATACGGTATTTGGAATTATAGAAAATAAGTTCTTTAATGTATTTGAGTTAATTTTCATACTTGAGATGGCAAAAATTAATTACCATTTCATTTTTTTTGGACAGAACATGTAACCTTCACTTTAAAGGGAACCTGTCACTAGATTCATGCTGCTCGAACCATGGGCAGCATTATTCAGACACTGACTGCTAGGGTTGCATCCAGGTATACCTTACAAAAAAAAGCTGTAAAGAAAATTTAATGTGGTGTGGGGCCGTAGTCATGGGTGGGGGAATATCTCTGGACACACTGGCATGCTACATGAAAGTCATAGTCCTGACTGAGTGTGTGAATTTATGTTGTGTAGGCCGCAGGTAAATGTAGGCTTTATGTTGGCGTTGCCACCAACTGGCCAGGATCACATAATTCTTTTTTGCAAGGAAAACACCTGTTAAGGTCAAACAACATTTCTTTACTTAAAGCGTAAAAGCTGTTTAAATTTTTATTTAATAATAGTGTAGAGCAAGTAATTTTAATAAACTTTTAAATATACGGTACTTTATCAGAGAATTCTGGTTGAAAACCATTCATAAACCTTCCACATATGTTCATTCTCAGTCTTCAAGCTTCTCACACTGAATGCGGGCATGTAACCATATAACAGTAAAGGGGCAGGGCCTACAGGGCGTCCACACTGCTGACTGCAGCTGAGGAGGTGACAATGTATTAGATTACTTCAGGCTACAGCACGGTGATAAGCAATGTCAAGATCAATGCAAATTCCTCTTTCCATGAAACAAGCTTCTGATCTGCCATCAGGCTCCACACACCTTAGTCAGGATCTCTGTTAACCCCTTCTCTGCTGTAATATTGCACTGCTCCCTTTCAGCTGCTGGCCTCATATAGCCCAAAATAACATTATCTTAGCTGCTATGTGAGCCATCATTAACAACCAGTGCAGTATTGTGCTTAGTTTTTTTCAATGAAATGACATTTACACTTTATTAGTTCTTTCAGAACAGCTTTATACATGAAATAGCAGGCAAGCACATTCCAGACAATTTCAGTTTTAAACAATATATTCAGACACAGCTCTAGTTCCTGCTAGCTTGTTCCTAATCTTTCTGGTCCCGTTAGTTCCAGCACAACCCAGCTCAGTCCTTGACAGTCACTCTCCCATTTCCATGAATCCATGTCTCTTCTCATCATAGATGAGAGGGTCTGACCACTACAGTGTGAGTAAAGCTTCATGCTCCCAGATGCTTCCATATCTAAATCTCCAATCCTAAGAGGAGGGGGTAGAGGATTTGCCAATTGTGTCAGAGAAGAGCCTTAAGCTGGCAGACGCTTGCCAAGACTGTGCCTGTGAAAGCTGACTTCAATAATATCCAGTCCAAACTGACCCATTACCTTTTAGACGTGGAGCCTGGTCACTAAAGTCTTGTCCTCCCCTTATGCTTGGGACCACCTCATTAGATGGTTGGTCTCTAACTTCGATGTTGTCTTACGGTGTGTCTCAGTTGGCACTCTATGATCACCTTATCTCTATCTGATCTCCCTGAAACTTTTTGTGGTTGCCAAAATGTCACCCGCTGAATGCGGTCTTGACGCCCTCTCAGACTATAGGTATGCTCCAGTCACAGTGGAAACCTATTTGAAGTCTCACAGGAAACGGTCATTCTCCCTAAAGGTTATCCCTTCCATTGTGGGCTAATCCCATATTTAAATACTTCTTGCCCTAAAGTCTAGCAATCACACAGAAAAATTATACATGTCATACAGCGTGCCTGCTAGTCCACGTCCTTAAAAAAAAAAACATAGCTGAACAAGCCAAAGTGGCCCTGGACTGGATTCTAGTGGTCCATCCCAGGTGATTGACAGCTCTCTTCAATGGTGCATATAAAGAAAGAACTGTCAATCACCTGAAGTGGGGCAGGGAGAAGCAGATTTCTTACTACTCTGGAATAGACACATCTATCCCTATGGTTCCCTACAAACTAACAGTGCATTATCAGGGCATATGCACAGAGTAGAGGTTTTCCTATCACACAATGAGAAAGAGATGGAATATCTCTAGACTAACTTTTTGATCAGTGGGGTCTGACTGGCAGGACCGCGAATGATCCTCAAAAGGAACAACAATAGTGACACCACCAGTCACTTACTGTGCAGTACAGACCGAACAGACCTACATTGAGCACAAGGCTAAATGGCTCATTGTCCTACTCAAGATTGGCCACAGTTTTTCAAGAGCAGATAATGCACCAATCAATGATTTTCTAAACCTAGCACTCTGCCAAAATATAGTAAGATGGAAATTCCCCCTATAAGCACAAAAAAAAAAAAAAAAAAAAAAAATCACCCTCACAGGAGGGTATTATTTCTCATTGATATCCAGTTTCAATACATTCATTCCAAATTATGACATTCAACCATCCTGAATGAAGGTAACAGTCTGGTAGATGTATGCGGTATATAAGTTACTGGTTACCCAAGGTGCAATAACTGTGATCAACAAAATAATTTAAAGATTGCAAGCTACTTTGCATTTATATCACAAGCCAACAAAAATCATTTCCTTCTGAATGGCTTCGTAGTGTACATAGCAATTGTTCAGTGAAAATTACTTTGAAAGTCAACAGCTTGTACAGGCAGACTTCCGAACCATGAGACAGATGCAAACGGCAATCCGGAGGAGCGCAGAGCCTCCCCGACAAAAGTAATCCTAAAATAAATACTCTCTGGGTGCACACGGCTGAAAATGGAATACAATGACCATAAACATCTGCCAGAGAACTCCTCGCCCACGCCGATAATTGTACAAATAATTTTATTGGCGAAACAAGACGCTTTCAAGTCGTTTTCTATAATGCCTTCAGCCGGTATGAATTGCTTGCAAGATTTTTGCGTGGCATGTTTAACCACTCTCAGGGAATGTGTGATTGATGGAAGTCCATTGTGGAAGAGCTGCTTGGTTGTTCCTATGGAAATCTTATCTAATCTGCAATGCGAGGGAGATATTTGGAAGTATATATTTTTTGTAGACAAGATCAATGGTAGTCATTAACCTATGCACAGGTGGAAAATGCTACCAGTGTATCCAAATAGATGGCACCCAAAATTCTAACCATATTTGTTAAAGTTTCATAATTTCTCTAATTAAACGTAGGCATTTTTTATTTTACTTTAGAATAACATGGGTCCCCGTAATTCCTTACTGAGTCGGCTGTGTGTCTTGTACGGATGGGTTGTATGTCACTGAGCCAAGATTTTGTCCTGCGCAAGCACTGCCATTCTCCTTAACTTGCTGGTAGGTCAATGTGCACATCCCGTGCCATGGCACAGTTTTTCTAAACCTGCCAGCAGGTAATGTGTGCATGTTCTGACAATGGCACCATTTCTCTAAACGTTCCATAGATTAATGTGCATATGCACTATTAACAGTTCCATTTCTTGAACCTGCAGGAAGGTTATTGGGCGCATGCGCCAACAGTGCTATTTTACTAAAGCTTGCAACCAGATCGATCTGTGCAAGCACCGCCCACAACTAAACACAGAGTCGGTACAGAATTTTAAACAGCAAGAAGATACTTACACCAGAGGCAGCTGAGGGGACATGACAGAGATGAAGACCCTACCTGTACGGTTTGTTCCCCATGAACGAACAGCTCATTGCACCAAAACCTCTATTGGTGATTAATGAATAATCAGGCTGTGTATTTCTGTAATGAAGTTACCTATTAAATCAGAACAGCGCCTTTATGCTCAGCAGCAAGGGTAGCAATAGTGCAAAATCTGAGAAAGGAGGATCATACATATACAGTGGGGCCATGACAGAGCTGAAGACCATATCCAGAGTCTCGTCCCGATGAACAAAGAGGCTATACAAACAACTTCCAAATTACATAGAAACCGGGCTACAATTTTTACACTACACAACCATAAACAACTATTATGGCCTTACCTTTACTTTAATAGGTTTAATTCTGATGTCAAGTTTTATATAAGGCATTTCTAATGACAATATCCCTCTGACACCAGTCTATGCCAGGACTGTGAATATGCAGACTTGGAATTCTCAACACCAATCCCGTAGGTTAATTGTCTAACACATGACAGGTGATTGGCTCAGAGTGAAGAGTTGTCACTTTGTGCATGAATTCAACTGTTACCCACTGCACTAGGTTCTGGAGTAATGGCACCTGTCAAAGGCAACAATCTGAATGGGTCTTCCTACCTGTCCCTAATTCTAGTCTCAAAACCAGTCCTGAATCAATGAAATTAGCTGTAGACCCACAGTCAATGAAAGCGAATTCTGATGATGACTGATCTTTGAAAGGTAGTTGCATGTCAAGCAGTACTTTATCTATGGAGAAAAAATTTACCTAGAAGTCTGTGTAAGCTCCTCAACAATCAGTGAGACACAGGTGTTTCCCGAAAACTTGTTCACTTGAGGGAGTGCCAAGCAGTCCTTACTGAAATGTCCAGTGCGACCACAACAGAGGCAGAGTCTGAGATTGCGTTAACATCTTTTCTCAACAGTGCTTGAGCTTGCTGCTCCTACCACCATAAGTTCCACCTAAAATAAGTGGACTGACCTGCAAGGAAGGACCTAAACCTGCCACTGATTATGTGGATAGATCCCTCCAAGACTGTTGGAACACAAAAATTGATGGTATGGTGTGGTATATGGGGTACAAAAATAGTGGGGCCATTCTTCATCAATGGAAACCTCAATGCCACTGGACATATGAAATTGTTAGATGATTGAGATATCCAGTGGCATTGAGGTTTCCATTGATGAAGAATGGCCCCACTAGTTATGTACCCCATACACCACACCATACCATCAACAGGAAGTTGATATCACCAACCATTTCTATTTTATTTAGGTGCATCCATAGAAATGGCCCACCCTATACAATATTCCAATAGTATAGAAACTGTTAATAACAACAGCAACGAAAAAAAAAACCAGTATACCCGTAATGCACTGTAAGAATAGGACCAACCTGGAAGTCTATAGGCAATATACAAAAAGTTCAATTGTCATCCTGTTTATCCAGTTTAGGTTGACTATGTCCAGTAAAGAGAGTATTTCTCCTTTAGGGGAGATGTTATACTGTCGATAGGCCATAACAAGAAGAAATATAACTGGAAGAAAGATATAAAGCAAACAGCATAGAGGGTTAAAAGGTAAGGGGGTAGGGGAGCCTGGGGGAAGAACAAGGGATAGATGGGAAAGACGGATAGTGGATGGGGAAGGGCGGAGAAATGGGGAAGGGGGGGGGAGGAATGTCCAGAGAGGCCCAGCAGGACCCATCAAACTCCTTCCAAGAGTAAGAAATATTCATCGGAACTCTAATGGCCCTGTCACACGTGTCAATGTCGCTAGCGACATCGCTGAAAAAGCGCGCAATTTGAACTGCCGCTCATAGTGTGACTTAGTTCACTCCTGTTTACAAGGTCTGTCAGTCAGTGTGACACAGTTTACTCCTGTCTATAAGGCAGTCAGTCAGTGTGACGCAGATTACTGCTGTCTACAAGGCTGTCCGTCAGTGGGACATCCTTCACTCCTGTTTACAAGACTGTCAGTCAGTGTGACGTCCTTCACTCCTGTGAAAAAATATCCAAAAAAGATATAGACGATAGACACACAGGTAGGTGATAGATAGATATTGTGTATGACTTGCATTATTGTTAAATTTTCATAAATAAACTATATACATATTCTAGACTACCCGATGCTTTAGAATCGGGCCACCATCTAGTTGTTTATAATTGACGTAAGGTCTTCGAGCAATATCATGGCATGAAACCACAAGAGAGGAATGCAAGCACTAGCTGACATGATTAAGTGGCGGAGCAGCGACCGTTTGTAAGCTTTTAGTGAAATGTCACTATGGTGCAAGAAGACATAGGCTGAGATGAGATCTACGGTCAAATTATAGTGACTTTATGGATCACTTTTTGCACATTTTTCCACAAGGCAGTCAAGCGTTTGCATGCCTAGAAAATATGCATCGTACTGCCCTCCTCCTCCCCACACCTCCAACACAGAAAGCTTACTTCTGGGTAAATTGCATGTAGTCTAGTTGGGACTCTATACCACCTAGTGAGTAGTTTAATTCCTGCCTCCTGAAAACAGGATGAAATTGAAGATTGGTCGTTCGATAATTGGAGCTGTAAGTCCTCCTCCCACTGCACCTGAAACCCGGGCTTGATACATTCTATGGGTGCATTAAGTAGAGAATGAGCACCGGAGAGTGTATGTCCGGATCATACCCATGGCCATGCACACCTCCTCAAAGAGTGTCAGTTCCCCAGAAAAGTGGTTTCTGCTAGGCATAGTTCTCAGAAAATGAGATAACAACAAAGCTTATAATTTTCCTTTACCTTAAAGAAATATAGGTTCCAATGGCAATGTTTAGATGTACGCTTGTTTCCTTTCTCAATTTTGAAGTCACGAATAACGTCACAACGTTGTTCTCCATCGTGAATAGGGATGAGCGAACTGGACTTTAAAGTATGAAGTTCATACCATACACAAAGTTTACAAAACTTTTTAGTGTTCAGGTACAGAATGTGGGTCCTTTACGCATGTTAATCACTGGAGCGAGCATTGCTGTGCTCGGTTAAACTCAGTGCTTGGCACATAACAAGCTACTTGCAGTGTTTGATCGACTGCACTGGGGGTAAGATCAGCGTTATCGAATGTAGTGTCTACAAAAAAGAAAATTACAAATCCCTGCCCTCCCTCCTCCGGAAGTGCTTTGCTTATGGATCAATGTATGTGAGCGGAGAGCTGAACTGTCCAATCAGTGACTACCAATGAGGTTCGGGTCTCAAACAGAACTTTAAAAAAGTCAAGCGGAACCCCCAGAACCCGAACTTCCACGGGTCTGTTTATCTCGAATTGGGAGACCTTACTTCAGGTTTCCATAGCCCCAAGTTATTTTTTCCTACTTCAAGTAGGATTAATTTGATAATGATTATCAATGTTGAATATGGGGAGAAAGGTCATGACTATGTCATGTATGTGCACCTTTGCAGTGGTCGCACATGCTCTATTTACTGTCTTTAGGACTGCTGGCTGAGCTGAGCAAATGATTCACATCTACTCCATTCTGACATGTTGGGTGCTCTCAAGGGGTGTCCCAGTGATGGACCCCCAGCAATCAGAAAGTTATCCTAAGGATATGGGATAACTAGTAATCCTTGGACAACCCTTTCAACTTGCATAAGACCTTTTTAAAGTATCATAGTATAAAATATATAGGTGTAAAAGAACCGGAGACCTTCAGCAATTGCACAGTTAAATGACACCCGAAAGGCTGATGCAAGCAATCACTCCAAGTTCATTCCTGGGGAATCAAACTCCTGGGTTACAAAAGACCCCCAGAGCAATGTACAAGGAGGAGAAATAAATTAATCAAGCTGCCAAACGAAGAAGGCCGGGTTTGACCTCCTTCTGATCTCATTACCTCTCTATTACCCTTTTGAAAAACATCCTCTTAGAAAGATCACTAATTGAAGATTATGTGGAAGGAAATCACACCTCTCCATCACTGTGGTAACTTTGACTCATTTATCATTCCCATAATTTGCTCCTTTTCTTTTCGGGAACAGGCATAGACACTAATGGACTATCATCACTTAAAAAGGCAATTTTTCCATTTAATTGCACTCATTAGATCCTGCAATAGAACAATTGGAAAAGCAATACTCTCAATATTTAATCATACAATGGTTACAGCGAAGCAGACTCTCAAAAAATAAACCTGGCAAATGCTGCATCTAATCAAATAACTGTTACATGGCGCGGAGAGCGGCAACGACTCCTTCACTTAATGACAAGATTGAAATTTATCAAACACGCTAATAGCGGCATGATTGTGAACGGTGATCCAGACATCCCCGGGCTCGACACTTTATTTACTAATCTATTTATCCAACCGATGCAATCCTTTAAGGAGGAAACTTTGGCAACTGAACATAGAAAACCTAATCCATAAAGCCGACAGTCCTGGTAAATGGGAGAAAGCCTGAGAGCACGAACAATTGGGCTAGAAACAATGACTAAAAAAACTTAGAAGAGCTTATTTAATCAGATATCTATAGTAGGATGCATTTACTTGAAGGGTATCCAACTGTCTAGAGATTGTCGTACATTATAAAACCTATAAATCTTGATACACGTGCTGATTAGGAATTCATATACACCAAATTGTCAAAATATATATCCTGTTCTGGACACTGCCTTAGAGTACTCGTCAGCAGAATAGTGGCAACAACTAAAGGTTGCGTTAAAGGTTTTTGTTTTTCCCCCAGACACAGTGCCACTCTGGTCCACAGGCCACATCTAGTATTACAAGACTGCCGAAATACATTGAATAGGACTAGAGTACGGTAAATGCCAAATTAAGATGCAGTCCTCAGGCAAGCTTTTTCTGGGATGAAAAATGATATTTTTAAATACCCTGTCAAAGTCGAATAATGTCCCAAAGACTTTAGAGGACCACACTGATAATGAAGATTTTCCACGATGTGCAAGATGATGGCCAAGGAAATCAAGGTTTCATCTACCCAAAGGATAGGTGTCAACTTGTTGATCGATGGAGGTCCAACCACTGCAGAACGGGGCAATTTTTATCCTCGGCACAATGGAGCAGCAATGCACATGCTTGATGGCCACTCTTTTCATCCCCAATGGGGCTGTAAAGTGTTTCGCTTGGTAGTTTACGGCAGCCCCACGCAGAATAAATGGAGCAGCAATTAAGTATCAAATCTGCTGTTCCATTTTGTAATGGGGACAAAAATTTGCCCATCAGCTAGTTGGTGCGTGTCCCGGCGGTGTCCCATTAATAGGTGATAAATTGTTTTCACTGGACAACGCCCTTTAATTTCAACTGCAACATGCTAGCAAATTCCTCAACAGGCTTCAAATCACATCAAAACAACTGAGCCCAAACATATAGCAGAAACATCTCCTGGCAGAGTATCTCAAAATAATGTTCTTTTTTAACAAGCCGGTCATCTTGGCTCACTCCCACTGATACATTGATCCAATAGGAAAAATAAAAAAGAACATATCTCGATAGTAGTTTGTTTTATACATTTGTAATTATAGGAAATCTATCAGGTGATTTTTTAGTACAATGCTAATGTATCATTAAATAGTGCTTAGGCAGCTCTTTTAGGATCAGTAACCTTTATTGCTGTACCTTATCATGTTGTAAGCTCCGCAGAATAGAGATCAGCAAGCGACTGGATGTTAGGGACTCACGGATGACCTATTACGTCCTCGTAAGTTACTGATTGGCTTTTCGGCTCTCCGCTCAAATACAGCCAGCCATAAGCAAAAGACTTCCGGGGGCAGAAGGCTGAGGTTTTTAACTTTTTTTAATGTTCCAACCACATTATGGATGATAACACAGGAATAAACCAAAGTGCAAGCTGATCACACACAGTCAGTGGCTCGCATTTGCACGACCACCCAGCGTACCAGAACACACCGTGCCAAGCTCTCCAGCACTTAGAAGATGGAATTCCCCTGAACACCAGCTCTAAACAAGTTCACACATCTCCACAAACTAAATATGATAACGGTGATGTTACCCCCAGTGAAGACGATTGAACACTGCAAGCGGCTTGCACTGGCCTGACCACCCAGCGTGCCAGAGCACAGCGATCCTAGCTTCAGAACTTAGAAAATGGAATTCCCCTGAACTCCAGTCCTGAACAGACCCCAAGCAGTTTCGCTCATCATTACCGGAGAATTCAGTAAGATGTAATATCTAGTTATGCTGTAACAAAAAGATAGCCACACCCTGAAATATGAAGACATGCTACTCTAAATGTAAAAGAGTAAAGTATAGCATTATAGCTAAAGAGATAGGAAAAAAAATTACACTTACCATATAAAGATGGACATATCTATTATCCGCGCAGTAGCCACATCTAGGCGTGTCTCCTTAGAGGGAACCTACACTCAGTAAATTTCTCTCTCTGGGTTTCAAAACCTCCATTTGAATGGGGGAGTAGAAACCGGCAAATGATTTTGCTCTCCATTAACAGGTTCCTACTCGTCCGTACACATGGAGGGTTTTAACTCTAGACAACGGCATTGACTCAGTGTAGTGACCCAGTATGGTGACTCAACGTGCCTCAGCATGGCTACTGGGTGGATAAAGATATGGCCATTTTTATATGCTAAGTGTCTCATTGCCCCTGCTCACACTGCATGTCAGGAAGTGCCGCAGTTTTTTCTTGAGTATTATCTAGTCAAGCACCTGTAAGTAAACACTGCTTATGCCCTGCTCCACCATCCACCTCTCAGTGCTGGCATCAGTGATAGGAAATCCAAAGTGAATATGTACTGCTGCTTCACCCATACTCCCTCCTACTTCTCAGCAGTGATAATAGATACACTGAGAGAGGTGGGTGGGGGGAGCAGTGCATATGCGATTTGTATTTACATATGTTTGACTAGTCTAGTCGGTGTGCCACACTGAATTCTCTGCAACAAGATAATAGGAAAAGGTACAGCAATAAAACTTACTGACCCTGAAAGAGATGCTTAAGCCATATTTAAAGATGACATTACTATTGTACTAAAAAAGAAATTACCTGACAGATTCCTAGTGGATTTCTAGTCTCTCTCAGCAGGACTAATCATAGGTAGAGATGAACAAGCACTTCAATGCGCGAGTTCTTGGTAATCGAAATAAGCAGGTCAGATGCTAAGCCGGGCTCGACTCGTGTACTGAGTATAATGGAAGACTCTTCTAGAAAAATGCTCAAGTTTCACATTGACTTCCATTATACTCGGCACACAAGTTGAGCCTGCCTGAGTGTTTGACCTGCTAGTTTTGAATACCGATGACTCGAGCATTGAAGTATTCACTCATCACTAGTCTCAAGCATAGGAACCCCCTAAAGACATTAACAAGCCTATTTTTGATACAAAACAATTTCATGATAGAGATTTCAAAAATCAGTGCTACCAATGTTCACAAGTCGTGTGAGTTGTTGGTTCAGTCCTAGTCAAAAAGCAGGTCAATCAGCTTTCAGTATGTAGAGGAAGTTGATAAGTGTATTCTAAGAAAAACATTGATGAATATTGAGGTGCTACTGTTATTATAAAGAAAAACACAAAAAAACGCAAAATCAGCAAGTATATTATGTGAATATACTGCTCCCAGATGCACGTAATATATCAATATAACACTCACTGTACAAAATAAAATGGAAAAAATATATAGGTAAGTCACGAGCACCCATTAATACAGACTAACTAATAATACATAACATTTTTTTTCTCCATGATATAAAATAGTTTATGTAGAGTTTGCTACGATCTCCAGACAATGTGCACTATATGTCCTCAATATCAAACTCAGGTGGTTCCAATAACTGTCCCTGAGAGAACGCTATCAAATGTCAGACTTGATGCAAATGTAAATTTTTCTTCTCATGTTGAGCACCAAATTCTGTCATTTTGATAGATCTGACCCAGGAGGACGAAAGCAAGGTCGAATGCACGTCTGAAGCCAGCCCACCACTTCTGGTTAATATGCGCCGCTGTATTGATCAATGCTGATTTCTTACATTTGAATTTAAATAGCAAATTAAAGCAATGAACATAATATAATACTACAATCATTAGTAATACTAACAAAAATAAATAATTCTAACATACAATTATACAATTTTAAGTATCAATATTAATTTTTATTTCTTAATATTATTAACCGTTATTATTATTAGTAGTAGTACGGTAGTATATAAACTATTTAGGACTATGCAATGATAAAATCTATATTTGGATATGATCCTAATAAAAATTAGCAAAATAAGTAATAAAACTCTGGTCAGCGGGCAGTTAGTAGGTGTCAGAGCAGAGCCCTGTAAATTAACTCCTATCCTACCGGCTCACAACTCATATCATGCATGTGTCACACTGGACCTACTAAACACAAGAGAAGCCGGAGATGCCAGTAGGTAGAAAGAGGTTTACTGGTCTCTGGTCCGGAGACCACAGATTAAGAACGTGGTGAAAGTTAAAAATCATTTAATTGTGTATTTGTATTAGAAAGTCGCCCTCATCTTTTGGTATAAGTGTGGTTCTGGATGCTTCACTTCCAGCACTAGGCCAATTACAACACAGTGTTCCTACATCATTACATCATTAGCTTTGTTTGTGAAGGGGACTGGCGGATTGCTTAAATGGAACCTGTCAACAGGTTTTCACCTAATACAGTATGGCCATCACCTGTATAGCCTAATACACAGAATTCTACAATGCTTTTCTGTGTTGGCAGGGTTGGATGCTTAGCACATTTGTAAATGCAAATATATTAGTAAGTTGAATCTGAAAAGGGACAGGCTCCCTTTTTACATGTAACCTTATTTTAATAAGAAATGTTATAGCGTTTAAGAGAAGACACACAGGGAAAGGGTCTGGGATAACTGGTCCCCAAGATGGTAAGTTTTGACTTCTCCCCACCCAGCTTTGCATCATTGACAGGTCTCTCCCTGGTGTACTCACTATTCTTGAATGGATGAAATTCCCCATTCATAGACTAGTATGGATGCACCCTGGGTTAGGCCATACTGTATTATTCTATTACAACACTTCTACCTTGATTAATACTAGCCACCCTGCAGACAAATCCATAACTATGGTATTAATTCCACCACATTTGGTATGGAGATGGGTTTTGGTATTACTCTAATTTTGTGGGTGGTGTACTTGGTTCAGGTACATAAGTCTGCACTGTGGCAGGCACTGCCTGGCCCCCCAGCAAAGGATATATACCTTCCACCATAATCTGGTCATCTTTACAGTAAAATTATGGTACAAAATCTGCCGTACTATACATGGAGCTGGGTTCCACCTTTGTACCAATTCTGAGTGCAGTGGGCTTGGTTTAGCTATATAAGCATTTCCGGGACATTGTGATAATGCCATTTGCATCTTTGTAAATACTGGGAAATGTGTAATGTACAGTGATGTAGTATGTTATAATGTTTACGTGTATAATCTATAGCACTTGTATATGCAGGAGCCAGACTACAGGGCAATTAATAGTTAAGTATTGAGACCAGCCCACAATGGAAGGGTTTGGCATGAAGGAAAAGAGATGGCTTCCTTTAAGGACTTCAGCTGGGTCCAGCACATGACTAGAACAGACCTGTGGTCTGAGATGTTGTCAAGGCAGCATGCAGAGGGTAACTTGTGGAAACAAATGAGAGAGGAGAACATATGATGTAGCGTGATCCTAAGGTGCTGATCAAGACATAGGAAGCGGGACAACGATGAGGCTAGAGGCCAACCTCATATTGACTTGAACCCATGCACAAGAGCTGTAAGGTCGGAACATTAGCAATAAGGTCCCAAGCCTAAAAGGTCAGGGTAAGGACAGACTGGTCCAGGAATGTCAACTTACCCGGGTGGACTCTCCCCAAGCATCAACGAGCACAAGGTTCTTCCATGACACTACTGGCAAACTCCTCACTACCCTCCTTTACAAGGAGAAGAGATGTAAATATGGAAACATCTGGGAACATGAGGCGCCACTGCCGTCATAGTCATCAGAACACCCTTGTACCCTCTCCTCTACTAGAAGAATAAATGTGGAACTGTAGAAAGCAATAGTGACTGTTACAGATTGGGCAGTTGGGCTGAGCTATATAGTTCTGGGACTCACAGGACTAATATGATCAGAAACAACCCAGGAAGAGAAGGAACTGTGTCTGAGAATGCTTTGTAAAAGTGGAACTTGTTGTAAGTTATGTGCCCGCTATTTCATGTATGAAGTTGTTACTGAAGGACTGTTGAATAAACTGTTAATAATTAAACTGAAGTGGTGGTCTCCCTGTTGGTCTAATAGTCATTTGGTCTTTGGAAGCCAAAGCAAACATTAACATGCGGCCTGCATGGCACAAGGCCCACATGACAAGTCAACACACCTATCCAGGATGGTGACTTTTATATAGTGTGCTGGGGCTTCGGCAGTCAATCCATCGCCAATGACTATTGCCCTGCAACATCCTACACCTATATTTGCTGAAATTTTGATGTGTTTCAGAGAGAAACATGGGTATTTGTATAGCTGTATAGGCTTGAAAGCCAACTACCAATTAAGTAAATCAGGTAATGTGCATCTCTGTAATGAGGAGGGGTGTGGTGTAATGACAACAACACCCTATATAAGGTGTGCTTAATTATTAGGCAAATGCCTTTCCTTAAGCAAAATGGGTCAGAAGAGAGATTAGACAGGCTCTGAAAAGTCCAAAATTGTCAGTTGTCTTGCAGAGGGATGCATCAGTCTTGAAATTGCCAAATGTTTGAAGCGTGATCACAGAACAATCAAGCGTTTCATGGCAAATAGCCAACAGGGTCGCAAGAAGCATGCTGGGCAAAAAAGGCGCAAAATAACTGCCCATGAATTGAGGAAAATCAAGCGTGAAGCTGCCAAGATGCCATTTACCACCAGTTTTGCCAAATTTCAGAGCTGCAACGTTACTGGAGTATTAAAAAGCACAAGGTGCGTTATACTCAGGGACATGGCCAAGGTAAGAAAGGCTGAAAAACGACCACCTTTGAACAAGAAACACAGGATAAAACGTCAAGACTGGGCCAAGAAATATCTTAAGACTGATTTTTCAAAGGTTTTATGTACTGATGAAATGAGAGTGACTTGATGGGCCAGATGGATGGGCCAAAGGCTGGATCAGTAAAGGGCAGAGAGCTCCACTCCAACTCAGACGTCAACAATGTGGAGGTGGGGTACTGGTATGGGCTGGTATTATCAAAGATGAACTTGTGGGACCTTTTTGGGTTGAGGATGGAGTGAAGCTCAACTCCCAGACCTACTCTCAGTTTCTTGAAGACAACTTTTTCAAGCAGTGGTACAGGAAGAAGTTGGTATCGTTCATGAAAAACAAGATTTTCATACTGCGCAATGCTCCAACACATGCATCCAACTACTCCACAGCATGGCTGGCCAGTAAACGTCTAAAAGAAGAAAAAATAATGACATGGCCCCTTGTTCAACTGATCTGAACCCCATAGAGAACCTGTGATCCCTCCTAAAATGTGAGATCTACAGGGAGGGAAAACAGAACACCTCACGGAACAGTGTCGGGGAGGCTGTGGTGGCTGCTGCACGCAATGTTGATTGTTAACAGATGAAGCAACTGACAGAATCTATGGTTGGAAGGCTGTTGAGTGTCATCATAAAGAAAGATTGTAGCCGATTTGAAAAAAATGTGATGTTATGTCAGCGCTCTAAACACTTCAGGACACGGCTCTATCATAAATTACCTGTAGGCTTTATTAATTCAGTATGGGATCCAGTCTCCACAACGCGTTTCAACGCACAGAGCGTCTTTATCACTTGATAAAGACGCTCTGTGCGTTGAAACGCGTTGTGGAGACTGGATCCCATACTGAATTAATAAAGCCTACAGGTAATTTATGATAGAGCCGTGTCCTGAAGTGTTTAGAGCGCTGACTTACCTGTAGGCTTAATTAATTCAGTATGGGATCCAGTCTCCACAACGCGTTTCAACGCACAGAGCGTCTATCACTTGATAAAGACGCTCTGTGCGTTGAAACGCGTTGTGGAGACTGGATCCCATACTGAATTAATAAAGCCTACAGGTAATTTATGATAGAGCCGTGTCCTGAAGTGTTTAGAGCGCTGACTTACCTGTAGGCTTAATTAATTCAGTATGGGATCCAGTCTCCACAACGCGTTTCAACGCACAGAGCGTCTATCACTTGATAAAGACGCTCTGTGCGTTGAAACGCGTTGTGGAGACTGGATCCCATACTGAATTAATAAAGCCTACAGGTAATTTATGATAGAGCCGTGTCCTGAAGTGTTTAGAGCGCTGACATAACATCACATTTTTTTCAAATCGGCTACAAACTTTCTTCCCATCCGGGAAGCGTGATCATCAGCTGCTTGGTGCTCAGGACCTCGCACACGTCACACGGACACTCCCGTACAGCTGTCACGTGGACCGATCACCGGCGGACCACGTACACCATAACACATCTCGGCTTGGAGTCGGCGTGGAGTCGGCGTGGAGTCGGCGTGGAGCCAGCGTGGAGACCCGAGACTGAACCTCAACATATCAACCTGTTGTGCGGTCGGCACAACAGGATCAGGTGAGCAGGGAGCCTGCATAACCGACCCCTACCCCTATAATACACAGGTGGCGCAACCCCTTTTTGTTATCATAAAGAAAGATGGCTATATTGGTCACTAATGTTTTTGGGGTTTTGTTTTTGCATGTCAGAAATGTTTTTTTTCTACATTTTGTGCAGTTATATTAGTTTACCTGATGAAAATAAACCAGTGAGATGGGAATATATTTGGTTTTTATTAAGTTGCCTAATAATTCTGCACAGTAATAGTTACCTGCACAAGCAGATATCCTCCTAAGATAGCCAAATCTAAAAAACCCCACTCCAACTTCAAAAAATATTAAGCTTTAATATTTGAGTCTTTAGGGTTGATTGAGAACATAGTTGTTGATCAATAATAAAAATAATCCTCTAAAATACAACTTGTCTAATAATTCTGCACACAGTATATGGAGGCATGCGGCAAAAAGCCAGCAGGGGGCTTGCCTCTGTGACTAGTCATCTTAGTCACCTCATGTAGGTCCCCCTGTGTGTCTTCCCTGAAATGCAGCAATATTTCAAGAGTTAAACACAATTATTTGAAGCCTGTCCCTGGCTCATGCTGCTTGTGGCTAGGGTAACATGAATCACATGGCAGGTCCATATAACAATCGCCATCTTGTTTAGATGACTCTGGGTTATTGCTCTATGAAGGATCAATTGTGTCTTCTCTACATGTTCTTGTTACTGTAATCCTACATTTCTGTGTGTATAACCTTATTGATTTATGAGAAACCAAATGTTAACCTGACATGACTGAAACTGACAGCAGGAAAGGAAGTTGGAGAACATCAGGTCATGATGCATCTGTATTCATGAAAGCTTTCTAAGGACAGAAGTGGTGCATTAGTATTTTTTTTTAGGAAAGTGTTAAATATGATACAGCTGTAGTTCTAAAATATCCCATAGCATCCTGCATACCTTTTTTTAAATCTTGGAAGGGAAAGAGAAGAAAAGCTGGTGTACCCACTAATACAACTATCAAGATAGAAGTGGCCAGGGCCGGCTCCAGGTTTTTGTGGGCCCCTTTAGCACAAACCATGATACATTAATATAATATAGAAGCTGCAGGCTGTGTATATATAATATAGAGGGTCGTGGGTGGGCTCTATATATAATATAGAGGCTGTTCAGGGCTGTATATATAATATAGAGACTGCAGGATGTATATATTATTTGGAGGCTGTGCTGGCCTGTATATAGTATTTGGAGGCTGTGCCAGGCTGTATATATTATTTGGAAGCTGTGGCAGCCCAGCAGCAGCCTCCAAATAATATATACAGCCCAGCACAGCCTCCATATTATATATACAGCACAGCCTCCAAATAATATATATATATAGCCCATCGCAGCCTCCATATTATATATACAGCACAGCGGCAGCCTCCATATACCCCAGCACAGTCTCCATATACCTCTGCAGCAGCTTCCATATACCTCTGCAGCAGCTTCCATGTACCACAGCAGCAGCCTCCATATGCCGCAATATACAGTCAGCACAGCCTCCATATACACCCAGGACAGCGCTCTGTAACCCAGCACGCGCCTCTGTACACCCCAGCACAGCGCCTCTGTACACCCCAGCACAGCGCCTCTGTACACCCCAGCACAGCGCCTCTGTACACCCCAGCACAGCGCCTCTGTACACCCCAGCACAGCGCCTCTGTACACCCCAGCACAGCGCCTCTGTACACCCCAGCACAGCGCCTCTGTACACCCCAGCACAGCGCCTCTGTACACCCCAGCACACAGCCTCTGTACACCCCAGCACACAGCCTCTGTACACCCCAGCACACAGCCTCTGTACACCCCAGCACACAGCCTCTGTACACCCAGCACACAGCCTCTGTACACCCCAGCACACAGCCTCGACACCCCAGCACACAGCCTCTGTACACCCCAGCACACTGCCTCTGTACACCCCAGCACACTGCCTCTGTACACCCCAGCACACTGCCTCTGTACACCCCAGCACACTGCCTCTGTACACCCCAGCACACTGCCTCTGTACACCCCAGCACACTGCCTCTGTACACCCCAGCACACTGCCTCTGTACACCCCAGCACACTGCCTCTGTACGCCACTGCCCGCCACACACTGCCTCTGTACACCCCAGCACACTGCCTCTGTACACCCAGCACACGCCTCTGTACACCCAGCACACGCTCTGTACACCCCAGCACACTGCCTCTGTACACCCCAGCACACTGCCTCTGTACACCCCAGCACACCGCCTCTGTATACCCCAGCACACCGCCTCTGTATACCCCAGCACACCGCCTCTTATACCCCAGCACACCGCCTCTGTATACCCCAGCACACCGCCTCTGTATACCCCAGCACACCGCCTCTGTATACCCCTGCACACCGCCTCTGTATACCCCTGCACACCGCCTCTGTATACCCCAGCACACCGCCTCTGTATACCCCAGCACACCGCCTCTGTATACCACAGCACACCGCCTCTGTATACCCCAGCACACCGCCTCTGTATACCCCAGCACACCGCCTCTGTATACCCCAGCACACAGCCTCTGTATACCCCAGCACACAGCCTCTGTATACCCCAGCACACAGCATCTGTATACCCCAGCACACAGCATCTGTATACCCCAGCACACAGCATCTGTATACCCCAGCACACAGCATCTGTATACCCCAGCAGCACAGCCTCTGTATACCACAGCAGCACAGCCTCTGTATACCCCAGCAGCACAGCCTCTGTATACCCCGGCAGCACAGCCTCTGTATACTCCAGCAGCACAGCCTCTGTATACCCCAGCACACAGCCTCTATATACCGCAGCACACAGCCTCCATGGTACATATAATCCCCATCCTGCTGCACGTTGTAAAAAAAAAAAAAAACTAATCATACTCACCTTCCATCCGCTCCCTGGGGCTGTGTCCTCCTCAGATTCTTCCCCACCACATCCTTATAGCAGAAGGCTCCCGGGACTGTGGAGCTTCCTCCTTCCTGCTGGCACAGTGATGACTCATCATGCTGTAGTCAGAGGAGGAAGCTCCACTGCTCCCCGGAGCCAGCACATGGCTAATCTGCATCGCATGCAAATTAGCCATGTGCACTGGCATCTCCGCTGAGCACTCAGCAGCTTGCTGAGGCTGGTTGTTCTCATGCTTGTCTGTACCTAATGGGCCCCTGGCTGCCAGGGCTGCCTGTCCCTGACGGCCAGTGGGCCCCCCCCCAGCAGTTCAGGGCCCCGGCACTTGCCCAGGTATGCCGGGTGCTGACGCCGGCCCTGGAAGTGGCTATAAGGTCTAGCTCTACTCAGAGGCGAGGTGCAGTTAGTCATAATTGTGGATATTTGGAAGGTAAAATTGGAAAAAAATGAGGATCAAATGGGAGACCAAAAGGAAACGAAAACACATGGGTCACAGAAGAGACCACAATAATTTAAAGGGAACCTGTCAGCTAGTTTATGCCCCCTCAGCTATCACTGTCTGTAGCTGTAGCTTTATAATACTATTCTAATCATCACTGTCTGAGCTCATAGTGTAATGTGAAAGGTGGAAAAAAGCATTTATACACTTACATTTTCTTATGTGAATGAGGCTGTGACTATACCTTGGAGGACATAGTCACTCTGGCAGGTTAATAGTTAACTAATTGAAAACTTCTCTGTATAAAGAACCTGTGTGATGTAATGACCATGTGACCACTGTGGATGGAGCTAAGCAAGCAAAATCATTATGGGCCATTAGCGCCATCTATAATAGTCACATGATCGTGACATCACACAGGTCACACAGCACCTTCTGATATTCGGCAGAAATGTTAACTATGAACCTGCCAGAGTGACCATTGTGAGGTAGCAAGGGGAATGGTGGTAGAGGGACGCTATGTTTCCCCAAGGATGGTGAGCTACTGCATGTATGGGACAGGAGATGCTTACATGAGCATAGGTGAGGTAGGTATGGCCACCGTTACTGAGAACGGTGGCTGTTGGTAAAGCCTGTTATGGGACCTCATCTATGAGGAATGGGGGAAGGTTTTTGGGCGGGCCTCCATTCCTCATCTCCCGCCCCAGGCTTTTGAAGTAGCTGGGAGGGAAAGACAGGTGAAAAAGGTTAAGCCGGAAGAGACGGCTGTCAAGGTGTTGTGAGTTCAGATCAGACTGGAGAGGAGTTCAGTCTGGGGAAAAGTAGCCTGTGAGCACACAGGGAGCGTGTACCGGACCCCAAGGTGGGGTAGGACCCCTAGGCGAGCTCCAGGAGGAGCAGGTTCAGGGCCGACGCTATTATCCTGATGTAAGGACTGTTTTTTTTGTTTGTTTTGCCATTGTGTGAAATAAAACACACTTGTTTTTGGACTGAGCCTGAGTGTCACTGCCTTACTTGCTGCTGCTATAGAGACTGATCCCAACATATGGTGGAGAATGCGGGCAATGCAATAAGGCATACACTAACCGCTGTAGAGGACGAGTTGTATGTCCTGGGTGAAGCAAGCCCTAAAGCAGCGCTCAGCAATGGAGGACGTTGTAAAGGCATTGATTGAAGCCAACCTGCAGCAGAAGCAGCAACAGCAGATGTATGCTGAGGCGCTGCAGGCCCAGCAGCACAGCCATACGGAGGCCCTGAGACTTCAACAGCAAACTAACCAACTCCTGATGGAACAGTTAACAGCCCTGAGGTCAAGCGCACCGTCTGATCCACAGCAGGACATCAAGAAGCGGGTCCGCGCGTCCCTCCAAAAGATGACCGCAGGGGACGATGTCGAAGCTTTCTTGGCGGGGTTCGAGAGAGTGGCAGAGCGAGAGAGTCTGCCGCTACACCAATGGTCGGAGGTCGTAGCGCCATATCTGATTGGAGAGCCTCAGAAAGCGTACTACGACCTGAGCGAGCAGGACGCCCGGGACTATCAAAAGGTAAAAGCCGAGATTCTAGCTCGATTAGGTGTGAATGTGTATCTCCGTGCCCAGAGAGTCCATCGCTGGGCCTATGTAGAGACTGTAGCGGTCCGGTCTCAGATGTATGATCTCGTCCATCTTGTAAAAAAATGGTTACAGCCGGAGCTGTTGTCCCCAGCGCAGATGGTGGAAAGAGTGGTACTGGACAAGTTTGTGCGGGCCTTGCCCCCAGCCATACAGCAGTGGGTGGGACATGGGGACCCTGTCGATGCCAACCAGCTGGTCGGTTTGGTGGAACGTTATGAGGCCACCCAGAACTTGTTAAAAGTTTCTTCCCCAGCCCGTGTGCTCCCCAAATCCCGCAAGGTCACCGACCCTGAGAAATACAGGACTCTGACCCGCACCCCCACCCCTGCAGGTCCTCAGGCAAGGAAGCTAGAGACTGTTGTGTGCTGGAGGTGTCAAGAGCGAGGACACATTGCTGCAAACTGCCCTATCACCACCGATCCTATGGACTGCAGTGTGGCCCGGCGTGTCTCCCTCTATGCCTTCCCGGTATATACCGCTGCTTCCCCAGAGCCTGCACATATCTCTCCCATGTGTCAGGTTACGGTGGCGGGATGTCCTGCAGCTGCCCTCTTGGACTCGGGAAGCCTTATCACCCTGGTGCATGCCACCTTGGCTGGGTCAGCATCCTACACGGGACGTAATGTGGGGGTCTTATGCATTCATGGGGATTTGAAAGAGTACCCTACAGCCATAATCACTATCCAAACCCCGAAGGGGGAGTGTCGTCATGAGGTGGGAGTGTTAGAGTCCCTGCCGTATGGACTGATCCTTGGGAGAGACTTTCCCCTATTCTGGACTCTGTTACCGGGAAACCCGGGGTTAAGGGTAAACAAGTCCAGAATGTCACGGACCCTGAGCCTGAACCTCGTGATCCTGACTCAGGGGTGCCAGCCGTGGGAGTAACAATGTCCCCTCTAGAGGTATTAGCGGGTGAAGCCGACGAGCTTGGGTCGGTACCTGAGTTCGCAGAGTTGGGAGTTCCCCGTGACAATTTTGGTACTGCACAGCTCCAAGACCCGACGTTAGATCGGGCCAGGGAAAATGTTATTTGTATTAATGGGGTGTTTCAGTACCCAGGAGCAGACCAGGTGTTTCCCCACATGGCTGTCAACCAGGATCTATTATACAGGGTTGACAGAGTGCGGGGTGAGACCTTGGAACAGCTGGTGGTTCCGCAGCCTTATCGCCCGACGGTGCTCGACTTGGCACATAGGCATGTGCTGGGCGGACACCTGGGCCATAAAAAGACTCTGGAACGAATTCTGCAGCGTTTTTACTGGCCGGGAGTGTTTCGGGAGGTGCAGCGGTATTGCGAATCATGCCCCGAGTGTCAGCAATCCGCTCCTATGCCGCACTTCCGTAGTCCCTTGGTACCCCTGCCCATTATAGACGTACCATTTGAAAGGGTCGCCATGGATCTGGTGGGTCCTCTGGTCAAGTCTGCCCGAGGGCATCAGCATATCCTGGTAATCATGGATTACGCTACCAGGTATCCAGAGGCAATTCCACTGCGGCACACCTCGGCGAAATTGATAGCCAAAGAGCTACTCGCCGTGTTCTGCCGGGTAGGAATCCCTAAAGAAATACTTACGGACCAGGGGACGCCGTTCATGTCCAAGGTTACCAAGGAGCTATGTAAACTGTTCCGGGTAAAGCAGTTGCGCACCTCGGTCTACCATCCGCAGACAGATGGCTTGGTTGAAAGATTCAACAAAACCCTAAAGAGCATGCTGAAAAAGGTGGTATCCAGGGATGGGAAGGACTGGGATTGTCTTCTACCATACCTGATGTTCGCGATTCGGGAGGTACCACAGGCCTCAACAGGTTTTTCTCCGTTCGAACTCGTGTATGGTAGACATCCCCGGGGCCTGCTCGACATTGCCAAAGAGGGATGGGAGCAGGAACCCACCCCTCACAAAAGTGTAGTAGAGCACATCGCGACCATGCAGGACCGGATGGCAGCGGTGATGCCGATAGTGAAAGAACACTTAGAGGAAGCCCAAAGAGCTCAAAGCCGGGTATATAATAGATCCGCTAAGGTCAGAACTTTTAACCCGGGAGACAGAGTCCTGGTACT
The DNA here is from genome assembly GCA_033576535.1 of Allobates femoralis. NCBI lineage: Eukaryota > Metazoa > Chordata > Amphibia > Anura > Aromobatidae > Allobates > Allobates femoralis. The sequence goes on from JARQOC010000010.1 coordinate 89,919,219, forward strand.
AGTGCCTACTGTGGAGAGTAAATTCTTGGCGAAGTGGCAAGGGCCCTACGAAGTCCTAGAAAGAGTTGGGGAGGTCAACTACAAGGTATATCAGCCGGGTCGGAGAAAGACCGAGCAGATATACCATGTCAATCTGCTAAAAGCCTGGAAAGACAGAGAGGGTCTGGGTACAGAGGGGTCTCCAGCTGACCGTCCTCCTGCACTGACTTTACAGGCCAAGGGGGTGCCTGAGGGGGCAGTGGCAGAAGTGACGATAGCCGAAACCCTCACGAAAAACCAGCAGCAAGAGTCTCGAGAGTTTGTGGCCAGGAATACGGATGTATTTTCAAAGCTGCCAGGGCGTACCTCGTTGATTACACACGACATTGTCACCGAGCCCCAGGTAAAAGTTCGGATGAGGCCATACCGAGTACCTGAGGCACGGCGAAAGGCCATTTCAAAGGAGGTTCGTCAAATGCTGGAGTTAGGGGTTATTGAGGAGTCGAAAAGTGAATGGGCTAGTCCCATTGTGCTTATTCCCAAACCCGATGGGACGATACGGTTTTGCAACGACTTCCGGAAGCTGAATGAGGTCTCTAAATTTGACGCTTATCCAATGCCACGAGTAGACGAGCTCATTGAAAGACTCGGGAAAGCCCGGTACTTCTCCACACTCGATCTAACTAAGGGATACTGGCAAGTACCCCTTACGGATAGCGCCAAAGAGAAGACCGCGTTCATCACCCCGGAGGGTCTGTTTCACTACCTGGTGTTGCCATTTGGCTTACATGGGGCTCCAGCCACGTTCCAAAGATTAATGGACATCGTGTTGAAGCCTCATCAAAGGTACGCCTCGGCCTATCTGGATGACGTCATCGTTTTCAGCAGCGACTGGGAGAGCCACTTGGCCAAGGTACAGGCTGTGGTGGACTCTCTCCGGGCAGCGGGGCTGACTGCCAACCCCAAAAAGTGTGCTCTGGGAATAGAGGAGGCACGCTATTTGGGGTATGTGATAGGGCGAGGTATGATTAAGCCGCAGGTCAACAAGGTCGAAGCCATCCAAAGTTGGCCCCAACCAAGGACAGTAAAGCAGGTGAGAGCCTTTCTGGGAATTGTGGGATACTACAGGAGGTTCATCCCCAATTTTGCCACCCTCTCAGCCCCATTGACAGACCTTCTGAAAGGAAGACGGCCCGTCATGGTAAAGTGGAACCCCCAGGCCGAGCATGCCTTTCTGGTCTTGAAGACGGTGTTATGCGGGTCTCCCATCCTTGTCACACCTGACTTCACCCAAACCTTCATCGTTCAGACAGATGCATCAGAAGTAGGGCTAGGTGCAGTCCTTTCTCAGGAGGTGAATGGGGAAGAACACCCCGTTAACTACCTGAGCCGCAAGCTCACGCCTGCAGAGAAAAATTACAGTGTGGTCGAGAGAGAGTGCCTAGCCATCAAATGGGCCTTGGAAGCGTTGAGGTATTACCTGCTGGGGCGACGGTTTCGGTTGGTGACTGACCACTCCCCACTCATGTGGATGAGCCAGTCAAGAGAGAGGAATGCGCGAGTCACCAGGTGGTTCTTGTCGCTCCAGAACTTTAACTTCACGGTGGAACACAGAGCCGGGAGGCTGCAGGGCAATGCCGATGCCTTGTCCCGGACTCACTGTTTGGTGGCAGGAGTTCACCCCCCCAGGGTTGAACAGAGGGGGGGGGTGTGTGAGGTAGCAAGGGGAATGGTGGTAGAGGGACGCTATGTTTCCCCAAGGATGGTGAGCTACTGCATGTATGGGACAGGAGATGCTTACATGAGCATAGGTGAGGTAGGTATGGCCACCGTTACTGAGAACGGTGGCTGTTGGTAAAGCCTGTTATGGGACCTCATCTATGAGGAATGGGGGAAGGTTTTTGGGCGGGCCTCCATTCCTCATCTCCCGCCCCAGGCTTTTGAAGTAGCTGGGAGGGAAAGACAGGTGAAAAAGGTTAAGCCGGAAGAGACGGCTGTCAAGGTGTTGTGAGTTCAGATCAGACTGGAGAGGAGTTCAGTCTGGGGAAAAGTAGCCTGTGAGCACACAGGGAGCGTGTACCGGACCCCAAGGTGGGGTAGGACCCCTAGGCGAGCTCCAGGAGGAGCAGGTTCAGGGCCGACGCTATTATCCTGATGTAAGGACTGTTTTTTTTGTTTGTTTTGCCATTGTGTGAAATAAAACACACTTGTTTTTGGACTGAGCCTGAGTGTCACTGCCTTACTTGCTGCTGCTATAGAGACTGATCCCTACACCATCTCCAAAGTGTCTACACACTGCCTCATTTAAATAAGAAAATTTAAATGTATAAATGCTTTTTTTCACCTTTAACATTACACTTTTAGCTCAGACAGGGATGCTTAGAAAAGTACTATGAAGCTGCAGGTGCAGATAGTGATAGCTGGGGGGCATAAACTAGCCAACAAGTTCTCTTTAAAATGACCTGTTAAATCCTTAAAAACCTTGTAAAAATCCCTAAGATCGTCCGATTCTGCCACTCTTTAGTTATGCTACGAGTTGCTCCATTGAAGCTATTTACATTTGTTTCTTCGGGAGGTGATATAGGAAACCTCTGCTTACAGTCTAACTGGGTGTGTTTTCAGAGTTCTTTCTGGGGGCGTGAGCTTTCACCCCTACCTCCCAAATGCTGCCAATCACAGCTCAGCAGTGTCAGACTACTTAGCTCAGCTGCTGAGTGCTGATTGGCAGCATCTTGGAGGGAAAGAACTCTTTGTTGGACTGCAAAGCAGAGATTTCACATGTTGCAATCCAAAGGAAACAAATTAAATATATCTGCAATGGAGCAACACAGAGCAAAACGGAAAAGAGCGCTAGAATCAGGGGAGCTTGGGGATTTTTACAAGGTATTTCGCTAATTTTCTATGAGCAAGTGACAGGTCCTCTTTAATGAAATAACAGAGTACATGTAATGGAATCTCAAACTGTGACAGGGAAAATATATTATACCATGTTAGTCATTTATTCCAATGGCCTATCATGTAATAACGGCTATTGTGGGCAAACCAGTGCAGATGTCTATCTAACGGTATAATTACATAGAGTTTTACCAGGAGCTTATGGAGGGATTCCACTCTGAAAAGTGCTAGAAAAAATACTTGAAAGACTCTTCCTAATAATTTTATATAGCACAATGACATTGCTGTTCATGCGTTCAGGCATTTGGTTGTTTTATTAGCCGCTGGCCTCCCAAAACTCCAAATGTTTATAAGTATTTAGCAGACCATTCTTCAGGCAATTTCCGATATGAAGCAATGCTATATGTTACAAAGATGTCAATGGAAACAGTATAAAAATATCTGATTTTTTTTTTCTTCTGAGTGTCTTGCAAGTGCTTTTGAGGACCCTTCTCTATTGTTTTTTTAAATTATTTAAAAAATGTGAGCAAATCGCTCCCCACCCAAAAGAAAGAAAGCTAAAAAACTATTACAGTATTACAGTAATATGTAAAAAAAAATTTCAACTACCGGTACTTCAGGAAATGTTACCAAAAAATGCTTACAAAACATCAACGTTTCTACTTGTACAATTTGCTTTTATCCATCTGAAAAAAACATTGTATGAGCATTCCCTAAGGGTAAGTTCATGCACAGTTTTTTCAAATGGATTTTTCTCACTAAAAAACACAAGTGTAAAAAGCACTTCTAAAAGACACATGTTTTTTATGATGGTATGGGTTTTTCAGCATTTTATGTTTTTGATTATATAATAGTTGTAGCAACAGGGTGACACAGATGAAAATCAGACAAGTCTCTGTGATTTTCTGCAGACAGCTCAGTTTGTGAAAAATCGTGGACATATGAATGGCCCCATAAACTATCACAGGTACAAGCACTATCCGTGAAAACATAGGATAGCACTTGTATGCAAGAATTAGATGTCTGAATGAGCTCTTAGTTATTTTTAGGACTTCCAAGGCCCCAATAGAGAAAATGTAGTATAACAGGCTGGCTTTTCATGCAATATATCAATAGGCTGCATCTATAAAGCAATAGCTGTCATCCAATGGTTCAGTAGGAAACAGAGGGGCACTCACCCATGTAGTCTGCCAATGCTTTTATTAATCACCGATGACATCATACGGCTAGATAGTGTAGTGGGGGCTGGGGGGGAGCAGGAGACACTGGACAAAAGCGCTGTTTCGCACCTAGATGATGCTTCTACTGGTTCCGTAGAAGCATCACCTAGGTGCGAAACTATGCTGTCGTCCAGTGTCTCCTGCTCCGCTCCCCGCCCCCACTACACCATCTAGCCGTATAATGTCACTGGTGATTAATAAAAGCATTTGAAGACTGCATGGGTGAGTGCCCCTCTGTTTCCTACTGAACCATTGGATGTAATTGTTACCTGCCACTAGAGGGAGCACCACCGCTGTTGGGGACAAGGGCAGAGACCGGGGACAAGGGCAGAGACCGGGGACAAGGGCAGAGACCGGGGACAAGGGCAGAGACCGGGGACAAGGGCAGAGACCGGGGACAAAAGCAGAGACCGGGGACAAGGGCAGAGACCGGGGACAAGGGCAGAGACCGGGGACAAGGGCAGAGACCGGGGACAAGAGCAAAGACGGGCAGTGGCTGGAGGGGTGAGCTCACTGGTGCCTCTGCCGGGAGTAGAAAGCACGACAGAATGTGGGTGCTGGCAGATGTGTTACAGGCATAGACAACACACACAAAAAAACTACTCTTTGAACTGTCGTTTTACAATATAGTAAAGTATATAGAAATTTTTCATTTTGGGAGGAAATCTTCTAGTAAACTCTATATTAGTTCACAGAAGTCACTAAAGAAGGGTTGTCGGTGAATTTATCGCCGGTGCCGGGTGGAGGCGCCTCCAGCGATCATTCAATTTGGGGAGCCATAATATTTTGATAGCAAATCAACTTTGCTCGGCAGATGGATTTGTATACATTACTTTGTGGAGGAAACCAAATTTTTGCCCAATTTCAAAGACAAGCTTCACTCTCCTCTAATGCATGTAGCACACAGGAGACTGGAGAGCCCATACTTGGCCGGCAATTTACGGATACTTAACCTCTTGACTATGAACTCTCAGCAGAAGGAGTAATGTCATCACAGTGTGAATTTATTTTTGTTCTAGATTTCAAGGTGCATAAAAAAAGAGAAAAAAAAAAATAAGTGGGATTGTATATTTATGTTCAAATATTCTCATTTAAGAATCCCAGCTGTGAACTTCTGACAAAATATATTCCGATCCGAGACAAAAGGAATGCCACCTTTCTGCTTGTTGAGTCGATGATTTACAATTCGATTTAATTATGTCTGCACATAGTAAAAATGACTCATTTGAGCCCATAAAACATGAAGTATAGACTTCCAAATTCAAGGTAAGAGTCTACTGCATGTTTAACACTCAAAATGCAATAGTGGTTTAGAAAGAGAACATCTCTGAATCAAGAAACATTTTTACATTACATAATTGGATTCTCATTTATGGACCAGAAATTGTTCAATTCTATCCTTTATGGACAAAGTGTGGACCATATCAAATAGGGAAACTCAAGGAATAGATAAGGAGGGAGAAGTTCATTTCTTCAGACCTCCTATCAGTCATCACAATGAAGAGACAGCCTCTCCTAGCCTAAAATGGCCGATAAGGCTGCTTTCACATTACGATTTAGTGCCTGTCCGTGTGATCCGACTTTGATGGGAGGATCACACGGACAGGCACGGATGCACACGGGTCCCTGCAATCAGATGGCAAATAGTTATCCGATCCGATTCTATGCAGGATCCGTGTGGATCCTGCGGTCCCTTGTCTTTCCCTGCTGCTGCCTCCTCCATCTTTTTCCCTCTGCTATTCTATGCTGTCTCCCCGCTATTCTATTCTGTCCCCCCGCTCCTCTATCCTGATCTAATCCCTTATCTTGTCCCCTCTTGTCTTCCCTGTGTGTAAAAAAAAACAAACAAACTCCTCCCGGAGTATACATCACCTGTCACCGGCTCCCACGATGCAACACAATCGGGGCTGAAGGACCTGTGATGATGTCACAGAGCCGGTCACATGACCCGTCAGCTAACCAGCTCTCTGACATCATCACAGGCTCTTCAGCCCCGATGGTGTTGCATCGTGGGAGCCGGTGACAGGTGATGTATACTCAGGGAGGAGTTTGAGATGAGGATAGAGGAGCAGGGGGACAGCACAGAATAGCAGAGGGAAGAAGATGGAGGAGGCAGCAGCAGGGAGAGACCGGGAGAGGCAGGGAATACGAAGCAGACATCGGATCCGAGGTGAACTCGGATCCGATGTCCATAGGCTCCCATGTTGTGAGCACTCTGATCAGCATTGATCCGATGCTGTCCGATTTGAGTCACAGACACAAAATCTTAGCAGGCTACGATTTTGTGCCCGTAATTAAATCGGATTGGATCGGATGGTGCCAAAATCGGATGGCAATAGTGGCACATCCGATCCGATTCCCATAGGGGACCATGGGATCCGTTTCGGATCCGATTGTATCCGTTTTGAAACGGATACAATCGGATGACCGAAAATCGTAATGTGAAAGCAGCCTTACAGGGAAACAGAATACTGCTTTACAGTTATACATTTTTGGGAAAGTGTGGACCATTTTGTCAAAAGGGTTGACCTGAATTTTAAAACTCTTGGATAAGAGCAGGAAATGTAACAATAATTATATTTATTGAGCGTGCTTAAATAGCGCTATTTATTCCACAGCACTTTACATACATCAGTAAAACTGTCCACATTAGGACTCACAATTTACATTCATATCAGTATGTTTTTGGAGTGTGCAAGGAAAGTGGAAAATCCAAATAAAACCCACACAAACATGCAAACAAACTCCTTGCAAATGTCGTCCTTGGTGGGATTTGAAGCCAGAACTCCAAAGATGCATAGCAACAGTGTTAAACTACTGAACCACTGTGGTGCCCAATAAACATTGCTCACCTATTATGTTCACCCCGGTTCTGGATACCCCCTCCGGTGGGCTTTGTTGGACCTGTAGCAATGATGTCATGCCCATCATTTATAACTCACCGACCTCACATACTGTTTATGCCAGCTTTGACCACTAAGGCCAATGATTGGCTGCAGCAGACAATGAAATAATTGGTGTATTAGCATCATTACTACAGGACTGAAAGCAATATCCAAAGTGGTGGTGCTCTATGACAGGGTTTGCTTCTCACCGCCTTTCAGCCCAAGACCAATTAACAAGAAGTGAGTGGCAGATGCAGCACTCACTTCCTGTTTATTACTTGAGTGTTTGAAGGCGGGAAGGGAAAGAAGGTGGAGGTGCTTGGTCGCGGAGCTTGCGTGTCATTATAATGTCACGTGGGCCCCAGGAACACAAGTTGTGACATTGATAGAACCATGCTGGCACCAGAGGTGAAAATAGGCTTTTTTATTTTGATGGAGGCACACGAGGATGAAAAGGAGTTGTCCAAGTAGTGGACAACCCTTTAAAACAGTATATCAGAATCTGATGTTAGCTTACATTTAAATAAGTAACATATAGATGTATACCAGTCAAGTGAAGGCATAATGGAACTATAAAGGGGATGTCCACTTTTCGTAAATGAGGCCTCAAACTATACATAAAATAATTAACTCAGCAGATACTCCTCCTCGCTTAGTCCAGTGCAGGTAATTCACCACTGCTCTGGTCCTGTTTTCCCTACAGTGGTGATGTCCCATGAACAGCACACATTAGCACTTTAACTAGTCACTGAGCACAATTGGTGTCCTTTGAGGTTGCTGCACGAAATGATGAGCTCAGAGGCTGCCTAATGTGCATGGTTGCCATGATGTCACAGCTACAGTGAAAATATCAAGACTGGAGTGACTGCGGGAGCTGGTCCCAGTGAGGTTGAGCACTTCCAGAGTTTGTTACTTAATAAACCTGAAAGTGAACAACTCCTTTAAAGGGAACCTGACAGATTTTTGTACCCCAAACTAAGATCATCAATGTTAATGTCATTTTAATGCTGAATAAATGCCTTCATTTTAGCAATCCGCATTAGTGTTTCAGATAAATCCCTTGTCCAATTTTTACACTAATGATCCGCAAGTGCATAGGGGCTTGGTCTTGTACTTACAGCTATCCAGCCTATTCCCCTTTTTCACTGATCTTCCGTCACTGACTGACAGGCCACTGTACTTTTGGTGACCTGCTCCCCCGCGCAAGATTTTATTCCCTCAGCAACACATGCGCAGTAGATTCCTGAGATGTTGCAAGACCTAGGACATTGATCTATGTATGTGCCACCCAAATGAATGATGGTGAGAATGCAAGATCTAGGACGGGAAAGAAGGTCACTGAAAGAAGAGTGTAGGTACCTAGTAAAGAGATACACCTAAGATGTTGCTACGGAGTGGATATAGGAATGGTCGATTTTATATGCCAAGTTTCTCATTTTTTCAGATTTTTCCTTAGCAACGGTGCAACTGCCTGTTTGATATACTGAAAGAAGAGTGACCTGTTAAAGTGACTGGTGGGCATGGAAAGAGAGTGGCTGGAAAGCTTCAGTTAAGTGACAAGAACCCGGCAGTGGGCAAGGAAAGAGGGAGAGAGGCCAGAAAGCTTCAGTCAGTGATGGGAGGCCGACGAAAGAGGCTTCAAAGCTGTAAGTGCAGGACCAATCCTCCTTCTCCCGAACAGGAACACGGAATGCTAGAAGGAAGTTATGGATTTATTCAGGATTAAATAGACGTAACAGTTTGGGGTGCACAAACCTTCAGGTTCCTGTTAAAGCATGTTCCGGCATGTTTGCCACAGTTACTGAAACAGTGATGATTAGTTTGATGGGGAGAAAGATCTGCTTTAAAATACTGGAAGCTAAAATATCGGGAGCCTTATGTGCTACCCATACTCACTTTAATGATGTTTTTAAAAGGAAACCATTGAAGTTATTGACTTCATTTTATACTTAAAAGTCAAACATGTTAATATAAAAAGTAATAAAGCGGGTATACAGGAGCACAAATTACGAGCAAAGCTCTCGTTATACCCTGGAACAGTATAATTTTTTGGACCAATCTACTTCCACTTACACGTTCAATAAATTACAGTTTTAATTCCAGAAAATATTCCAACTATTTAGTTTATAAGTTTACTTGTTCTTATAAAAAGAAGTGCCCAAGTTCTGAACTGCAGCCAGGGGAAACAAAGTCACCAGTTTTATGTGAAAATTACGTCTTTTTCCAAAAGGAAAAGGCCAGATGCACAGCCCAGAAGGAAACAGTTTCCAGATACCTTCTCAAATATTCAGTGAAATACCAGGCGGAAGATTAATGGCCGCTATATCCATTTACACCGTATTTATTTGATAACGCTGTTCGAAGGCTGTTCAAGTTACTGTAACACAACAACGGCTTTTAAAAACCCCTAAACCTGCTTCTTTTCATCTTAAATCTCGCAGGTTCCCATTTCACCAAAGTTAAGAGGCCTAAGACGCGTTGAATAAATAATCCAACGATGGCAACTCTAAAAACTACTGCACTGTAATTGATGGTTCAAGAGTTTGTCTTTCAGCTGCATAAACAAAAAAAAGTTTCTAGGAACGAAAAAAAAGTGGTTTCAAAGCATCAAAGCCAAAAACAGCAGTACAAACCTGTTACTGGAGATTTACTTGGACAAGACATAGATTAAAAAAAAGAAGTGTTTATGGAAAAATCCAAAACTGAAAACCAAATGTCTGTTGATCACAAGTTAGGTTTTTATGTCAGGGTGGTGGTGGGTGGTGCACTTCCGCATTTTTTCCAATTTTGATAGCATTTCAGAAAAAAATAATGTTAAAGTGGAAAAAGTAACGCTGGCAAACTAAAAGGGGCTGAGGACATATTTCGGACATGCAATAAGCACTCAGGGATCTCCCATTGGGTCCAGACTAATTCAGTAATGGTCCAAAAGAAGACAATACTATTTAGAGCTGTCGTTTGGGCCAATCTGTTACCATTAATGTGCCTGACATAACTCAAGTGTTAATGTTTTGGTACATGACTGGTAGAGTTCATTAAAGGGACTGGCTGTTTGATTTCAATAACTAAAATCAGTGCCCTACTGAATCTATGCATCTGAAAGGGGATGCAAATCTCAATGCAAGTAAACATCGCCATCTGTTGGCCAAAAGTAATAACAGCAGAGAAGAGAATGTCAGTTAGCAGGAACTAAGAATGGAGTAAGTGTTTCCTTGAGGAAAGAGTTTAGAGGAGACGTCGAGTCAGGTGACAGATATGTTGTAGTTAATATAAAAAGCCTTGCCATAGCAGTGGCCAAGAGTGCTCAGATTCTGGAGGAGGCCAGAGTTACACCAAACACCAAATACCATTCCTGAAGACTGAATACCATTTCTGAAGAGACTGAATATCAATCCTGAAGAAGAAGGAATACTGTTCCTGAAGAAAACCGAATATTGTGCCTGAAGAAAATTGAATACCGTTGCTCAAGAAGACAGAAAACCATTTCTGAAGACAACTAAATACCATTCCTGAAGAGACCGAATACTATTTCTGAAGAAGAATGAATATTGTTCTTGTAGACCGAAAGCCGTTCCTGAAGACCAAACATCGTTACTGAAGAAGACCGAATGTCGTTACTGAAGAAGACCGAATGTCGTTCCTGAAGAAGTCGAATGCCGTCCCTGAAGAAGACCGAATACCATTCCTAAAGAAGATTAAATATCGTTCCTGAAGAAGATGAAATACCATTCCTGATGAGACTGAACAACGTTCCTGAAGTAGACCGAATACCATTTATTAAGACTGAAAACTATTCCTGAAGAAGACCCTAAGGAAGAATGAATATTATGCCTGCTGAAAACTGAATACCGTTCCTGAAGAACAATTACCAATCAGACCATTCCTAAAGGAGACAGACTGCCGTTCCTAAAGGGGACAGACTGCTGTTCCTAAAGGAGACAGACTGCCGTTCCTAAGGGTACCTTTACACGCCACCACCGCGGCGAGAAATATTGACGGCGATATGTTGCCCTGCGACAATCGCCGTCAAAATCTCTCCCAATTTCGACAGGTAATTGGGGAATTTGGCAGCGATCTGTCGCCTCGCCACGGTCGCCTGATTTCAGAGAAGTGCACTGAAATCAGGCGACCGTGGCGAGGCGACAGATCGCCACCAAATTCCCCAATTGCATGCTGCAATTGGGAGAGATTTTGACGGCGATTGTCGCAGTGCGACATATCGCTGTCAATATTTCTCGCCGCGGTGGCAGTGTGTAAAAGTACCCTTAAGGAGACAGACTTCCGTTCCTAAAGGAGACAGACTACCGTTCCTAAAGGAGACAGACTACCGTTCCTAAAGGAGACCAAAATCCGTTCCTGAAAAAGATCAAATAATGACCCTGAGGAAGAATGAATATTATTCCTGAAAAAATTGAATAATGTTCCTAAAGAAGACAAAATTCCATTCGCATTCAGTAATGTGGGAGGTGGCTCCCATACCCCTGATCGCTGGGGAGATCTGCCTGTTTGACAGCTCCCCAGTGACCAGGTAACGACGCTCCAGCGATCCCGGCAGGTTGTTATCGCTGTCGGGATCGCTGGAGTGGTCGTCGTGTGTGACAGGGCCTTAAGGGACTGGATATAGTGTCCATTAAGGACCCCAAACACAATAGAGAGCTTTCAGCCAAACAATGGTTTGGCTAGTCAGATTGTCCTGCAGCTATCTCTCCCAAATCTTTTCATGTGCTTGCTCTGCATTCTCTATGAGACAAATGGCAGGACTGGTCTGGCGTCAGCTTAAGGCCCTGACACACATACCAATATTGTTAGAGAGATCGTTGTAACTGTGACATTACAACGGTCTCTCCAGCGATGTCGCAGTGTGTGACATCTACGGTAGTAACGATCAGGCCCCTGTTGTGAGGTCGCTGATCGTTACATTCTGCTCTGGGTCATTTTTTGATCGTTGGTTTCCCGCTGGTCAGCACGCATCGCTGCGTGTGACCGTGAGAAACCAGCGATCAGTGACCTCACAGGGCTGGTAACAATGATAAACAGCGAGTATCTAGGCAGCGCGCGCTGCCTGGATACCCGGTGTTCACCATAGTTACCAGCGTCCTCCCTGCTTAGCGCTGCCTGTAAGCAGGGAGAACGCTGGTAACTATGATAAACACCGGGTATCCAGGCAGCACACGCTGCCTAGATACTCGCTGTTTATCATTGTTACCAGCGGTCGTTATGTGAGACAGGGCCTTAAGTCTTAAACCGAACATACTGAAGGCTAGTCGGGAGGTGACCATACTTATTACACTGGTCACTGAACCTGTCAATATTGGTGGATTCAGATGACATTAGTCTACTTTTACACCTTTATTTTTTTAAAACCCAGCATAGATCCATAAAAAAAATGGATCTCTAACCAGAATATTACAGACTGAACCAGATGTACTGTTTTTTTTTGCTGGATCTGTTTGCGAATCTGGAAGGGTACTATTCGGTTCAATCCGTTATGGTCCATTTTTTTTTGCCAGATACTCTTTTATAGTCACTGCTCACTGGGTTTTTGCTGGACTCTGGGCATGCGCAATATGCACAGTGGTCCGGTGTTACTGAATCTGGCAAAACTGGATCCGGCACCCCATTGACATCCAATATAATTGATGTCGGATCATACTGGATACTTTTGGATATGGTTTTTTTAATTGGTCCAAAAAGGTTGCATGAAAAGTTTTTTGCATTAGTTAAAAAAACCTGATGCAACAGGATACCAATTAAACTGAATGGGCAAAAACAGAATCCTTTATAAGATCCTGTTTTTGCTGAAAAACTGGATTTGTGACGGATTAAAAAAAAAAACTGAAAAAATGGAGGTGTGAAAGTAGCCTTATTCTAACATTTATCGTGTCTTTTACTGAAATATCTATGAGGTTGGAGTAATGGGAAGAGCAACGACTCATACAGGATAGGATAAAAACTATGGCAACTGTATTTGGTTTGTCTGCAGATAGTCACTCAAGAGGAATAATGATGTGGACAATCTCTGTGCTTACCCACATACCATATGTCACACAGTAGGACCATGTGACTTTGCAGTCGTTAGTAGATGTTGGTCATTTCTATTGTTATCCTATTTCTTTGCTTATGCATGCAATTATACGAGTCTATTTGAGATGACACCTTCCATCTGCCTGATACAGAAAAGGCTACTACAGCAATTTACTGTTTTGGGTTTGTTGTTATTTTTTTTAAGCAACGGAGATCAAAGCAGTGTATCCTGGAAATGCAACTTAATTTTATTATCGTTATTTATGAATATAGCGCCATTTATTCTTTGGCACTTTACATGTGAAAAGGGGCATACATAGACAGTTACAATAATTAGGAGGAAAGGGGATCCTGCCCATGAGGGTTCACAGTCTACAAGGGATGGGTGAGAATACACTAGGATAGTGTAAAGCTGGTCGTGCGGTAGTTTAATGGACTGAAGTTTACTGCAGGTTGTAGCTTGTCGGAAGAGATGAGTCTTCAGGTTCATTTTGAAGGTTTCCACAGTAGATGAGAGTCTGATATTTTGGGGTAGAGAGTTCCAGAGTAAGGGGGGGTGCATGGGAGAAATCTTGTATGCGGTTGGGGGAAGGGGAGTTAAGAGGGGAGTAGAGAAGAAGATCTTGAGAGGATTGTAGGTTGCGTGTAGGTAGGTACTGGGAGGTCATGTCACAGATATATGGAGGGGACAGGTTGTGGATGTCTTTGCATTTTATGGTTATGGTATTGAACTGGAGTTTCTGGGCAATTGCCAGCCAGTGAAGGGTTTAGCAGAGAGGAGAAGCTGGGGAATAACGAGAAGGTAAGTGGATTAGTTGTAAAAGCCTGGACTGACTACCAATCTCTTAACCTGGCGAACAGTCTCAGAGGCGTATATGAAGTTGCTAGTATCAGGAGACCAGCATTGTGGGCATTGTGGTCTATATGCAGAGTGTGAAATAAGAACATATGAATTCAGGCTTAATATCAATCAAATGAATGTGGATAGGCTATACTTATAGAACCTATCAAAGCCCACTGAATGCTTACTATGCAAGCACAGTTTAAAGGGGTTATCCCATCAGTGTCTCATCACTGGAGGTCCAAATACTGGGACCACCACCAAATCATTCAAATAGGGGTTCTACATTCCCATGTGAATTAAGGAGTAGTGCACTTGTGTTACCACCATTATTTCACTGGGACATAGATTTGATGCAAAAGAATTTGCAGGACCCGGTCCATTGGCCACATCAGTGTAGGAAATCCCTGAAAACTGCCTTATAGCTGACTGCATCCATGACTCTCTTGATTAGCCAGCCTGCCACAACTTCACGTGTGTCAAGTCGCAATGGTGACATCACACCAGGCCGGCTAATCAATAGAGGAGCCGGGATACAGTCAGGTAAGAGGCGGTCTTTGGGGCTCATGTACAGCAGCTGATGGACCATGTCTAGTGACTTTATTTACACCAGCTCTACTGCCACATCCATGACCATTACTCTCAAGCAGTAAATAGAGCAGTGCCATATCATTCACATGTCGGAAGGGTTTCGAGATTGTGGGGCCTTAGTTGTCATTTCTATCATCTAATGGACAGGTAATAAATGTTTTTTGTAAGAAAATTACTTTTATTTTCCTACCTTCTTAAATCCTTGTAGTCTACCTTCTAGAACTTCTCCAATATGATCTCAATTGCACAATTTTACGGCTCCGCTCTACCTCATTACTTTGGTAGAACGAGCCTTCTATTAAAGTATAAAAGCATGAAATTCCATAACCATAAAACCACTCTGTGGGAGCTTATAATGTCTTTCTTTCTGAAAAGACTTGTGTGACTTTGGCATCTCAACAAGTCCATTCTATCCTCAGCATGGTTTCGGGGCTCCGCAAACCACAAAATGGCAATGTTCTTCTACCCAAGTTCTTTCCATATAATTCCTCACCTTCCAGCACACAAGAAACCCAGCACGACTTCCATTTAAATCTGCTCCTTTCTCTGCAGCAGCCCAGCACCCTGACTCTTTCCGTTAGCAGCTGCTGGTGCTCATATTGATGACCGTGATTTTGTAAGAATAGCATCACCACCTACTGTGGCCTTGTTTTGCACGGTATGGTAATAACGCAGAACACCACATGGTGACACCGGTAGGGTGTTCCCTCTTACTAAGAAAGACTTGTCTTTTTAATTATACTCACTTGGCCATGTATTTAGCATTGATCATTGGCAAAATACCAAAATGGGTGTCCTTTGGCACACAAACAAACAGAAGGAAAAAAATACAAAATGTAGAAAGATCTTGCTGATTGATAAGAAATAGTTAAGAATTAGAAAGAGAATAAATTGGAAAGATAAAATCTTATATGGAAACATACACCTGTAACATGCATTTCCATACTACTAAGGCCACTTTCACAGCAGCATTTTTCACTGATGTGCGGCAGATGCGGCAGATTTACTGCATCTGCTTCCTAACGGCCGCACTCGCGGTGCAGATACGGCAAGCCCCATGCATTGTCTATGGGGCTTGCAGACCGATGCGGTAAGTGTGGTTCTGTCAGATGTGGCAGATCCAGCACTTGCGGCTGTAAAAAAAAAAAAAAAAAGCTGCTGACCACGTTTTGTTTTTCACGGCCACAGCTGCTGCAAGTGCTGGATCGCGGCAATACCGCACTTGCTGCACCTGCTGCAAGCTCCATAGACAATGCATGGGGCTTGTAGCAAGTGCGGCAGATGCATTTTTTTCGCAGCCGCATCTGCCACAAGTGCCAAAAGCGCACTTGCCACACCTGCCGCACACTTACAGCAAGCCCCATAGACATTGTATGGGGCTTGTCGCAAGTGTGCCACGATCGCGGCCGTTATGTGGTAATCGCGGCAGTAGCGTTTTTTTCACCGCAACTGCCGCGATCAGCGTAAAACGCTGATGTGAAAGCAGCCTTAGAGAAGCAAAACGTAATTTGTAAATGATTACCTGACTATAATAAATATAATCGGTGACACTGACAGCTGCATGGTTAGGTCACTAGTAAGACAGATATCAACAGTAATAACTCAATCCCCCATGTTTAACACCAGGTACATTCAGACAATTTCAGAGCCAGCAATGATCAAAAATGCAGCAAAATCTGCATGCAAGAACCAATTTAGAAATACATTACAAATTTGGGTGAAATCTTAGGCTGAATGCCTATACTACAAATTTAAAAATCCACTATATGCAAACGTAAGGAGTTTGGTAAGTGAAATGCATTGGATTGGGAGACATGAGAATGATCTACTGATCAGGCATTGGCTTGGATAAAATAATGAACTAAGGCCCCTTTCACATAGGAGTTTTTATGAAAATGGGGCAGATGCGGCAGGCAGAATTACTGCTTTTGCCGCTTCTTCCGCCTAACGGCCACACTTGCAGCGCTCCTGCAGCAATCCCCATGCATTGTCTATGGGGCTTGTAATCAGGTGTGGCAAGTGCGGTTCTGCCGTTTGCGGTAGATGCGGCATTTGCGGTCGCGAAATAAAAAATGGTGGCTGACCACATTTTTTTCACGCCCGCAAATGCCGGAACCGCACTTGCTGCACCTCACCGCAAGTCCCATAGACAATGCATGGGGATTGCCGCAGGAGTGTCGCAAGTGCGGCCATTAGGCGGAAGATACGGCAGATGGGGTAATTCCGGCTCATCTGCCGCATTTTCATAAAAACGCCTATGTGAAAGGGGCCTAACTTGGTTATTGAATATAAATGATGCTCGCTATGACACCATTGAGTATAACAATGTACTGTTTTTGGAAAAAGAGTAAAAACGGTGCTTTGAGTTAGACCAATAAGTCGAAAAATTGATTGCCTTGGATCAAAGAGAACAATTTTCTGACATGGGCCAATGCAGAGAATGACGGACCAAATTGGACCAATGAGTAAAATGACACATGCACTTGGGGGAATGGAGTAGACTAATGCATGGACATGGATAAATAGGTAAAACAATGTAAAAACAGAGGCCAATGACTAGAATAACGCATAGACTGGGGACAATCAGTAGAGCACTGGACAGACTTGAGCCAATGAATAGAACAATGCACAGATCTAAGCCAATGAGTAAAGCAATAAATAGACTTGAGACAATGAGCAGGACAATGCACAGACATAAGCCAATAAGTAGAGCAATGCACAGACGAGCCATTGAGTAGAACAATGCACAGACTTGAGCCAATGAGTAGAACAATGCACAGACTTGAGACAATACATAGAACAATGCACAGAATTGAGGCAATGAGTCAAATTATACACACTTAAGATAATGAGTAGAACAATGCACAATCTTGAGTCGGTGAGAAAAACAATACATAGAGATTTTGATAAATTACCGTAGTATAACAATGCATAGACCACAGTCAATGGGTAAAACAATGCAAAGTTGGGCACAAGTGAGTGATATTTTCGAGCCCTAAATACATTGGGACAGCTTGTTACAGATCACTGATTAGAAACAATGACAAGAAGAAGTCGATAAGCTTAGATCAATGACAAGGACAACTACTTGTCTACCCTAGAGAAAAGTACGAGTAATGACTAGGGATAAGCAAACCCGAACTGTAAAGTTAGCCGATTGTACCAAACACCTTGTGTCTGGTACTGAACCCTGAACACAGACTTTCCACTGTACTTCAGGCATCTTGTTCAGTTTTGTCATTCAAATAAAGATGGTTGAAAAAGTGCAGTGCACCCAATCAGCAAGCTTTTAAGTTGTGAGCATTTACGGAGCCATTGCAGCTATGCCAAGTATTGGCACTGCTGTGATTGGCCGGCACACCCTGTGAGTCATTAGTAGTGCCCATTACCAACACAGCAGAAAAAAAAAAATTCAGCTTACCGAAGAGCTACTTGTGTGGTCCACATCGGTGCATGGACAGTGTTCAGGGTGCCGCACCCTGATCAGAAATGGTTCATTAGCAAAGGGAAATCCAGCACTGACTCCAATTTCATATAAGGTTAACAAATGCTTTATTGGGTCATCTTTAATAATAATGAACAGACATGTTAAAATTGTGTGTACATCTTATGTCCTTCAGATTTCGACAATCAAGATCTGAAATGCGTAAGGTGTACATGAGTTTTTAACATGTATGTTCAACAATTTTTAACTGACCCAATAAAGGATTTTTTAACTACCGTATATATGAAAATGGAGCCAGTGCTAAATTCCCCTTTTCTGATAAACTATTGCCAACATTGGATCTTCCTAAAATTGAATGTTCATGGTCACTTAAGATACCGTATATACTCGTGTATAAGCTGAGTTTTTCAGCCCAAAATTTGGGCTGAAAAGTCTCCCCCTCGGCTTATACACGGGTCTATACGGTAGGCTGCGTGGTGGGGGCTGTGGAGGCTGGAGGAGGCGGGGGGAGACTGCTGTATGAGCGGCCCCGTCACGTGGGGCCGCTCATTATATATGCACTGCTTCCCCCTGTCAATCAGCGGCAGGGGGAAGCAGTGCATATATGCCCCCCAAATGCTGGCACTCTTCCCCCTTGTAAGGGCGCCCCCCCCGCTGCTTATATTACCATCCCGGTCTTCTGCACAGCTCCGGTCCTCGGTGCTCCGCCCTCGCTGCTCCCGTCCTGCTACATCCGGGATCTTCGGCCGTCGCAGGCATATGACGTCATCGCGCAACGGCCGGGGATCCCGGATGTAGCAGGACGGGAGCAGCGAGGACGGAGCACCGAGGAGCGGCGCTGAAGAAGACCGAGATGGTAAGAGAAGCAGCGGGGGGGGCCCTTACAAGGGGGGTGAGTGCCAGCATTTGGGGGCTGCTGGGTACCCCCAGGGGGCTGCTGGATACCCCCAGGAGGCTGCTGGATACCCCCAGGGGGCTGCTGTATATACCCCTGGGGGCCTGCTGAATACCCCTGGGGGCCTGCTGTATACGATACTACTGGGGCCTGTATACCACTGGGAGGGCCTGTATACCACACTGCTGGGGGCTGTATACCTCACTGCTGGGGGTTGTATACCTGTGCTGGAGTCCACCCTCGGCTTATACGCGAGTCAATAAGTTTTCCCAGTTTTTGGGGGCAAAAGTAGGGGGGTCGGCTTATACACGGGTCGGCTTATACACGAGTATATACGGTAAATGTTTAGCACTTTTTACAGTATAGTTTTATTAATGCATAAGAAACAAAGTCAAATAACACTATATAAGGATAATATGGGTAATGGAGATTTACGGATATTTATCAGGTGAACTAAACATCGGGGAAAGCACCTAAATTCTTCTCTCGAGCCATAATGTGGCTTTAGCACACCATAACCACTCACTTCAAACCTTTCTAATGAATAAGCCCATAGTCTATAATTACAGTACATGAACGGCATATCAGCTTTTAGCAGGGAAGAGAAACAAACTAATCTAAGTCCTGTGGTCTCCCGGCCAGCCATAGTTTGCGTAGATACTAAATTCCATTCCAGCGTCCCAGCTGTCAAAACATTTTCCTCCCACCCAATTTATGCATCTTAAGTTGTCAATATTCCAATGCTCGTCAATGACTTAGTATGTTCACCACTTAATTACTTGCAAAACGGTTTGCAACAAAAAAGGCAATAACCATCCATTTCCTTTGAGAAGCTCAATAATTATAGACAATCTTTTGCATATGTAGTAAAAATTTAATATATCATGGTTTGTCATTTGAATTTTTTTTTATTTACATTTTGTACATACTGTTAAAGAAAAGCAAAACAAAAACTAAATAAATGTTTTAAAAAATGTAGATACAAAAATAAAAAAAACAAAAACAAATCAGAAAAACCCAAACACATAAAATACATGGTGATAAACAAAAAAAAAGTTAAAAAAGGTGCAGAAATAAATAATGCAACTCTGATACTGTTTTTTCTTTTTTCAGCACACTGGCAGACATACTACGGTATTGTAAATATGCCTTGATTTTTACAGAAAAGGATGGGGCCTCACAGAAAGGGATGTGCTTTAACATAAAAGGGTGTGGCTTCATAGAGAGGGATGTGGTTTAACAGAGGGAATGTGGTATACCATAAATAGGTGTGGCTTCACAGAGCGGGATGTGGTTTAAAATAAACAGTCTCAAGATGGATAAATCACTGCCCACGTAATTTCTTCTTCCTAACATTTTCCCCCACTTCTCTTAGTATGTCCTATTCTGAAACGCTCCTGCAGTTTGCAATATTACAGGTGCTGACATTGCTTGACTCAGTGAACTGTGGGGAAGCAAGGAGTGATAAAATGTAGTTACTTATTCTAATTTAATATAGTGCTCTGGAGCTTCCATTTCTTCTGATCAAACTTATAAGCTGTTAAACTGTGAAGACTGTAAGGTGCTCTCCTTTCCTGCCACATCCCTAGTCACTTTAAACTTGCAGGCCACACCACAATGACATACCACTCAGAGCTCACTGCAGTGCTGTCGGCTTAAGGGTACATCACACACTGCAACATCGCTATTGATACCGCTGAAACGTCACAGGTTTTCTGACGCAACAGCGACCTCTGCAGCGATGTTGCAGTGTGTGACATGCATCAGCGACCAGGCCCCTGCTGTGAGGTTGCTGATCGCTACAAATCGTTCAGGACCATTTTTTGGTCCGTGGTCTCCCGCTGGTCAGCACACATCGCTGTGTGTGACAGCGAGAGACCTACGATCAGCGACCTCCCAGCCAATGGCCAGTTCCGCACATTAGACGCTAGGCACTGGTAACCAGGGTAAACATCGGGTAACTAAGCAGAACGCGCTTAGTTACCCAGTGTTTACCTTGGTTACCAGCGATGTTGATACTGTCTGGTCCCTGGTGAGTCTGCCTATTTGACAGCTCACCAGCGACTGCAGAGAGACTTTCCAGCAATCCCAGCCAGGTCCGATCGCTGGTGGGATCGCTGGAAAGTCTTAGCATGTAAAGGGGCCTTTAGCCTTTAAAGCACAAACTGGAAATCTCTTGTCTTCTGTGCTTTGATAGACTGTAGCTCAGGAATACAGCAGAAGCTTAAATTGAATCTATCAGGTCAAAAATCTATAAGTAACTGATATAATTTTCGAATTCCTCTAGTGAAGCTCTTTTTATTCTTGTATCTCTTATTTATAAACACCACCTATCCTCTGTAAACTGCAAAAAAAGGCAATCAATCCATCTGTCAATCACAGTGGAAAGTTCAGTGGAAATCACTCACAGGGGAGGGTCTGTATGATTATCCTGCTTGTGCTGCTCTTTTGGGCAGCAGATCTTGTCAGCACTAACTGCAGAGGAGAGGTAAAATGTGTGCTCTCAGCAGAAGCTGAGCAGCTGCAGCGCTGACATTTTCATTTTGATACAGCATGAAGAAGTTTAATTGTATGTATCGGAGACATATGTGTAGTGTGTGTTGTCTGACATATTTCTGTGTGTTTATATTAACATTTGTTTATTTGCTCATCAGATCCACACACTACATGCGCAGGAAAACAAATGTTCATATAAACACATCGAAATCTCTCACAGACAGCACACACTGTGGTGATCTTACTACAAGAGTTGCAGCTTGTGCTCAGAGTTCCAAACACCTCCTTCCCCTCAGAAGCAGCTTACACAAGCCTGAGATTTACAGTGAATGACTTCAGCACAAGGGGGAGGGAGGGAATACCTACTTGGGTGAGCATGATTATTTAATTAACATTTACATACTATTGGCTAGTCGGCAGTGCAAGTAATGGACCAGACTAGTGCAGCCAGCCGCCCACAAGGTGTGAAGTTGCCTATAGCAAGAAAACTACAGAGGGTACAGTAATGATTTTTACATATTTTAAAAGGGTTGTCCTGGCAGTTTTCAATAGTACTATTAGTATCGTACTGAAAAATGACCTGACAGAGTCCCTTTAACAAAAAGTACATGATGAAGTTTCTTAATTTAAGACATGCTTTAAAAATCTGTGTGTCTAGAAAACTCCTTTAACCTATTCATTGCTTGAACCTCTTGGCAGTTGATCCTTATGATGCTGAATGTATCGCTCAATGTCAAATCTTTGATATATGTAATAGAGTCTCCAGCACTAAGAACTCAGTGTTTTAATAGACATGTCAGCCACCCTGTTATCTCCTAAATGATGGCTCTCCTCAGCACAATTTCATACAAGGAAAATGGCTATTTTGTGTTTTGTTTTCTGTGTACGGTAACTTTTTTGTCTTCTTTTTCCCCCCATTAAACCTGATGTGAAGATATTTATACCAACCACTTGGATTTATTTGTGCCAACAATATTAATTTTGATTCCTTTTTAAAACCCGCTAATGGAAATGCTTCCCTTCAAGCCATTAATCAATTGTGAATTTCACTCCCTTGTTTTGTAAAAGCTGCTGCAATAAATAGTTTTTTTTTCACAAGGCGAAATTCTTGGAGATGGATTCAGCCAGCGTAATTAATTGTACCCAGTTACAGAAGATCAGCAAGTTTGTAGGATTCACATGCTGCTTTACCATATGGCTGCCCAGTAGGCGAAAAATTTGATTAATGTTTTGAAGTGGATTTTTTCAGCAATATTTGAGCCCAGATGAGAAATTTTTCCTTTTTAATGGTGATAAACAGCTGATTTCAACCAACAGCGAAGTTGACTGGTAGATTACCGATCTGCAGATATCCACGTGCGTGCAAGCATAATGTGAATGCTTCTGGAACAGGATGGAGCTGCTGTACACATGCAAAAATGTCATTCTCAGGCCTTTGGGATTTACATGCTGCATCTATCTCTTCAATACAGCATTAAATAATCCTAAAACTCGTAATCTAACAGTAAGCTGCAAAGAAGAAAAAAATGTAGAATTTCAAGGAGGTCACAGGAAAGTCAATAAAATCCTAATAAATACAAGTAGAAACAATTTAGGAAGAAAGCCCAAAAGATACACACTTCTTATCATAGTTCAGATTCAGCATTTCAGTGTATGAAATACATGTATTCTGCAACAGAAAGGCAGAATTTAGGCATCCATGTTTCATGGTGTTATGTGCGCACATGTTGAGTGGGATTCTCTAAGCCAAAGGTCATAGTGAGCAGCAAGAACTGGAGGCGATGCTGCAGCAGAGCGGATCTTAATAGTTGGCCCGTAAATAGTCAAGGACCTCACATTATGCTGGATAAAGGAAATGCCAGGTGAAATAGGGCCAGGTGTGCCGATATACAACCAGGAATAGTACAGGAATAGACAATTCTGTACTTGCAGCATGCAAATAGTTAATAGCTGAGGCATGTGCAATCAGGGGCTTACAGCAGATAGATGAATAATGGAAGAGACAAAATACAGCAGGGAGAGAATAAAATAGATCTTTTACTATACTCAAAGATAAAATAGGTCCTGACATAAATCTAAAGTGAAAATGTGCATAAATACGCTGAAAACTGGATATAAGGGGTGGATGAGAAAACTGCGCTGCTGTGTGATGTAACAAAGGACTAAAAACTATATGTAAATCATAGGTGGTTTTATTCCATATGTTTTGAAGTGCTTTCTCAAGGTCTCGTACCAAACACACATGAAAAACTAAAAGTACTAAAATGCAACTAGCATAAAATTTGAGTTGTCCGAATTCTATCAGATCCATAGACTTGAATGGTTGAGTCTTATCCGTCACTAGAATAAAAAAAACGAGATGATGTTCAACGATTTAGGAGCTGTGACTTAGTTGTAAAACAGTCAAATTGTAGAAATACTGCAGGTGGAAAAGTGTAAATGTGTGTGTGAACCAACAAGTTCGGGTTATTTCACACCTAGAGATGAGGGAATCCGTCCGGGGTTGGAGTCCGGGTGCTTTCTATTTCCCAAGCACTGGAGCAAGCATCTCTGTGCTCAGCCAAGTACGAGCTGCGTGCAGCGTTTGATTGAATGAAGGAAATAAATATCCCTGCCCTTTATTATTACCTCGCAAGTGCTTTGTTTATGGCTGGGTATATGTGGGCGGTGAGCTAAATTGCCAATCATTGACTTCCAATTTGGGTCAGGTTGAGTTTGGGCCCTGAACAGATCGCAAAAATAAGTTTGGCTGCAACACCGAAACCCAAATTTCTACGGGTCCGCTCATCTTTAGACAAGGGTTAGGGCCACGTCACACACACAGATAATTGTGCAGATATTGTTGGCAGATCTATGGTTGCAGTGAAATCATGGACACATTGTTACATTTGTGCACGGCCACAAAATGTAACAATGTGTCCATGATTTCACTGCAACCAGAGATCTGTGAACAATCTCTGCACAATTATCTGTGAGTGTGACGTGGCCCTTACAGCTTTAACCCATAATCATTAGCTATGATGTACCAATTTGACATCCCACCACATCATCTAGCGAGAACCTAAAGCCCGGGTTACATGCTTCAATGTCCGAGCAATCCGACCAACGATCTGATTTTACCTAGATTGCTGCAACGATGTTCAATGATTGCTGGTGAGGTGTTACACGTACGGATATTGTTAACGACGAAGCAACGATTCTGCGACAAGGGAACGAAACTTGCGGTCATTTGATCGCCTACGTCCTTCAGTTCTGAATAGGCGAAGTCATCAACGACATCGTTATCAAGGTGTCACACACCGATGCTGCAGGTTGTACAAATGATCAACGACTGATTTATGGTGTGGTTCATAAACCTCCGATCAACGATCAGCCAACTTATCGTTGGTTGAATCTACGTGTCACACGCAATGACGTCGTTATGACGTCGTTTCACCGCCCCAAAAGCTGTGACGTACCAACGATATCGTTAACGATATAGTGTGGAACGGGCCCTTTAGGGATTTTCCAATCTAAGAAATGTATGTCACACGGTTTATGAAGAACATATCATAAAAGTCTAACAAATGTGGGTTTCACCTCTTGGACAGTCATCTATATGGAGAGCGGAGATGATTGCAGTACTTAAGTAACCATTTAACAGGAATCTGTCAGCAGGTTTTTGCTATATAATCTGAGGACAGCATGCTGCAGGGGTTAAAAAACAAAAATTAACTGTGCTTCTCTTATCAGTGTGTATGCTATTGATTACGTAAACTAAAGGCTTCATTACCTGGTGATTACCATTACAGGACTAGTTTGTAATGAGCAGGACAGTCCAACATGCCCCCTGCTGTGACTGCCACAATCTCTATAGAGAGCCTGGCGCAGGCAGGGGCAGCTCTCCCAGTTTGCTGCATGTCTAAAACTAAATGTTTAGTTATGACAGAACGGCTACAGCCAGCAATCTATGTGATACATTGTTGGATTCAGCGTGGCTTCCAAATTCAAAAAGGACTGAGGAAGGAGTCGGGACTGGCTCCGGAACTCGTAGGAGGAATAAAAGGAGAATCTTGTGATGATGATCACTGTCTGATTGCCTTAATGTAAGCAGCGCGGGTCGAGACAAAAGAGTCCTTTTTTAATTTGAAAGCCACGTTGATCGTATGAGTGTGGACCCTGCAACAGCTATTGTTACCTGCCTTTAAGCTGGTTGTGTTCTACACAACCTTCCCAGGTGAGCGTATAACTTTCGGTTAGCCTCATCACATAAAAAAGATAAGACCCTATTTGCGCTTCTTTTCTTTTTAGCAAATTCATCATTGTTGGATTCAGGGCTTCTTTTGCCTACAACATGCTGCTTCCAGATGAGATAGCAAAACCCTGATGACAGATTCCCTTTAATGTAAAATAGATGTGACAATAGACCAACAAAACAAGAACATTAGGAAAAAAACATATATTGCAAAATTTAAACAGTTTGGGATCCCCTCCTCTTCCTATATATGTTCAGAGATGTGTGCAGGAATGCTCCATACAACACCTGCAGCACGCACGTCACTTTGATTGAGAAGCCATGTTGTCGGGGGATTAAGTCCTAATTTTAGACCCTGGTAGAGAACAACGCAAAGTAATAATATTAATTATGACAAGAATGATGGAGTTTCCTCCAGATTAAGTGAACTTTAAAAATCCACTTGGGCTATCGGAAGACTAAATCCCAGCCAGACTCATCTATCTGCATGATTTACATATGGTGCTCCTAGTGAGAGAAGGGGGTAATTAATATTTAACAATAACTATTAATAATACCACATATAAAATTAGGTAAACAGTAGGGCACACAGGAGAATAAAGTAATCCTATGGCACATCGGCGGACGTATCGCTATCAACAAGGTTATTTTTCTTTTTCTGATGGAGCTCATTAATTATTGGGTGTTGCAAGGCGAACAAATGTAATTAGGAAAGAGTTTTATTTACTATAAGTGAAATTCAAATAAAAAGCTGACACATAATTGGCTACTTTTGCAACAACAGGGATAATACCGTACACACAGTGATGTTACTGTACAGAGATAATGCACACAGTGATGTCACAGTACAGGCATAATACACACAGTGATGTCACAGTACAGAGACAATACACACATTGATGTCACAGCAAAGGGATAATACACACAGTGATGTCACAGTACAGGGATAGTACACACCGTGATGTCACAGCACGGGATGATACACAGTGATGTCACAGCGCAGGGATAATACACACAGTGATGTCACAGCACAGGGATAATACACACAGTGATGTCACAGCACAGGGATAATACACACAGTGATGTCACAGCGCAAGGATAATACACACAGTGATGTCACAGCACAGGGATAATACACACAGTGATGTCACAGCACAGGGATAATACACACAGTGATGTCACAGTACAGAGATAATACACATTGATGTCACAGTACAGGGATAGTACACACAATGATGTCACAGTACAGAGATAATACACACATTGATGTCACAGTACAAGGATAATACACACAGTGATGTCACAGTACAAGGATAATACACACAGTGATGTCACAGTACAAGGATAATACACACAGTGATGTCACAGTACAGGGATAATACACAGTGATGTCACAGTACAGGGATAATACACAGTGATGTCACAGTACACAGATAATATAATATCACCAAAATACTATTTCAGCATCCATTTAATAGATAAGCAAAAAAAAAAAAAGAATACAAGCTCAAACAGAAGACGATTTCACCATTTAGATAATCTCTTGCATTACCGAGCTACAATTAAAAATACAAAGCCAGTCTCGGCTTTAATTCCTTGCAGTTGAAATGCATAATTATAAAAGTAATACAAATTGTAAAGCAGCCACTTGAAATGTGATGCCAGATTTAATGGCTGAGCATTGAAGTTCCAACGTATGTTGCTTTGTGTGACTACATCTGTAATGTGCCATGGAAAGCAGAAAAAAAAGAAAAGAAATCAGCCTTCCTGAAACTCACATCAGGTTCTCCGGGGAGCGCAACACAACACAGGCAGCTTTAATTGCTAATATTAGTGAGAAGTTTTAACTGGTGACCCAAAATGCGATGCTCCAACGTACCCTACGTCCATGAACTGGAACCATCTCCTGCGTCCCTGCGCTCTCCGCTTAAAAGTTTAAAGAGCTAACAAAATGTTTTAACGAGATACAAATCTCAGAGATCATTAATCAATATGCTCAATGTTATTTGTGATAATTCATCATGACATGATATTAATGGGTTACAGTACCCTTCAGAGGTGAGATTAATGCAAATGAGCAACCACAATTAACTTTACTGCTCCCTACTCACAGGAATGGACAGATGATTATAAATGACAACTATATGTCAATTACAATATCCAATAAAGTGAAGCTTAGAGGGCAATCTGTCTACTTTTATAGTCTTTGCTTGACATAGAGGAATCAGGCTCGGCCCACCACTGTCACGCCATACACTGCTCTTCAGCTAGAAATGGATATATATCTCCAGGCATGGATATACACTGGTATTAATAGGAGGCATGCACCCTGTGGAGAGGGAAGACAAACTCAGGCAAGGTTTGGACGGTGCACAGGGTAAAAAAGAAAATGCCCCCATTCACTATCCCTGAAAACTGAATGTGAATACTTATTGGAATAAATGTATCATTCTAACATTAAAAGATATCTACAATTAGAAAATAATAATGAAACGGCGCCATCATTGTTTGTAGGCTGTGTCTGGGATTGCTTCTCTAATCTGGTTTAAAAAACTCCATATATTTATCATAAAAAAGCACTTTAGATGCTTAGATGGTTGCATTAGGTATCTGCATGAACAGTCATAGTGTACCTTTACACGCCGCAATCTCGCCTGGGGATATGAGGCGATCTAACGTGCGCGTGCACGTTTTTCATGGTCTGCTCAGATCGCCGATGGCGGCATTACATGCCACAATCTCGCCCTGAAAGTAAGGCGATGTGTCCCTCTGGAAATCGCCTCACCTATAGCGGAAGCAATCTTGCCTCATTCCATCGCCGCTTCACACGCCGCAATTCCAAAGGCAATGTGGGAGTACATGTTCAACGCGGCGAGGAAATAGACGTGCCACAGTAGTTTAAACCGCGCCCCATACACGCCCATTGGACAACACAACAGCGTTACGATTGGTCAGCCTGCTCTGGAAGGCTGGCTAATACATGACGCCATTGAAGATGTGTGTGTTGCTGAACGGACAGCTCTTCAAATATGGCGCCCTGTCAACTCTCAGCCAATGGGAACACAGTAGCCAACACCAATCATCGCAGACAGGGCGTAGACTACAGAACAGTTGAGGCACACCTACAGGAAATCCTAGGCAACACTGTTTCCATCACTATCGCCCTATCACAGGTCACAACACAGAAATATCGCCTTCATGGTTGCGGCTGATTTCTGAGCACTGTTCAGGAATCAGGCGACGGCCGAGAGGCAATTTATCGCCGCGAAATTCCCCAATCACACTGCAACTGTGAGGCAATTTCACGGCGATTGCTCCGGGGCGACATATCGCCTTTATGATTGCCAGGCGAGATTGTGGCGTGTGAAGGTACCCATTGGGGTGGCTATCAGTCATGTCAATCCACATTTAGTTGTTTAAACGTATTCACACCCCTGGATATGCAATATATTAACATCACTTAAGGAACTTCTGAAATTCACTAATGCTGTAGAAGGATCTGTGGTGATGTCACGACTATATGATCGTAATGGTCAGAGCTAAGCCTACATTTTCTAAACATCAGGCCTGATTAACTCCGCCCAGTATAGTCCAACGTTGGTGACATCACACCACAGATACTTCTACAATTTTCCTATACTGAGCTAAGCTCATTAAGATCACATGGTTGTGACATCACCACAGGTCCTTCACCAACTCTTCTACAATGCAAAGCTTCGCCCATTAACCTTACTGGGCAGACTTCAGTATAGCAAAACTAGGATGACCTGTAGTGAAGTCACGACCATGTGACTGTAATGAGCGGAGCTAATCTCACATTTCCTTCAAATCAGGCCTGCTTAGCTCCGCCCAGTATAGTCACATGTTGTGACATCACCACAGATATTTAAGCTTCGCCCATTTAGCTTGATGGGCAATGTTCAGTATAGCAAAACTAAGAAGACCTGTGGTAATGTCATGACCATGTGACAGTAATGGGTGGAGTGAAGCAGGCCTGATTTGAAGGAAATGTGTAATTAACTCCGTCTATTACAGTCACATGGTTGTGACATCCCCAAAGGTTAAGCCAATTCTCCTATACTCAATACAGGGGGCAAGATGAAGCTAAAAAGATATAATGAATGAACTTGAGTGACAGTAAGCAAAAGTACCACCCCTGTGACTGAAGACAGGTATGGAGGTGCAGTCACATCAGCACATAAATTCTTTTTTTTAAAGATAAGTATGTGGAATTTTGTTTTTAGAAAACTGTTGGGCTGCGATCACATGGTCAGTATTTTTAATCAGTTTTTGTAAGCCAAAACCAGGAGTGGGTGAAAACCACAGAAGTGGTGACACCTTTCTATTAGGCCACATTGACATGTTGAGTATTTGGTCAGTATTTTCCAGCCAAACACAGGAGAGAAACAATCAGAGGAAAAGTATAATAGAAACACGTCACCACTTCTGTGTTTTTCATTCACTCCTGGTTTTGGCTTACAAAAACTGATGTGAAAAACTGACCAAAAACTGAACATGTGAACGTAGCCCAAAATGGTTTTCTAAAAACGAAATTCTACTTACTTCTCTTTAAAAACAGAATTAATGTGCTGATGTGACTACACACATATACCTGTCTTCAGTTATAGGGGAGGGGCTTTAGCTTACAGTCATTCAAGATATTTTTTACTTCGTCACACCCCCTGCATTGTAATATATTCACATAACTGCAGGTATTAATTTTGTATTTTTTGTTGTTACATTCCAGGAACCATAATGATTGTACATTACTTTCGTCTTCATAGCTGTACATCGGCATGTTTTAACTTTTATTAATTTCTTATTACAACTGCCAAATCTTGATCCCATTGAGAACCTGCAGACAATCCTCAAAAAGTGGGGGCCATATAAAAACAATGAAATTGTTATTAACTCCAAGAACCGATTAGGCAAGAATATGTCACAATCGCCAGAGAAAGGGTGGAAGTTTTGAAAAATAAGTGTCGGCAACACTTTAAATATTGAGTCATTACATAAACTTGATGTATTTGTCAATTAAAGTGTAAAACTGTATGAAATGTTATAATACAACTATACTTCAATAACTACAGAAAAATGTGAGATACCATTGAACTTTTTGAAACGCAACATTTGAGTCAATTTGAAAACTTTTGCCAACAACTATATTGTTTGGAAAAATGAAAAACATTCTGCCAGTGTAAAAAAAAAAAAAAAAACAACGCCTCATGTATAGATTACTTCAAAGAGGTCACTTAGTCTGTGAAATAATTAAGAATTTATAGGCGTGTAGGCTAGCGATGTATTACAGGCATATGACCTGCACTAATATGGCGGGGACAGAAATCCACTAACAGACTGACTTATACCACGGAGGCTTCATACACTATTAATGCAGGCGAGTAGTTCTATTTATTAAAAAAAATGTGTGTATAAATTGTGGGATTTACTAATCAATGCACAGACTGCAGTTTAAAAAAAAACAACTTAAAAAATAGAAAAAAATAATATATTTATTTATTTTAAAATAAAAAAATATAATAGAAAAATAATAAAATGAAGTTAAATCATAAAAAAAAAATAGGTATGTCCCCTTTCTGAAAATCAATTCCTCTCTCTACAAAGACCTTTCTAGCCCTAAATGTTCTATGCTTTCTAAAGGGCCCGTTACACGCTTCAATGTGTCGGCGAACCGACCAACGATCCGACGATCTACATCGCTGGAACAACGTTCAAGGATCGCTAGTGAGGTGTCACACGTACTGACATCAAGAACGATGCAGCAACGATTCCGCGACAAGCAAACGATACTTGCGGTCGTTTGGTTACCTACGTCCTCCAGTTCTGAATAGGCAAAGTCGTTAACGACATCGTTATCGAGGTGTCACACACACCAATGCTGCAGGTTGAGCGAACGATGAACGACTAATTTATGGTCCAGTTCATAAACCTCTGATCAATGATTGGCCGACTTTATCGTTGGTTGATTCTACGTGTCACGCGCAACGACATTGTTGCTCCGCCCATAAACCTGTGACGTACCAAGGATATTGTTAACGATATCATAGCGTGTCACTGGCCCTTAAGATTAAAGCTATTGTAAAATACCTGATGTTATCCATGTAGTCAACATGCCATTATTAACTGAACATTATAACTGTGTGTCAGAATCTGTGGAATCATCATCAGCATCCGTGATATAAGTTCCTGACCTCCTCTTACCCCCACTGTGTAGAAAGTGTGAGGCAAGTCTTACTCATTATATATATATATATATATATATATATATATATATATATATACAATTATAAGAAATGCTGGGCACTAACATGCAACAGGTCACTGTCACCAATGTGACTCTGTCCTGCAGGTTTGGCCGTGCGGTGCTGGCGGAATAGCATTATCCAATATTAACAACACAGAAGAAATAACCGCACTCACCGACCATAGATCTTTTGCGTCTTTTATTCATAGTCCATCTTCATAAAAGAGCCGACCATGTTAAGCATGGTCGGCTCTTTTATGAAGATGGACTATGAATAAAAGACGCAAAAGATCTATGATCGGTGAGTGCGGTTATTTCTTCTGTGTTGTTTATATATATATATATATATATATATATATATATCACACCATTCGTGATTATACATTGGTCCAACTATTTCCGCTATTAATCTCAATGCCACCGAGAAGGGGGGGTGGGAGTCGACTGCTGCTTGTTATCCCCTTGTACACCCTCTCTCTTCTTGTGCTGCTGTGTCTCACCCCTGTGTGCTAACTCTTCCCTATGCCGTCTCGCCTCCCCCCCCCCCCCGTGCTCTCGCTGTTGTGCTGTATATGTTCCCTCTGCGCTCTCAACCCTTGTGCTGTCTCTCTCCGTTTTGAACGCTCTTACACCTGTGCGTTCTCTCTTCCCTTGTGCTGTATCTCCCCTCTGCGCTCTTGTCCCTTGTGCTGTTTCTCTCCGCTTTAAACTCTCTTCCACCTGTGCGTTCTCTCTTCCCTTGTGCTGTCTCTCCCCTAGTGCGCTCTCACTCCTTTTGTGCTGTTTCTCACCTGTGTTCTCTCACTCCCCTTGGTTGGCTCTCCCCCCATTGTGTGCCATCACTTACCCCTGTGCGATGTCTCTTTCCCCCTGTATGCTGAGGAATTAAGGAGTGCTGCCAATAAATTCTCATTCTATATTCTATACTCTTTACACCATTGGATTTGCAGTATTTGGAGGCCTTGCACCCATTGGTAAATCTTTTTGTATAAAGGCGCTGTTCCTAAATCGTTCGTGTGTATATATATATATATATATATATATATATATATATATATATATATATATATATATATATACACATACATACATAATTTTACTCACACACACGCACATATGCATATATTTTTTTTATGTTTTCTTAATTTATTTTACTATTATTACTTAAAAAGTATCATAGTAAAAAATATATATTTATTTATATATATTATTTTTATTTTTAATTTATTATTTTCTTTAACCAAACATTCATTTAATTGTAGTTTGGCACCAACAAATATACATCACAAATTATTGTATTTCCCCTGACAGGGCGCTCCATGCTTCCACACACTGTTATAGCCCTCTGTAGAGAAACCTGAAACTGCTGACAGCCTTGAACACCGCTACAACAATATTACCGTGCTTGGCAGAGAAGCGCCCTTGCGGCATAAAAAAAAAGTTTTAATTTTGGCTGTCAATTCACATTACACTGGATATTATTTCAATGTATACACTTTGTCAAAAAAATGAAAAATAAATAAAATAAATATTCTTAAAGACATATAGTGAGTGCTGGACGTATACACTGAAAGTGACGAGATTATTTTACTGCATATTTTAACATAAAAATATCGGCAATGGACTAATTGAAGTTATTCATGAAGAAATAAATAAAAAATAAAAATAATTCATAGATTTTCGGTAGCGGTTTAATTCTTTTTTTCCCCTTTATTTTTTCATGTAGCTTGGAGCTTTAACTGCCTGAACTTAATGAGGTTATAATCTGATAATGCGCAGAGCACAATGTCAGCCTCTCCTTGCCTAAACTTTTTTTCACTGTAAAAGTTCATATAATGGTACATTAAAAACCAAAATCTTCAATTCTACAGCAAGGGCTAAGTTACAAATATAATCTATTTCCATGGCTAAGGAAGAATGCACAAGGGGGGATGGAGACAGAATATTAAAGTTATCTTAAAGGAGCACACCTGTTTACTGTATATGTTAAATATACAGCATTTTAGTTTATTAGCAAATTATATACAGTAACTGCACACACAACACACATGAAAGCAATATGTAAAAGGTGTCCCCTTTCTAAAAAATCAATTCCTCTTGCTACAAAAACCTTTCTAGCCCTAAATGTTCTATGCTTTCCAAGATTAAAGCTATTTTAATATATCTAATGGTATCCATGTTCTATTAACCAACATATCATTATTTACTGAACATTATAACCGTCAGGAGCAGTAGAATCACCATCAGTATCTATGATACGAGTTCCTGACCTCCTCTTACCCATCCACCGCAATCATTGGAGTTTTAAACAGAACTCATATGTCTTATATTCTAGGTTTCTTCAAAGTAGCCACCTTTTGTTTTGATTACTGCTTAGCACTTCTTGGCCCTTTTGCCTTCACTCTGCGGTCCAGCTCATCCCAAACCATCTCGATTGGGTTCAGGTCTGGTGACTGTGGAGGCCAAGTCATCTGGCAGAGCACCCCATCACCATCACACCTCCTCCTCCATGCTTCACGGTGGGAACCAGGCATGTAGAGTCCAACCGTTCACCTTTTCTGTGTCGCACAAAGACACAGTGGTTGGAACCAAAGATCTCAAATTTGGACTCATCAGACCAAAGCACAGATTTCCACTGGTCTAATGTCCATTCCTTGTGTTCTTTAGCTCAAACAAGTCTCTTCTGCTTGTTGCCTGTCCTTAGCAGTGGTTAACTAGCAGCTATTTTTCCATGAAGGCCTGCTGCACAAAGTCTCCTCCTAATGGTGCCGTCACACGCCACAATCTCACCTGGCGACATGTGGCGATATAACATGCGCATGCACGTTTTTCCATGGTCGCCTCAGATCGCCGATGGCGGCATCACACGCCGCAATTGCACCCAGAACCTAAGGCGATGTGTCGCTCTGGAACTCGCCTCACTTACAGCGGAACCAATCTTGCCTCATTCCATCGCCACTTCACAAGACGCAATTCCAAAAGGCATTGTGGGCGTACATGTTCAGCGCGGCAAGGAGATAGGCGTACCACAGTGGTTTACACCGCACCCCATACATGCTCATTGGACAACGCAACAGCGTTATGATTGGGCAGCCTGCTCTGAAAGGCTGACTAATACATGACACCATTGTCTATCTGAGTTTAGCACAAATACACGCTCAAATATGTCGCGCTGTCAACTGACTGCCAATGTGAACACAGTACCCAACACCAATCATCGCGGATGGGGCGTGGCCTACAGAACGCTTGAGGCACGCCTACAGGAAATCATAGGCACCGCTCTTTCCATCATTATCGCCCTGTCACACGCCACAACACGGAAATCTCACCTTAAGGATTGCGGCTGATTACTGAGCACTGTTCAGGAATCAGGTGACGGCCGAGAGGCGATCTATCGCCGTGAAATTCCCAAATCACACGCTGCAAACGTGATGCAACTTCACGGCGATTGCTCTGGGGCGATATATCGCCTTTATGATTCACAGCTGCGATTGTGGCGTGTGACGGTACCATAACAGTTGTTGTAGAGATGTGTCTGCTGCTAGAACTCTGTGTGGCATTGACCTGGTTTCTAATCTGAGCTGCTATTAACCTGCGATTTCTGAGGTTGGTGACTCGGATGAACTTATCCTCCGCAGCAGAGATGACTCTTGGTCTTCCTTTCCTGGGACGGTCCTCATGTGAGCAAGTTTCTTTGTAGCGCTTGATGGTTTTTGCAACTGCACTTGGGAACACTTCCAAAGCTTTCCCAATTTTTCAGACTGAGTGACCTTCATTTCTTAGAGTAATTATGGCCACTCATTTTTCTTTACTTAGAATTTGCATTATGGGAAGAAAAAAGCAACTAACAGACTATTCAGTAGGACTATCAGCTGTGTATCCACCAGACTTCTGCACAACACAACTGATGATCCCAACCTCATTTATAAGGCAAGAAATCTCACTTATTAAACCTGGCAGGGCACACCTGTGAAGTGAAAACCATTTCCGTTGACTACCTCTTGAAGCTCATCAAGAGAATGCCAAGAGTGTGCAAAGCAGTAATCAAAGGACTTTGAAGAAACTAGAATATAAGACATATTTTGAGTTGTTTCACACTTTTTTGTTAAGTATATAATTCCACACATATTAATTCATAATTTTGATGCCTTCAGTGTGAATCTACAATTTTCAGAGTCATGAAAATACAGAAAACTCTTTGAATGAGGTGGTGTGTCCAAACGTTTGGCGTGTACTGTATATTATATATACCGTATATACTCGCGTATAAACCGAGTTTTTCAGCCCAAGAATTGGGCTGAAAAGTCCCCCCCTCGGCTTATACGCGAGTCACTGTATACTGTATACAATGTATACAGTGTACAGTGCCCCCCCCATCAGTATACAGGTCCCCCTCCTTGTTTAGCAATCCTGTAAAGGAAGAGATTAGTATACTTATCCCTCCGCTGTCCCGCTGCCACTGTCCCGCCGCCATTGCGCTCCTCCGTCTTCATCCAGCGTCTTCCGTCTTCTTCCGGCTTCCTCCGGTGGGCGCAGGCAATGACGTCATTGTCTGCGCGCCAGAGGAGGAAGCCGGAAGAAGACGGAAGACGCTGGATGAAGACGGAGGAGCGCGATGGCGGCGGCGGGACAGCGGAGGGATAAGTATACTAATCTCTTCCTTTACAGGATTGCTGCTGTATACTACCTAAGGGCTGCTGTATACTACCCAAGGGCTACTGTATACTACCTAAGGGCTGCTGTATACTACCTAAGGGCTGCTGTATACTACCTAAGGGCTGCTGTATACTACCTAAGGGCTGCTGTATACTACCACAAGGGCTGCTGTATACTACCACAAGGGCTGCTGTATACTACCACAAGGGCTGCTGTATACTACCACTGGGGCTGCTGTATATACCTCTGGGGCTGTATATACCTCTGGGGCTGTATATACCTCTGGGGGTGTATATACCTCTGGGGGTGTATATACCTCTGGGGGTGTATATACCTCTGGGGGTGTATATACCTCTGGGGGTGTATATATATCTGGGGCTGCTGTATTCTACCTAAGGGCTGCTGTATACTACCACTGGGGCTGCTGTATATACCTCTGGGGCTGCTGTATATACCTCTGGGGCTGCTGTATATACCTCTGGGGCTGCTGTATACTACCACTGGGGCTGCTGCTGTATACTACCACTGGGGCTGCGGTATATACCTCTGGGGCTGCTGTATACTACCACTGGGGCTGCTTCTGTATATACCATTGGGGAGGCTGCTGTATACCACACTGCTGGGGGCTGTATACCTGTGCTGGGGTCCACCCTCGGCTTATACACGAGTCAATAGGTTTTCCCAGATTTTGGGGGCAAAAGTAGGGGGGTCGGCTTATACACGAGTATATACGGTACATTATATATACATACATACACATATCATATCTTATATATACACATATACACACATATTTATATACATATATATGTATATATATATATATATACATATATATGTATGTATGTATATATATATGTATATATATATATATATATATATATATATAATATATATATATATATATATATATATATATATATATATATATATATATATATATAGCAAACATAGAGCAGCACAGGTTACAAGAAGGCAATTTGTTTGGT
Organism: Allobates femoralis; assembly: GCA_033576535.1. NCBI lineage: Eukaryota > Metazoa > Chordata > Amphibia > Anura > Aromobatidae > Allobates > Allobates femoralis. The sequence continues at coordinate 89,956,631 of JARQOC010000010.1, forward strand.
GCATTTCCTGCCAAAATCCACTCCCTCCGTTGCTCAAGAATATAAATACAGCTCTGGAAAAAATTAAGGGACCACTGCAAAATTTTCAGTTTCTCTGATTTTCTCTTTATATTTTTAAGTAAAATGTACATTGTTGTTTTATTCTATAAACTACTGACAACATGCGTCCGGAATTTAAAGCTAAAAATGTTGTATTTATTTGCAGCAAATGAGAAATCGTCAAAATAATAAAAAAAGAAACAGTGCTTTCAGACCTTAAATAATGCAAAGAAAACAAGTTCTTATTCATATACAAACAACAATACTCATGTTTTCACTCAGGAAGAGTTCAGAAATCAATATTTGGTGGAATAACCATGATTTTTAATCACAGCTTTCACGCATCTTGGCATGCTTTCCACCAGTCTTTCATACTTGCTTTTGGGTGACCTTATGCCTCTCCTGGCACAAAAATGTAACCAGCTCTTTTTGATGGCTTGCGAATATCCATTTTCCTTTTGTTTATATTCCAGAGGTTTTCAATGGGGTTCAGGTCTGGAGATTGGGCTGGCCATGACAGGGTCTTGATGTGGTGCTCCTTCATCCACACATTGATTTACCTAGCTGTGTGGCATGGGGCAGTATCCTGCTGGAAAAAAACAGTCCTCAGAGTTGGAGAACATTGCCTGAGCAGAAGGAAGCAAGTGTTTTTCAAGGATAACCTTGTATGCAGCTTGATTCATACGTCTCTCGCAAAGATTAACCTGCCCAATTCCAGCCTTGCTGAAGCATCCCCATATCATCAGCGATCCTCCACCAAAATTCACAGTGGGAGCAAGACACTGTGGACTGTACGCCTCTCCAGGTCTCTGTCTAACCATTAGACGACTAGGTGTTGGGCAAAGCTGAAAATTAGACTCATCAGAAAAGATTACCTTACGCCAGTCCTCTATGGTCCAATCCTTATGGTCTTTGGCAAACTTCAGCCTGGCTCTCCTTTGCTTCTTATTGATGAAAGGCTTTTTTTCTAGCTTTAGATGACTTGAGACAGTCACAAGACATCAAATAATGAAGAACTGCTTAAAGGGAACCTGTCACCTCGATCTACCCATCTCTCCTAGCACTAGCTGTCCCTGCACATTTTTAGTTGTTCCCTAACCATCCCTCTCTGACCTAAAGGGGCCCTATAACGATATTAACAAATTAATTTGAACTTACATATGGTCTCCATCTAGGAGACTGAAAAGCCAGGCTCCATGATCCCCTCCTTACTGTGTCCCAAGCACTCCCCGCTGGGCGTCATCCCTTCTGGTGCTTTGCCGCCTCCTTTTGGTGTGGATGAATTTAATGTGCCTTGCTGGAGTTGAGCACCGCTGGCCCCTGGTCCTGGAAGGTCTATACTGACTGTCTGCTGTTGGAGGTAGTTGCTTTTAAGTAATGCCCATATCGTCATTCCTTTACAAGGGATTAGTGGCAGAGCTGCTTAAGAGGGGACCGGCAGGAGAAGAAGCCTGAAGGACCTGAACTTACAGGACCTGTGGTGATGTCACCATCACACAATCCACGGCCTTCCCCGAAACGCTGGGCCCACTCGGAGTGCGTCAAAACACAGGCTGGAGATCCTGGTTGTACAGGTGGTACAACCAGGAAAGGTTAGTGTGCTAATCTGCTCACCCCACTAGACCATTGGATATTACCCATTAGAGCGCCCCTCCTGTTGCTTTTATTTTATCTTTCAAATAGTGTTTTAAATCTTAGTTCCCTTCCCTTATTGTTATAGTTACCTTTCTGAGTCTTCATCAGTTATCAGCGTTGCTCCTGTCAGTCTACGGAGTTTGTGACCTGCCAACTACTTCAGTGCTTCATGGAGTGATCTGGAGCCTCATTCTGGCTCTCAGAGTTGTTCTAAGAGCTTGTAATGTCACTTCTGACTTCCGGACAGTCAGAAGTTGCAGTAACAGGATAGTGTCGCGGAAGTCAAGTGTCCTTAAAAGGTGAAGATGCTTGACAGTGAGTATAAAGATTCTGTTGTCCTTCTCTGGACTGCCCACCAGTGGCTGCTATTATTCACTTTATGAAATTGTGCTGCCATTGGCCTCCTTACCACTGTTCCTGTGTCCTGCAATCACCCTTTAGTAAGATGGTTGCTGCTAAACCTGTGGAAGCTATCTTGTTTCCTGTTTGGGCGTATTAACCACATGTGGTAGACAAGGGTGATATGGGACTATGTTCTCATGGACCAGCGCTGCTCGACAGAGGAGACGGTCAAAAAGTAATTGGTCACAAGTCGCTTTTTATTGCATCCGACGCATTTCTGAGTCCTTTACAGTTTTTTTATATAATTATTAACCACATGGAACATTCACTCACTGCTTAAGTATTGTGTCTAGAAGTTAGCCTAGTTCCAGTCTCTAGCTCAGAACTGTCTTGCCCAGACTGTTGACACCCTTATCTGGATTGTTTCCTCAACTTTAATTTCTGTGCCCAAGAACTTCTACCACTGCTTGCTGTTCACCCTGCTTGTGTCCCTCTGGCCATCGGATTCCAGCAGTGTTCCACCAGTATTGTAACAATAAGAGTAGGGGCAGGGGGCTTAGGTTAAAAGTGCCACTCCACGGCTCTTCCATGGCTTCCCGGCATTTCTGATATAGAATAGAAGAGTCACCCTACCACAGGGCCTACGCGGAAGTGTTGTTCCAATTCTGCAATTCGTTCCCGACTACTACCCTACCCATACTCTTTGATGCCGATACTTGGAACCTCGGACTTTGCCCCTGGTGTGACAGACCCTACCTTCAGGACATGGATAAGGGGGGGGGTGTTTAGAGCAATTCAGTTTATCAGGAACGACAACTTGCCATCCTTAGAGGACATCCAGGACATGTCGGGGCCCTCACCCCTGGGAACATGGAGGGAACTGCAGTTGAGGCATTATCTAAGAACTCTGCTGGAGGCAGCCCAATTCCTGGGCCCTACCACCAAATTTGAAAACCTATGTCTAGAGGAGGGACCCCTGTCTCATGCTTTATCAGTAGTGAAATCTACCCTGGACTTGACGGAGGACCTCCCACCTCCGAACTTCTCAACAAGAACTTGGGAAAGAGATCTTAAATTTCAACTAACGCCTAAACAGAGAGAGGGGGCCCTGACTCTGGCACATACATCCATAATAAGCTCAGACCTCCAGGAAGCAAATTACAAGCTTCTGTCCCGGTGGTACAGGGTCCCTCAGAGGATCCACGCTATGATCCAGTCGGTGAACCCCATGTGTTGGCGATGTAAAAAAGAGGTGGGATCGTTTCCACATATTTGTTTGAGCTGTGAGGGATTTAAGAAATATTGGGAAGAAGTAAAAAAGATCATTAAACAGGTCACAAAAACTGAACAAGTGTTGGGACCGGAGCTTTTTCTGCTCCAACTATTAGTGGACAGACTAAATTTTCCCTGGAGTACCTGGCCCTTCTGGTCATGCCTTCCCTTACCTCTTTTCCCTCTGCCTTCCCTGACCCTCTTCTCCCCTTCCATATCCCACCTTTCTTTCTTTTTCTCTTGTCACTTCTCTTTTCTCCCTTTTGGGATTAACTATTACTATATTTTGCCCTAAGGGCTTTAGATAATATTTTTCTCCAGGCATAGTTGGGTAAATAGCCTGGATGGAATGTAAGGGCCTGTTGCCTGTATGTAGGGGGTTGGGTATTATTCTGTTTTCTTTTCTTACCCAAAATATAAATCAAAGCGAACAAAACTGGATGTAGACACCCGATACACAGGGGAAGTAGAGATATACATGTTTATATGAGGACATTTGGAACGATGTCTGATGTCTTGGTGATCCACCGAAACCTTGTGGTTTAAAATGATTTTACTGAATGTGAATGTCTGCACGTTTATGCTTTATGAAAAAGGTTTGTCAAACACTTGTTTTGCTTATTTAATAAAAAAAAAAAAGCGCCACTCCAGGACTAAAAGACAAAACAAAAAACAAACACTGGAGCTGTACTTTAAAACATTGAATGCCACAGGGGAAGGGGGTTGGGCGTAAGAGCTGACTATATACCGTATATACTCGTGTATAAGCTGAGTTTTTCAGCCCAAAATTTGGGCTGAAAAGTCTCCCCCTCGGCTTATACACGGGTCAATACGGTACATGGAGTGGTGGGGGCTGTGTCCCGGGGCTGTGGAGGCTGGAGGAGGCGGGGGGAGACTGCTGTATGAGCGGCCCCGTCATGTGGGGCCGCTCATTAAATATGCACTGCTTCCCCCTGTCAATCAGCGGCAGGGGGAAGCAGTGCATATAGCCCCCAAATGCTGGCACTCGCCCCCCTTGTAAGGGCCCTCCCCGCTGGTTATATTACCATCCCGGTCTTCTGATCAGCGCCGCTCCTCGGTGCTCCTCGATGCTCCGTCCGTCCTGCTACATCCGGGATCTCCGGCCGTCGCAGGCATATGACGTCATCGCGCGACGGCCGGGATCCCGGATGTAGCAGGACGGGAGCAGCGAGGACGGAGTGCCGAGGACCGGCGCTGATCAGAAGACCGGGATGGTAAGAGATGCGGAGGGGGGCCCTTGCAAGGGGGGGCGAGTGCCAGCATTTGGGGGCTGCTGGATACCCCCTGGGGGCTGCTGAGTACCCCCAGGGGGCTGCTGGGTACCCCCAGGGGGCTGCTGGGTACCCCCGGGGGCCTGCTGTTTGTACCCCCGGGGGCCTGCTGTATATACCCCTGGGGGCCTGCTGAATACCCCTGGGGGCCTGCTGTATACCACTGGGGGCCTGCTGTATACCACTGGGGCTGCTGTATACTACCACTGGGGCTGCTGGGGCTGCTATATACTACCACTGGGGCTGCTGTATACTACCACTGGGGCTGCTGGGGCTGCTATATACTACCACTGGGGCTGCTGTATACTACCACTGGGGCTGCTATATACTACCACTGGGGCTGCTGTATACTACCACTGGGGCTGCTGTATACTACCACTGGGGCTGCTGTATACTACCACTGGGGCTGCTGTATACTACCACTGGGGCTGCTGTATACTACCACTGGGGCTGCTGTATACTACCACTGGGGCTGCTGTATACTATCACTGGGGCTGCTGTATACTACCACTGGGGCTGCTATATACTACCACTGGGGCTGCTATATACTACCACTGGGGCTGCTGTATACTACCACTGGGGCTGCTATATACTACCACTGGGGCTGCTGTATACTACCACTGGGGCTGCTCTATACTACCACTGGGGCTGCTATATACTACCACTGGGGCTGCTGTATACTACCACTGGGGCTGCTGTATACTACCACTGGGGCTGCTGTATACTACCACTGGGGCTGCTGTATACTACCACTGGGGCTGCTGTATACTACCACTGGGGAGGCTTGTATACCACACTGCTGGGGGCTGTATACCTGTGCTGGGGTCCACCCTCGGCTTATACACGAGTCAATAGGTTTTTCCAGATTTTTGGGGCAAAAGTAGGGGGGTCGGCTTATACACGGGTCGGCTTATACACTAGTATATACGGTACTTAAGTATTGTTACGTCAGTATATAAATTGTATGCTGTAAGCTCCATGAAATGGTAGATGAAGCCAATATAACTGTTATATTTAAACACTACATAGGTCTATTAAAATTGTAGCATTAGCTCAGAGCAATGAACGCCAAAATATAAGATAAAAAATAATAAAAAAAATAAAAATAAAAAGGATCAGTTCAAAATGGTCTTAATTTAGTAAGTATAAAAAAACAACAACAAAAAACTGTATAAAAAAAGGTTAACTGATAACAGCCAAAGTGATGAGATGAATTTAAGGATAAAAGTTGTTGTTTAATATCTTTATTTTGTAGCATCAGATTTATCATGACTCGTCACTACTTTATGCTTCTCTGATAGATGGAGTCTGAGTGTCCAAAAATAGAGTTTAGATAAATAAGTTTTTCTTATGTTAACTTATACTCTCTCTCTCCCTCTATCTATATACATGTGTATGTAAAAAATAGAGTTTAGATAAATAAGTTTTGTTTCTGTTAACTTATACTCTCTCTCTCTCTATCTATATACATGTGTATGTAAAAAATAGGTGTTGGTTTAACGGAAAATACATGAAAAACACTCCTGTTTGCTGACCAGACCTGATTTACCAAGGATCACAAATGAATGCAGAATAAGTTTCCCACTGTGACACATTAATAATAAGTTCCGTCTCCCATCCATCCCTGGCCATGAATATGTAATGTTATAAAATGAGTCCTTTTTACACAACACAACCTCAGACATGTATAAATAAAGACTATCCATCACAAGGGTGTGAAATATTAATGAGGGTGGAGGCACTGGAAAAATTTACCTCTTGAAAGATAAGGTCAAAACGATTTCATTAAAAAAATACACATATAAAAATAACATTGCATGAACATTTTTACACAATTCCTTCCCCTCCCTCCCCCACAAAAAAACACAAACATGAAAGCAAATCCTGCCTACAATTTCTACACACATCAATGACATGCATGTAAGGGTGGTTTCACACTGGCATTTGCAAGTGCTGCGAATAAAATTTCTCAAAAACGCAAGCGTAATGCGCACATATGTTTAACATGAAGTGCGCATTCGTGCGCAGAGACATTTTTTAGCATGTGTATGGCTGTGTATGCGTACCGGTGCGTCGAAATTCTGCGGCCGGGAGACGCAACATGTTGCATTTTTTGGGTGCTCAAAACAGTGCAAGCATCCACATGCATACGAATGCGCATAAACTACGCGTTATTCTCTATGCATATGCAATCGAACGCAAGGACTTGCAGATGCCTGTGTTTGGTATGCATGCGTATAAGACAATGAAAGAGATTAGCCACTCCCTATGGGCGAGATCTGTCAAAAAACCTACCAGAACAGTGCGGATGCCGCAGAAGAATTATTGAAGAAATGCGTGGGAAAAACGTGTGCGCATGCAAAAACGTAAACAAACGCATGCATATGCAGCGTTTTTTTTAATGTTTGCAGATGACTATGCATAATAAAAATGCATTTGCATGCATATGCATGCGTTTTTACATGTGCATTTGCGCATGCGCATCTTCCGCATCGCTTGCAAACGCCAGTGTGGAACCAGCCTAAGCCTATGTGAGCCGTCAAACTGGTGGCAGAGGTTGTTTTACCTTTTGCATCTTTTGACAAGTATTACACACCAGTCACTGAAGGTTAAGGCTACTTCACACACTACGATATCATTGACGATATTGTTGAAACGTCACGCTTTTTTGATCGTTCGAATGATGTCGTGTGTGCATTGTTGAGTGTCAACATACGATCTTGAAATGACAAATCGTTGGATCCATCATCAAAAATTTGAGATCCAGACCTCAAATCTATCGTTCGTCGTCCAATTAACGTTCTGTGAACAAGCAACATTATTCAGTGTGAAACCTTTTTGAACGATGTTGTTCACAATTCTCCTATTCCAGCAGCTTTCTAAAATCGTTCACCAAGTTCTTCTCGAAGTAGCTGGCGCGTTGCCAAATTTAACATCGTTAACGATATCCATGCGTGTGTCAACACACTAACGATGTCAAAACAGCGGTCACGTGACATCATTAATGATATCGTTCACTACATTGTAGCATGTGACGGTACCTTTAAGGTGCAGTCACACGCTTCAATTGTTGTTAGCGATGGCATGCAAGCGAGATCGCTAACAACATTGTTCACATCGCTGGTGAGCTGTCACACAGGCAGACTCACCAGCGATGTGGAGCAGCGAGAACGCTGGTAACCATGGTAAATATCGGGTTACTAAGCGCCGCACGGCGCTTAGTAAACTGATGTTTACCATGGATACAAGCTCCCAGCATAGGCTGTGAGGTGCTGGGAGCTCAATCATCGTTGGTCTCCCTGTGTCACATGCAGCGATGCTGCGTGTCCACCGGCCTACCAACGATAGATTTGAGGTCCTGTCCTCAAATCAAATGATCAACGATCAATCAACTGATCATTGATCATTAATAGTGTCACACGCAACAATGTCATTTCGACATTGTTCAAGCGTCACTAAGTACGTGACTTTTGAATGAGATTGGCAACAATATCGTTACGTTTAACGGTACCTTTAGGCCTTCTTCACACGTGACTGGTGTATGTTAGCCGCTATCTGTAGAAGTGACATCAAATATATAGCAATCACATCAGTTACCTGTAGAAATGACGCCAAACATCTGTAGAAATGACGCCAAACATCTGTAGAAATGACGCCAAATATCTGTAGAAATGACGACAAATATCTGTAGAAATAACGTCAAATATCTGTAGAAATCATGTCAGATACCTTTAAGGTACCGTCACATGCTACGATGTAGTGAACGATATCGTTAACGATGTCACGTGACCGCTGTCGTTTCGACATCGTTAGTGCATTGTCACACGCATGGATTTCGTTAACTATGTTAAATTTGGCAAGACCGTATGTTTACACGCAACGATGCATAAATGACATCGTTCAAACGATCATAAAAAAGTGACGTGTTAACGATATCGAAGCGTGTGAAGTAGTCTTTAAAGGCCGCTTCACACGCTAGGATATCGTTAACAATATCGTTGAAACATCACGGATTTGTGAAAGTTCTAACGATATCGTTTGTGCATCCTTGCGTGTAAACGAAGGATGTAGGATGGAAAACTCGTTGGAACGTTCATCCAAAAAATGAGATCCTGACCTCAAATCTATCGTTTGTCGTCCAATTAACGCTGCTTGAAGAACCTATAACGTTCAGCGTGACACCTTTTTGAACGATGCCGTTCAAGAATCTCCTATTCCTGCCACTTTAAAAGATCGTTCAGTCCTTGCTCCCCTATTTAACTGGTGCGTTGCCGAAACGGATATCGTTAACGATATCCTTGTGTGTGACAATGGACTAACGATGTCGGAACGATCACTGTCATGTGATCGTTCTAAGGATATCGTTAACGATGTCTTAGGGTGTAACGGCACCTTTAGAAATGATGTCAAATATCTGTAGAAATTACATCAGATATCTTTAGAATGATGGCAAATATCTGTAGAAATGATGTCATCCGTAGAGCCAAAACGGCTTTTGGGATGATGTGCTAGGATTCGGGACCTTGTAGACATGCCCTCTCCAAGACTTATGCACTCTTCAGATCTCCCCCAGATTTGCCTGCACCTCCGTTCATGCTGTAATGGGAGGCGGACTTGGGGATGGAACTGAGCTTGGAGCAGAGATCTAGAATGTTAATACATTGGCACATAACACATCAATCAGTTTGCAGATGCAGGAGGCAAACTATAGAATTATACTCATGGTACAGGGTTCCCTTGCACCTGCATAAAATGTTCCCCTCTATTGACCCGGTGTGTTGGAGGTGTGGCGAGGCTGAGGGCTCTCTCATGCCCATTTTTTTGGAATGCAACGGCCTTAGACCCTTCTGGTCCAAAGTAAGCGAGATAGTTCGAGAGGTGATGAGCTATGAGGGTGAGCTGGGACCTGCATTGTTCCTGCTTCATCAATGTGAGATTCCTATTAACCGTTACAAACGTTCTCTATTGAGATTTTTGATAATAGCTGCCCGAGAATGTATTCCACTCTTAGGCCCCATTCACACACTGCTTTTTTTGCTGCGTATTTTTAAGCACAAGCTCATCACAAACCAGGAGTGGGTGATTAAACATATAAGTGGAGCACTTGTTTTTATTAGACCTTTCCTCTGAGTGTGCCACTCCCGGTTTTGATTGTTCCACTCCTGGCTTTTTTTGAGCTTGTGCGTAAAAATATGCAGCAAAAAAAGCAGTGTGTGAATGGGGCCTTATGGAAGACAGTGAAGTGCCCCTCGATCGCGACATGGATCCTAAAGGTGAACGACCTCATGCACATGGAGGACCTGACTTCAACACTCCATGACTCTTACACGAGATTCCGAGACATGTGGTTTAGCTGGCTCCAGTTTCAGCAGACAGAGACCTACAAGGTATGTTTAAGTATGGAAAACATCTAGATAATAACAAATATGATGTCCGGCGCGGATTTGGGGGTGGTCCCCTCCCCCTTCCCCTTCTTTTTTAGTTTCTTCTTCTTCTTTAAGGATACTTGTATTGCTGTTACGTGAAGTGTATCAGGTTCATTAACACTTCTGTCTGGCGGTTGAGTACCTTAAAAACAGATTGTGCCAATATCTGCTTGTCCCACTATAGAGGGCGCTGGTAGCAGCCTGTCTTGTAGATATGAGATTTTATGCTGATTTAATCTGTTTTGTTATGTTTATTAAAAGGAATAAATAAAGAATTCTAAAAAAAAGAAATTACGTCAAATATCTGTAGAAATAACATCAAATATCTGTAGAAAAGAGATCAGATACCTGTAGAAATGACATCAGGTACCTGTAGAAATGACATCAGATACCTGTAAATATGACATCAGATACCTGTAGAAATGACATCAGGTACCTGAAGAAATGACATCAGATACCTGTAGAAATTACATCAGTTATCTGTAGAAATGACATCAGGTACCTGTAGAAATGACATCAGTTATCTGTAGAAATGACATCAAATATCAATTAACATGATGTCAAATATCTGTAGACACATACTTATGGCAAGGATTGTTAAAGGGTCAATATTGACTTTTAGGATTGAAATTTCCATAGTTTTTTTGTAACTAGCCTATTGCTAAGATGTAAAAACAAAACAGAAGAGAAAGAAAAACCTAACGCAATGATGAAGTGACTAGTATAACACCTGACAAAAAAATTGCTCCATTTTTCTCGAATGTTGAAACATGGACGTATGAATGTCAGGCTGCAATTCTATCGGTACGTTGACGCCATCCGTTGTGGGTGAAATATCTAAAGATAAGTCAAGTCAGTCTTCGGTATGAAAGGCTTATGTAACACTGAGCAGAGCAATTTACATTAAACGATCGAAGTGATTAAATAAACGTGTCCATCACGCTTCCGTCACTTTGCTGCGGTGTCTTGTCGCTTAAGGACACAGACGTTTCAGAACCTTGATAGCCATAACGACTGCCAGCTTGGCGCACTTGCTTTTTCTACTGTACACAGGATGTCATTGACAAAGTTGCTTCAATTATCGTTGAGAATATTGCAAAGAAAAGAGAAAGGAAAAAAAAAAATAAATAAACACACAAAAGTTCTTCAAAAACAAAAATTAAAAAGAAATGAGAAATGCTGGACCAGAGAAAAATAATACATTCTAGGCTCGGGCACATTCATATAGTTTCCCTAGATAGGGCAATTTGGCACATCACATCCTACATATCATGCGGGCAAGATTTCTCCTTGTGGAGAGTGACATGCCAGCATGACGACACTTAAACGTCATGCAATGCTTCAATGGGAAATTAAATATGCAAATTACCTCTTCAGAGAGGTAGAGGATGAACTCTAGTGCCACAAATTAGAAGTAGCAATCCTAAAAGTCATTATCGACCCCTTTCTAGGGTACATTATGACTTTTAGGATTGCTACATCCAATAGTCACATCTCCCAAACGTATCTGCTCCTGTCACAAGGCACTGTTATAATTAACCTGTAGGTGGTGCTAGTGATAGAGAAGTCAGAACCACTGATTAGCGCAGACACTGCAAGTCCACTAAGTTTGGAGGGGCTGGGACCTGGTGTACTTTAGTCTGACTAGTGGATGTGTGTACTGTTCAGCTGAAGTAATTAACTCCTAAGCTCCATCTTACTGAAAAGCACCACATCCTACTAATACCTTCAGCTTCTTGCTGGAAGCTGCCAGAAATAGCTTTTGGTTTCCCTGACTAGTGTTTTATCTTGTATTGGTGTTTTTCCTGTTCTATCTTGGCCTCGTTTTTGGACGCTTATTCAGCCTCACATTTTTGAACCTTGCCACCATTTTGGTTTTGACCCGTCTCCCTGAGTATGCTATCGGAACCCGATTTTGTACTTTTCCAGACCTCCCGGCTTTGACCCTGCTTGGCAAATTTCCTGTCTTTGGACTGCAGAAATACCCTGGTCCCCACTGTAAATCAAAATCCCTGTATAGGGGTTAAAGGGTGTCAGGGTTTCTCAGAAATCTGCCTAACGGAGCGGATTGAGCCTGGTCTGTCCGAGATAGCCACTGTTGTCAGTTGCCTTGGAAGGATGTCACACCAAAAGCTGGCACTAGAGTTCAAGTCCTCTTCCTCTTTGAACAGACAATTTGCATATCCTACATTTCAGAACTATTTGCTTTTATTTCTATCAATTTTGATGAGCATGTTCACACCGACTGAATAAGGAGCAGATTTTCTGGATGGAAAGTCCCCTGTGTATAACAGAAGCAGAAACATGAATGGGATTTTCTGAAAAATCATTCACATGCTGCGAAGAAAATTTGCATGATAAATTACTGGGCAATGCATATGAGAAATTCAACACGTCAATTTACACGGCACAATTTCACTGCTGATTTTACCCTTTGGTTACGTCTTCACAATTAGTTTTTGACCCTGTCTATTCCTTGCGTCAAAAATGCAGCATCTTCCAGTTCCAGTGAGATTATTGGAATTTATAAAAATCATTGGGCCGCTGTATTTTTACTCACTGTAAAATGATCTGCGGCACGTTTCAAATCCACAATTGCAGAGATCTGTTTTCGCTCCCCAATCTTTAGAAGCCCACATCAGTATAATCCCCAAACAAAGATTTGACATCGGCAGCGAACTACAGATCGATCTCATTGCTGAACATTGACATTAAGTTATTTGCTAAGGTTCTGGCTGAACGATTGACCACATTCCTCCCATTGGCAGTAGATCTAGACCATGTGGGCTTTGTCAGAGGCCGAGAGGCGAGAGACAACATTATTAGATCTTTGCTCTTGGTAGACAGAGCAGAGAAGTTTGGCTCCCCTTTTTGTCTGTTGTACGTTGATGTGGAAAAGGCCTTTGACAGAATCCAGTGGGGGTTCATAAGGGAGGTGCTGGGTCAGCTTGGTTTGGGACCGAACTTTTTAGGTAAAATCATGTCCCTTTATTCGGCCCCTTCGGCACGCGTGAATGGATCGATATCAGACTCATTCAACATCTGCAATGGAACAAGTTAGGGATGCCTGTTGTCCCTGTTAATCTATGTAATTGTAATAGAACACCTGGCTAACGCCATCAGGAACAACAAACATCCATGGCTTTTGGACCGGTCACGTTCAGCACAAGGTGGCCCTCTTTGCTGACGATGTCTTGTAATATATCTCAAAGCCACATATTTCCCTACCTTCCATTCTGAAGGAATTTGAGACCTTTGGGGCGCTGAGCAATTTTAAAGTAAGCTACAACAAGACGGAGGCCGTAAACATCTAACTTCCTACAGCCAAGGTGCTTTCGCTAAAACGTAAGTTTCCATTCCGATGGAGTGAAAAGGGGATCTCATATCTGGGGGTAGTTCTACCCTCAGACCTGAGGAAATTATTTAGTCTATACCATCAAGTTATCCTTGATAAGGTAGGGTCTGTATTGGTGACATACCGTCCACTTAGATTGTCTTGGTTCGGTCAGATCCATGTGGTGAAGACGGACATCCTACCGAGATTCCTGTATATTTTTCAAGCAGTGCCGATCTGGCCTCATACATCCTTCTTCAATAGCATTCGGACACTCGTTTCTGGGTTTGTCTGGAAGGGAGCTAAACCTAGAGTCAGCTTAAGAACTTTATCCGCTGCTCACAGTGGGAGTGAAGTGGGATTCCCTAACTTTACTAAATATTGCCAGGCATCCCTAATGGCGAGAATGCTAGATTGGCAATATAAATGAACAACCAAAAAATGGATACAGATAGAGCAGGAAGGCATAAGTACACTCTTCCATTATTTTCCCTGGTATTCATCGCCTACTGTGGGGTGACTGGGAACACTCCTCTTCCTAACCACTGAGATCATGCGGATGTGGCACTTCTATTTGGGCAGATGCTCTTAACAACAGTCATTAAGCCCCCTAACACTTTTTTTTTTTGATTACCCAGATTTTCCTCCAGGAAAAAATTGCAGCTCACCATTAATATGAAAGCGCAGCGAGGACCCACGAATCAGGCAGATTGTACATAATGGCCGAATCCCCTCCTTCGGAGAGTTACAGGAGTAGCACCGACAACAACATTAAAATGGTGGAAGTTCTTACTATTGCGGTCCTATTTAACTTCAGCAGCTCTTACTCAGGGACTTAGGTTGGGGCTTTCCCCAATGGAGACTTCATTCTCACTGGCTGCACCACCCTCGAGGGGGATATTAATCCTATACCAGACGCTTTTACAAGAGGAACCGAGAGACAAAATCAACTTCCAGAAATCCTGGGAACGAGAACTGGGTAATGAAATCTCTAATGAAGACTGGGGTAGATATTTCTTATTTTCACACAAACTTTTAGGCAAATGTGCTGCTCAGGAGAAGAGCTATAAATTGCTGACCAAATGGTACTTTTCTCCATTTCGGCTACATAGGATTTTTCCCTCTATTTCAGGTTCCTGTTGGCGATGCGGGTCTAAGGAGGGTACACTACTGCATGTCTGGTGGGATTGCCCCCTGATTAGAGGGTTCTGAGAGAAAGTTTTCCGGAACAACAAATTGATCACAGGCCGTAGCCAGAATAGCAGTCCAGAACCTGCCTTGCTCTCTATCATCCTGGGTTCGTTGCGGGTTCACAGGAGGGATATCCTGCGCTTCTGTCTCGCAGCAGCCAGAAATGTGATTCTGTGCCATTGGAAATATCCTGAGGAACCACTTATATCAGAATGGTTCACGGAAATGGAGACATATTGTCTTATGGAGGAACTGGGGGCTGATCTCTCGGGGTCACAGGAGGTCTCTATTGCCACTTGGATGGAGTGGATCCTTTTCAGGGATGCCCCAAACTTTCAGGAGATATTTGCTTGAACAACAAAGAGTATCCGATTACCGTAGTCTGTGATGACAAGTCCATAGAGTTAACAGCTACACGGTGGTTTCTCTTCCCTTCCCTTCCCCTACCCAATCTTCTTCTTTTCCCCTACTTGATGCACTTAACTTGCTTTCTTCTTACACTTTTCATTATATTTTCTTTTCTGATTGCCCAAGGGCCTTGGTGGCCACATGCTCTATAGACAGGTTTTCCCGTCGAACTTACGAAACCTCATTTTGGTTTCTCGATATTCATATTGAAATTTGAAAAATACATGGAATGGATTCTCGCCTCTCTGATGGACTATCTTTATAAAATCTGAGAGCTCTTGAAGGGCGAGTATGAGACTGTTAGCTGTTGATAATAGCTTATGTTTTACGTCTCTAAGCTTTGTACTTAATTATTATGCTTTTGTACTTATTTTGACTGTTTCAATAAAAATAGATTTAACACAAACTCACAATCATGCCTGTGGGGATGTTGTGTTACCTGCAGATTTTCCCTATAGGCTTGTACTAGAAACAGAAATCTGCACGTTGCATTTGGTGAAAAAACTTCCTACATGCGCATAGAATTTGAATATGACTGTATCAAAGTTTTGTCAAACCGAATACCCAGAAGTACCAAAAAACACGTTGGCCCAACATTAAGAATCTCAGGGTTTAATACCAGCTGGTAAAACAATGCTGGTAATAACCCCTGTGGGGCAGCGCCTGGATCGCAAGTCAGGAAACACGTGGAGCCCGGTAGTAGTTCAAACAGGACCCGGTGTTTATTGCTGATACACTCACAGCGGTGGCACAGTCTGCCGGAATCCGGGTCGCAGCCGGGTACACAGGACACAGTTCATATAAAGTAACTCCGGGTCCTTCAGGCCAAAGGCCTCCGTTATAGGTCACGCCAAGCTCCCAGCTCTCCTGGGCTAGGCCGTGTTAGTATAGCACACGGCCCCCTGGAACTCTAGACCTCTCCTGTATATATCTCTGCTGCTCCTGCAGCTAAGGCACAATTCTGTGTACAAGGAACCCCGCCCTGCCTCCTGCTCAGGCTTTTAACTCCGTGTCTCCTTCCGGGACCTTGCAAGACCCGGAGCGGAGGGAGCGGACCGTCCCTTTCTCTCATACCCTACACCGGGCTCAATACGTGACAGTGCGCATTCTGGGGGAGACATATCGCCCCTCGCATATGATCCCCCGCACTGTCTCACATACCCCTCCCCCTCGGTTCAAACTTGTGGGGTTGAACCCCAGCCAACAAACAGGGCGCCCGGGACAGGGCATCCGCATTACCCTGCAACTTGCCAGCCCGATGCTCCACCGTAAAACGGAAGTTTTGGAGGGACAGGAACCACCGGGTGACCCGAGCGTTCCGTTCCTTGGCATTTCGCATCCAGACCAAAGGAGCGTGATCCGTAATTAACCGGAACTGTCGCCCGAGCAAATAATAACGTAGGGACTCCAAGGCCCATTTAACGGCCAAGCACTCCTTCTCCACTACGCTATAATTCTTTTCCGCCGGGGACAATTTCCGGCTCAAGTAAGTGACCGGATGCTCGATTCCGTCCACTTCTTGCGACAGCACAGCCCCCAGCCCCACCTCCGAGGCGTCTGTTTGTACAACGAAGGCCTTTGTAAAGTCAGAACTGATGAGGACGGGCTGTCCGCACAAGGCCGACTTCATGGACTGAAAGGCCGCCTCTGCTTGGGGATTCCAACGCACCAAAGCAGACTTCTTCCCTTTTAACAGGTCGGACAGGGCCGCCGTTCGCCCAGCAAAATTCTGTATGAAGCGTCGGTAGTACCCAACAATGCCGAGGAACGCCCTCACCTGTTTGGTAGACACCGGTCGGGGCCAATTTTGAATGGCCTCGATTTTGTTTATTTGGGGTTTGATAACCCCTCGCCCAATCACATACCCCTCCTCGAGCCCCATGGCACATTTTTTTGGATTCGCCGTCAGGCCTGCGGCCCTGAGCGAATCCACCACGGCCTGAACCTGGGATAAGTGGGTGTGCCAATCCGGACTAAAGATGATGATGTCATCTAGGTAGGCGGACGCGTACTTCCGATGAGGTTCTAACACTATGTCCATGAGCCGCTGAAATGTGGCCGGGGCTCCATGCAACCCAAAAGGCAACACGACGTAGTGATAGAGACCTTCCGGAGTAACAAAGGCGTTTTTTTCCCTGGCCGACTCTGTTAGCGGCACCTGCCAGTATCCTTTTGTCAGATCGAGCGTTGTGAAGTACTGGGCTTGCCCCAGTCTTTCAATCAACTCGTCCACCCGGGGCATGGGATATAAATAAAACTTAGACACTTCGTTCAGCTTCCGGAAATCGTTGCAGAACCGCAACGATCCGTCCGGCTTTGGAATGAGCACAATGGGACTAGCCCACTCACTCCGGGATTCTTCTATCACGCCTAACTTAAGCATGTGTTTAACTTCGGCCGTGATGGCTTGCCGTCTGGCCTCGGGTACCCGGTATGGTTTCACTCACACTTTAACCCGGGGCTCAGTGACAATGTCATGTTGAATGACCGAAGTGCGCCCGGGCAGGTCAGAGAAGACATCGGGATTCTGCTGTACCAACTTTCGAGCCTCCCGTCGTTGGGCCTTAGTGAGGGTGTCACTTATTTTTACCCCTTCGGTATCCCTGGTGGCCGAAGGGGAAGGGTCACCGGGTGCATCGGACGCCTCCATAAGCAGGCACTCCCGGTCTTTCCATGCTTTAAGCAAATTTACGTGGTATAGCTGCACGGGTTTCCTTTTCCCGGGCTGGTATACCTTGTAATTGACCTCCCCTACTTTTTCCCGGATTTCATAGGGCCCTTGCCATTTGGCCAATAATTTGCTTTCCGTTGTGGGCACTAAGACCAATACCCGGTCCCCCACCTCAAAGGTCCTAACGGTGGCCCGTGTATTATACCTGCGGCTTTGCGCTCCTTGGGCATCCATTAGGTGCTCTTTTACAATAGGCCAGACCGCCGTGATCCGGTCCTGCATTTTCGCCACGTGGTCAATCACGCTCCTATAGGGTGTGGGCTCCTGTTCCCACGTCTCTTTGGCAACATCCAAGAGCCCTCTAGGATGTCGGCCGTACAACAGCTCAAAGGGGGAAAACCCCGTAGACGACTGCGGTACCTCCCGGATGGCGAACATTAGATAGGGCAATAACATGTCCCAATCCTTTCCGTCCTTTGCTACCACTTTTTTTAGCATGGACTTCAGGGTTTTATTAAACCGCTCCACTAATCCGTCGGTCTGGGGATGATACACCGAGGTGCGCAGCTGTTTAATGTTGAGCAGTTTACACAGTTCCCGGGTCACTTTGGACATAAAAGGAGTCCCCTGATCTGTGAGGATTTCCTTAGGTAGTCCTAGGCGACAGAACATAGCAAACAGCTCCCGGGCAATCATCTTCGCCGAGGTGCGGCGTAACGGAATCGCCTCCGGGTACCGGGTGGCGTAGTCGACAACCACGAGTATATGTTGGTGGCCTCGGGCTGACTTCACTATAGGCCCCACCAAATCCATTGCGATCCGTTCAAAAGGTTCCTCTATAACGGGTAGAGGTACCAATGGACTACGGAAAGTGGCAATGGGTGTGGTCAGCTGACATTCCGGGCAGGAGTCACAGTACCTCTGGACGTCCGCATACACGCCCGGCCAGAAGAACCTCCGCAAGATGCGTTCTTGCGTTTTTTTAGCCCCAAGGTGGCCCCCTAGCAGGTGGGAGTGGGCCATCTCTAGGACTGCCCGGCGGTGTGGCTGCGGCACTACCAGTTGGTCCACGACCTCATCCCTGACTTTGTCCACCCTATAAAGTAACTCCCGGTTAATCACCATGCGTGGAAATACATTCTCAGCCCCTGGCTGCTGAGCTACCCCGTTTACTTCTGTTACCCTTTCTCGGGCCCTGGTCAGCGTGGGGTCCTGTAGCTGGGCTGTCCCAAACGCTCCCCGGGATACTTCCAACTCTGGAAGCGGTGGGGTCTCCTCGACCTCTCCTGCCAATACGTCTACCGGGAACCTATCGGGGTGACACTCTAGCCCTATGTTGGCGACCCCTACGGCAGGTGTCCCGGTCTCAGGGTCGTCGGGTTCAGCACCCTGATTCCCGGGCATCAGGGAAGGGTTACTCCTCCTTCCCCATAAGGACCAAAACAATGGTAAGTCTCTTCCCAGCACAGTCCCGTAGGGTAGAGAGTTTACCACTCCAACCACGTGGGTCACCTCTCCACATGAAGTGGATAGAGTCACCTCCGTGGTTGGATACTCGCGTAGGTCCCCGTGTATACACCGGACCCCGATCACTTCCCCAGTGAGTTGCAACCCGGGGATTAAGGACGCCCGAACCAGCGTCACCAAACTGCCAGAGTCCAAGAGAGCTTCCGCTCTGTGTCCATTAATGAGCACTGGGCACAGATGTGGTTCCGTTAGGGGATCCACCACATCTGCAGTGAACACGGGGCTGGCATACATCGAGAGCCGGCGTGTGAACCCGCAGTCCATAGGTTCCGCCGTTAGTGGGCAATAGGCAGCCACATGTCCTGGTCCTTTGCACCGCCAGCACCACGTAGCAGTGGCAGCGCTGGGCCGGAAGCTCCTTCTTGGGGAGCCTGGTCTCCTGTCAGCCCCGTTTTGGGGTGTCCTCTCAGCGGGTACGTTTTTAGAAGAGTCCCCTGGGAATGGACGTACACCTTTAGCCGGCTCCGGAGGCCGGCGTAACTGCCGCAGTGGGGCAGAGTCCCGTATGAACTCCTGGGTGGCTGTATATCGCTCTAACAAGCTAACCACCTGGTCCAAGGTACCCGGGTCCCCTTGCCCCACCCAACGCTGTATCGCAACCGGCAGAGTCCGTACCAGCCGGTCGACCACCACCCTTTCCACCATCTGTCCCGGAGTCAAGCTCTCAGGCTGGAGCCACCTTTTCACCAACTGCAACAGGTCATACGCCTGGGAGCGAGCCGGCTTGGACTCCACGTAGGACCAGGAAAACACTCGTTGGGCTCGGACATAAGTATTGACCCCCAGTCTAGCAAGGATCTCACCTTTGAGTCTGGCGTAGTCCTGTGCTTCCTCCCAACTGAGGTCCGTGTAGGCCTTTTGGGCATCGCCCATCAGGAATGGCGCCACCACTTCAGCCCACTGAGCGGGAGGGAGGCCTTCTCGCTCTGCGGTGCGCTCGTAGACGGTGAGGAAGGCTTCTACGTCGTCCTCTGGACTCAGCTTCCGCAGTGCCGACCGGACCCGGTCCCGGGCCTCACGCCGCTCCGGGGGAGGCGCTGTTGGCGGGTCTCGTAAGGCCGCAATTTGCTGCAGGAGCAGTTCATTCATTTTCTGCTGTTGTAGAAACTGCTCCTGTTGTAGCGACTGCTGCTGCTCCTGCTGTCGCTGGTGCTGCTCCTGCTGTCGGAGCTGCTGCTCCTGCTGTCGCTGCTGCTGCTCCTGCTGTCGCTGCTGCTGCTCCTGCTGTCGCTGCTGCTGCTCCTGCTGTCGCTGCTGCTGCTCCTGCTGTCGGAGCTGCTGCTCCTCGTGTCGCTGCTGCTGTTCTTGTTGCCGCTGCTGGGTAAGTACCAGCTGCCTTAGGATTTCCTCCATATCAGCGGCAGGCCTGAACTGTAGCGTGGCCGGCTTAAGTATGGACATGCAGTGTCGGGCACCCCGCAAGAGACTGGCGGCTATAATAACTGCTGCTCCTCTCACTTAGCTGCCGCTCATTAGCCTCATGAAACAGTCACTTTCACCAGCGGTTCCGGAAGGAAGGGCAACAGTAGCGCGGGCTTCACCAGGAATGTATGCTACACCTCACCGGGCCGGCAGTTGCCCGCATTCTCCACCATATGTGGGGCAGCGCCTGGATCGCAAGTCAGGAAACACGTGGAGCCCGGTAGTAGTTCAAACAGGACCCGGTGTTTATTGCTGATACACTCACAGCGGTGGCACAGTCTGCCGGAATCCGGGTAGCAGCCGGGTACACAGGACACAGTTCATATAAAGTAACTCCGGGTCCTTCAGGCCAAAGGCCTCCGTTATAGGTCACGCCAAGCTCCCAGCTCTCCTGGGCTAGGCCGTGTTAGTATAGCACACGGCCCCCTGGAACTCTAGACCTCTCCTGTATATATCTCTGCTGCTCCTGCAGCTAAGGCACAATTCTGTGTACAAGGAACCCCGCCCTGCCTCCTGCTCAGGCTTTTAACTCCGTGTCTCCTTCCGGGACCTTGCAAGACCCGGAGCGGAGGGAGCGGACTGTCCCTTTCTCTCATACCCTACACCGGGCTCAATACGTGACAGTGCGCATTCTGGGGGAGACATATCGCCCCTCGCATATGATCCCCCGCACTGTCTCACACCCCTTATTACCCAGCATGCCACCTTCCACCAGGGCCGCTGGAAGAGCCTGGTAAAGAGCCTGGAAATGGCACTTCTTATGAATGCCCCATTTTCTGGGTGTGGCTTAAGGCTGCTATTCTTTAGCATGGGAGGGATTCTAAAACAATGGGCCCTCACCCTGCTGAGAATACCAGCCCTCAGCTGCCTAGTTTTACCTTGTCTGGCAATAAAAATAGGGTGCAGCCCACACTTTTTTTTTTTGCCAGCCAAGGTAAAAAGTAGGTAGCTGAGGGTGGCAGCTCACTACCGTTCGCTTTCATCGGGCTAGACTTAAATAAACAATGATAAAAAAAGAGTGGGGCTTCTCAGTATTTTTATCACTATCAGTATAAATGTATCAGTATAAAGTATCTCAGTATTGTCATACACTAATGTACATGTCAACCAAGCACAATGACTGTCCAGATTAAAGAAATGCAGTCTGACTGCAACAGCTAATCACAGAGGCTTTCACAGAGTGTGAGCGTCTGTGATTGGCTGTTTGCCTGACAGTGCAGTGAATATTGCAAGTAGCTTAATGGGCGGCCCCGGAAGTAGCAGCAGAGAGACAGAGCAGGGAGGCTGGTACTGCTATTCTTGCATCTATATCTGTCTTTCTATCTATCCTAGCATCTTTCTGTCCTATCATCTTTCTATTCTGCCGTATCATCTTTTGCAAAAGCAATGTAACGCAATACTGCAGATTTGCTCAAATCTGTAGCATTGCGTTATATTGCATTTGGTGTCTAGCGAACTGAAAAATGCTGTAGACTGCATTTTCTTGTCCACTGAAAAAAAAGCATACTTAAATTTTACTTGCGTTAGCATGCGTTTGTTGAATGGAAGCCTATGAATGCATTAACGCGTCCGTTACACTGTGTTTGTACTGCTGCTAAACAGATCCAATAAAAGGACAGCACAAACGCAAGGTGAACCTACCCTAAGAAAAAAACATTAAAAAAAACACTATAAAAACGCACTGTATGCACAAGGCCTAACATACCAAGTAAAATAGATAACAAATATCATTGCACATCAATATATTTGTTGCACCTGGTGTCATTTTCTCTGGTTCTTGTTCTTAAAAACAGCACTGCTAGTAAATCATCCTACAAGGCCACACTTGTGATTCCTATATTATCTGTCCGCTTTGTCTGACATTTGAGAATTAAAGAGAGGAGAAGTTTTTAATTAGCCACAGGGTGGAACAACAAAAATCTGTAATCTCGGAAAGGAAAATAGAGCGAGCGCACATCTAATTTGGCGCAGCCGTCCACGGGAATAGTTAAACAAACTCGGTGACCGTATAAACATAGACACATCCCAAATATTTACCGCAAAATAAACAGCTGGAAAGAAGTGTGTAATTGTGCGACCCAGACACACCAATCTCCAGCCGCTGCACTAGGAAAGCTCTTAAATAGCGAGTGGCTGTGCTTCTCGGGAACAGCCGAGAACTAAGCGGATACATTTACATTTTTATAGACCATATAACAAACCTAAGGAATGGTGGAATTTAGCCATATTTTATGACCCAGATTAGAAAATGGTTTTCCAATAGAAGAAAACAGAACATCGTCATTGCCGCAATATCCTGCAGCCTAAACACGTTGCCGTTACCGGTAATTACATTTTGCTCAAGTTGATAGAAGATGGATCTGTTCTACTTCTGTATTGTGATGGTGTCAGAGGCATGATTCACAGTGGCACTTGCAGTGGATGAGTACACTGTGGCGCAACAATCAACGCAATCATTAAAGGGGTTGTCCATTGAAAGGTAGATATTAACTATCCACAAGTCTGACAGGAGAGGATCTGACTGCTGGGACCTGCTCTGAACTGTAGAACAAGGAACTTTTATCCCAAAGGATAGGTGATGTCTTACTGACTAGAGAGGGTCCAACTTCTGGGATCTACACTGATCAGAAGAATTGGGCACATTTATCCCACACGATGGATGAGGTTTTACTGATGGTGGTGATTCAACTGCTGGGACAAGCACTCATCTGTAGAATGAGAAATATTTATCCCACAGGATGGGTGAGGTCTTACTGACCGAAGGGGTCCAGATGCTGGGACCTACACTGATCGGCAGAATGGGAAATTTTTATCCCTGACGAGGAACTCTTATTTCAGATAAGGATTGGAGTAATAGGTGGCTGCTCAAATCCAACTCCATTAATTCCTGGAAAAAGGCATGTGCAGCACATGGCAGCCCAGTGAGGAATGGATGGAGCAGTGTTGAGCATTTGTCCCATTCTACTTAAGATATAACCTTACCCCATTCTGCTGATCAATATAGTCTTAACCCCACTGATTAGTTATCACTTATCCAGTGGGATGAAAATGACCTCAATGTGACGATTGGTTCAAATCCCGGCAGTCCAACCCCCACCAATCCTATAAATGGGTGACTACACCTTTAGATTGAATTATCCCTGTTAAACCTTCAAAAGTTCCCTCCAACCAGAGCTGCAGAAATGTAACATTCTAGGGGTATGTGTGTACTCCTGTGGCACAATACTGACTCTTTGACCTGAGTGAACTAGTGCCTAGCTATACCGATGCCCACAGAAATTTAATATTGATTACCTAGTCGATCCATGTGCCATCAATATTGTAGCACTGGATAATCTGCTTAAAAAAACCTCAGCTCTATGTATGAGACCACTACATCAAGATACTAATAATGAACATTCAATAAGAGTTTTCTGTATCCAAAGTTTTGCCAAGAATGATTTCCTGTAAGTAAATTAGTAGTATCCCATGCAGATGAACTTAAAAGAACAAAGTCAAAAAGCAGCAATATATTCAAGAGAACCTACAGGATTAGAGCAACCATTCACAATGACGGCTGCTATGAGCCAGAAAATAATCCTATTATCAATCTACCCCCATGGACGCCACTGAAGGGGAAATACATTTGTTGATCAATGCTTTGATCAAATGAGAAAGAAATGAAATGTATCAAGTAAGATCTATAAAACTAATAACTGGATACACGGCCGGACGCTGCTGTGCAGATTCCTATGCAACAATTCGCCCAACGACACAATAAAATGTCCAAAAGGATCATTTAGTGGAAAATTTCCATCATAGGTCAATAGCATCATTGGCCAATACAGCAATAATCTGCTTTAACAGCTCTTTTTTTTCCCCAATGTAAACCCAATAAATCTCAATGTTCTGTTCAGGTTATAATGCACAACTCTGAATTATCTCGTGCCCCCATAGAGCTCGGATGCAATAAATGGTTTTACTGTGAATTGCACTGGACTGCCTCAAGCATCCGCCTTACAAATCACGGTTATGTTATTAGTCAATGACAACGGGAATCAAGGACAATTAATGCTACTTTTACGCTGTGCAAAAGTAAGTGCTGCTGTAATTGACTCCATTAATAAAAACTCAGCAGACTCGATCACGAAGCCTGGGTGTCCACTGAACGTCACCATTCAGGCCGGTGCGATAAAGTGTCAAAATATGTGAACATGAAAGAAATAGGACAAGTGCTTCTCAGAGGAGAAAAAAAAGACATTGTTTTGCTGCAAATAACCATTTATTTTACTGGAAACCATAAAAGTAGCAGAAAGTGCAACATGTCAGACTGTGTCCACATGGAGTTTGTGAGCATTTAAAAAACTACAAGTTTTTCAAGTAAAAACCGCATTAGTAAACTTTTTTGGGTGGTGCGGTGGGTGAGGAGAGGGGAGATTTTCTTTTCTTGAATAGTTTCCTGAAGTACGGTAGTTTTGAAGTTTTGGAGAAGTTTTATATTCTTAGAGTTCTTTATTTTTCATAGTAAAGAAGTGGCAATAACAAGCATTTATGCTATCTCTCTAAACTCCTGATTATCTGGATACTGCGATGTCCATCTGAGACTATCAGAACAAGCCAGTTTATTAAGTCGGTGACACCCGATGCAAGACGCATGAGAGATACTCGCACAAGTCCCGCATGCCTCCCCCAGCATGGCTGCCGGCTCTACACACAGGAGCGTGGAGCTGTATGTGTTTCTATGCGGATGACCATCCTGTCCAGAGAGCCAGTGGCCTTGCCGATTGGGGCATGTGAGACTC
The DNA here is from genome assembly GCA_033576535.1 of Allobates femoralis. NCBI lineage: Eukaryota > Metazoa > Chordata > Amphibia > Anura > Aromobatidae > Allobates > Allobates femoralis. Next base: position 89,981,971 of record JARQOC010000010.1, read on the forward strand.
ATGCTTCTCACAGTGTGTCACCAGAACCCTGAGTGACTCTGAGACCCTTTCATTCCTTTAAGGTACCGTCACACGCAGCAATATTGCTAGGCAATTTCACTAGCAATTTGCTGGTTGCAGTGAAATCATGGACACATTGTTCTATTTTGTTGCTGTGTACAAATGGAACAATGTGTCCATGCAATGTTCACTGCAACCAGCAAATTGCTAGTGAAATTGTCTAGCAATATTACTGTGTGTGACAGTACATATACAGGGATCTGGGATTACAGCAGGAGGTCGAGGATTCCAGGAGGTAAATGCCTATGGATAAGCAGCCGTTCAGGGGTAGGAAAACATTGTCAAGCTGGGAAGTCAGGACAAGGACAAAAGAGGATCTGATAGCGAGGTCAGGAAGTTGGGTCAAAACCAAGATAGCAACAAAGTACTAAAACGTGTGGCAGAAGAAGCGTCCAAAAAATAGGTAGAGATCAAACCGATAAACACTAGATGCAAAACAGACTAAACAGGGAAACCAAAAACTATTTATGGCAGTTTGCAGGAAAAAGCCAAAGGAATATGTAGGGTGTGGTGCTTTCCAAAAGGATGGAGCTCAGGAGCTAATGACCTCACCTGGATGTCCCATACATTAACATTGTGAGATTGTGAAGCACCACAGGTTTCAGCTACCCTAACCTTAGTGGATGAGCAGCAAAGCCTGCAAGCTCCAGAATCTCCTGCAAAGATTTCGCCTCTAATACCAGCACCCCCTACACTGTGAATATTGCAGTGCCTAGTGACAGAAGCAGAAGTCACAGCAGTAGGCTCTGGTGGGGACATGACAGATTCTTAGCCAACAAGCCAATATTAGTAATGACTGAATCGTCTGACATTAAAATGTGCCAGCTTTGCCGAATTCTGTAAGGAAATTTGATTCACAATGAATTGACTCACCGATATTCCGAAGTCACTCTCCCGCCTCACACGCGCAGGGACTCTCCCGCCTCACAGACATAGCGACTCCTCTGCCTCACAGACACTGACTCTCCTGCATCACAGTGACTCCCCCGCCTCACAGACATAGTGATTCTCCCGCCTCACACACGCAGGGACTCTCCTGCATCACAATGACTCCCCTACCTCACACATAGTGACTAGTGCCTCAAAGGCAAAACTCTCCTGCTTAACAAACACAAGTTCTCTCCTGTCTCAGAAATGTAGCGACTCTCCTGCCTCACAGACTCAGTGACTTTCCCATTTCTCACTCCATATCAATTAAATCTGTATCATTCGGCTATCGTCAAATGGTATTCATCTTTACTGCTGTGCTGTCACACACTATCTGTACAGTTCCTTCAGTGTTTTATTACTGACTCTCCTGCACCACAAAATGGCTGATGCATTTTCTGCATCCACTTTTATTAAGCTACATTAGTCCCTCTTGACTGGCTGCCATACACCATGTGATGTAATAGCTGCAAAATATTAGAGAAGCTCACTTGGCTGCAACAAAGTCATGCGCTCATTCTGTGGCGGAAGCAAATATCTTAAATGGATAAAATTGAGGTAGCAAATTTCATAAAGCCCAAATTCGCCGGGGTCTGCTAATTGGTGAACATTTGTCAACACATGTCCACATATACCTATCGCATAGCTCCAGAACAAAAACTCATTAATACCCATGGTAAACTATTGCCTAAATATGTCAGAGTAAGTGTGACTGTTCTCGACACATGATCCAAGAGCCGCTATTTGGTAAAACTCTTTATATTTAATACTTTCCTGCAACTATGTGCTCCCAGAAGGCAATTATTGATGCCACCCTAAAATTGCCTTTTTAACAAGGATCCACAGATTGCATTACATTCAGTTCTTGTGCAGGCTGGAGCTGGCTTAATCTTATAGCTGTTATTAACAGGATGGCCTGTGATATTTCCACTTGCTTAATCATTTGGAAGGATGTTATATGAAGTTCTGAAAGTAATTTGAGTTCTGTTAAGAAGTCCCCTCCTTAATCTGCTACTACTGCTGTGTTGAATCCTCTGTAATATCTAAACCCTTAATGCACAGGCTCACATGGCAATCCCCAATCACATGTCATATCACCCTGCATTACTCCGTTCCAACGATAACTATTTAAAGGAATAATCTTCTAAAGTACCATGCAAGAAAAACTTGCTGCTCAGCACAGTTACAATCCCTAACTCGCCATTAACTCTCGGAAATAAAATAGTCCAACTTTTATGTGTGAGCGTGGCAGCCCGACTCCATCTCATTCCCAAAGACCAACATTTATGGGCTCTGTCGCTTTATCATCAATTGGCGTAAGATTCCATATTTCCAGGCAATATATCTAGAAGTGTGTCAGAGAGACTATTTTCTTATCTCGCTATTTAAAAGTGGGTTTCCATCTAAATATGGCTACAGCAAGCGCTACATATGTTCAAAGGTCCTGATGTACGACGGTATGTATGTTCTAAAAAGTCTAACTGCCTTCCTCAACTGCAAAAAAAATATATATATAATGCATATAAAAATATATATACACACATAATATATTTGTACACACATGGTATACATAAATATATACACATGTATACATTTATTCAAATGATCCACATTGTATTAGATAAAAAATAATCTTTCCTACTACAATATAAAATAGACTAACAGAATAAAACGAGGTGAGCCCATGACACAAAAAGGAATATAATATCCCCCTCTACCTATATAACAAAATAATCTTATAACAAACTATACGGGGGCACGATTCTATCGCATCAGAAGATTCTACAGTGTGTGAGATATATATATATATATATATATATATATATATATATATATATATAAGCTCAACTATGTAATTTATGTTTTAGGTTACTAAATGCAAATAAAAATAGGTGGATGTAAAACTGTGGAATAGCAGGTGAATTGTCTATTATACAAATAACAAAGTAAGTATATATATGCAAAATATGATGAATGCTGGTTGATTAAAAATGGAATCCCAATGTTACTGGTTACCATGTGTGTGTGAACAATATGTACCGTATATACTCGTGTATAAGCCGACCCGTGTATAAGCCGACCCCCCTACTTTTGCCCCCAAAACCTGGAAAAACCTATTGACTCATGTATAAGCCGAGGGTGGACCCCAGCACAGGTATACAGCCCCCAGCAGTGGGGTATACAGGCCTCCCCAGTGGTAGTATACAGCAGCCTTCCCAGTGGTAGTATACAGCAGCCTCCCCAGTGGTATATACAGGCCCCAGCAGTATATACAGCAGCCCCAGTGGTATACAGCAGTGGTATACAGGCCCCAGTGGTATACAGGCTCCAGCAGTATATACAGCAGCCCCAGTGGTATACAGGCCCCAGCGGTATATACAGCAGCCCGAGCGGTATATACAGCAGCCCCAGTGGTATACAGGCCCCAGCAGTATATACAGCAGCCCCAGTGGTATACAGCAGCCCCAGTGGTATACAGCAGCCCCAGTGGTATACAGCAGCCCCAGTGGTATACAGCAGCCCCAGTGGTATATAGCAGCCCCAGTGGTATATAGCAGCCCCAGTGGTATACAGGCCCCAGCAGTGTGTCATATATGGCCCCCAAACGCTGGCACTCGCCCCCTTCATTGTAAGGTCCCCCCTTGCTGCTTAACTTACCATCCCTGGTCTTCTGCACCGCGCCGGTCCTGTGTGCTCCATCCTCTTGTCCTCGGCTGCATCCAGTGTCCCCGGCCGTCACAGTAACGATGACGTCATGCGACCGGCCGGTCACATGACCCCGGATGCTGCAAAAGGACGGAAGGACGGAGCACAGAGGACCGGCGCGGTGCAGAAGACCAGGGATGGTAAGTTAAGCAGCAAGGGGGGGGGGGCCTTACAACGGAGGGGGGCGAGTGCCAGCATTTGGGGGCCATATATGCAGATATGCACTGCTTCCCCCTGCCGCTGATTGACAGGGGGAAGCAGTGCATATATAATGAGCGGCCCCACGTGATGGGGCGCTCATACAGCAGCCTCCCCCCGCATCCTCCAGCCCCCCCAGCCCCGGACACAGCCCCCACCACAGCCCCTACTGTATTGACCCATGTATAAGCTGAGGGGGGGACTTTTCAGCCCAATTTTTGGGCTGAAAAACTCAGCTTATACACGAGTATATACGGTATGTTGTAACAGGCAATGGTATGCAAATGGTGCTGATCATATGTGTGACCTCAAATCTGGCAAGCGGAGCGATATTGGGAATGTTTTGCTGTACTAATATGGCAGCCGTTACACCCTGAGCGCTACTGCACATCACATGAGTAGTAATATGGCGGCTGTAATACCATGAGCGCTACTGCACATCAGCAGGTATAGTAATATCATGCACGACTTCTACCAATTTTTTGCTGATAGAATTCATACCCGTTTGAGCTTATGGAGTTGTTCACAAGTTGGACCGTGTAGGCAGCACAACATGATATAGACATGTACGATTCTAAACTGTGTAACAAACTAACCAATGCAAGTCTACGAGTCCGTGAAAGTACCCAACAGCGCTCGATGACGACCATGTGATGTCTGTTTTTCACTGACTGATAGGAGAAACCTCCATCATTTTAGAATTTGTTTTCATTAAAGAAAAATTGCTGAAAACTGTAATAATATCAGATTGATATAACCCAGACCATTTTTTGTGGATTAGAAAAATCATTGACATTTGACTGAGCTCTAACTTAGTACTATCAGAACTCTAAATTGTATATTCACACAATACAACCCCGCTGCCTTTAATACTTCTATTATTTTAGAAAAATTGCAGAAAGTCAATGGGAAAAGTGAGCATTTTTCCAGAGGAGTTCACAGAAAAATGCTGGAGTTCCAAATTGACTTCCATTATACTCATTACGAGTACCGAGCACCCGAGCATGGTAGTCCTCACTCATCACTATTACTCACCTGTACTGACTCAGTGTCACAGTAGTAACCATTCTTCTACTGTAAGCATAACAAAATCTTCTCTGCTGATACTGGTGCTAATTACACTACAACATTGCTGTAACAATATGAAATCCAGTTAGTCTGTTCATCACTACTGCCTGTGGTTAACATCTCTGCCAATTACCATCATCCTGCTGATAACATACACCTCTCTCATTAACCATTTGATTGATACAAGTCCTGGACTAACTATGCATCTACAGTTCGGCCGGCTCCACACTGGCGGCGCGGCATTGCGGAGTCCGCATGCGGCTGCCGCATGTGGACTCCGCAATGAGACCAGGCAATGCTGGCCCAATGGCACAGTGTGCCATTGCGGCCAGCAATGCGACATGCTGCGGAATTCTGTCCGCAGCATGTCCATTTTCAGTGCGGACGCCGCACTGCCGCATCCCATTGAAATGAATGGGTTGCGGCACGGGCGCAATTCAATTGCGGCGGCGCCGCACTAAGCACACTGTGGGGGTGGGTGTTTCCTGTTTCTTCACAGGAAGTGTGTCTCAGCTGACACCACTCCCGCCCCTTCATTTGCGGTCTTGCAGAGCGGACCGCGATCCATGTATGGGCAACATTATCCCTTATCAGCAACAGGGCTTTGTGTGCTGTGGCTGTGTGTGCAACGTGTGTGTGTGCAACGTGTGTGTGTGCAATGTGTGTGTAATGTATGTGCAATGTGTGTGACTTTGTGTGCAATGTGTGTGTGCAATGTGTGTGTGTGCAAAGTGTGTGGCTTTGTGTGCAGTGTGTGTGCAATGTGTGTGTAATGTATGTGCAGTGTGTGTGGCTTTGTGTGCAGTGTGTGTGGCTTTGTGTGCAGTGTGTGTGGCTTTGTGTGCAGTGTGTGTGCAATGTGTGTGGCTTTGTGTGCAGTGTGTGTGCGGCTTTATATGCAGTGTGTGTGCGGCTTTGTGTGCAGTGCGTGTGCAATGTGTGTGGCTGTGTGTGCAGAGACAGCAGCCGGGAGGATCACAGGGAGTGTAAAATAAATGTAATGTTAATAAAGATAAAGTTGGCTGTGCTTGTGATGGGGGCCTCCAGCCTCTGTCCTCCTGCCCTCACCCCTCCAGCCTCCGCCGCCCTCCTGCCCTCACCCCTCCAGCCTCTGTCCTCCTGCCCTCACCCCTCCAGCCTCTGTCCTCCTGCCCTCACCCCTCCAGTCTCAGTCCTCCTGCCCTCACCCCTCCAGCCTCCGTCCTCCTGCCCTCACCCCTCCAGCCTCCGTCCTCCTGCCCTCACCCCTCCAGCCTCCGTCCTCCTGCCCTCACCCCTCCAGCCTCCGCCCTCCTGCCCTCACCCCTCCAGCCTCCGCCCTCCTGCCCTCACCCCTCCAGCCTCCGTCCTCCTGCCCTCACCCCTCCAGCCTCCGTCCTCCTGCCCTCACCCCTCCAGCCTCCGTCCTCCTGCCCTCACCCCTCCAGCCTCCGTCCTCCTGCCCTCACCCCTCCAGCCTTCATCCTGGTTTAACCGCCTAACAACCATATACTGTGCTGCTAACCACTGAGCCATCATACTTTGCTAACCACTGAGCCACCGTACAGTGCTAACCACTGAGCCACCGTATACAGAGCTAACCACTGAGCCACCATATATAGTGCTAACCACTGAGGCATCGTATAGGTTGCTAACCACTGAGCCACCGTATACAGAGCTAACCACTGAGCCACCATATACAGTGCTAACCACTGAGCCACCGTATACAGTGCTAACCACTGAGCCACCATATACAGTGCTAACCATTGAGCCACCGTATACAGGGCTAACCCCTGAGCCACCATATACAGTGCTAACCACTGAGCCACCATATACAGTGCTAACCACTGAGTCACCATATACAGTGCTAACCACTGAGCCACCGTATACAGCGCTAACCACTGAGCCACCATATACAGTGCTAACCACTGAGCCACTATACAGTGCTAACCACTGAGCCACCGTATAGAGTGCTAACCACTCAGCCACCGTATAGAGTGCTAACCACTGAGCCACTGTATAGAGTGCTAACCACTGAGCCACCGTATAGAGTGCTAACCACTGAGCCACCGTATAGAGTGCTAACCACTGAGCCACCGTATTGTGAGTGTATGCCCCTGTGAGTGTATGCCCCTGTGTGTATGCCTCCCCCCTGAAAATAAGACCGGGTGCAACGTTCAGAGCAAACATATTAATATATTAATCTCGCCCGGCCCCTGATGGCAGCCCGCCTCCAACCCCGCCCCCAGGCCCCCCTTCAACCCCCTCGGCTCCGAGAGGCATTCCAGGAAATATTTTTTTACAAAAAAAGCACTGATCAGCAATATATATATATAAATCCACTATCCCTAAATAATATTGCCATTTATATTTGTTAATGTACTACTCAGGTTAAACAAACTCAGGTTTGTGCACTTTAAACCGTTTTTCCAAAAAAGTTAATACTGTGCCCCAATTTTAAAAATAAAGTTAACACTTTGTTATATACACTTGAGTTTCTGTGTGTCACTGATGAATTTGTGTTAATCTGATCTCTGTGGAAACCAGGAAAAGAAGGAAGTGACCTCAGCAAAGGCAGCCATATGACCAAAAGAGGGGAGGGGGGAAACGACATGACCATCAGAGAGTATCTGCAATGGGATCCGCAATGCAGTCTGCAATAGCGTCCGCAATAGACTCCGCACTGACAGCCGCAATTAACTCTGCAGCACCGCAAATAGTGTGCAAGAGGCCTTCATGTGAATATCCACATTCCTGGTTCTGTGTCTTATGGTGTTCCCTGCTCCACTTGTCTGCCTGCCATCTTGCATACTTTGCTATTTCTGGTCCTCACTAAGCCACATTCAATCTGGCAAATGTCTCCTATGTCCTTTGGTCCTTCTTTTTTTTTGTTTCAATATTTTTTATTGGGTATATAATAGCAAATAGCAATTAAAACATTACATAAAATCAGAACATAAATCAAAAGCAATGTCGGTATCACAACTTCCTTTGGTCCTGCTTAATCACTCTGACCAACAGAGCAGAGGTCCTCAACCTTTCCGACCTTGAAAGCCACAACAATCTCAGAGAGAGGGTTGCGAGCCACATTCACCTCTGAGTGAGATTCATAAGCCACATTCACATCTGAGAGAGGTTCGCGAGCCACATTCAGCTCAGAGAGGGGTACGAGTTACATCTACCTCGGAGAAAGGGTTAGGAGCCACATCCAGCTCCAAGAAGGTTACGAGCCACAGCCGGCTCCCAGAGGGTTGTGAGCCACATTCAGCTCAGAGGGGGTCGCGAGCCCCATCAAGCTCAGAGAGGGTCACGAGCCATATTCAGAACTGAGAGAGGGTCACGAGCCATATCAAGCTCTGAGAAAGGGTCGCAAGCCACATACAGCTCCCGCCTCCTCATAGTAGTGACACCCATAGCCACCATTACCGGTAAAATAACAGCCATAGCTTTTCCACAGAAATAACTCAGCCAGTATACCAAGATCCAGGGGTTTCTACCTTACGACCATTCAGATCTGACTTTCTGTGTGGGGCTACTCATAAAAATCACCTGGAGACCCGCTCATCCCAGCTGTTTGCTTGATCTGTTTGGACTAAGCTGCACACCACACCTCCTAGTCCAACGAGCCACATGTGGCTCAAGAGCCACAAGTTGGGGACTCCTGGCTTAGACAATCCAAATTACCAGGTGAATACATAACAAATAATGAGCAACAGCTGCAATAGCTCTCGTTATTGGGAGGACCAAACTCAAACCACATCATTATTTCCCCTTCTCATGCCCTCTAAGATCAAGACTTTAATGTGGAATTGGTTTCTCTAAATGTCTACACAACCATGGATGACCAATGTAGATCACATGTGGAGGCTTTGATCTCCACTACAATTTTCATGTGGTTTTATTGGGGACATTAAGGGTGAAGTTCAGCAAAACTTTCCTTATATACATGAAAAAAACCCTACTCTTTAAAGGATGTTGGGTCCAGACTATATTCTGCACTTGGATAAAAAATATATTTATCAATTTTCCTTTCCGTCAACTCAGTATCAATCTTAAAATCAAAGTGTACACTTTGCAAGAGAAAGCACAATATAAATGGCTAGTAAAAAAAAGGAAACTGTATTCTAAACATAACAGAGCAATAAACTTCTATCTTTTGTAATAGCGCCACAATCAATACATAAAACAGGGTAAAAAATGAAAGGCTTTATAATGCAAGAAATGCTTCTTGCTTCCCACTAAAGCCAGATGTTAAATAAGACATAAACAAGGAACAGGCAGCATTAGATCCACGGAGACAATTATTTAAAAAGTCATTCTTTTCCAGAGTGTGGTGAGAAGAAAAAGAAAAGAAAAGAAACCAAGGAAGTATATCCATCACATACATAAATGCGAGATGAAAAAAGGACTATTTGAATAAGCGAGAGAATATAAAAATACAACAAGCTTTCAGAAGTCATTAAGAAGCCTCAGTCGTGGTGAGAACTCACAACCTGAATGTACGTAGGGTATCAAATGTATCAGATGCTTATATAACTATTTAGTTATGAACGCTCACTCTTCTGTATATACATTAAGTAAACCAACAAGGAGTCAATGATTTCTCAGAATATTTGACAAAAGTCCCAGCGAAAGGAATTGTACATTATTACAATGATACGGTAGCAGTCATGCTCGACACACACCTTCTTCAACTCCTCCAAGAGCAAGCAAGTTTTAGCACGACTTAAATCTCAGGGTTATTAAATTTATTCTGTCAATCTCTCATTTCCTGCAGTTAGGATTTCCATTGTTGGTCCCTGTTCAGATCTGAAAGATTTGCCTGCAAAAACTAATGGAGAGCTTTAAAGGAGCATACCAGACACACAAGTACTGTATTTTCCTCCCAAAAATTTGTGAAATGTGTTTTATAATCTGGTTACAGCATACAAGGGGATGAGGGCCCATGGTGGAGCGTGGTCACAGGAGGCATTGTCACCATGGCATGTGGCATTGCAGTGGCAGGACTACAACGATGCAGTGGGCAGTGTGGCGGATGTCCCAGTGGTTGAGGAGCCATCACAGAAAAGCAGTGGGCACTACAACACAGAAGCAGGTGGTGCGGCGGATGTCCCCGTGATGCAGGAGCCATACTGGCAAAGCAGAGGGCATTGAGAGGCAAGAGCCATCCCCAGTGATTGTATATAAGTAAACGTCAGCAGTGCAGGCTTTAGAGAGATGAAGGAGGTGGCGAGTGCACAGCTGAGGTCTTGGCTCATCAATAAGCACATACAATACACATACCTACTATCACTGGGGATGGATGCTGCCTCACAATGCCCTCTGTTTTGCCAAGATGGCTCCTGCACCACCGGGACACCTGCCACAACACCCCCTAATGCCCTGCAATGCTCGCTGCTTCGCCGGAATGGCTCCTGCCTTACAGCATCTGTGGCATACGTCGCCCACCCCAACCTGAAAGATACAACCAGATTATACCAGACGGACACCAATTTTTTTTTACTCTTCTTTTCTTACTCTAAATTTGGGGTGTGTTTTATAAAACAAAAATAACCGTAATTAAGGACACAACCTAGAAACATCTCAGGCGACCACATGAATAGATTCTATGAGATCAGACTCTCAGAATAGTGCTGCTCAAAAATGTTATATTTCTATTGAAAATCTCCAAACTGTTAAAAAGGATTCGGGGACTCTATGAAGCAAGGAGGTTCCTTGAAGGTCCAAGCTCATGAGTTCCACTGAGGTTAATATTTGAAAAATTATTTTAAAGCGGCCGTCACACGCTTCCATATCTTAAACGATATCGTTTAAGCGATCTGCTTTTTGATCGCTTAAGCGATATCGTTTGTACATCGCTACGTGCGATCAAGCGATTTTACAATGTAAAATCGCTTGATCGTGACATCGCAGATATGAGAGCAGGACCTCATATCTAGCGATGAACGATTTAACAATCTGCTTCATCGTGGTGTATGACACCACGATGAACGATCTCCCATCGGCAGAGCCTATGCTGGGAGATGGTAACTATGGTACACGTCGGGTTACTAAGCGCCGCGCGGCGCCTAGTAACCCGATGTGTACCATAGTTACCAGCGATCTCGCTGGCCAACATCGCTGGTGAGTCTGTCTGTGTGACATCTCACCAGCGATGTGAGCGATATTGTAAGCGATCGCGCGCGTGCACGTGATCGCTTACAATATCGTTCAAGATATGGAAGCGTCTGACGGCCGCTTAAGTTGGATTTTCAGCTTCCAAATGATTTTTGTTTTGTAATCATATCAGAACATGTCAAAAGATTACATTAAAAGTAGACTGGCCATCAGATTTCACAATGTAAAACAGGCTGGTGTGTTTAGTTTGAAAATCTATGTTAAGGCCCCATTACACGGCATGACATCGTTAACGATATCGCTTAAACGTCACAGGTTTGGAGTCGTGCAAGAGACATCGTTAGGACGTCGTTGCATGTAACACCGAGATGCAACAACGATAAGTCGTTGGATCGTTGATCGCAGGTTTGAGAACATGTTCTCAAATCACAAGGTCAACGATCTGCCAACCTGGTATATCGTTGTGTGCGACACCGCGATAATGATGTCGTTCACAACTTACCATTCACAGCAATGAGCAGGTATCGTTCACTGGGTTGTGCTAACGATACCTGATCACAACATCATTGATGCGTCGTCCACGATATCTAGACGTGTGACATCTCACCAACGATGTCAAAACAATGTCGGAAACGACTGCGTGCTCACGAGATGGTTGCAGACATCGTTACAACACTGAGGAGCTGGGTGCTAGGTGGATGAAATTAAGCTTGCCTGTTTGCCCTAATAGGGGCAGGAAACTAAAAGCCCCTCCCACCTCCAATCACCAGTGTTTACCAAGGACCAATAGAAATGACGATCCAAGCTCTACTTACACTCAAGGAGGAAGGAGGCAAAAAGAAAAAAAGTCATACAGAAAACAGGGAGGGAATTTTCTCGTGCTGTCGTGGTGGATTCCCCGAAAGAGAATTACCGGTAAGTCTAATTCAGTTTTTTCCTCCCATCCACCACGACAGCACAACAGGAGTAATACCAAAGAAACATTTCTAGGGAGGGACCACAGCTGGATGGACATTCCATCCGAAGGCAAGAGCTGGATGAAAAAAGGATATCGAGCCTGGAATGGTGGCGAAGGTAAGAATTACAGAACCAGTGGCAGCCGTGCAGATATGCACGAGGGAAGCATCCACCTGGCCAGCCTAGGACACGGCTCGAGGTGAATGCATCTCCAAGGCAACCACAGGAGAGATATATTGGTAAGGACATACCACCGAGACGGCATGCTTGATCCATGGAGCAATCATACTTCTGGACGCTCTCATCCCGTCATGAAGACCACCAACTGGATGAATAAATAGATATCCATTTTCCCTGAGCATGTCTGTTTGAGGATAAAACCAATATCGGACTATTAACATCCATCATATGAAATTCACCATCTTAAACATTTTTTGGATCCAGAAACAACAGTATTAGATCCCGAAAAACCAATGCCCCTCCCTTATGAAGTCTGCACACAGAGCTGCCATCCACACAGCCTTACAAGGTGAGATTGTCCTGTGCTCTCCCGCACCCTGTCCAGAGGTATGTACACACTGGCAGGTTTTTAATGTAGCACTAGGGACAGAGTTAGGACTGTCTCTACCAGGGCCTACTGTGAAGTGGGTGAGACAGCTCATTGTACATTTTTTTGCAAAAACGTATAAACCAAAAGGCCCTGTTTTTGTCACGGCACTTGCTATTTATTTTTACAGCAGAGCGCCTTTTGTGTGATTCTTATACGGTTTTTGCATTGGTTTTTCATGTTTTTGGTGGGGATTGGTCGCAGTTCACACTGCTTCCAATGTGTGCAGACTCATTTTTTGCCTTCAGTATTAGATCCCGTCGGAACTATGAACGCCTGATGAAACTATTGGAAGAAAAGATGGTTTCCAATATAAAATGAAGATATCGATCAACATGTGTAAGGAATGGTTCGATGATGGAAGAGCCTGAAGCTCACTGACTCTCCTAGCTGATGCGATACCAACTAAGAAAAACCTTTTCCCTAGAGAGTCCAGTCAATACAATATTGAGATCCCATGCCTGACAGAATGGAAGTTTGTCGGGCGAATACGTGATGCAGTTTCCATGAATATCCGGACCCATGGAAGACTGGCTAGACACATGTCGAAGTGGGAGCGGAGAGCAGAAACTTGCACCCCAAGGGTACTCGGATGTCAAGCCCCTGTCAAGGCCATGCTGCAGGAAGTCCAGGAACTTGGCCCTCGTGGACAGGGTCCTCTCCCATCATGTATCAGCAAGCCTTGATTGTACATATGTACTCCATTTGTTCTGGTTACCCCGTCTTATGTAAAGCGCCATGGAACCAATGGCGCTATACAAATAAATAATAATAATCATAATAAGGGGGTGAACGGGTCTCGAGGCGAAAAAAAACACTCCGCGAATTGAAGACACCCCCCAGCCCCTCGCAGAGGCGCGGTCATCCCGTCATCCTACAGTGCTGAAGAATGGTAACCACGGCCATAAGAGAAGCCGACAATCCTCACACCGACTGTGTTGGTACCAGGCTGAGGGATGAAATCGGGGTGTGTTCGACTGAAGGATCTGATTTTGATGATCAAGGGCGTGATTCACTTGGTAGTATAATCGGTCTGTGGATGTCATAGTGTTGAGAATGGCGAATCAACGTCGGTTGGGCCAGTATGGGGCAACGAGTACCGTGTTAATTTTTCTGACCCGAACTTCAGCATCAGTTTTGGGAAAAGTGGACTTGTCCCGGGGGGAAAGGCGTAAACCAGCCAGACCTCGACTGTGAGACCCAGTTGCCGAGATGACGGAAGAAAAACTGAACAACCGTACAACTAGAAGATTTGCAAAGATCAACTTCCCGAGGGCCCCGGGTTCCTGTCAGCAGCTGGAACACCTACCAAGCAAGACAACAGTCGCCTAGAAGTAGAGCTAGGTCGTAGAGATAGTCTGTCGGCCCATACGATGGAACAATAAGTCAAGACCCAAGGGAACCCAGAAATTCCTCTGCCCAATCATAAAAATCTGGACGAGAAGTCCTGCAGCACTTCTGTATTAGGTGTCCCCTTGGTGACCGATGAGCCACTGCAGCCATATTGTCGGAAATCTCAACACTGTTTCCCTTGAATCAGGAATCCTGACGTCTGGAGATCGTCAGTCAGTGCTCTCAGCCACCAAAGCTGAGGACAGTCTCTTGTTTGGCGAGACCATGACCATGAAGGCAGGTTGGGAGACCAAAGCCTCGCAGCCATTTTTCCTGGCATGTGCGAAAACAGTAACCCTCGGGGACAGTGCACACTGAATCATCCATCGTAGACTGACGTGGAGTAACCCCCAATTCAACAAGAGCTCAACTTCCTGGGGAGTGATATCCTTTTGTCCAGGCCTGAAGGTAAGACTGTCCACTAAGAAAAGGATGCGGAGCTGCAATAGGACAGGAATGGGCATGAACCTATGGACCCCTTCAGATACATACTGTCACTGAACCCAGAGCTGACATGGTTGCACAGATGGAAACAGAACCCTGTCTCAGAAGGGAACAAAGTGTGGCTCACAGAGGAACCCACCAGTCTGGAGACAATAAGCAGGAATGCTTGGGAGAGTCCAGCATAAGTCCGGACGGACTCAGGCTTGATGTAGGTAAATTTATCTGCCTTGCGCAAGGACTTTAGGGTCCATTTCAGGTCCTGGCATATGAGACCGCAGAATCGACCTGGCGGGAGCAGTGATGAGGAAGTCTTCTTAAGGAGGGGGAACCCCGCTAAGCCCCACATCCTGAGGAATGCCAGCAGCCTAGGGAACACGCGAGGCACTGAGGATAGACCGGATGGCACTTGTAACCGAAAATGATGGACCTAGGCCTAAAAGCATAGTAAATCTAAGAATATCTGATGTGTAGGACGCATGGGGATATGTGTCATTAAGGATCTAAGTTGCCATTATAAAAGTCCTTCCCTCTCAAGGGAACGGAGGACCACATATACTCCATCCTAATTATGGAGTAAGAAATGTGTCCGTTCAGGCACTATAGGAGTATGATCCTACGGGGAGTACAGACAAGAACAGTGTCCCCTCTCCATATCTCCTCAGGACAGGAATCATTGCTCCCCCGAGGCGGAGAGCCTCGATCTCCCTCCAGACGACTCAAGATGTGTAGACGAGAGTGAACACTCTCAAAGCTGAAGGAGCGAGGGGGCTTGATTGCATTGCCCTCCAATGGGGAATGAAGTTGGTAAACTTCCCCTACAGGAATGGCAGCATGACCTCACATGGTGCGAGAGGAGAAAATTACTTCCCCATTAACCCCCTATATAGTAGCACCAGCTACCACTCTTCCCATTGGCCTCTGCAGATGGGACTGAGTCTGCGTGTGTCAGGAGTTGGTGTAGGACCTGACCAAAAACACATTCCCTTAGGAATGAGATTGAATTTAGCCTGCTTATGGATGCCATAGCAGCACCTCAACCGCTGAATAACACCATACTTCCAGATGCTTGTTGGACAGAACGACAGAACCAACCATTGCCCTAAGTGATTCTGTCAGAAGCAACAGCTGGAACAACCAGACGTCTCCCGTAACCAGGGAATGAGGGCTAAGAGATCTACTCCAGGTGTAACCTCTTGGTGCCACGGCACCTAACTAGGCTCGAGCCTCCTGAGCTTCCAAGCAGAAGAGATCAGATGTGCCCAGACTGGTACGGCCCTAGGCTGTATCCTGCCACGCAGGTGGAGGCGATGATGCTAAAAGGGAGGATTCAGCAGACCGATTACTGCCTGCTTCATCGAACAACTGAAGTGAGAATCTCCTAGCAAAAGTAGTCCTATGGAATACCACTGTATCTGGATAGCACGCATCGGTACCACTGAGCAAACACCAAAGGGATACCATACTGTCATTCCACAGGACGACATGGCGTCGTCCTGGAATTTCTATTTCTCAACACCATGGCCTGTAGGTCGTTACGGACTGGGAAACCCAGATGTCTTCCGGGACCATAAACCACCCACATCACATTCTGACTGATTGTTGCGAGTCCTCATCTCCCAACCCCCCGTACAGCAGAAAATAATACGGCAATGACCCCAGAGGAATAAGATCTCACAGGGCATTCCTGCTCTGGAGAGCATCTGAGTCATCCACCAGACCGGATTGTGACCCAAAAAGTGTCTGAAGCCTCTGGGTAGAAACCTAGTGAGAGCCTCCTGTGCATAGGAGTCAGAAGGGACCCCGAAGTGGGGTTGGGGGGGGGAAACTGGAGCCAGGGAGGGTCAAATATCGTGAATAATCCATCCCTATGTAAACTTCCCAGTGCATAAGACAATAAGGGCTTACCCCTTTGCTTCAGGGTGTTGCATTTCTCCCTGAATCACTAAAACAGGGAGAGAAGGAATAATAACGCAGCCCCAAAAAAAGGGGGGGGGGGCTGTACACACCTCTTACTAAGTACCTACTGGGCCTGAGGCAGCGCTGAGCCTTTGCATGCAGTGGCAGTGGCGGCAGAATTTGACACAACAGAATTTTTCCTACCTGCAGAGTGCGTCCCCACCTGGAGGGTGATTCTGTAAAATGGAGGAAAGACACTGAGGAACTGTCAGACTCTGAAGGTGGACAATTTTACAACCATTTTGATATGGATTTTCAAAGTAAACATCTAAGAATTATCAGGTCAAAGATTTATTTAATGATGTATATAAATTGTATTGTGGTATCTGATTGACATATCTGCTCTCCTAGAACTTATTAGTCAGAGCACCAATGACTCCTATTGCCCAGAAGATCTACCACAATGAAAGCAGGACAACATATCTGTCCAGCTGTGGCTACAAAAAAAAAAAAAAAAAGGAAAAAGCAAACAAAAAAACTGTTTTCCAATCAACAAATTGTGGCAAAAATAACTTACGCAATTGTTGGTAGAAGCAAATATTAGTGGATTTCTGTACATGCTCCTTCCAAGCTCAAAAAGAAAAAACGTACACTGAAATCCCACATCCTATAAACAAGCGTTGATTAAAGAAGCCAGAATTTTGTTTTGCAGACGATATAATGTAATCTAAAGAAAGAAAAAAAAATTCCTTTTCAACCATTAACCCTGTGTGACCCTCTATTCCTGTATACCCAGTGCTATTACCATGTTAATTGGTCGTCTTCATTATAGCGATGCACAATTCTAACGAGAATGTTAATTAAGGAAGCACATTTATGCAATAAAGGAATGTCTACCCTTAAAGTGAGGAAGAGAGGGGAGGGGAGTGAGGGGGGACCTAATCGCTTACAAAATCGAGACTCACCAAGTTAAAATATTAAGTTGTACAGATCAGAAATGTAATCACGAGAGACAAGCGGTGAGAGTTTTTCAATCACTGAGGGGCTGCATCAATTTAAAGTCATGTTACATTAAAGAGAAAAATGTCTGGGAGAGTATCCCAGTTGTCACTTTAGATTAGATTTGTAGCTGTGATCAGGATGTGCATTTTGTAGATCTTCTCACATTCTGAAAAATATTACCTAATGCGAGCAGCAGAAAAAGAAAAGCGCGTTTCTGCATCCTATATCTCCGTCTGATTGCCCGAGATACGCCGCGAACAAATTTACCTGCACAGCATGAAACCCATCACCAGGATAAAAACCCATTAACATGTAAACATTAACTAAAACCTTCCGATGTGTTTAATAAACAGAGACCGAGATTTTTTTTTTTCATTTTATTATTATGCCGTTGAGCTCCAGTTCAGTTAAGATTGTTACACATATCTGTTGGTGTCCAATCCCGAATCAATGAAGCGTGGCAAAAATAATTTATACAATTTATTTATACAAGCAAACGGCATTTCACTTTCTACCACTGGAAGGAAAGAGTTCTACCAGCGCCAATCCCCTGAGAAAATAATTAAGCGCGTGTGATGTGCCTGTTTTATTAGAAGCCGTTTGGACATTTTATTGCATATTAAAAATAAAACACACATAAAAGTATGTTACATTAAACAATAGGAATTCGCTCTTTACCTAATGCAGACTTGTCCCAAACGTCACAAAGTTTTATTATTTTTTTTTAATAGAGCTGTGCAATAGAATTTTATTAATCTACTCATAGACCTGTGACACAAGGACAAGCCGTGAGGCAGAGTAGTAAAAAGGTCAATCACGTTGAAGATTAAGGGGATAGACAAAGGTGTAGTCAGGTCACGGTCTGGGGTCAGATACCAAGGGAGCATGTTAAGGACTAAGGGGATAGTCAAAGGCATAGTAAGGTCAGAGATCAGATATTAAGAGAGCACATTGTGTACTAAGGGACAGAAAAAGGCATAGTCAGGTCACAGTCCATGGTGAGATACCAGGAGACCATATGGTGGACTATGGGGATAGAAAAAGGCATAGTTAGGTCCCGGTCTGGAGTCAGGTACCAAGAGAGCACGTTGTGAACTAAAGGGATAGACAGAGGTGTAGTCAGGTCATGGTCCGCAGTCAGATACCAAGAGATGACATTGTGAACAGGATAGAAAAAGGCATAGCCATGTCATTGTCTGAGGTCAGAATGCTAGGAGAGCACATGGTGGACTAAAAAGATAGACAAAGGCATAGTCAGGTAACGGTCTGGGGTCATATTCCAAGAGAGCATGCCATGGACCAACTAAATAGATAAAGGTGAAGTTAGGTCCCAGTCCGGGGTCATATACCAGGAGAGCACATGGTGGTCTAAGGGGATAGACAAAAGATCAGCCAAGTCACAGTCTGGGGTCAGAATATTAGGAGGATAGTAGATCAGAAGAAAAGGACAAAACAAACGGATTCTCAAAGGAGGTGCAAGCTATATATGTAACAGATCAGAACACACAGCACAGCAACACAGGCCAAAAAGCACCCACCACTGAGCAAGCTTCTACAACAGGCAGAGATCTGGGACTGACTGCTCAGCTAAGTAGATGGGCAATCACAGAGAACAGGAAAGCCCTAAAGAAGCCCAGCCCCTCCCAATCTGAGTTCAGATCACAGAGCTGTCAATCAACACACCAACAGCTCTGCTCGCCCCAGCACCAGATTAGATGATTGAGCCATCATTCACTGAACTGCCTGCTCAGCAATTCCCTGATTCCATATTGCAACAAACTGTCACTAAGGGTTCCGTCACACCTGGCCATCGCAGGTGCGTCGCCTAATGTAATGTCGGCGCTAACAATTGCCTTAGAGTGGTCACCTGGTTTCTCAGCACTGCACTGAAACCAGGCGAGCAGTCTGGGGCGATGTGTACACATCGCCCCATGCAACATGCCGATCGGCGCGGTTACAGGCAATGGGAGCCATAGGCTCCCGTGTTACGGGATCGCCGCTGGGGTCTGTGGACACCCCAGCGGCAATGGCACCAAAAAAGTGTGCGCTCCAGTGCGTCGCCGGTGATATCTCCGGCGAGGTGTACTGTTGTGACAGTACCCTTACTGTGTTCAAGACACACTAAACTGAGAAACCGTGATAGTCCAATTTTATATAAGCCTCCTCTGGGATGGACATAAAAGAGTATTGCTTGCACTAAAAAGCCAGTAAAATAGAATTTAAGGGGTTGTCTTCTGCAAAATTTCCATATGTCTTGTTATGTTCACTTTAGCGAAAAGGATCACTCAACAAGTTGTTCCCTCTAATGTTCTGAAGCATTTTGAATCTTTACAGGAGGAGTTTGGGCTCTTGGAATCGAATACATTTTGGTACATGGGAATCCAACATGCCAGGTGAAGAGGGGCCCTCTTACAATATGCAAAGATATAGTGCTGGACTATGTTTGTGGAGAGGGGGGTACGAGGGGAGTCATTTCCACCATATATAAGGATTTGTTGCATACCTTTTTGTTGGGACACCCTATACGGGCCAGAGGGAGATGGGAGGAGGACATAGGGGTCATGGATGATGAGTTTTGGGAAACCACATTGGGATATATCCCGAAAATATTTCTGAGTGAGCCCGGCAGGTTGTCTCAGTTGTATACTATACATAGGGCATACCGGTCTCCTGCGTTTCTGCACAGGATTGGGGTGCGTGACACGTCTGAGTGCCTGAGGTGTATGAATGAGGATGCTGGAATTTTACATATGTTGTGGGAATGCCCGAGGTTGCAAGCATTTTGGGTGGTAGTGCTGAGTCTGATGGAAGGTAGATATGGATGTCTGGTGCCCAGATCCCCTCTGGTGTGTGTAGTTGGGTATGTAGAACAGATTGAAGTTATGAATACACAGAAGGTGGCGATTGCCAGGCTACTTTATGTTGCTCGGAAGCTAATTGCTCGTTGTTGGATCAGGGCCGAGCCCCCCTCAAGGACGGAGTATCTCCGGCAGGTAGAATACGTTACACGGACAGAGGAAAGTATATATCTAAAAAGGAATAGGCCTGGAGAATTTGACAAGATTTGGTCTGCTTGGCTAAGGGGAGGTAACAGGCCTGGGCGACCTGGGATCACGGGGGATGGACGGACACTCTGGCTTAACTGTGCCTTGATGTTTGCGGTATCAAAGAGGTTTTTGTAACAGATATATGCTTAATTATGATTAGACCTTAACGGTATACGGTTAATGTGAGTTTATCGCTGTCTGTAAACCCGGGGGTAAGGACGGTCATTTGAGTCTGTATTATTGTTGATGATGCTATTGATATGATATTGGAAAGGGGGGAGGGGTGTGTGGTGGGGGACAGGGATGGGGGTTTACATATATGTTAAAATTTTGGAATATATGTGGTGTTTCTACGGTGTTTGTAAAATGAATCTTTCTAATAAAAGATATGTTCAGCAAAGTAAGTTGTCCAAAGAAGATAAATAAAAATTGAGATCTGGAATTTCCTTATTCTCAAATGGGCAAAAGAAAGCCAACTGGTTATAAGCCACACCACCAGCCCAGATCGAGTCAAATAAACTTCTAAAACACTTTTTATAAGTGACAAGGTAAATACAGCCAATAATTTAATTTGCTTCACTGTAATGAGTATAATAGACTATTATATGAATAGGAGCTGATCTGCAGAACCATGGCAGCAACACAACATTGTGTGACAGAGCTGTGATGTTTACATCCAACTTCGAATGATGTTTGGTATTGCTGATTGGTGGGAGTGCCGGTTGATGGACTACCACCAATCTGATATTGATGACCTTCACAGCATTCAGCATGATAGGCCCCTTGTAGACTGTGAGCCCTTGTCCTCTTCTCCCACCTACTGCATTTTCATTCATCCCTTGTAGACTGAGCCCTTGCGGGTAGGGTCCTCTCTCCTCCCCTAATTTATCCTCATTCATTCCTTGTAGACTGTGAGCCCACGTGGGCAGGGTACTATTCCCTCCCCTGCTGTATCTTCAGCCATCCCCAGTAGACAGAGTCCTCGTGGGCAGCATTTTCTCCCATCCTCCGCTATATCCTAATCCAACCCTTGTTGACTGAGCACTCACGAGCAGCGTTTTTTTTTTTCCAACCTACTGTATACACACCCATCCCTCGTAGACTGTAAGCCCTTGCGAGCAGGGTCCTTTTTCCTGCCCCACTGTATCCTCATCCATCTCTTGTAGATTGTGAGCCCTAACGGGCAGCATTCTCTCCTTTCACGCTGTATACTCATCAATCCCTTGTAGACTGAACCCTCATGCGCAGGGTCTTCTCCTCTCACTTACTATGTGCTCACCCATCCCTTCTAGATTGTGGGCCCTCACGAGTAAGGTCCTCTCCTGTTCACTGCTATATTTTCACCAACCACTTGCAGATTGAGAGCCGTCGGGGGCAGAGTCCTCTCTCCTTCTCTACCCGTCTGTGCCTTATATTGTTCATAATTATTGGACATGTTTTGATTATGTATGCCCTTTTTTCACATGTAGAGCACCATGGAATAAATTGTGCAATAATAATTAAATTAGTAAGATTATCATTAGTAGTAGTAGTATTATTATTATTATTATCAATAATAACAACTACAACATGGGGATAGTAGACCGTCCTTTAATGTTGGATCTTAAGGGTAAAGAACAGGACATGTTGAATTTCAACAAGTCCAATCCCTTGTCTTCCTATTGGTATGTCAATCTTATAAAGGCTAGTAGCTGACACAACAGTCTAAGGCTGGCTTCACACTAGTGTTCCCCTCCGCAGCGTCTTGTGGAGGGGAACCGCAAGCTGAGCGCAGGCACCGCAAGTCCCTATGTTTAACATGGGGACGCAGGTGCCTGCGATTGGGAGCAGATTGGCGTGCGCACCCTGTGAGCACCCATTCACTGCCATGCATTATTTGTACGCAGGCAGATGCATGCGTACAAATCACACACTCTCGTCCGCACCCTGAACGCGACATGTCTTGTTCCTGGTGTGGACGAGAATGAATGATTATCCGCATGCGTACAAATCATACATGGCAGTGAATGGGTGCGTAAGCCAATCTGTACCCGAGCGCAGGCACCTGCGTCCCCATGTTAAACATAGGAACTTGCGGTGCCTGCGCTCAGCATGCGGTTCCCCTCCGCAGGACGCTGCAGAGGGGAACACTAGCGTGAAGGCAGCCTTATGGTGTGTTCACACGCTACGTATTTGCTACATATTTTTACGCGAGTGCTGTTGCAGTTTTTGTAGTCAAAACCAGGAGTGTGTGA
Source organism: Allobates femoralis (assembly GCA_033576535.1). Lineage (NCBI taxonomy): Eukaryota > Metazoa > Chordata > Amphibia > Anura > Aromobatidae > Allobates > Allobates femoralis. Next base: position 90,004,605 of record JARQOC010000010.1, read on the forward strand.
TTAAATAGAGAAATGGAGCACTTGTTTCTATTAGACTTTTCCTCTGATTGTTCCACTCCTGGTTTTGGCTACAAAATCTGCAACAGCACTTGCATAAAAATACGCAGCAAATACGCAGCGAGTGAACGCACCCTTAAAGCGATGGTAGCAAAAAGGAAGAATGACAGGCAGCTCAAGTCTTGCACTCCACTATTAAAACCTGTTGGCCAACAAATCCCTCAAAAAACTCAAGGTGGGATATAAGGTTTTGGTTACAAAAAAATCTATTGTTTAAAATATTTCCATTCGCATAGAGCACCATGTTGCATTACGCCAGTGACTTCATCATTCCACATCCCGCAGTTTATTATAAGAACTAGAACCCTGCAAAGCCGAAACCGTTAAAAGTACAAAAATAGCGAAATTTATTAGAACCTTAGCAGAGACAAAAACATGCCAGATATGTTGAATTAGCCAGAGCTATACTTTCTCGATGTCTTATTCAGATTAATTAGTTCAATTATGTTTTGAGTGCGTGACTAATGTATCATTTTAGTTTTAATCATTTCAATTGAAAAAATATTAAACTTTTGAAGGAAGATAATCTGAATTTTAATTATGCTAACAATACTATTATAAAAGGCTTCTTTCATTTCATTTTAATTGAACTGCGGTATGCTTTTTAACTTGATTTTTTTTTTCTTTTGAAAAGGGACAGAAAATTAAAGCTCAGACGGTTTTGTCTTCGGCACTAATGGTTCATTGTTGCGCACAAGCGGCATGTTAAACCAAGACATGTATTGTTATCCTTGAATACATGGCTTCCCTAATGAATTATGAATACATCTCTAAACATACAAAACTATTTAAGAACAACTACAAATTGTAGGCATCCAAGTATTTTTAGTAATTTTTTCCTAAAGGAACTTAATTTTAGAAAGTCCCATGTTGGCACTTGTATTTAGAGGGCAAAGAAAGTTGTATACAAGAATATGCGACCATAAGGTAGCCAACACTCAGGGCCTAAGAACAAATACTGGGTGAAAGCATATCTTAGCTAACAATAGTGTCACCACACAGACAAGTAGAAACAAAATTGTCAAACAATCAGGTCAGGTACCAGAAGAGCACGTCAAGACAGAGGTGATAAACAGAGGTGTAGTTAAGTCACAGTCTGAGGTCAGTTAACTGGAAAGTACAGGATCAGAACAGAGGGACAAGACAAAAGGATGGTCAAACACAGGCAAGGTCAGGCAGCAAAACATCAATTCCCAGAACACAGATTCAAGAGATCAACTTAGAACCTCAGAGCTGAAACTAAGACTGGCAGTGCTCTGGGAAAACCAGCTAAAAGGGTAGACAATTACAGGAGACATGGAACACCTGCACAAAAACAGAACTTCACAGGAAGAGACTGAGCGATTGAGCTGTCAATCAGAAAACCAACAGCTGAGCATATCCCAGCTCCAGGTAGGATGATTAAGCTGTCACCCAGGCCCAGAACATCTTGAATGCAGAGCAGACGAATCGTGACAAATAAAAAGAGTAAGAACTAAGAGGCAGGTAGTTAACTACCTTCCTATTCTCCTCAGTTAACATCCCTGCCAGCCCAGAGTGGTCACAGACTGCTCCTGCCAGCAATTCTGCAGCTTCCGCTGACATGTCCACAAATCTGAGGTTTCTCTTCCGTTCTGTTTTGTTGACTGAAAATAATTGCCAACTTCATGTTGATTGAAAGCCAACTCTTTGCTGTCTAACTGCAGGGAGCTGTTTGACAATCAGCACAATGCCCAGTCACCAGAGCAGTCCAGAAGAGCTATGTCTTATTTTGAGGGTATGTCTTATTTTTCCATGGTCCCCATCATCCCACTGCACTCCCCAATATCCCCAACATCTCCCTGCTGACACATCATCCCCTTGCAGCCCCTAATATCACTCTGCAGCCCCCATCATCTGCTCCCTACAGTCACACACTCTCTCACACACTTTCACATACTCTCACCGATCCGATCCACCACTGCATCGCAGGGTGCCGTACTGAGCTCTGTCAGCTGCAGTACATGTACCCCTGCTGCCTGCCCGCCTCTGTAGCCCACTGCACAGGCGGGCAGGCATCGGCGGGCAGTGCAGCGGGGGTTGCGGTGGTGGGCATTTACTCCTGCACTGTACTGGGGTCTCTCAGCTGCAGTATATGTACAAGACACGCCGTCCAACCAGACACGACAACTACTGGGGGACAGGGTGTGATCGGAGGGCATGTGGGGTGATCGGAGGGCCCTGGGGTGTTGCAGGAGCCGAAGGCAGCAGATCGCAAGGTATGGGGGAAGGGGTCATGATTGAAGGGCATGGGTTGATCGCAGGGTGGGGGGTGATCGCTGGGCAGGGGGGGAATCAGAGGGCAAGGGGGTGAGCAGAGGGCAGGAGGGGTGACTTCAGGGCGGGGGGGTGAACGGAGGGCAGCTGGTTTGAGCAGAGGGCAGGGGTGATCACAGAGAGCAGCGGCAGCAGCGGCAGTCGGGCAGGAGGTGATGGAGGCAGATCACAGGGCAGCAGGGGACCTCTCTCTTTAGCCTCCACAGATGGGAGAAGGCGGAGAAGGGAAGGAAACAACAGGTCTCACCACCCCTCCACATCTGATTGGATAACTTCACATAGATGCTAGCTCCAATCAGATCTGGAGGGGGGGTGACACCGAGGTCATGCTATTGCAGTATCGACCATGGCTGGATGACAATATTTCAGCCAAATTTCATTGATGAAACATTACAATCGCTGAGATTGGCTGTTCAAAGTGTAAAGCCAATCACAGCAGTCACAGGTGCGGGGTGACAAAGTCACTCCTCCAAGGTCAAGTAGAGGTCCCCTCCTACCTGTAGCTCTGCTGACTTTTCGGCGACCCAGATCACCAGGGCAATCCGCCATGATGTTCCACGTCGTCACAAGTCGGGAAGTACTCAAAACTCATGACATTCCACAACGTCACAGGTCAGGAAGGAGTTAAAGAGAATCTGTCAGGTCAAAAATCCATATGTAACTGATATAATTTTCTAATTTCTCTCGCTAAGCTCTCTCTGCTCATGTATTTTTATTTTTTATACTTCCCTCCTTGCCTGTGTAAACTTAAAAATAAAAGATTTATTCCATCTGTAAATCACAGTGAGTGATCTCTTGCTTCTCTGCTGCACACTCCCCAAGGAATGAATATTCATGCATCACTGCTTCGCCCTGCCCTCTTCTGGTCTCTGTGCTGTGTTTGGTTGACTCTCCAGACACAGGCACTCATTGAAGACAGAAGAGGAAGGAAAGGGGAGGAGGTGTGTTCTCTTAGCAGATGCAGCTCTGTGATCTTCATTGTGTGTATCTGAGGCATGTGTGTAGTGTATGCTTTCTGAGATATTTCTGTGTGTTTATATGAACATTTGATCATTGCTCATGAGATATACACATTACATGTATGCAGGAAATCATATGTTCATACAAACAAATCTCTCACAGGCTAGTAATATTACTACAAGAGTTGTAGCACAAAACACCTTCCCCCTCGTGGTCAGGTGTCAAAATAACATGGGTTCACATTCAGGACAGGGAGCAAGCAGAGACAACAGTTGGGGGTCAATAAACAATTATCAAAACAGACAAGGGAGTGCAGGCCAACAGCACCAATCACATAGAATGTACAACTAGCAGAGTTCTGAGAAAAGTTGCTCAGTAAAGTAGCGGGTCAATCACTGGAAAGATGTAACAACTGAGCAACCCAACACCTCCCAGAACCAGAATGGAAGACTTCACTGAAAATCAGCTTACAGACAGCCCAGCACACTCAGATACCATTCATAGCATAATCTTTATAGCGTCCTACACTTGTTGTGCAGAGCGATCATGACAATGGCTACACAAAGGGAAATAGCCTCAAAAGGAAGCAACCAAAAACTGGCACCTGAACCTGGAAAGGTAGGGAAAACTCTGCAAAATGAATTATCAATTCTTAAGGAGTGGCATTATTTATCCAGTTTTTAAAAGGCACAGATATTGTTAAAATAAAAACTGGCACATTTTTGCTGAGCAAATCACACTGTGATAGTATGCTAAACAGATTTTACAGACATGTTAGAAAATTATGTGTTTTCAACAGGTTATTGGATAGGGAAGCACATACAGCAACAAAGGGATGGTATCAGCAGTCCCATCACTGAGTGTGTGGTTATCTTCACTTGCTCTAGATAAAAGCTACCATCTCAACAAATCCGAGAACAAACTGGAGATAATACAGTTCAACAAAATTAGACATTTCTTCTAAAGATTTGTTTGATAGCAAAAAACGAACAAAGGGGAGATGATTACCCTATTCCTATCTCTTCTGTGTGATAAACATGACGCTACATTTCGCTTAGACTGCAAAAACAAAATAAAAGTCTATTGAAAGTGGGAGATCAGACAATAATTGCTTTTGTTCAAATGATCAGAAGATAATTTTCAAAATTGGTTTATTCATTTTTTTTTTGCACGGTTTTGGTCAACTTTATAATACATGCTACAAGAACAGAACCTTTCCAATGGATGTCCTCTCAAGAAGGTCAACATCAACCAACACTTCTACTTTCAAGGTTGGCTGAAGTCTTAAAACTTTTGTCTTATAGTAGATGCTACAAGAACTGAACTTGTCCAATGAATGTCTTTTTGAGAAGGTCACCATCAACCATCACTTCTACTTTCAAGGTTGGCTGAAGTCTTAAAACTTTTGTCTTAATAATAGATGTTTAAGAACGAACCTGTCCAATAGACATCTACTCAACAAGGTCACTATCAACATAAACGTTAGTTTCCACGTTGCTGAAGTCTTAAATGTATGTCTTAATACATATTACAAGAACTGAACCTGTCCCTTGGACATCTTCTCAAGAAGGTCGCCATCAACCATAACTTCTACATTCAAGGTAGGCTGAAGTTGGTCTTAAACTTTTGTCTTAACAGATAGATCTTCTTGTCCGAAACTCAAAGTTATTAAACTTCATACCGTCTCAATTTTTCATTTTCTAACGTAAACTTATATTATTTCCGAATATATCTTTCCAGCACGAGAGGAACAAGGCGTCAGTGTGTTTCGTCAGAAAGTTTCATTTCACTTCAATTTCTTAAAAAGCAGCAGTTTCTATCTAAAATAAGCTTCTTTTTTTTTTCTTCATGCTTAAGCTATCGGACTAAATAGTCAGCAAAGCCTTTCAGATATCTAAAATCTCAAAGACCTAAATCTGTTTAAATTCTAGAAATGCCTCTAGTTATTTTATCCTTATCACTAAAGAAAATGAATTGTAGATATTATTTAAAAAGTCGTTTAATAATGAACATCGTCTAAAACCCTCTACCTCAGATGTCTTTAAATAATTTAGCTTTTAAAGAACGCTTAGTGGTAAATGTATAAAATTTTACCAGTTCAATAGATTAACTGCAAAACGAAATTAACACTGCCTTAGGAAATGGAGATAAAATTTATATTGAAAACATTTTGATGGGCCATTTTTTTTGCACAGTTTTATCTGGAAAGAACCAAGATTTTTAAATTAGCCTTTAACAGCAACGAGGATAATTCATCATGGCTCCATATCCAGCTCAGCTGTGAACTTAGATGGTGCCAGCATTTAACATCTTCTGGCAAAACTTTACAGAGGCCTTCAAATAACATTTGTGTACTGATCTAGTTCTATTCCTGTGCAAAATTAATTTTTTTCCCTCAAGTCCAAGACTAGAAGAACTAAAATAAACTTTTTTCAGCCGCCTTGTCTAAGCGAAATTGCCAATACGCATTGACAATCCTGTGATCGAGCACATTAAAAAAATCTTGGTAATATTAGATGTCTCCATCTGAAGCTCCCTTGTTAAATGCAGTGTAGTTCAATTAACATCTCTTCAATATATAATTTAATTTTTCCTTCATCTTGATCCTGAGCCCAGTCTTGAAATGAGCTATGCGGGGATAGATGCACTTTGAATATTGTAGAGAGTCTTCATAAATAAACCTATCAGGCTGGTAATGATTTCTGCCATAATGTGACAAAATGTTTGAAAGTTTTCGTGGTGTGAAGGGGGTTCTGCTTCCCCTCTTCTCGCTATGTTGTCTAGAAGATAACAAATACTTATTTTATGTGTTGTTTGGTAGTGCATCCTGGAGTTTGGATGTTTAGTATATTTCGTTACTTCAATTATGTTTGAACTGAAAAATGCAAGAATCAGATTTCTTTGAGCAAAGAACTTGGCAATTAAAGGGAACCCATCAGTTGATAATCACTGCCCAAACCAAGAGCATAATGTATCAGAGTCTTGTGAAAACATTTCAATTAGGCAGGTCTCACAGAAACACCACATTTCAGAAAAAATTATACATTTTCAAGCCAATGGGGATCAAACTGAAACAGGTGATTAATAGGAATGAGGAAACCGGACTTTAAAGTTTAGAGATCATACTGAACACAGACTTCCCGAAAAATGTTCAATGTTCTGAGTTCGGGATTCGGGTACTTTACGTTCACAAACCACTGGAGCGAGCATAGCTGTGCTCAGGTATACTCGATGATCAGCCCAGTGCAAGACCCTTGCAGTGTTTGATCGGCTGCACTGGGGGTAAAATCCGTGCAATCAGGTGTATTTTGGACCACAGAAAGAAAATTATGAAACCCCACTCCCCCGGAAATGTTTTCCCCGAGCATCTCAGTACTTGGGATGCTCGGAGCTCGCTGAGTACCGGCGAGATGGTCGGGCAGATGCTTGGCTCCCCCTCCCTGCATGTTGGCACTTTTTACAGAGCCTGCCCACATGCAGGGTTTGGTTGCCAGTGCCTGCCACACACTGTAAAGCTCACAGCAATGTTGGCTATTGCATTACAGTGATTGGCTGGCCGCACAGCGTTATCAGGTCTATATCAGACCTGATTGTGCTGTGCTCGTCACTGTGACCCAGAGACTGCTGGTGTAGGGAGAGGTGTTGCTGAGCTAGGGACAGATTTGTATGTGTTTTAGGTAGTGTAGGGTTCATGATCCATCTAAACAAACTGTCCTTTTCTGGACTAATCCAGCTGCATACAGGCAGGCTGAGTATATAGCAGAGTGCACTGCGTATAACACAGGAGGTTCCATTCCAGTCATGTCTGGGGCTGGCATGGCCTGTTACACATACTATCCATCAAAAAAAACAAAAAAAAAAAAACAGTCCTTTTCAGGACTAATCTAGCTGTATACAGGCAATGTATATAGGCAGGGTATATAGTCCTGTGTTTAAAATGCACAAGGCAGGTGGCAAGGGACGAGGAAATGTACGTGATGGTGCATGCAGAGGCCGAGGCCGTGGGCAAGCTACAATTGTGCCACAACAAAGACCCACATCTTCTCGCCCAACCTTCCTGTCCCAATTCCTAGGAGACCGCAGCACACCACTATTAAACCCAGAGCAGTGTGAAAAGGTTGTTGGTTCGATAGCGGATAATGCTTCCAGTCAGTTTGCCACCACCACAGCCACCCTGTCTTGCCAAAGGTCAAGTCTCAGTAGCCTTGAGTCTGGACCACATATTCCTCACCCTGATCCTCCTTCCTCCCACCATGCTGAGTGGGATCCCACACTTGGGACACTTTGAAGAGCTGTTCACTTTTTCATTTAGAGATTCAGGCCTCTCACCCGCTCCACTTGAAGGGGAGCAAAAGGAGATGGCATGTAGGGATGGCCAAATATTTGAGCAGCGACAGTTGTGCGACGGCGGGAAAGTGTCACAAGAGGTGGACAATGAAGAGACAATTGTCAGAAAGTCAGGAAGACGACCAGGGTGGGGAAGTGGAAGACGACGTGGTGGATGATACAGTAACTGACCCAACCTGGCAGGAGGACATGCAGAGCGAGGACAGCAGTGCACAGGGGAAGGGAGGCATAGCACCCCAACAGGTAGGAAGATGCTGTGTGGTGGCCGCAGACAGAAGATGGGCAACCGTTCCCCGTAACACCAACACGACAGCAGTTGCTGGTACAACTTTTAGGTCTTCAAAGACTCTGTCGATAATTTCAAAAAGGCTATTTGCACCACCTGCCAAGCCAGCATCAGCATGGGTAGCAAAACTACCAGCCTGACCACCACCAGCATGATCAGGCACATGGCAGCAAAGCTCCCGACTTTGTGGGCCAAACCTCAGGGTCCAAGAACAGTGTCTGCAGGTGACACCGCTGGTTCTTCACTGTTGTGCGTGCAAGGCAATCCCCTGTCCAAAGTGCATGCGAAGATGCCTCCTGTCCTGAACCTGTCATTGCACAATGTGAAATAGCACAGAAACCAAGACCACGTCCTTGCCCCAGGGCAGTGTTCAGTTGTCCATACCCCAGTCCTTGGACTGCAAGCACAAATAAGCAGCCAACGCCACACTACTGAATTTGCACATTTCGCGACTGCTTGCACTAGAAATGTTGCCTTTTAGGCTAGTAGACACGAAACATTCCACAGCTGGATGGCGGCGGCCGTCCTTCATTACTCGGTCCCCAGCCGACACCATTTCTCCCGGTGTGCCGTCCCCGCATTATACAAGCACGTGTCCCAAAACATTAGCCGTGCCCTCAACAACGCAGTTAGCGGGAAAGTCCACCTAACCACGGACACGTGAACAAGTGCTTGTGGGCAGGGAAGGTACATCTTGCTGATGACACACTGGAAACAGTGGAAGCTGGGACCCAGTCAGACCTTGGGACGGAACACGTCCTCCCAACGCCAAGGATTGCGGGCCCTAACTCAATCAGGGTTGCCCTCACAGTGTACAGCTACAAAAAGTCATCCTCCTCCACCTCTTCAGCCTCCACATCAGTCACAAGTTGGAAGCACTACAGCACTAACACGACCAAGCGGCAACAGGCTGTGCTGAAGCTAATATGCGTAGGTTACAAACCGCACAATGCTGAAGAGTTGTGGACAGCTCTGAAAGAGCAGGCAGATCTGTGGCTCACACTGCTGAACCTACAGCCAGGCATGGTCGCGTGTGACAATGGCCGGAACCTGGTGCCAGCTCTGAGGCGAGCTCACATGTACCCAGAGCTGTCGGATCTGCTCGTCAAAGTACGCCGCCAATGTGCCCATTTTAGAAAGTCTGCTTCGGCCGCCCTTGCCGTGTTTCAGAAGAATCAACAAGGCCATCAGTATTCGGTTCAGACGCCACACATAAGACTTCAGGAGTGGACATGGATGTCCAACATCCTCCAAAACTTTGAGGACTCCAAGATGGTGAGCGATGATGACGCCATCATTAGCGTTACCATCCCGCTTCTCTGTCTTCTGAAAGGCTCTCTGCTCAAAATCAAAGAGGATGCATTGCAGGTGGAGCACGATGAGATGGAGCAAGAAGCCAAACAGGGTGATTACCCACAGCCCAGCCTCATCTCATCCAAACGTGGATTGGGGAACAATGAGGAGGAGGAAAAAGAATAGGAGCTAGCTTCATGCGCTAAAGACGGTACAACCTGTACAACTGTCATACCATCTGTTCAGTGCGGATGTCTATAGGACAGGGAGGAGGAAGAGGAGAGCATGGTCAGTCATCCTCTTGGTGAGGACACGGAAGTCTTGCCTGTTACCAGTCTGGCGTGCATGGCTGAATTTATGTTACGCTGCCGTTCCCATGACCCTCGCGTTATCAAAATTATGGGCGACAGTCATTACTGGTTGGTGACACTTTTAGACCCACGCTACAAGGAAAACTTTATATCTCTTATTCCCAAGGCGGGGAGGTCTACAAAAATGAGGAAGTACCAGAAAGCCCTTGCTGCGGAGATATTAAAAAAATTCTCATCGGAAAACGCAGGAGACAGAGGTCACAGTTCGGTGGACAACCAAGGAGTACAGGTGAGAGAGACAGAACTCCAACCTAGCAGAGGCAGGGGAACACTGTCAAAGTTCTGGGAAACTTTTCTCAGCCCCTCCGATGGCACAGGCCCTGAGGCGCAGGGTACTCTCACAAGCAGTGCAAAGTTTGGGAAGATGCTGAAGGAGTACCTTGTCGTTAGTACCAAAGTCCTTTGTGATTCCTCTGTGTCTTATAATTATTGGGTATCCAAGCTGGACAAGTGGCATGAACTGACTCTCTATGCCTTGGAAGCCCTGGCCTGCCCTGCCACTAGATTTTTGTCAGAGCAGGTTTTTAGTGCTGCAGGAGGAATTATAACTGATAAGTGCACCCGCCTGTCAACAGAAAATGCTGACAGGCTGGATTGGGCCAGACTTCTCAACACTACCAAATGAGAGTAGCATAAAATAAACTATAAGCCACTGTCTTTTTTGGGGAGGTATATTCCCATGCTCCTCTTCACCCCCACACATGGGTATACACTTCCTGATTTTTGCCATTTGCTGTAGTCCTTCTCCTCATTCTCCACCACCATATCACCATGGTGGCCGTGGTCCATGATACAACACCCACATAATATTTCTAAAGGGTGCTTATGATGCCCGTAAGAAAAAAAAAAAAGTTATACAGTATATTCATGTATACCCCACAGGGGTAAATGTTTGTCAGTCCATACTTAGTGCATGGGCATTACAAGTATAGGAGACCCACTCCTTTGTAATGTGAAAATTATTTTATGAGGCCCTCCACCTCTCTTCTAAGGGTCATTGTTGTTCCTCCCAATTTTTGGCATCCCTGCATAGGGCAACACTATGGGAGACCCACTTCCTACAAATGGGAACATTATTTTATGAGGCCCTCCTCTACGTCTCTTCAAGGGACATTGGAGTGCCTCCCAATTTTTAGCAGCCCTGGCACTCACTGCATATACGCAATAACAGTATAGGAGACCAACTGATTAATAATGGGAACAACAAAGCATAACCAGCTGATGGCTGTCTAAGAATAGTACAGGCCACCTAAATATATGTTTGTTTTTTTTTTATTACATTAAAGATTAAAAATAAATAAATGGCGTGGGGTCCCCAATAAATTTCAAGTCTAGCAAAGGCTACGCAGACAGCTGGTGCTGATGTTAGAAGCCTGGGAAGGGGTTAATACCCATGGAGCTTCCCAGGCTATTAATATTAGCTCTCAGATGAATATTTAGCCTTTACAGGCTATTAAAATGGGGCACCACCCGAAAAAAAAATGGTTTGGGAGTCACCCATATTTTAACAGCTAAGAAAGGCTAAGCAGACACCTGGGGGCTAGTATTAATAGCTTGGAAAGGGACAAAGCATATTGGCCCCCTCCGAGACTAAAAACAAGAGCCCTCAGCTGTCCCAGAAATGGCGCATGCATGGGAAGCGCCAAATCTGGCACTTAGCCCCACTCTGCCACACTGCCTTGTAGCAGTGGCAGCGGTGTTATGGGGTTGTTTCTGTTGCCAGGAGCCTCCATGTGTCTCACGACGGCATCGGCTCTGATACATCTGAAAGCAGGCTGGAGAGTTGCTGGATGCGACCATTCAGCCTGCCATCCAGCAGAATCACTGAAGAGAGCATGCGTGCGCACATCAGTGACTCGCCGTGGCGTCATAAAGAGGAACTCGGTTCACCTTTGTGACGTCACTAGGAGCGTGGGAAAATTCTCCCGCACGCAGTGCCAGCAAATGATCATCACCGCCGGCAAATGATGTCTGCACCTGCGTGCGGGAGAATTTTGACTTCCCTGAGGTGAACTGAGTTCATTCACATGAACTCAGCTCATCTTTATGACGCCACAGCACGTCAATGATGTGCACACGCATGTGCTCTTTAGTGATTCTGCAGGATGGCAGGCTGAATGGTTGCATCCAGCAACTCTCCAGCCTGCCATCAGATGTAGCAGAGCCGATGCCATCATGGGATACATGAAGGCTACTGGCAACGGAAAGGTGAGAATGAGGTTGCTTTATTATTTTATTTCTCTGACAAGAGACACTTGCTTCAGGTGGAATAGTCGAGAGGGCAAGTATGGTTTAATTAAGTACAATAAAGGAGTACTGTCTTTATTTCAAATAAAATACTTTATACTGGGTGTCTGTTTTATTTCACTTTTTGACAATGGGGTTAGTAATGGGGGTGTCTTATAGAGGCCTCTCCATAACTAATCTGGGCTTGATGTCACCTGGCATAATAAGATGACATCAACCCCAACCCCATAACCCCGCTGCCACCGCTACAGGGCAGTGTGGCAGAGTGAGGCTAAGTACCAGATTTAGCACGTAGCATGGATGCGCCATTTTTGGGACAGCTGAGGTCTCTTGTTTTTAGGATCGGAGGGGGCCAATATTGTTGGTCCCTTCCCAGGCTATTATTAGTAGCCCTTAGGTGTCTGCTTAGCCTTTGATAGCTGTTAAAATAAGGGGGGCCACTCCATTTTAATAACCAGTAAAGGCTAAATATCCACCAGAGGGTGATATTAATAGCCTGGGAAGCTCCATGGGTGTTACTCCCTTCCCAGACTTCTAACATCGGCCCCAGTAGTCTGCTTAGCCTTTGCTAGACATGAAATTTATGGGGGACCCCACGCCATTTTTTATTTATTTATTTTTTTTCACTAATCTTTAAAGTTAAAAAAAAGAAAATACACCAACACTGTCTCGCAAGTAAGTATGAGACCTTGATACAATTGTCTCCGCTTTTTCACCATGCATAAAATCGGCGACTGCAGCGGTTTTGGGCTCCGGTGGAAAAAAAATAGAAAAATAAAAAAATAAAAAAATCGGATAAAATCAGACATTCCCGGATCCAAGGCAATCCGGTGCCTATAACATGGGAGTGTATGGGTGCCGGATCCGTGAAAAACTTGGATCCGATTTTTTGCACAAAGCATGCTCGGAAGTCCTGCCGTGCTACTTCAGCACCATGGACAGCAGCAGCAAACGAACACTGCTGAAAAACTGTAAAAGTGGCGTAATACTCAGACAACAATGTTCACAGCAGTGACCTGGAAGTCAGAAATACTTACAGGGGTCTTCCCCATGCTGGTCCTATGTCATTTGAGCACTGTTCTTATACATTTGTAACATTTTTATGCTTTCTGCAAACCGCCGGGGGTGCCGCCGGCAAAATGCTTGAGTTTTCCATAAGTTAACATTGGGCTTGGTGCTCAGGACAAGCACCCGAGCATTTCAATATGCTCGGCCCGAGCATCGAGCACCCAAGCATTTTACTGCTCGCCCATCACTAATTACCTTAAAGAATAAAACCAATTACCGTATATACTCGCGTAAAAATTGGGCTGAAAAGTACCCTCCTCGGCTTATACGCGAGTCAGTGCGGGGGCTGCTGTATACAGCGGTATACAGCAGCCCCCGCATCCCCAGTAATGCAGGCCCCCCCCCCTCATGCTCCGGTCACCTGTAAAGCAAGTTATACTTATCAGTGCCCGCTGCCGTCCGCCGCTGCCGACATGCGATCCTCCATCTTCATTCATCTTCTTCCTGCTTCTGTGCGCGTCGCAGGCAATGACGTCATTACCGGCGACGCGCACAGGAAACAGGAAGAAGATGCATGAAGACGGAGGATCGGGATGTCGGCAGATGCGGGCGCGGACGGCAGCGGGCACTGATAAGTATAATTTGCTTTACAGGAGACCGGAGCATGAGGGGGGGGGCCCTGCATTACTGGGGCTGCCTGTATATAGGGGCCCTGCATTACTGGGGCTGCAATACCACTGGGGCTGCTGTATATAGGGGCCCTGCATTACTGGGGCTGCAATACCACTGGGGCTGCTGTATATAGGGGCTGCAATACCACTGGGGCTGCAATACCACTGGGGCTGCTGTATATAGGGGCTGCAATACCACTGGGGCTGCAATACCACTGGGGCTGCTGTATATAGGGGCTGCAATACCACTGGGGCTGCAATACCACTGGGGCTGCTGTATATAGGGGCTGCAGTACCACTGGGGCTGCAATACCACTGGGGCTGCTGTATATAGGGGCTGCTGTATACACCACTGGGGCTGCAATACCACTGGGGCTGCTGTATATAGGGGCTGCAATACCACTGGGGCTGCAATACCACTGGGGCTGCTGTATATAGGGGCTGCAATACCACTGGGGTTGCTGTATATAGGGGCCCTGCATTACTGGGGCTGCAATACCACTGGGGCTGCTGTATATAGGGGCTGCAATACCACTGGGGCTGCTGTATATAGGGGCTGCAATACCACTGGGGCTGCTGTATATAGGGGCTGCAGTACCACTGGGGCTGCAATACCACTGGGGCTGCTGTATACACCACTGGGGCTGCAATACCACTGGGGCTGCTGTATATAGGGGCTGCAATACCACTGGGGCTGCAATACCACTGGGGCTGCTGTATATAGGGGCTGCAATACCACTGGGGTTGCTGTATATAGGGGCCCTGCATTACTGGGGCTGCAATACCACTGGGGCTGCTGTATATAGGGGCTGCAATACCACTGGGGCTGCTGTATATAGGGGCTGCAATACCACTGGGGCTGCAATACCACTGGGGCTGCTGTATATAGGGGCTGCTGTATACACCACTGGGGCTGCAATACCACTGGGGCTGCTGTATATAGGGGCTGCAATACCACTGGGGCTGCTGTATATAGGGGCTGCAATACCACTGGGGCTGCAATACCACTGGGGCTGCTGTATATTGGGGCTGCTGTATACACCTCTGGGGCTGCATATACCTCTGGGGCTGCATATACCTCTGGGGCTGCTGTATACTACCACTGGGGCTGCTGCTGTATACTACCACTGGGGAGGCTGCTGTATACTACCACTGGGGAGGCTGCTGTATACCTCACTGCTGGGGGTTGTATACCTGTGCTGGAGTCCACCCTCAGCTTATACGCGAGTCAATAGATTTTCCCAGGTTTTGGGGGCAAAAGTAGGGGGGTCGGCTTATACACGGGTCAGCTTATACACGAGTATATACGGTACTTCTTCGATTTTTGAGTGCTAAGTTTTACTATATAAATTGTATCGTCTGGGATCCAAATTGAGCATGACCCTGTCGGAAGTGACATGATCACCTGATTATTTTGCAAAACACGGTCTTCTAGTAGCATCTTTCCATTCAATCCCTATGAGTAACACGTCTCTTCCTATACAGGGGGAACAAACCATAGAGAAGACACTAGATTTTTGGACTAGTCACCAGTATAGTATGGTACCTAGCCAGCTTTTAATTGTTTTTCTCTGAAGTGTTTCAGAGTACAGCAGCTGGGTGAAATTATACTGTAGCGCCTGTGGCTGTGTTACTGGTCTTTACGTGGCAGGAAAATTGGCATCAGTGGAATTTCTACCATGCTTGCAGTCCCACGCCATCTGTCCATTCCCTTGCTGTTTCTTCCTGCTCCCAGGGCCTGCGTCTTCTGCACAAGTCTTCTGGGAGCATGCATCACATGCCCGTGATTCTTAAAGAGCTAGTACCCCCTAAACCCAGAAATGCTTTTCAGAACCACTATGTATTTATGGCACTTTCCTCGATTAAGAAGTAACTGAGCATTGTGGTCATATCCTACAGACGTTGCTAGTTCTCAGTTCCTTGTCCTTGTGCCAATACACCTTTGCCTTGTACCCGTGATTCTTTTCCCACTCTTTAATGTGCATCTCCTCCTAGACTCCGCATCAGCCTGCACCATTCGGCACCAATCTGCATCTGCCTGCACCAGTTCACAACAGTCTGCACCTTCTGCACCTGATACCGGCTTACATCTACCCGCTTCTGCTAAGGGTTATCGCCTGCCTGCATCGGGCACTCCTGACGCACCTACCCAGAGAATCTACTTATCCTGTCCGTAAAATCCAATCCCTGGAGTCAGCAGTCATGGAATCTAGACCCGGCTGGAGCTCCATCTGGCAACAACCTATTAGCCAAGACTATTACCACCTCCTGTGGCTGTAGCACAATCTCTGTGGCATCTCCAGCCTTGTGTCACAACCTAATGAGTCCACTCCGAGATACTCACTGCTCCTCGGCATGTGTAGCAGATCTAGTCAGTGTCTGATACATTTAATAATTTGTTCAAACAACACATTCTAAGAAAGTGCTTTTTCCCATCAGCTCACCAAATACAAATACAAATGCGGTACATGGAGGAATCCTTGGGCCAACTCCCAGGTGAATGATAAAGAAGAAGAGACGAAGAGGGTATCCAGCTCCCCCAACAACAAAATATTCCTTACAATAACATAATTTTATTGGTATACTTTATAAAAAAAAATAAAAAAAAAACATTGAGTTTAAAATGAACTGAATCATTTTCCTACATGTTTTGAGCAGGAAACCCTCTTAATTATGGGTATGAGTAAGAGCGTTTGTTGCTCGAAAAGCATAGACCATGTGTTCCGATTATTTTAACCTCGCTAAATTATTTAAAGTATACCAATAAAATGATTTTTTTATTTTTGTTGCAGGAGCTGAATACCCTGTCCTTCTGATAGATTCTACCTGTAGTTTGGGCAACAAGCATCAACTGTCAAGGTATCATTAAAAGATAACTCCTACTCCACTCACTTTTGCATAAAAAAGTTGAGCAGGGCAGGAGATGTCACTGCTACTGATGGGAAGCAAGTTCTCTCAGTCGGTACAGGATCACCTGAATGAGATAGCTGCACAATACCTGGTAGACACACGTCATGGCAGGTATCAGTAGACAGGTTCGACATTTGCACCAGTTTTTGCTATGCTCAGCCACAGTTTTCGAAGGCAATACTTTATGGATTGTTGGATGCTTCAGTGACCAAACACACATTTTAGTATAGCATGTGCCCATACATGCCTCCTTCAAAAAACTGCTTTTCCATGGGCAGTATATATTATTTGGAGACTTGAAGACAAGTCTGGTCACAAGCGTCTCCATCAGTAGCCATTATGTGGATAGAAGAGCTGTGCAGAAGGTTGCACTCACAAAATGGGGAAAACATGCAATATTTATACATTGGTACAAAAAAAAAAACCCCAAAAAAAAAAACTGGCCAGCACCTCCTAACAGAAGAAGGCAAACGGGACCAAGTGGTGGCTGCTGTGACTGCATCAAATACATGAAAAAAAGAGGGCAACAAAACTTAAAAAACAATGAATATCTGTTATATTGACTGTAATACTGCTATATAGACTATACTTATAAAATGAAGGTACTCTGCAAACAATTGGCCAAAGCTTATGATCCCATGAAAATAAGATCCCTTGTCAGGATTGACGGGCATAAATAAATTGGCTAATTTGTGCACTAAGTAACTTCATTTTATAAGTATAGTCCATATAGCAGTAATGCAGTTTCAAAGATAAATGCTTGCACATATCTTGGCACACACTGAGCGCTGCTGCACTCTTTGGATGTACTTAGAAATTAGCAAGTGGTACAATATCATATCCCTAGTTAACATAAAAATAAAATGGACAACTCATTTAAGGTCTAGGACAGAATTGAGCAAAAACATTCTCAGGACTGGTTTAACTGCCCCAATGGTTGCCCTCCACCAGATCAGAGTACAGCAGTAATCCGGGCATCTCATCTGACTAGTTGGGTATGCAATGTTGCAGACCAATACATGTTTAGTGTGATGACTTGGTAACAATGGAGAATATCTAGCTACTTGGGTGGGGGTGAACTGTTCATAATTACGACAGCTGTATTGGTCCCTTTTTCGGTGGAACATGAGACAGTGAGCCTCATTTTGTGTGGGACTGTTCGGTGTCTAAGTGTATTAATTTGTGAAATGTCTGCATTTGGAGGAACAATGATGCAGTCTAATGGAATCAGACAACAAGGAGGGGGGTCAACCTTGATGGTCTCCTCCCCAATCCTGTGAGACAGAATGCCCTAAAAAGGGAGCTGTGAAAAACAAGAGAGATTGCTCATGTCAATGTATGACATTTTACAGGACTTCAGCCTTGGGGCCTTGGTTCCAGCTGGTGAATTACAGCCCTGCTGCACTGTCCAGCACTGAGCCCACAAATTTGCTTGAAGAAAAAAAGTTGGGACAATCCGATCAACTGGCTACATACCTCTCTGTGCTTGGTTAGCTTCCTAAGCTTGCCACCATCTTCTCTCAGTGGGTGCCCACCAAAAGCGGGGTGCTGCTGAACTGGGGTAGTTGACCCTGGATGTCCCACAGTCACGAAGATTCCAATTCCATGGTGAATCAGAGGAAGGGTGAGACTCTGATTGTTTCATCTTGTGTCCTTGCTGGGAATCTACAATATGCTGTTGACTGTTCGTGACACAATAAATTCTTACTGGATCATGGGTACCCTAATGCTTTGTTTGAGTAGTATTCTGCCCATAGGAAAAGAATGCAGCCGTTTAAGTGGGATGAGCCCCAGCACCATACTAAAAACGTCCGAGCCTACGGAGGAGAGCACCACTGACTGTCATGTCTCCACATATATGGAAAAGAAAAACCAAAAAATTGTTGCGCCACACTGTGCAAATTAGCCGAAGCAAGGGGTTATATTGATATGTCACTCACCTTGAGAAAGACACCTTTAGTGTCGAAACATGTTGTGGCGAGGAGACCTGTAACTTCTACTGTTCACAATAAATTTGAAAGGTAATATTCGATAAGAGCCCAGTGCCTGTTTCTGTCCCTAGAGCTCATTATATCATACCTTTTTACCTCATATCATGTCTCCACATATGGCGCTGTAGATGCCACTGTTACAAGATTTACAGGGCCATGGTCTAGCCACAGACATCTAACATGGCTCTTAGACAAGGACCAGAATTCTCCAAATCTATTTACCCTTGTCTATGGTATTACAATGATGGCATATTATCAGGATAAGCAATCCAAGTGTAATGGAAATGGTGCAGAAGAATTAAGTGGGTAGCACTGGCCACAACAAAACCTATGCAAACATCTTTAGACCCTTCAAATGGATGGAGCTGAGGTTGGCAGAATACCATTCATAAACCTTTCAGTGTGGATTCAAATATCTACCCCAAAAAACCCTTTAAGATGGACAGACAATATAGATTTATATTTATTATGAAGATTTTACAATGTCATGACTCAGAAGCCAATAATATGGCTTTTTAAAAAAAGAATATGTAAACTGGGAATATCTGACCACGAGTGTGGGAGTGAACAATTCTTAATTGTGCCAGGCCTATTGTGTCTTTGTTTAGTGGAACAAGTGATATTGACCATTGTTTCATGCGGAACTGTTCTGTGTGTCTTTGTGCGTTAATTGTTCTTCAAATGCAGACATTTCACAAATTATGCAGTAGGCAGCCATAATTGTCTTCCCCCAAACCTGTGGAACACAATGCCCTAAAATGGGAACTGAGGGATATAAAAGGGGACATGTTCCTGTCGCCAATAGTTATTCTGTATGACCGCAGTCTAGTGAAGACAACATTGCTAACCCTTCGTCCTGCAGATCCGTGTGGATTCATTGGAAAGAATATCAATGGTGGAATATCTACTCCAAAAGCCCTTTAAGATGGAGTGGCGATATAGATGTATGTTTACTATGGTGATTTTAAAATGTGATGACTAAGGAGCCATTAATATGGCCTATTAAAAAAAAAAAATGAAAACGTGTTCTATTAAATTAACCACTCATTACTTCACTTAAGTACATTAATTGGCTTACCCTAACACAAGATTAAAAATAAGTCTCACAAAAAAATATAATTTAGAAGTTCATAATCTATGGTTATTTCAATTTACTTTTATTGGCTACAGTACACAGCAAATGGAGTATGCCACACGACGGCTTGAAATGGGCTCAGTTTCGGGAAGATAATGACTGAAATTAGTTTATAATGAATGCGTTTATGCTTTTTTATGTATGGAAAACGAATACTAACATTGACAAGCCCATTATGAGTAATGATCAGTTTACATATTCATACCGAGCTGTATTTAATTATTTCCATAAACTGCGCTCAATTCAGTGTAAAAAAAATTAATTTGCAGAAATGTTTCGCTGATTTATTTATTTGCTGGCCTGAAAGTCACTAATCACAGTAGGCAGGCTCTTGACTTAAAAGGACGCCAAGTAAAAAAAAACACATCCAAAAGAAAGAAAGAAAAATAAAAAAGACAAATAAGTGAACATTTTATAATGTAAAATAAATAAATAAAAAATCCAAAATCAGCATGACCCATGCATCCCACCAGATTCCCCTGGCAAGTGCAAAACCTGATGCGCCCGCATTGGCATGATCACTGATCCGGGAGCAGACAGTTGCTTACGGGTGATTACTGTTTTCTGCCAGATTCGGAGACAAATGACACGCCGCCTAGAGGGTGTGTAATTTAGAACTGCATTTTGGGCATGCATAGTTCTAAAACCAGGATCCAGCAGGATCTTGAGTCCCACAGATCCGGGTTACATTGAGCCCCATCGTAAATCCACACGGAGTGCTTCTGATACAGGTGGCAGGGAGGAGAAAAGTGTACACCTATAGAGCTAAGCACAACCAATATTGAATATGCAAAATGTGATTTTATTTAATTATCAATAGTGATAGGCAACAAAGAGCCAAACAGAGATTTTAAAAACATTTAAAACAATACTGGTCCGGACCAGCCCTCCCTCTGTATAAGACACATAATTACAAACAGGTCAAGAAAATACAGAATAAAACATACACATATTATAGCAGTGTGGTTCTATCATATTCAAACAGTTTATACAGTTGATACAATCAATGGATACGTGCAGATTTATAGATCATATGATCAGTTGTGGTATATAAACAACAACCATGTATAGTCATCAGTATAGATGGAAATAACAGTGCTTCAGAGAAGGGATGATATTGATATCAATACAGTAGTTTACCTATTGAACCACAGTCAGTTGTGAAAGAGCACAATAGTTTGGGAATCCCAGAAACAAGCTGTGGTAGGTAGACTCCCTGAAGTATGGATCACCACAATCATACAGCATAAGAGTCCAAAAAACAATGGCTGGATAGCAAGGGTTACCACTGATGCCTGGATGTAGTGCCTACAGAGGAGGGTGGCGGCCAGGCCCCACGCGTATCGCCGGGATGGCTTCGTCAGGAGCTAGTGAAGTGATCAGGGAGAGGCTCTTTTGTATAATAGCGCCAGGTGAAGTGTGTTAGGGGATAATGATCCCGTCACATCCAGAGCTCCCATTCGTGGTTACGTGATTGTACGTAACGTCAAGGGAGTAGAGAGAGGTTGCAGGAGGGCCGGGACTACCGTTGCATCATTTCCGGTGACGCGGCGCCAACCACGGAAAATGTGTGGGCCGGGAGGGCCGTCGCGTCACTTCCGGTGACGCGGCGCCAACCAAGGCAGTAGTGAGTGGAGTCTGTGGTTGGCGCCAACGTCATATCCGGTGACGCGGCGTCAGGGATAGAGGTGGGGCGAGCAGTCGCGTCACATAAGCTGGTGCTG
The DNA here is from genome assembly GCA_033576535.1 of Allobates femoralis. NCBI lineage: Eukaryota > Metazoa > Chordata > Amphibia > Anura > Aromobatidae > Allobates > Allobates femoralis. The sequence goes on from JARQOC010000010.1 coordinate 90,025,900, forward strand.
CGCCAACCACGGGGGTAATAATACTATTCCTGGTTGGCGCCGACGTTACGTTCACCGGCAGTATGCAAAAGACTAGAGAGGAGAGGAGGGCACGATACAGGCCACAATGATCCAATGCTAGCAGTGTAGCAGAATTCTGCTCATTATAGGGGGAAAGAGGGTAGGGTACATGGAAGGAAGGAGTTTAGTTAGGAAAAGAGATTTTATATATAAGCCAAATATTGAGATGTTAGATAGAAAGCGGAATTATATAGGAGACCAAAGCAATAAAGGGCAAAGTCCTATATATGAGAAATTATTATTAGTCTATGTCAAACCCAATAGTAAAAGATAAATCGAATTGATCAACCCCAATAGGTACCAAGTCAGATATCAAATATCAGGTATCAAATAACAAATATTGAATACCAAGCAGAGCTCCATGAGAATACAATCACCATCTAGGCAGTTTACCTGACATAATCAAGGTTGGTTGAATTTAATGATTGTAACGGTATGGGATACAGGGGCAGGACATAGTGTAACTTATGTATGAATGAATGAATAGAGAAAGGAGTTTCAAATCCATAGGTATGCCGATATAGGGAGTCAAGGAAGGGGAGCTATCCTGGAGGGAGATAACTCAGATATAGTAAGAACGAGGGGGAATTTTTGTTTTAAAAGGAAGAAAGAGTCCTCTTGGAGTAACATCCATAATTTTCTATATAGTCCTAAAACGGAGTTTTCTGAGGATAGGTTGATGCAGAAAAGTAGAGGAATCCAATATGTCCTTAGGTCCAGGCCAGTGAGGTGAGAGTAGGTGGTACCTAGGGAACAGAATATAAGACAGTAAACAGAGAGATATAGCCAACCAGGTATCAAAACTTAATCACCTAGGAAGCCAGAGAAGAGGAGTTCCTCGTTTAGGCCATGAGGGCGAACAGTCTGAAGTTCAAAGATCCAACGAGTTTCAGATTGTAATAGTTGGTTCCCAAGAAAATCACAACGACCGTTGCCGGTGATTTTTTGCAAGCCAATAGTTCGGAGCCCATTAACCATTCCCTGATGGAAATCAAGGAAGTGGGCTGCCACAGGTTTCAAATATTGGCCATTTGCCCGGGTATTGGCCGCTAGATTAATGGTAGAAATATGACTCTGGATCCGTTTACGTAGTTCCTGTGACGTTTGGCCGATGTAAAGTTTATTGCAGGGACAGGCTAAGGCATAGATCACATTACGTGTCTTGCAGTTGATATAACTTTTGAGTGGAAAAGTTTTGTTAGTAGATGGATCACTAAAGAAATCTCTGGTGGGAATCATCATAGGGCAAACATTGCACGTCCCGCAGGGGAAGGAGCCCTTAAGCCGAATACCTCTGTTTAGTCTAGTAGTTGGGCGTATAAAGTGACTCCTAGTGAGTAAATCACTGAAATTAGGAGCGCGTCTGGCTGACAGGGACGGAGAGGGCCCTATCAGTTGTGCTACTAGTCTGTCATTGGTGAGAATACTCCAATGGGTATGGAGAATCGATCTCACCTTATTCCATCCGACGTTGTAGTCCGTAATAAATCTGATTTTGTTGTCCACAATCCTCCTCTTTGGAACCAAAAGATCCGCTTGTGAAGTGGCTTTTGCTCTTTCAAAGGCTTGTGATATAACCTTTCTTGAGTAGCCACGGTCTCTAAAACGAGAGGAGAGGTCAAGAGCTTGTTTACGGAAATCCTCATTTGAGGTACAATTACGTCGGATCCGTAAAATTGACCTACTGGCACACCTTTACGTGTATGGAATGGATGAAAACTATCAAACCGCAAGAGACTATTAGTAGAAGTTACCTTACGGTAAAGATCCGTGGTTAGATGTCCATTGTTCACTTTGATCCTCGTATCAAGAAAAACGGCTTCAGTCTGAGACATTGAAAAAGTTAGGAAAATGTTCAATGAATTCATATTCAATTTTTCAATGAAATGTTGACAATCTGACTCCTCCCCCAACCAGATGAAAAAAATGTCGTCTATGTAACGTTTCCATAGAGTGAGGTGTTGTTTAAAGTCATCAGATGGAAAAACTACAACTTCCTCCCACCATCCGAGAAAGAGGTTGGTGACGGCAGGGGCACATCTTGCGCCCATTGCCACGCCTGTGACTTGGCGGAAATACTGCCAGTCAAACATGAAAAAATTGTGTGTGAGAACAAATCTTAAGAGGTCTATCAGAAACGAATCATGCATGCGGTTTGAATCCAGTTGTTGGTCTAAAAACGTCATGACTGCATGAATGCCGTCCTCGTGTTGGATATTCGAATAAAGGGATTCGACGTCACATGTGACAATCCAATTTCCCTCTCTTAATGAGATGCCTCTACACACTCGGATGAATTCACCAGTATCCTTCAGGAAGGAGGGCAATGCCTTGACATAGGGTTGTAAGAAGAAGTCAAGATAGACACAAGCCTTCTCATTGAGACTACCAATACTGGCCACAATTCGACGTCCGGGTGGTTTATCAAGATGTTTATGTACCTTAGGGAGGAGGTAAAATGTTGGAATGACAGGATGTTCAACAGTCAAAAACTTTCTCTCCTGATTGGTAATAGTTCCAGCTGCGCAAGCAGCCGAGAGCAGGCGTTTAAGTTTGGAGCTGAAAGTCAGCGTGGGATCAGAGGGTAATTTATTATAAAACCTCTGATCCCTTAGTTGTCTATTTACCTCCTCCAAGTACATATCAATGGGCCAAAGGACAACGTTCCCCCCTTTGTCTGCCTCTTTAATTAAAAAAGACGAGTTTGAGCGTAAAGATTGGAGGGCCCTTTGTTCCGTACTTGATAGATTAGCCGCCCTTATGGGAATAGTTTGGAGGGCAGAGATATCGCGTAATGCTCCTGATCCAGGTGTACACGAGTTTTGTCATGGAAACTAAAGGGGCCGTCACACGCGTCAATATCGCTGCTGCACGTGACGTTGCAGCGATATTAACGCATGTGACAGGGCGCATCAACCAGCGATAAATTGCTGGTTGATGGTCGCCAGGTTTTCGGACAGGACCGAAAACCTGGCAATGGTCGCCCTGTGGACAAGAAGCATCGCTGCATGCAACACCGGGAGACGCGATCAGCAAGCGCTGGGAGCTGGTATCCATGGTAAACTGCGGGCAACTAGGCAGCACACGCTGCCTAGATACCCGATGTATACCTTGGCTACCTGCCTTCTCCGCTCACCGACTGGTATCCAAGGTACACAGCTGGTAAATAGGGGCAGTTTACCCTGGATATCAGCCTGCAGGCATCGTGGAAACGATATTTAAATAATTTCCACAATGTCGCTGGTCCACTGATCGCTGGTGAGTCTGCCTGTGTGACAGCTCACCAGCGATCAGCCGTCAATGTCGCCAGCGATCAGATCGCTGACGACATTGACGTGTGTGACGCTGGCTTAAAACTGCAACAAAATGCAGATTTTGTCTCAGTGTGAAATCTGGTGACACCCAGATCAGGGGGAAATAGAAACAACTGTATGCACCACATCAAGTGTCTCCAGCCCCATTGAAAGTCAATGGGGCCAAAAACCGACGGGAGTGCATCCAGTTTAGGCCACATTCACCTGGATGCCAACAAACGGCAGTGTGAAACCAGCCTTAGACAGGGCTCAGCATTTTGAGAACTGGTAGATCTACAGCAGACAAAAAACGGTTGTTAATCAAAACAGCATCAAGAAGCTCCGTAAGGGACACATCGCTGGAATCAGGGTCCCTGCTCCTATATTATTCTGATCTCAGATGGTGTAGTAAAAACGTGCGTACAGACTCCCTTTAAAGAAGACTTTCCACATTGAACTGGACACACTATGTTATATCGGCTGCAAAGTGGAATTACTTTGTTAAGTCCAAGTGAGTGTTACCAGACAGCAATAGTATCAGAGCTGTGACCATCATCTTTCAGAAATGGTGACTCCTATGATATTAATTGATAATATAGGTGTTACTTTTCCTTGTAGTCATGACAGTGCATAATGAAACTGATGAAACCCCTGCTGTTCAGGACAATTCACGCATATAAGACCCAGTGCCAAGTGTCAAAAATGCAAGATTTCTGTTTTTCTATATAGTGATATGAAAATACAATATTTAAAAAACAGATCAAACAATTAACAAAAAAAGTATATTCAAAGAGGTTTTCTACAACTAATCTGACTTGTTTTCTTTGGTCCTATCTCTTCCTAACCAACACTTTCAGAATGTACTTGTGCTATCTACTCTGAAAAGTAAACTTATCTTTAAGAGGCTCGTAAATACTTTTATTATTGTTGTAGATTTTATGCTTCCAGGCTGCAGACCGGAATCAGAACAACTGAGCAGGACACGTCACTGGTGGTGGCTGAGAGGAGACTGAAGTGTGATATTGGCAGGTGTGTCAAACTGCTATCACTCACAGAGAGGCAGCTCCAATCCCACCAATGATGTGCCCTGCTCAGTTGGTCAAAATCCAGTCTCCACACTGGAAGAATCAAAGCTACAACAACAATAAAAGGTACCGTATTTACGAGCCTCATAGAGATAAGATTGCAAGAGCAGAGTAGGCAGTAGAAGTATATTGGGAAAGTGTTACTTAGGAATAATTAGAACAAAAGAAAGGATATCTCATTAGTAGTGGAAAACCTCTAACATAAAAACTCAATTCAAACAATAAGTTATTGTCTGATGAAACAGTCTATTTACCGTAATCCGTACAGAAAAAAAAATTTGCATCTTTTTAATGTTTAGTTTCCTCCTGTCACAGGAACTTATTGAATGCAGTAAATAGTAAAATCTACATTTTTAATAAACCTTTGGAGGACCAAGATGGCAGACAAGGGATCCAGTCGGCATACGGCTGCTATCACAAGTATCAGGACGCCACAATAGTAGAGTGAGGTGCCAACCGGTGCCCTTGCATGTTAGCAAACAAAAAATATAAATGTCACCGTTGGATACTGATAGCATCATCTAAATGCTTAATCAGCAGTGATTTGTGTTTGCACCATTTGCTACTGTTTCAAGTAGATGTCTGACGCATGACAGCTGAAATCTGCTGTTTAAGGAGCAGGTTCAGTTTCTGTGTCTACTACATGCAGATCCTGGCACAAACGTATAGTTCAGTACATAAGCAAAAGGGGCTTAAAGGGGTGGTTTAAAACTTGGACAACCCCTTCTCATTCACTATAAAAATAATAAAGCATATATTCACTTCCAGTGCCGACGTGGTTCCAGCGATGTTGGAACTCGTGTTCCCGGGGCTCATGGGACATTGTTATGACACGTGAGTCTTGCAACCAATCACCGTTGACCACCTTCAGACAAAGGGGTAACTAACATGAAGTGAGTGGAAACTGGAACCGCACTTGCACCGGAGGGGAGTACAGAACTTTTTTTTATTTTCATGGGGGTGCACATGAGAAATGGTAAGGGCTTGCCCAATTAGTAAACAGCCTCTCTAAATGGGATGTGTGCTTAGGACAATTATAACTTATTAGAACGGTTCTCCAACAACAAATTTAATACAAGTTGGGGCATTTGCTGTTATCTGTGAGAAACCAGCTCAAAACTATTCTGTCTTTGCAATGCAGGTGTGAAAGATAACTTTTTATAAGTGCCCTGACTCGGGCTAAGCGTTGAAAAACCCCTTGTATTAACTCAGGATTACCTAATAACCTATACAAAATTTGGGTTAAAAAAAAAAAAAATTTTTGACGACCCCCTCTGTATACTTATTTGTCTTTTCTCCTTGCTGGCGGCAGGTATACAGGCGGTTAATTTATAATATCCTAAATCTGTACCACGGAGTATATATTCACCTTCCGTTGAAGAGACAAGAGCGATGTCTTGCTCTTACCGATTGTTGCCAGTATTTCGCAGCTCATTAATGTTATTATTAAGCCATTCAGCAGCCTTCTCACTATCTTCCCTGATAAACAATTAGTCAATTAATTTCCCAAAGAAGAGGAACATTTTTCCTTTGCAGCCAGTGTTTACATCCAGATGAATCAAGTTTTTCCCTTTTTAGTGCTCAGCATCAATTCTATGTTCTTCAAGAAGTACCGAGTAATTACACAGTCCATTTACAGCACAGTCAGCTCAAGTAGGCAGTAAAACATGAGCAAGTTGGGATGCCCAGTATCGAGAATTCAAAGTTAAGGGCTGAAGAAAACAAATAAAAATAAATAAAAAGGCAACATTTTGTAAATAAATAAATAAAAATAAGTAATTAAAATTAGTTCTTAGTTATCCAGATTCTAGGATTGTTTCATTCACTTGGAAAATATGAATCGCCATCTCTGTAGCTTCGTCTGCCAGCAGACGATGGGTGTTAGAATGCTTATAAGCAATAGTTCAAGCCCATTGCGTTTCAAAGTAGATAAAATCACGGACAGAGGTTTGTTTTTTTGTCCTATGTGGCTAATAAGATTATTTGGGCCAGTTGTATGTTACAGCAAACCTTCATTCCAGGGTACAGTTAATTGTTCATGTGGTTTATGATGCTTGAAAAAATAAATAGTCAAAGGAACGACGGATTTCAAAAGATAAATATGCATTTTTTATGGTGCCTTCACATTTGCGCTTTGAACGCAGCGCACTGAACGCAGCAATACGCTTGAGCACATGCGTTCCAATGTTTAACATGGGAACGCATGTGCCTGCGTATGGCTGCGTTTGGCTGCATTTGCGTTTGGATGCGCATAATTTATGCACCCTCCTCCGCACTCCAAACGCAGCATGTTGCATTTTTTGTGCGTTCGCGGGCGCTTGCTTTATCCGCAAGCGCCCGCAAGTGCACAAATAATACATGGATCTCAATGGATCCGCAGTGTCCTCCTCATGACAGTGCAGGAGAATGCTGCTGATCACATTGAAATTTCTCCTGGTGGCCGCCGGTAATCACCGGCGGCCACCAGGAGATCAGCTACAGCTGCCGCTGCTCTCCCGCCAGTGTCAGCAGGGAGAGCAGAGAGAAACAGCTGATCTGACAGCTGTTTAAATCTCCCGCGCTGACACTGAATAGGTGAGGTCGGCGCGGGATATTTGAAGCAGTGATCAGCTGTTTCTTATCTCCTGCACCGATATCACCCTATTCGGTGTCAGTGCGGGAGATTTAAACAGCTGTCAGATCAGCTGTATCTTCAAATCTCCCGCACTGACACCGGCGGGAGATCAGCTGTGGCCGGGAGGAGGAGATCTCTGCCGCTGATCTCTGCCTCCTGGCCGCCCCCGAGACAGCTGATTCTCTCCGGCGTTCACATAAGTATGTGCTGCGTTGCACTGCGTTTGCGTCTGCATGCCATACGCATGCAGACACAAACGTAAGTGTGAAGCCAGCCTTACTTTGACATAGAGTATTAGATAAATTATTTTCAGGACTGAAAAAACTAAAAGAAATTGGATTATATGCTATTGCAAATGCAAGATTGAGAAAAGCAATTAGATGAAAATACCTGGAGAGAGGCGAGACCTTAGTGGACCCCAAAACTACTGTAGCGTGCAAAATCCAAAAACCAAATATTCTATCATTGAATACAGAAAAAGGAGGTGTGCGTACGTGAAATCTTTGTCCAACATTACCCATTGCCATCCTCTGAATCCCAAAACCTTTTCGGGTTTTAAAAAATACACTGGAAAAAGGATAACTTTGAAATTCGTCAAAAAAATAAAAGAATCTCTCTGCTATGCTATCGCCTCCGATGCTTGCTGCTCACCCTGACTTACAGCTTAGAGAAAATCCACTTTTCTGAGTGGCGGACAACCTCTTAAAGGGATCATCTAGCAAACTTTTTCCTCACCTCTGGTGGACTACAGTATTGGCGACTGTACACTGAATATTTACTTATACTTTAGTTCTACTTAACCGAACCTGATCTCTCGTTCTCCTCCTATATACAATTTCTCAGCCACTCTTGACACTTACACCTGAAGAACATCTCTAGAGTCCGCCCCTTTCTCACCATGGAAATAACTAAAACCCTTACTGTGGCCCTAATCCACTCCCGCCTTGATTACTGCAATTCTCTATTAATTGGCCTTCCTCTCTAAACTTTACCCTCTCCAGCCCTTCCTTAATGCAGCAGCCAGTATCACCTACCTGGCCAATCGTTACTCAGATGCCTCAGCTCTGTGGCAGTCATTGCACTACGAAAGTATTAAAATCTGAAATATGAGAATGTGCAATAGGGTCTTATCCTTCGGATAGGTAACGGTAATAAAAACTTATTGAAAGCTGCTCAATTGATGTGGTTGTGCAACCCACAACCAAGTATGATCGTTTTACACAGCTGCTGCACAGTCCGCACCTCCATGGGTAACCGCGGTGGAGGCTATCTGGATAAAGGAAGAAGTGACGCTTGACCTGCGCTGCTGTAAAAGACCACCAGAAACTCTAAGTATCCGGGATAAGATGTAGGTTTAATTCCGACGCGTTTCGGAGCTGCTACCGGGCTCCTTCAAAATATTTTTGTCCCTGAGGAAGGAGCCCGGTAACAGCTCCAAAACACGTCGGAATTAAACCTACATCTTATCCCAGATATTCCGAGTTTCTGGTGGTCTTTTACAGTAGCGCAGGTTGAGTGGCACTTCATACTTCATCCAGATAGTCATTGCACTGGCTGCCTATACACTACAGGATCAAGTTCAATTTTTTTGTTCTCACCCACAAAGCTCTTCACAATGCAGCACCTCCCTACATCTCTGTCTGTCACACCACCCGTTCTCTACGTTCTACAAATGACCTTCGACTAACATCTGCACTAATCCGATCCTCCCACTCCCGGCTCCAAGACTTTTCCCGAGCTGCACCAAATTCTCTGGAATGCTCTACCCCAAGAAAGCAGGACCATCCACAACTTGCATGGCTTCAGACGCTCCCTAAAAACACATCTTTTCAAGGCGGCCTATCATGCCCCCTAACAAAATTCCATTGTACTGTACACAGCCCATTAACTATCTTTCTCGACATAACTCTTCTTCAAACTCCACCAAACCCAAAAGGTCTACACAGATAGTCTGATGACCATTCATGTACCTATTTCTATCCCCCATTTCCTCAAGATGCCTGGACCATCAGTTTAATAAGCCCCTACACTTTGTGTAGCCCCTATCTCATTGTAGATTGCAAGCTCTTTTGAGCAGGGTCACCTTTATTTTTGCTTTATCTATTGTATTGTATTTTTTACATTGATTCTATGCTTATTGTATTGTTTCCTATTATTGTACTGTATTCTTTCTCTACTGGAATTACTGTATTGTATTGTGTATTTTTCGTTTATTAACCACTGTATTGTAAAGCGCTGCAGAATATGTTGGCGCTATATAAATGTATTATTATTATAAAGATTTATTAATATTACAGCCCAGGAGGCTGTAGGTAAACTGTACAGCTTATAGACTCTGCCTTAATTCACATATGACCTGAAAATGTTTGCTCTTAAAGAGGTTTAAATACTAAAAGAATTATCCACTACTCCGCTGACGACTTTTGAAGCCCTATGTTTCCCCCTAAGTAAAGTAATTACACTTATACTCGGCACCGATACCGTTCCAGCGTCCAGTGGCTTACGTGACAATGTCACACAAGTCCGGTGAAAGGCAGTGCAGACATCTAGAAAGGCGTCTGGCACTGGATGTGAGTGTGTTATCAGTCAGTGCTCTTTTTTTACTTTGTGCTGAATGTTTTTATGAACATCAGCTCAAGATGGATTCCTGTGTATTACAAAACTGCAGGATTAGGAGGAGGCTAGAAATCACAAGATCAGTTTGGTCACAGCCTCTGGTCTCTAGCTGTAGGTGTATTTAGTGAAAGACAAAGATAAATAGTTTACAAGCAGCCTGCTACTTCTGCAAATTAACCCATACAAGCAGCTACGTCGTCTTCTTACAGATTTTCCTTTTAGAAGCTGCAATGAACTTAAATTCTCAACAAAGAGTGCATGTCTTTTAATTACTCAGTGCTCTCTGCTGAATGTTTTTATGAACATAAGTGCAATATGGATTCTTGTGTATTACCGAACTGAAGGAGTAGGAGGCTATAAATAACAAGATCAGTTCTGCCACAGCTTTAGGTCTCTGGCAATTGGTGTATTTGGCGAAAGACTCAGATTAAAAGTTTACAGCCAACCAATTGCTACTTTTACAAATTAACCCATTACAAGCAGCTATGTCTCCTTCTTGCAGATTAACCTTTTAGAAGCTGCAATGACCTGTGAATCTTAATGCATTATTCCAAGGGGAGGAATGCAATTAATCATTAATAACCATTTCTCCCCATAGTTTTATCAGAAGCTGAACAATTCTTTAAAAAAAATACCTTAAGTTAACGCTTTAACATGCATGGGATGAGTTGAATGTTTAGACAAGCGTGAAAACAATAATAGCAAGGCCGAACTAACGAAGTAAGCATACACCGATACATATACTAAATCATACAAAGTTGTAACCACAAGTACTAAAGTATCACAACAATAAAGGATAACAAAGGCTGATATAAGCATAGATGGAAGGTTTACATACGCATAGACAACTAATGTTGGATTATACTTTATTTCTTGACGTTGAGATAAAACATTGCTTTTAGTACAGGCTGCAGAGCGAGCAATACACCTGAAACGCCAATGTAAATCAATATACTGATGGGACAAGTACGGCAGTTTAATACCTTTTAAAAAATTAAGGAAAAGTGGTATTACTATAAGAGGCGGACACCTTGGCTTGTTTGTAAAAAGCTCTGTACTGTGCATTATATTACAATAGGAAACTGCATATTTCAGCATAAACACTGCACATTTTTATGCATTTTCCTAAATTATTCATAGGAGTGATGCAGACACCTAGTAAGTTTTTTTCTAATTGCAATGAACATGATGTATAGGACACAGAAATGTCTGATAGAATTTGAGCAAAAATGCAGCATGTGTATCAGAAACAATAGAATTAATGGTAACGATCTTTAATAATAGTAATCGCTGCCATATTAATAAAATCAGTATTAAACATGACTGTCTCGTCCCATCAGGAACCCCTTTTAAATGCTTATGGAGTTGGGGTGAAGATGAACGCAGCCCTTAATTGATACTTGTTATATAAATGCTTCAGGCAGCTGTTAGTTGTGTATCGTTTCCTTAATAGGATTCTGTCAGCACAAAAGGACTGTTCGAACCGAGCACATGTGTGGTTAAACAGTTCAGCTCCCACCTACTTGTTTTCCAGCTACCTACTATTTCTTGATTGACAGCTTTGGCTTTATAGGAGCCATAGAGAATTGAAAAGCAAGTGAAAAAGTGCACTGAATTACTCAGTCATGCCAAGGGTGCACCGAGCATGTGTACCTAGTTTGACCAGTCATTTTGTGTTGAACTCTCTTAAAGGCCAGGGTCAGACAATATAAAACAGACAAGGATCACATTGTAATGCATGAAGTGGCCGGAGGCTCCCCTGACCAAGCAGGACAGCTTTATGAATTACTGTGCAGCCATCACGTTCGGGTGAGGGGAGTCTCTGGCCACTCTTTGCTTTACAATGTGATCATTATCCATTTTATATGTCCGTCTGACCCTGGCTTAATTCCGTATTCCTGATAATTCGGTGCTTGCAACACAGTATCAGTGACAAGATGCTAACCGAGAACAGTTGAGGAATAACTTCATCTGATTTGAAAAATAAATAGCTGCTCTTGCAAAAGTCCATTGCTGACAATTAGTGATGATTTCCATGAGCTGGCATCATTGTGGCTCCTGGGGAAAACTTGGACATGTGTGCTACTCATTTCAGCAGTAGGCCTCTGAAACCTGATGTACACGTTCCAGCTTCAGAGAGACGCAATGCTCATGATTACAAGAGCATCAGCTGTATTTCCGATAATGTGCAGTGCACCTCTCTGAAGCCGGGATGCCTACCAGAGGCGCACTAGCGCTGCTGAAATGAGCCATGTGCATGCACAAGATTTCTAGGAGCCACAAAGATGCTGGCTTATGCAATTCATGTCATCACACCCATAGGTACAATATAATGGAGTATCCAGGCACACCAGTGTGAAAAGAAGATGAAAAAATGCCAATTTTGCAGGTGAAAAAACGTATCCTTTTATTGTCTCGCAGTTAATAACACTGATCCCAACGTTTCGGCCTACTTGGCTTTTCTCACGGTTCTGTTATGCAACGGTTTACAAAACAATGATTTAAAAACCAGTATAAATTCAAAAGAACAAATTAAACGCTTTCTTTAGCGCGTGATACGCGAGTCATAACAACAGAAGTGCTGTGTGGGTTGATTTTTTCTGGAGCACCCAATTGACATGTGAGCCTGTCCTTATTCTTACTGAATCACATCCATAGGAAGATGATAACATGGAAAGAGACTGACTAGATGGGAAACAACGCTACCTCGACAAGTCCAAGGCCTAATTTGCATGGTAAAAGCGGAGGTAAAAATTGTGGTTTTCTTTTTAGACTTTCATTTAGAGAATTTTTGACATGCAAATGTGACTGCTGCTGGGGTTCAATGGTATGAGACCAGACAGGTTCCCTTTACTGTAGTGCTGGACTGGCCAAGTAAGCCATGTCACTCAACATAGAAGGAAGTGGCAGTTCATACTACATACTACAGTTCAGAACGATGCACCAAATATCTTGACTGTGCCAAGGGTGATAATTTGTATATCAAACTAAATGCTTTCTAGGCACAACAAAAGCATCATTAACTACGACACAGATATAGTTTTTATACGGGCTATGCATCCTTCGTCATCCATACAGTCTCCATCTCACTCTTGTGCGGGCAGAGCAAAGTACTGTAATGCGCATGTGTGGGGAAAGGGCAAAGTGAATCTGCACACTGCAATACTTTGCTCTGTCCTCAGAGCAGAGCAGGACAGAAAGGAGGGCATGTGTGCAGGAGTGCAATGGAGGGTACTTTGTTGACGATGTTGGATGGTGATCACAATGAGAGGAGGCGTCGGATCAAAACCAGAAACACCTATTAAACTGGATCATCCTGTAGGAGAGTATAAAAAAGGTGTCTCTTTGTCTTGAAAATCAATCTGTGGACTTATATACAGTATTTTAGAATGCTGTAATATAGGCCTACTGGTGGTGGCTGCACTTTACATGGGAAAAGCCTGATGACAAAAAAAGGTTTTACCGTTTTGGCTTTTACAGTCCCTCACTGCTGGCTACAGAATGAGTTACCGTAAGTGACAATCTGTTAGTGAGCTTGTTCTTCTGGGAGTTTGTACTTTTATCTGCATATCTACTGATCTCCTCTGCACTGATTTATGACCACATGTAAGTTGAGCAGAACTTAGGTGTGGTCATAAAACTGGTCCGTCAGAACAAGCTTTGCATTTGCATTGCAGCTTTATTTAGCTTAACAGCACAGAGTTGCAATATCAGACATAGCCATTGCTCGAAAGGGGTGTCGTAGCTTTGAAAAAGAGGACAATTTTCTAGTCGAATGCAGCCTCTTTAGCCGGATATTTTGTGCTTAGTGTTTTTTTTTTGTTTTCTTTTAAAGAGAGCCAATAGCATAATTACAATACAATATCCATACAGTCCGGTCAAACAGTATTAATATTTGACATTGCAAGGCTACGCTCTTTCCCCCTGGAGTCCCCGCAGACATAACGTTCATCCTAATTGGTTCCAGAGCACATCCCACCGACTACAATCTTCTCCGAAGAAAAACAGTAACGTTAATTCCGCCACCACTGTAAATCTACTTTGCAAACAATACAAACACGGTAATAGGGGAAGAGGTGGGTAATTAACGTATTTACAAGGAAACATATTTGCATTTTTTATTTTTTTCTATTTCCTTTAAGTCTTCTTTTTATTTTACATTCCTTTTTTTTTTTTTTGCTCAAGATTGCTACTTGTGAAAAAGCTGAAGCCTTGGTTAAGGAGTAAAACAGTAATTATTCTCTTTAGGGGGTTATTTTATTCCGCCGTTAGGGAATTAGAATGAACAGATAAGCAGAATTATAAAAGGAGTCATGTAAAACATTAAACGTACAGTAAACACTTAGCCGCGTATTTACCATAAAGCCGCCTCACCTTCTTCATTAATAGAATTTATTATACGGGTGCTTTACACACAAGATAATTGTGGGAAGCTTTAGCATTTATAACTATCTCATTTTTACTTTGCACTGGACAAGTTATTAAAGGAAATAAACAATGCCAGCGAGCAGTGTGCATGTGGAGAAAATAATGAAGTTTGCACAGCGAACACGGCCTGGCAAAATAAGAGGAGTACAATTAGATAAATCAACTACCACGCTTGCTGAGTTTTAGGATTAACCCGCCAAAATACACCGGGTAGCTTATGGGATGCCGAAACAAGACGTACCGCATCACACAAAACCACCACAATGGAGATGTCCACTCTCCTCGCCAAAGTACAAAATGATAAAACTTGATAAAAAAAAAAACATCTGGAGCTTAGGGTTTGCAAAATTAAAAGCGTTGTCCAGGACTTTAAGGCTATGGTCCCACTGGTGACACATGCAAGAGACTTGCATGAGTCTCGCATCACAACACCTGGCACGGCCACCTGCTGTCCGGACACCACAGCGTCAGCTGCACTGAAATACATGCAGCTGACACGCTCCTATCCAGAGAGCGGGCAGCTATGTCAGGTGTTGTGATGCAGGTCTCTCACATGTCCCTCGCCAGTGGGACTGCGCGCCTTATATTGATTACCTATTCTTAGGATTGTCAATTATACTTAGATGATTTGAAGATAAATGAAAGTTATATTTGCAATCCAAGATTATAGACGTTTCAGTCAAAATTAGAACTTTATCAGTACAGCTTGTCAGGAGACTTCTGCGACAGTAGCGCTGAGGAGCCCTCCTCAGTAAGTGGTGGATGCCGCACCTCACTAAGCAGTGCATGCCGTACTTCAGCCCTCCTCAGTAAGCGACTGATGCTGCACTTCAGCCCTCCTCCGTAAGCGCTGGATGCCACACCTCTGCACACCTCAGTAACCAGTGGATGCCGCACTTCAACCCTCCTCTGTAAGTGGTGGATGCTGCACTTTAACCCTCCTCGGTAAGCGGTGGATGACATACCTCTGCACACCTCAGTAAACGATGGATGTCGCACTTTAGCGCTGATCAGTAAGGCTGGTTTCAAACTGCAGTTTTTCTCCTGATCAGGTTCTATCCAGTTTGTGTGCCAAACCCAGGAGAGGAACTTGCAAAGAAAACCTATAATTGAAAGATTTACACCTGTTCTGAGTTTTGGAGAAACTCCTGGTTTTGGCACACAAACCGGATGGAACCTGATCAGGGAAAAAACTGCAGTGTGAAACCAGCCTTAGCAGTGGATGCCGCACTTCAGCCCTCCACAGGAAGCAGTGGATGCCGCACTTCAGCCCTCCACAGGAAGCAGTGGATGCCGCACTTCAGCCCTCCCACAGGAAGCAGTGGATGCCGCACTTCAGCTCTCCCACAGGAAGCAGTGGATGCCGCACTTCAGCCCTCCCACAGGAAGCAGTGGATGCCGCACTTCAGCCCTCCCACAGGAAGCAGTGGATGCCGCACTTCAGCCCTCCCACAGGAAGCAGTGGATGCCGCACTTCAGCCCTCCCACAGGAAGCAGTGGATGCCGCACTTCAGCCCTCCCACAGGAAGCAGTGGATGCCGCACTTCAGCCCTCCCACAGGAAGCAGTGGATGCCACACTTCAATGCTCCTCATCAGTGGATGCTGTACTTCGGTGCTCCTCATCTGAAGCAACTCCACAGAGAGTTTCTGTTTATATCTTTGGATGACTGGATGGACTAATGCTCAATTTCTCCTAAGGGGAAGCTGTGGAAAAATTTAATATTTGCTGCCCAGTTTAACATAGGCTATATAAAATAACCTGGTGCCATAGCTCATCATCCTGAGACATTTCAATCAGAAAAAGACTGTTCATGCCCCTCCCTCCCAAAAAAAAAAAAAAATGAAACCTTAAAAATTCAGGTTACTGTTAATAGTATAAGTGTTGTGGTTAATGGGTTGATTTAACCATTTGGTTACTATTCCCATCAGGATCAATCACAATCACATTTTTTTACATGTCAATCTGCTTGCAATCATCAAAAACTAAAACACTGAGTGACAGCTGTGGTATCAGATCCATATACGGGGGATATATGGGGGTTCCATAGTCTTCAAGACCCCCTACTTATTCACAGAGATCAATAAATCCCTGTGAATGAATTACACCATGACAGAGTGTCCCACCTGAGCCAACACAACGAAATGGAGAGGTTTCTTGCTCAACTTGTGCAAAATCCCGAATTTTTGGGCTTAAAAAACAAACAAAAAAAAAAAAAACATTGACATTTACTATAATTTAAAGGGGTTTCGCATTAAGGTGCAGGTCTCAAAAATGTGCATGTCAAGTACTCTATTACTGTATTTTTCTAGCTATAACTCATACTGAACCATAAGATGCACCACAAATTTAGAGGTAATATGAATGAATAGAGGGAAGGGGTTTGGAGGAGTTAGAGCTCACTCCTTCCTTACAAATTTAAAGGAGGAAAATGGGAAAAAAACATGTTTATGTTAAAATGAAGGTCCATCTTGTAGTCCACCTTATAGTCCGGTTGTAGCTTACCGGGGGTGCATTGCGGCAATGGAGCAGGGTCACAAGAGGCAGGGTCACCATTGTAGGAAGTTGGCATGAGTGCGGCGATGCTGCGGGCCATGACATGGGAGGACAGGGTCTTCTGGCGGCACGATGCTGCAGGCCCTGGCCAGGAGGAAGGGGTCTCCTTGCAGTGCAATGTTGCAGGCCATGGGCTGGGAGGAGGGGGTCTTCTGGTGGCACAAAGCTGTGGGACCAGGACTGGGAGGTGGGAGTCTCCCAACTGTGCGAGAATGCAGGCACTGGGCAGGGAAGAGTGAGAACGTAGGCCCTGCGCTGGGAGCAGGGATTCTCACAGAGATGCAAGACTGTGGACCCTGGGCTGGTAAGAGGAGGCCTCCCGACTACTTTAGGCTGAGGGCCTTGGGCAGGGAGGAGAGAGTCTTTCAGCTGAGGGCGGTGAGTCTTCAGAGGTGCTTTACTTGGCTCTTCCAGCGGCCCTGATGGCAGCCCGAAGCTGTCCACTTTATCAAAAATACACCCAAGTACTAAGTAATTTTTTTTTTATTATTTATTTTTACAGTACTATCATGTAAGTCAATAGGTGAGAAGCCTAACAGCCTATCAAAGATGCTGTCAAAGAGAGAGCATCTGTGATTGGGCAGTTTTGTTAGGTTACACAAACTGCCATACATTCTAGCATTTAGAATGTATGGGCAGTTTCCAGGTTACTCCATTGCAGTGAATATCAAGGAAGTTAATGCGTGTATGGAAGTACAAGCAGGAGGATGCCCAGACACCGGTAAGTATAATGATGTTGTTTATTCACTATCTGCTTTCTTTTTACAGCCCAACAGCCCCATCCCATAACTTAAAGTCCGAGTTTGGGATTTGGACTAAAGTTTGAGCAATGTTCAGCCCCAATCTTGGACTTTACAAAAAATCTGGGCGGGTCCACCGAACCTGAATGTCGGTGGATTCATCCATCACTAGTAAACAACAGTCAGCAGCATATAGTACATAACCAGCAAGGACACAAGATGGTGCAAGTGAGAGAGTCTCTCCTACTGCTGGCTTCCCAGGGATCAAAACATTCGGCACTTTGGGGGATCCAGGACCAACTTCCACAGCCAGCAGCACCCACTGAGAGTAGCTAGTGGAAGCTTAGGAAGCTAACTGAGCATAGTGAGGTATATGCCCACATGACCGAATTGTCCCAACTTGGGTTCTCCAAATAAATTTGTGGTCTCAGTGCTAGGCAGTAGAGCAAATCTGTAATACACCAGCTGGAACAAGGGTCCCAGGGCTGAGGTCCTGTAAAATCACACCATGGACAGGAGTAGGTCTTGTTCTATATATTTCAGCTTCCATTTCAGGGCTCTGTGTCCCACAGGATGATTTGGAGATAATCATGGCTGTTCCCTCATTGTTTGCTAGATGCAGTCTAATACCCTGCAGTGGACTGATGCAATCAGCAGACATTCTACAAGTTATCAGACAAAAGGGGCATCGGAAAGACTCACATGAAAAAATGGCTCTGTCACTTGACTTGCAGAACAAAGAAATACTACATCTGACATAATTAAAAACAAGTGGCCAGTTTCCCCTTATTGATGTTGAGTCGTTGCACATTTGCCAAAACACAAAGCAAATGTTATTTTCCCCCATGATCAGTGGGAACCTCGATTAATAATCATAGCCTGTATTGTAATAGTTTTTTTTTTTGTTTTATTTTTCAGCAGATCCAATATATTTTTCCCACTTACAATACTGTGTTTTCTTATAAAAGCAAAATCACAACAGCCAAATATAATATATAAATATGCCTCGCCCATTCCTGGGGACATGGGGTACTTGGAATCGGGCTATGAGTTCAGCCGGAGGAGTCATAAGGGTCGAGACCCGGCTTCCATGACCAAAGGAGACTCAGTGCTCTATCTCTGGCAGAGTTTATAAGGGAATTGTTTGGGACGGCTCCTACGGTTTTCAATCAGTATGGACTGATGCTGCAGGTCAGACCTCCGGGGTTGTTGGTATGTTGGTATTCACGCTCGGCCTCTTTACCTCGTCTGCTGTGGCAGTCGGCGGCTCCGCAGGCAGGGAATAACAGTCTCACACAGAATTGGAATTTTTCACCCGGTTTACTCACTTCAGTTGCAACTGGCCACCAGGCACTTCTCTCCACCAAGTCCAGTCTGGTCAGTCTACAAGGAATTGTTATAGTTTGCCCCGGACCCCTCTGTGTGCCTTTCTTATCTCTCTCCCAGCACTACTTCTTTGCCTCTCCTGTCAGCGCCTCCGTACGCAGTGCCCCGATCTAGCAGCCACAGGTCCTGTCGGGCGACTGGTACCTGTTCCATGACCCTAGTTCAGCTGTCTTCTCAGCAGGTGCGTCGGATTGCGGCCACCACTCCTGGAGATTGTGTGGCCTCCGGTCTGATGGTTTGGGCTTACAGCATCCACGTCACACTCAGGGTCGGTTCCCTGGTTCTTGACCAACCCCTCTGTCCGGCTCTTTTAGTCCCGATCAGGGTGCCCAGGCTGTCTGTCTCTCCACCTGTGCCCCTGGGGTTCTCTCTCTCTGCTCGCCTGTACACTTGGCTTCAGCGTGTTCCTCTCTAGTCAATCACTAACTAACCAGTGTCTGTTCTTCCCTTGTTCCCTTTTTTGACTGGGCCCTCCTCCTGGGTTCATACATGGTCCCCTGAGTCCTAGGGTGTGTTTGGTGGGGCCAAGATTCATTATTCCTTTTGGACTGAGTGAGATACCACACCCTGTTATTGAGTGCAGTATGGCTAGACCGGTGGGGTGCCACATATTTAATATATATATATATATATATATATATATATATATATATATACACAGTGCCCACAAGTAGTATTCAACTCCCTGCAGATTTAGGTGGTTTGATAAGATGCAAATAAGTTAGAGCCTTCAAACTGCAAACGAGAGTAGGATTTATTAACAGAAGCATAAATCTTACAAACCAAAAAGTTATGTTGCTCAGTTGAATTTTAATAAATTTTAAACATAAAAGTGTGGGTCAATTATTATTCAACCCCTCAAACCACCAGCATTCTGTTTGGTCCCCCTAAAGTATTAAGAAGTAGTTCAGGCACAAAGAACAATGAGCTTCACATGTGTGGATTAATTATCTCTTTTGCCAGCCTTTTCTGACTATTTAAGACCCTCCCCAAACTTGTGAACAGCACTCATACATGGTCAACATGGGAAAGACAAAGGAGCATTCCAAGGCCATCAGAGACAAGATCGTGGAGGGTCACAAGGCTGGCAAGGGG
The DNA here is from genome assembly GCA_033576535.1 of Allobates femoralis. Classification (NCBI taxonomy): domain Eukaryota; kingdom Metazoa; phylum Chordata; class Amphibia; order Anura; family Aromobatidae; genus Allobates; species Allobates femoralis. The sequence continues at coordinate 90,045,772 of JARQOC010000010.1, forward strand.
TACAAAACCCTTTCCAAGGAGTTGGGCCTACCTGTCTCCACTGTTGGGAGCATCATCCGGAAGTGGAAGGCTTATGGAACTACTGTTAGCCTTCCACGGCGAGGCCAGGCTTGTCCGAAGAGTCAAGGCTAACCCAAGGACAACAAGGAAGGAGCTCCGGGAAGATCTCATGGCAGTGGGGACATTGGTTTCAGTCAATACCATAAGTAACGTACTCCACCGCAATGGTCTCCGTTCCAGACGAGCCCGTAAGGTACCTTTACTTTCAAAGCGTCATGTCAAGGCTCGTCTACAGTTTGCTCATGATCACTTGGAGGACTCTGAGACAGACTGGTTCAAGGTTCTATGGTCTGATGAGACCAAGATCGAGATCTTTGGTGCCAACCACACACGTGACGTTTGGAGACTGGATGGCACTGCATACGACCCCAAGAATACCATCCCTACAGTCAAGCATGGTGGTGGCAGCATCATGCTGTGGGGCTGTTTCTCAGCCAAGGGGCCTGGCCATCTGGTCCGCATCCATGGGAAGATGGATAGCACGGCCTACCTGGAGATTTTGGCCAAGAACCTCCGCTCCTCCATCAAGGATCTTAAGATGGGTCGTAATTTCATCTTCCAACAAGACAACGACCCAAAGCACACAGCCAAGAAAACCAAGGCCTGGTTCAAGAGGGAAAAAATCAAGGTGATGGAGTGGCCTAGTCAGTCTCCTGACCTTAACCCAATTGAAAACTTGTGGAAGGAGCTCAAGATTAAAGTCCACATGAGACACCCAAAGAACCTAGATAACTTGGAGAAGATCTGCATGGAGGAGTGGGCCAAGATAACTCCAGAGACCTGTGCCGGCCTGATCAGGTCTTATAAAAGACGATTATTAGCTGTAATTGCAAACAAGGGTTATTCCACAAAATATTAAACCTAGGGGTTGAATAATAATTGACCCACACTTTTATGTTTAAAATTTATTAAAATTCAACTGAGCAACATAACTTTTTGGTTTGTAAGATTTTTGCTTCTGTTAATAAATCCTATCCTCGTTTGCAGTTTGAAGGCTCTAACTTATTTGCATCTTATCAAACCACCTAAATCTGCAGGGGGTTGAATACTACTTGAAGGCACTGTATATATATACACACACATTATATATATATATATATATATATATATATATATATAAACAAATATACATTTATGCACAAAATGTATTTGTTATGGCTTCAATTAAATATTTGGGAGACGCTGTTGAGAATCTAATAACCAAAAATTGCACAGTTGTTAAGAAAAAAAAAAATAACTCAGACGGGCGATCTAAATTCTCTGTGTGACAATCAGCTTAATAAAATAACTTTAATTAATTTAAAATGTCAAGTTCTCCATTTGTATAATCAAAATAAATCTAAATGAATTGCTGTGGGGTATGTTCAGACACGGCTGCGCATCCCGTCCCACTGACTGTGGACCTGCAATAACTCCGCACTGTATATCCTTTCTTTCTATGGAGAACGTAACAAATCTCCTTTTATGATTTAGATCCAGGTTTACAGTGGTTTTCAAACAGACCATAAAAATTATAACATTGAAAACTGTATAAACAAGCAGAACAGTATTTTTACTGTAAAACATGAATGTAGAGTAAATATTTGTCTTTCCCTTCTCTCGGCATCCATAATGAGAGCAGAAAATTCATGCCATATGTTTAAATCGCAATGAGAAACAGAAAGGATTTCAACAATTCATCCATGTGAATGTTGGGGAAGCTGTGGCTACGCGGGACAGACCCACTTTTTTTTCTGTAATGGTTAACTCTTGCTGTCCCCAAAACGAGTGCTCCACATATTGGTGTAGTGACGTCCGTCTGAGGCTATAGGCACAAGCCGCACTGTTAGGCAAAATCCCGAATGACCCGGACACCCTAAAACGCCTATACAGGGATCTGAATTTACAACAGGGTCCAAAAGATTGCTGCCTATTAGTGATGAGCAAGTAGTGAAATATTCAGATAGCTCTAACCAAATACTTTGAACTGTTTAATTACTCGTTACTCGTCCAATACAAGTCAATGGGGAACTCACTCGGGTCTGAATACTGAAACATTTCAAAGTATTCGGTAAGAGCTATCTGAACCCGAATATCTTACTACTCACTGATCACTCCTGCCTATGGATGGGCTACAGTTCAGATATAAGAATGGTTACCAAGCAAGGGTCAAAGCCGGGCGGCCAGCAGAAGGATAAAATCAGGATCTGAAAGCATAGTCAGGGTGCTGGGTCAAAACTGAGATAGCAGTACAGTACAAAATTGAGAGGAAGAAGATTAATACAATACCAGGCCAAGGGAAAATGAGTAAACATTAAATGCAACACAGAGCTAGTCGGGAAAACCAAAAACTATTTCTAGCAGCTTGCAGGAAGAGGCTGAAGGTATATGTAGTGTGTGTGGTTCTTTATGATAGGCTGGAGCTTAGAAGCAAATGGCATAACCTGGACCGCCCGCGCCTTAACACTGTCAAGTGTGTGAAGTACCACAAGTCCCAGCAACTCTAACCCTAATGGAGGAACCGAGCTTGCGTTCTCCATAATTTCCTACAAATACTTCTCCTCCATCACCAGCACCACCTACAGGGTGAATATGGATGTGCCTAGTGACGGAAGCAGAAGTCACAAGAGCAGGCTCTGGTGGGGATGTAACAAGTGTGTCTTAAATACGCTGCACAGTAACATCTAGGTATGAAGACTCAAAGCAGAAATCAGAATGCAGAAGTCCCTTGATGCGGTTACAACATACTGACCCAGTTTACGGCAGCCCGTTGCTGATCACGGCCTCTGTCTGTCGCGCGATTTCTGTGACCAATAGACGCCTTAGACAATTATATAGTAGATATTGTGGTGCGCCCATATTTCGTGATATCGCCTATTGTGATTGGTGGATTGAGTGTGATTGTAATTGTGCCTTTGAAACCGCAGAAAACTCTCCCGGAAACAAGTGTAAAAACTGCAAGATTACTTTTATAAATAAAGAATAGGTTATGAAAAATTAAATGTTGCCAAATCTTTTTAACAAATACAAGTAACAAGAAAACCTGATTTACGCAATATGTTTTTTCTAATGTACCTCAAAGTCAATTAAGCTCTATATTGGAATGATTGTTCCTGATTACAAAGTAACGGTATTAATTTATTTTTTCACCGCTTTTGTTCCTCACGGGCTTTACCATTCCTCAAGATGAAAATTATGTTAGACAATATATCTCTGATGGAAAAAAAAACTTGTAATTTTCACACTGGCCACTGGAGCTTTTTTATTCTCTAACTTCTAATTGTTTCGGGAAACAACACATGTACATAGCCCCAACAGTCAAACTATGACCTTATCTTTTCCCTTAAAGCATCTCAGGAGCATGTGCAACAAGGGGGACAGAGTCAGCTGTGAGATCACCTATTCTGATTGGTGCATACAGGTTACCTGTCACTGTAATCCTGCCTGTGATGATGAAAACTCTTTTTGTTAAGAACTCCAAAAGATTTTTTTTTCAATAAAGATCATTATATAAAAATAAAATGTTACCAAATCTTTTTAAAAAATATACGTAAGGCCCCTTTCACATCAGCGTTTTTGTCTAGATCCGGACGATCTGGACAAAAAAAAAAACGCATGTGCCGCCTAACGGCCGCACTTGCGGTAAGCCCCGTGCATTGTCTATGGGGCTTGCGGTAAGTGTGGTATTGCCGCCATCAGCTGCGGTTACTTTGCACAGCCATACCTGCTGCAAGTGCCGGATCGCGGCAATACCACACTTGTCGCAAGCCCTAAAGACAATGCATGGGGCTTGCTGCAAGTGTACCGCAAGTGCCGCCATTAGGCGGCACATACAGCCGATGCGTTTTTTTTCGTCCGGATCTGGACAAAAAAGATGATGTGAAAGGGGCCTTAGACAAAAACCTGATTTACACAATAAGTCATTTTCTGATGAACCTCAAAGTCAATTAAGCTCCATATTGGAATGACCAATGTACTTTACCAAGTATTGATATTTTCTTTTTTTTTTTTTCTCCTCCTTTGTCACTCGAGGGCTTTACCACTCCTCAAGATGAGATTTATGTTAGACAATATCTATCTGATTAAAATAAATCACAGTTTTACGGTTCCAATTTCCTTCTTTTCAGAGCAAATGATAGTAACATAGTTTTTTTAAGGTTGAAGGAAGACTTTAAGTCCATCTAGTTCAACCCATAGCCTAACATGTTGATCCAGAGGAAGGCAAAAAAAACCCATGTGGCAACACTAAGCTCCACATTGGGGGAAAAAATTCCTTCCTGACTCCAGATACGGCAATCAGACTAATTCCCTGGATCAACGCCCTATCAAAGAATCTAGTATATATAACCGGTAATATTATAGTTTTCAAGAAAGGCATCCAGGCCCTTCTTAAATGTTAGTAGTGACTCACTCATTACAACATCATGTGGCAGAGAGTTCCATAGTCTCACTGCTCTTACAGTAAAGAATCCACGTCTGTGATTATGATTAAACCTTCTTCCCTCCAGACGTAGAGGATGCCCCCTTGTCCCAGTCTCAGGCCTAAGAGTAAAGAGATCATTAGAAAGGTCTCTGTACTGCCCCCTCATATATTTGTACATTATTATAAGATCACCCCTAAGCCTTCGTTTTTCCAAGCTAAATAACCCCAAGTTTAATAACCTGTCTTGGTATTGCAGACCCCTTAGTCCTCTAATAACTTTTGTCGCTCTTCTCTGGACCCGCTCTAGTTCAGCTATGTCTTTCTTATACACCGGAGACCAGAATTGTACACAGTATTCTAAGTGTGGTCGCACTAGTGACTTGTATAGAGGTAAAATTATGTTCTCCTCATGAGCATCTATGCCTCTTTTAATACATCCCATTATTTTATTTGCCTTTACAGCAGCTGCCTGACACTGGCCACTAAATGTGAGTTTGTCATCTACCCATACACCCAGGTCTTTTTCAGTGGTAGTTTTGCCCAGTGTTTTATAATTAAGCACATAATTATACCCTTTGTTTCCTCTGCCCAAGTGCATGACTTTACATTTATCCCCATTAAAGCGCATTTGCCATTTAGCAGCCCAAGCTTCTAGTTTACATAAATCCTCCTGTAATATAAATTGTCCTCCTCTGTATTGATTACCCTGCAGAGTTTAGTGTCATCTGCAAATATTGAGATTCTACTCTGTATGCCCCCTACAAGGTCATTAATAAATATATTAAATAGGAGCGGGCCCAACACTGACCCTGTGGTACCCCACTGTTAACTGTGACCCATTCTGAGTGTGTTCCATTAATAACCACCCTTTGTTTCCTATCACTAAGCCAGTTCTTAACCCACTTACACATATTTTCCCCTATCCCCATTGCCCTCATTTTATGTATCAACCTTTTGTGTGGCACCGTATCAAAAGCTTTTGAAAAGTCCATATACACCACATCCACTGCATTTCCTTGGTCCAGTCCAGAACTTACTTCTTCATAGAAGCTTATTAGATTAGTTTGACAGGAACGGTCCCTCGTAAAACCATGTTGATAATGGGTCATGAGGTTATTTTTGTTCAGATACTCCAGTATAGCATCTCTTAGAAAACCCTCTAGGATTTTACCCACAGTAGAGGTTAAGCTTACTGGCCTATAATTTCCAAGTTCAGTTTTTGTCCCCTTTTTGAATATTGGCACCACATTTGCTATACGCCAGTCCTGTGGTACAGACCCTGATATTATGGAATCTTTAAATATTAAAAATAATGGTCTATCTATGACAGTACTTAATTCCTGCAGCACTCTGGGGTGTATCCCATCTGGGCCCGGGGATTTGTCAATTTTAGTGATTTTTAGACGATACCGTACTTCCTCTTGGGTTAAGCAGGTGACGTTTAATTGAGAATTTTTGTTATCACTGATCATATTGTCTGTCATGGGATTTTCTTGTGTAAATACTGTTGAAAAAAAGTCATTTAGCATATTTGCTTTTTCCTCATCCTCATCCACCATTTCACCCAGACTATTTTTAAAGGGGCCAACACCATCATTTTTTAGTTTCTTACTATTTATGTAGTTAAAAAATATTTTGGGATTCTTTTTACTTTCTCTGGCAATGAGTCTCTCTGTCTCAATCTTTGCTGCCTTGATTTGCTTTTTACAAATGTTATTTAATTTTCTGTATTTATTTAATGCTTCATCACTACCTACTTGCTTTAATTCCCTAAATGCTTTCTTTTTGTCACATATTGCACTTCTTACCGCTTTATTTAGCCATAGTGGTTTCCTCCTATTTCTAGCATGCTTATTCCCATAGGGTATATATTGTGCACAGGTCCTATTCAGGATGCTAATAAACATCTCCCATTTGCTTTGTGTACTTTTATGTCTCAGGACATCGTCCCAGTTTATTGCACTAAGATCATCTCTCAACCGTTGGAAATTTGCCTTCCTGAAGTTTAGTGTCCTTGTGGCCCCTCTACTACACGTCTTAGTAAAGGATACTTGAAAGCTTATTAAGTTATGATCACTATTACCCAAGTGACCTCCAACCCGTATATTTGATATGCGGTCTGGCCTGTTGGTTAATATTAGGTCCAGCAGTGCCCCCCTTCTTGTTGGGTCCTGAACCAGTTGTGAAAGGTAATTGTCTCTTATAGTTTTCAAAAACTTATTACCTTTGCTGGAACTGCAGGTTTCTGATCCCCAATGTATTTCAGGGTAGTTGAAGTCCCCCATAATAATGACTTCTCCCTGAGTCGCTGCTTCATCTATTTGCTTTATGAGGATATTCTCCTCCACTTCCATTATTGTTGGGGACTTATAACAAACCCCTATCAGTAATTTATTATTTTTTCCCCCTCCCCTTATCTCCACCCACAGGGACTCTACATTTCCATTAGATTCACCTATATTATCACGCAGGATGGGTTTTAAGGATGATTTTACGTATAAACATACACCTCCTCCTCGCCTATTTGTACGGTCATTTCTGAACAGACAATAGCCCTGTAAATTAACAGCCCAGTCATGACTCTCATCCAGCCAAGTCTCTGAAATCCCCACCATGTCATAATTATTTTCCAACAAAATCAATTCTAATTCCTCAAATTTCTCAAACAAAGCCGAAGATGTGATATTACAGCTTGATCATGCATGAGCATTAAAGGAAAATTAAAAAACAAACAAACGAAAAAAAAAAAAAACACAGAAAAAAGGCAACCAAAAGCTTGGGGTTTACACGGCTCCTTTTTCTGCAATCACTTCCAAACAAGTGAAATGATTGTGTCCAACTTTACTTGTATTGTCTTCGTTGGAGAAGGAGCGAACAATTATCTAAACAGTCCGAGGAGACGGCTGAGACATTTTCACCCCCCTCCACCTCTGGATATTATTAAAAAATCTTCCGACATATTAGTCATATAAACCTTCCTGTATCTTTTCCCATAATATCTTCAATGAAGTCTAATGCCAAGAAATGACGACTTGTATTAGGAAAAGAAAAATTGTCAATCAGGATTTTTTCCCTCCACAATCAGATGGGGAAAATAAAATAGAAGGAAAAAAATGTTCCTTTGTTAACATTAATGAAATCTATATTTTACAGAATAGTGATGGGTAATGTAATAATCCGCTCTGGGATCAATAGATTGACGCTGAAATCGTCTAAAATTGCCACTTATTTGAAGACACTGAGCATTTTTCATTCACTGTCACATAAATATTTTTACAGATGTGCTCATGATATTGAAATAGTTTTATCATTTTTTTTTAAGGAAAAAAATATTTTTGAGTCACTAAGGCATAACACCAAAAAAATCTATTTTTGTGATTTTGTGGAATTAGAATTTAAGATAAAATAATATTTTTCTGGAAATAATAATAATAATAATAATAATAATAATAATTTTTATTGCTAACATAAAATTTTTATGTTAAAAAGGTTATTTCAATTTTTGGTGATTTTTTTCCCAAATATTTCTTATACCAAAAAATTGTTTAGGGAAGTATCTGTAATAATAATAACAATAATAATAATAATAATAATAATAATAATAATAGTATCATATTGGTGGGTTTGTTATTTTTCTTTTGTGCTGAAGACTAATAAGAAAAACCTTTGCTAAAATCAATTTTTTATATAAAAAAAAATAATAATCACCTTTTGGTGGTTTATCTTCAACATTTTTCTTATATAAAAAATTGTTTAGGGAAATATCTGAAATAATAATAATAATAATAATAATAATAATAATGTCATAATGGTAGGTTTTACATTTTTCTTATGTGCTGCAGATTAATGAGAAAATAAACTTTTGCTAAAATCAAATTTTTTAAAAAGTGTATTTACATTTCCCCCTTAATGTTTCTTATATTACGGCCAATATACATGAGATATCCGTTGGCTAAATGTTCATTCATCAGATACCCATCCCAATTCTCCATACACTTGTGCACTTGCCTCGGCAAAGAGTTCATGTATTTTCAAAAAGGAAAGATTGCAAAGCTACAGACAAGATACTTCTGGCAGTGACTTATCTCCCCTGAAAGCAGAAGGATCATGTGATGAAATTCCTACTACCCGATCCTTCTTTTTCCCGATGTCATGTGTTGTGGGAATCTTTGGAGGCCCCATACACATTATAGGGTTTCCAGTTGGGTTTGAGCGGATCAGAAAAAAATTTGAAATCGCAAGTTCTTGATTTATTCTTTTCAGACCCCAGAGATTGATAACCATAATATGTAAAAGAAAATGTAAAAAAATACTTGAAGTAGTAGAGTACAGAGGTACAGGAAGCGCAATATGAATGATCCATGTCGAATTTTCTGGATGGGTGCCATCGGAACCATTGTGTCACAGCAAATTGAAGAAAAATCTCAGCACTTCCAATCCAAGAATTATCAATAAAAATGAGAATAATTCCAAATATGATAAAAACAAGAACGTCGTAACATCAGGCAGATCTGATGCGTTCCCAGCATACAAAGACGCCCTAAGTCTAAGGGTACCGTTACACGTCGCAATGCAACATCGACAAAAAGTAACGTGATGTGGTCATTGCAGTTGAATCGTTAGAGCGTTGTGTGGTGTAACACGGCAATACAACCGGAAAAAAAAGATTGTGCAAGCACATCAACAATGTTGCATACGCGATCTGGCATGATCGTTCAGCATGACAGCGCAACTACGATGTGGAACGCAACTTCCCCTATTCACTCCAATGTAAATGCTCGGACGCTGGGTTGCTCATACCCAGTGCACAAAGTTGTGTACAACATCCTAGTTGGTTTGCCTGCCGATATCTCCGTGTGGCATCTACTATGCAATCTTGGACAAATGCCAAAAACGTGCGCGCTCATATAAAATTGTATGCAATATTGGAACAATATTGCGACGTGTAACAGTACCCTTAGGAATTCCGATTAAGTAAATACGTCAGGTGTGCCCGACGTTCCGGGTTTCTTTTTTTAAATTAAAGTCTTGTTTTTATTGAAAACTGTTGGATTGGAGATGCCAAGATTTTTCTTCTTCTGTCTTTAAAAAAATACACTCACTCCGCTCATCATTCTGGCCCGTCTGCTACTCACCGCACCCTGACTCTTAAGCCCCGATCACACACAGCAAGATCGCTGATATGTCACAGGCTTAGCGACGCAACAGCGACCTCGCCAGCGATCTCGTTATGTTTGACACATAGCAGCGACCAGGCCCCGGCCCCCGCTGTGTGATCGCTGATTGTGTCACAATGGCTTGGACCATTTTTTGATTGGCGGTTTCCCGCTGGGCAGCATGCATTGGTGTGTTTGATGCCTAACCACCTCGTTGACAACTCAGAACTCAGCCAAGTAGGTCTGAGTCGTCAGACTAGCAGCTGGGTGACAGGGTCCCAACGACTGTTGAGGTCGTTATACGGGTCGACGGATCGTTGCTGCGTCGCAGGTGAGATCTTTTTTTTTTTTAATCAGATAATTTTTATTGAGTTTATAAGTCATACAAAACAAAGCAGTATACATGAAACAGATGTACGATTGTGTACAGAAAAATAGAGCATAATAACGAGACATTTAGAGCAAACCCTCCTCCCCAACCCACCTCTCCCCCCACAGGTCTGATAGATATAACCAAATATGTACACTTACATAAGGTTTAAAGAAATAAATAGGTCGTCATGAGCCGTCCCCAAAAATGTGAACACATTAGATCCTAACACTCAACTCACCCGTCGCAACTGTGGTTTGAAGATATTCATCTCCCCGTACATCTTCTACACACCCCAGGTCGCTGGTGAGATCTGACTGTTTGACATCTCACCAGCGACCACATAGCGACGCTCCAGCAATCCTTACCAGGTCGTATCGTTGTCGGGATAGCTGGAGCGTCACCAAGTGTGACGGGACACTAAGACTGGATTTCCTGGGTCTGTCACAGAGTGCTGGACTTTCAGCTGTCATGGTGTTGGGAGGGTAGGGGGTTCAGCACTAGCAGTAAATGGCGTCACATACACCGTGACATTCCTGCTTGCAAGTGCAGAACCCTTCTGGATGTTATGACAGCCAGAAAGTCCAAAAAATTGTGAAATGCACAAAAATTCAATTGCGAGCATTGGGGAATTGAAGGTCCCTTACAGCTCAGAAAAATGTTGACAACTGGCCGTTATTTATCCATGTCTAAGTGAATTAAAAAGAAAAAAATGCATTTTTGCAAATACCTATTTTTGTAACATTCAAGTAGAATTGAATTTCATTCAAATTTTTTGTTTTTCACGTCTCTATTTGGCGGGTTCTGACAACCTTTCTCTAATGTGTATGGAGTCACTGGACTCTGACTTCTTGTTCTGTAAAAATCAATTCTCAGCAGTCATCTTAATTATCCTCACAGGCAGGATTACAATGAAAGCAAACACAAATATACTGTAGACAACACAGGATCATAGCACTGACGATAAGGATAGGTCATAGCTCACCACCTCCACGTCTATGTATGGTGACTTCTGCTAAGGTCACAAAATTCTCCCATAGAAATCAATGAATCATCTCCAGCCTACATTTTCTTGTAGTCCACGCTGCCGTAGTAAAGCAAAATTCTGTACAGCTGTTAAATGGACAGGGCTTGAAATGCGTTGATTTCTTTTATATTTTTGTTTGAATTATGTAACTTTAGTGGTGACACAAAAAAATTGGATAGGTTTACTCCTCATGAGATAAAACAATTTTTGCAAATTTTCACTCCTGAGAAAAACCAAGATAAACCGCAGAGGCACCAGACATAGGAGTTATGGGAATCTCAGTGTCCTGTCCACCACTGAAGCTATTTTTTAACATATCTCAATGACATATCACAATTACCACTGTATGTGTACCGCAAGGTGTACAGGAACAAAAGTGAAGAAAGATGTACCACAAGGTGTACAGAAACAACTGTCAAGAGAGATGTACTGCAAGGTGTACATAAAAAAGTGTCAAGAAAGGTATTATGCACCTAGTTCTGATATAAGTGGGGGAATCATGGGTCTGGGATGCTGTTGAATAAAATTGTGTCCAGACATAAATTTAAGGCTCAAAGTCTTCAGTTGACTTTGCACTTGGGGACGTAAAATTCTTTAGAGTTATGGCTCAAAGTGAGGTGTAAAGCTTCATGGTCAGGTTTGGGCAGAGGCTCAAACTTCGTTATAGCCTGCCGGCCTGATACTGTGCCCAGTTTACTGCAGTTCATTCTTGGATAAGGTGTTTAAGTCTCCTAATGCTGGCATGGCGGGCCTGGCATGTCATTCTTCACAAGAAGAAACCTTAACCCTTAGATCACCGACTTAGCATCTCACACAGCCAAATATGAACTTATACTATGCACCGACGGGGGCAATACTCTAAAGCCAAACCAGAAACTCAATTTGCAGACACAATGTTTTAATCCTTGGGCATATCATAAGGCTCATTAAAGGGTCGACATTGACTTTTAGGATTGATACTTCAAATAGGTGGCACCAGAGTTTAAGTCCTCTTTGATAAAAAGCAATTTGCATACTTGGAAAATAATGACACACACACCATACAGGCTTCATGGACATCGCTTTCTTTCTTAAACGACAGTTCATAGCCAATTCTGCATGAAAGTGTCTTCTCTTCCTAGCACCTCTCCAAACATTGCAGCAATGACTATGCGGCCATATCCTGTTTGCAATCCTCACAGGGTTACTTAACCCTCTTACAGTGATCCAATCACCTATATGCCCTTTGTACTTATGTAACAATAAACACGCCAAAATACAAAGAATAGAACATAAGAGTAGGAGAATATCTAGTTAGTGTTGTTATAGGAGCTTCCCATGTCCCATCATCCCGCTTTCGTCATAGAAACAAAGGACCAAAAAAACAAACAAATACATGAAAGTTCCCTTTTTATCTATTTGTTATGCGACATAAGATACTAGATAATTTTCCATCCCAATGGGTCCACAAAGGTTTCGAGGATAACACCGTTTTCCCTCCTGGAATGCAATGTAAATTTCAGACATCCTGTAATTAATCAACAGATTCTCTCCTGGCGATATAGAGCGGGTAATCAAAGTTCAGTAATAACTTATTCTTTCTGCTCCAGCACCTGCATTTCATTTGTTTATTTTTGCAGTCTCAGAAATCTGAAGGACTGTCAAAGTGCCATAATATTAGCACAATAATCAAAGTTAATTAGCCCCTCTCAATAAACAACAACAAAGCCATTACAAGGAAAAAAAAATCCACTGACGGCTTAGTCTCAGTTAATCGGTGGACACATACAATTGTTTTCCTAAAGAGAGCGGAAACAAATCCCCTTAGAAGTGGCAAATGGCAACGTTTTGAAAAGTACTTATAGACACAATATGCTGCCACTTAATGCTGGAGGCCTGGGAGAACGTGTATGAGATACGAGAGCCACCTGCTGCCTGAACAGATCTTGGCGCTGCTCACAAAAGCTAGAGGAACGGCCCACTCTTTCATTGCTGAACGGTTTGTAAGGAAAGGGAGGAAGTCATAGAGCTTAGTATGTATCCTGACGGTAAGAAATAGTCTCATCGGAAAACCTCCATACACTGTCCTCATTATATTGACAGTGAATCTATGCAACAGTTTATAAAGTAAAAGCAAAAAAAAAAGGTAAAAACTAGTTTTGGATAAAAGAAGGTCTATAAAGTGAGGTCACATCTTTTGTAATTCCCATAGACAGAAACCAACACAAAAAAAATTTGTACATTAATTTTCCTCCGGATGAAAGGAAAATCAGGGGAATATTGTAGAATGTTGGGAGATGAAAGCTGGTCTAAATGAAGATTTTGGGTACTCACCATAAAATCTTTCTTGTAGTCCTCTCTGGGGGGGGGGGCATAGGAACAGGGTGTAGTCTGCTGACACTTGGAGGCTGACACTGATGATACATATAAAAAAAAAGTGGTCTCCTCTCGAGCAGAATACTCCTCAACTGCTAGTACCAGGTCTCCAGAGTTAGTAAGAAAGTAGTAAAAGAAATAGAACTAAGGCCTCTTTCACACCAGCGTTTCTGTCCAGATCCAGCAGATCCGGACAGAAAACCGCATTTGCCGCCTAATGGCAGCACTTGCTGTACACTTGCGGCAAGTCCCATGCATTCTCTATGGGGCTTGCCGCGATCCGGCAGTCAGCTGCGTTTTTTTCGTGGCTGCAACTGCCGGATCACGGCAATATCGCACTTGCCGCAAGCCCCTTAGAGAATGCATGGGGCTTGCCGCAAGTGTGTCGCAAGTGCAGCCGTTAGGTGGCAAATGCGGCAGAAGCGGTTTTCTGTCTGGATCTGCCTGATCCAGACAGAAACGCTAGTGTGAAAGGCCCCTTACACATGAAAAGATAATATTAACAGTATAACCACGACAAGAAAGAAAATACTTAAGTGCAACCAAGGGTGAGGTGCGGTGTCACCCAATGAAGACTACAAGATAGAGATTTTGTAGAGAAGTACTATAAATCTTAGTTTCTCGTCATTTCATTGATGTAAACTGAAATCATTGGACTTCCTAAAGCTGTCCCAAGAGTAGAATAACTTTAAAAAAAAGAAGAGGAAAGTTTAGAACCTAACCAAGGCTAAGACCAGTCTGGGACTCAGACCCATGTCTACCTCCGAATAACAATTAGGTTATCTGAGGAGACTTGGTGCTAGCAGATGAGGTATGTTCTGCTGGCAATGATCTAATTTTTTTTTAAGATGTACGGGTAATGTCAGACTCCAGGTAGCAGCAAACCAACCCACAATCCCTGTAACACCCAATTAAGAGACCAGTGACTAAGAAAATTGGAATAAAGCACTTTATAGGAGTAGTCCAGGACTTAGATGCTAATTAGATCTTCAAAATATAATCAGTTGGGGTCCATCACAACGACATCAACCATGGATTAGCTGTTTGCAAGTCTTCTGATAGCCATAAGCAGAACACTGTCATGTCTCTGTTCACTGTTTACTTACAGTTGCCAAGGGACCCGTAAGCAACTGTTTGGTGTGGGTTTCAGGGGTTGGCTGCCTATCAATCTGATGATGATATATTTTAACAATATAGCACCAAATTTAAGTCCTAGACAACCCTCTTGATGTTTGGAAGAAGGAGAGAGTTTTAAATAGTTGCAAACCCTCAACATACTAGACCTGTTGAGTTCTTTATAGACACTTTTTTGACTGATTGTTCAGGGTCATTTTACAAATCAATACATGACAAGTATTAGGTGTTTTACTTGGCATTGATGGTTATTTGGAGTAGAGATAAAACATTTTACATGTTCTGCAGTGTTACAATGACAGACTACAGACTGATGTACAGCAGACTATAGTAACAAGATTAGGCTATGTTTACATCTTGTTTATGTTAACTTTTACTGTATACACTGGTAAAACTACATGATTCTTATACATAGAGGTTGCAAAGGATGACCAATAATGGCATCTGTCACAGATAGATACTAGACAATTCACATGACCCCAGTCTATTGGCCAGGACAGTAATCTGTGTCTGCTGGATGGGAGCCTCGAGAACCCTTCTCGATCCGCGACTCCTTTTTTATTACTCTGCCTGGTTCAAAGACACGCGCATCACACCACAATGGTGATGTCGTATGTATGAAAGAAGGTAAAGTAAGGGTCAGGTAGGGGATGAATATCAGGACTTCAATCTGGTGGCCAAAGATTACCGTACTTCTAATTTGGTCGATAGGTTCTAATAGTCTTCTGTGGTATACCATCCTTTTTGGTGGAAGTATACTAATATATGTATACTGGCCAAACAGGGAACAAAAAACTCTATTGGTCTCCTTTTGTCTAATGTATATGTTTAGCTTTCTCAACATACACACTAAGCATAATGTGAATGAGATCAAAGCATTTCCATTGTCATAATGCAATAATTCATTATGTGTATTCATTTATGGAAATATCCAGACTTACCCATTCATCTATAATCAGCCGTTTGGCTTCATTTGCTTTTTGGAGGTTCCTGCATGCCAAAATTACCAGTGCACCATGAAGAGCCAAGGAACGTGCAGTCTCAAATCCTGTAGGGACCAAAGCAAAAATACAATCAGGTGGTTGCACTACTTATCTTGATTTAGTAAGTAATTGTTGGACATAAAAGCATGGTCTCACCTACAATCAAAACAATTTCTGATGTACTATATGCAACCAACAACCAAGCACTGAAGAAACCTTATACTGTAATTCTCTTTACTTCCCTTTGCCATATGGCAGTAATTTATATTTGTGAACAACATCATTTCACGGCACCAGAAAGCTCCAGAGTGTGTGTGCTTGTGCAAGAGCCAAAGACAGACTAATTCCAGGGCTGAAGTATGATGCCCACCATTTGTGCAAGCAACACCGGAACATCTGTTGATTCCCACCTCCCCTTCTTTCTACTGATATAGAGTTGAGAGTACTTCAACCCAATTATCTTGCAGATAAATAGACAATGTTGTGAAAGTCTGTTGCCCTTGTTACATGAATCTTAACAATGGTGGGAAAAAGATTAAACTGTCCATTTTGGAGCAATGGGTCGCTCAAAAAAAAGTTGACCCAACACAAGAAAACCATACACTACCAGAACCCAAACATTTAAGGGTTCATTCACCAACTGAACCGAACCTTACAAAGTTTGCTTATCTCTACTCTCGTGGAAGCATGTTCCACTCGTTGATCACTCTCACTGTCGAAAAGTTTTTTCTGATATCTAATCTGTGTCTCCTCCCATTCAGTTTTCAGATTTTTTTTTTTTTTATGTCCACAAATTAGGATGGAATAGATTGTGGACCCCACAGTTTGTTATGAAAGTCGGATCCCACGGACAGGCACAAAATCGTAATGTGAAAGCAGCAGTATTTGAAGATTTTTTCTACATTTTTTACGCAATTACCTTTTGGTAAAGATGACGAAACAGTTTTATTCTTTGACTCAGTACAACATTAGCGATACCAGATTTACATAAAGCATGTTTTTTTACACTGTAAAAACTTATTTTTACAAATATAACCTAGTTATGTGTCGCCATATTCCGAGAGCTATAACTTTTTTATTTCCACGCCAGCAGAGTTGTAGGAGAGCCTATTTTTGCAGGACAATTTGACGCTTTCAGTCCTACTGTGCTTTAATATACCGTACCTTTGTGTGACTGTAGGATGAAAACAACATTTTTGGCTTGTATATTTTTTTTGTACTGTATTCACCATACGGGTTTGACATCTGCATATATTGGTTCACTCCCAATGCAGCAATATTAATGTAGATTTTTTGGGTTTCTTTTTGTTTTTAATGTTAAAACAATTTTTCTGTAATCTTTCATGCTGCTCCTTTTTTATTATTTTTTTTTTTACTTCTTTACAAATTTTATTGAAGTAGCTTTTACTTTTCATTTAATTATGTATTTCACTCCTTTATATAGCACCGTTATTCAACAGCGCCTTACAGACATCATCGCTCAGTGGTTAGCACTGCAGCCTTGCAGCACTGGGGTCCTGGGTTCAATTCCCACTAAGGACAACATCTGCAAGGAGTTTGTATGTTCTCCCTGTGTTTGTGTGGGTTTCCTCCCACATTTACATTTGAAAGACATACGGATAGGATATTTAGATTGTAAGCCCCAATGGGGACAGTGTTGCAAATGTATGTAAAGTGCTATGGAATTAATAGTGCTATATAAATTAATAAAAACATTATCATCATCATTGTCCCCATAGGGATTCTCAATCAACATGTCTAATGAGTGTGGCAGGAAATCGGAGAACCGGCAGGAAACCCAAGAGAACACAGTGAGAACATATACAGTTGTGGCCAGAAATATTGACACCCCTGCAATTCTGTCAGATAATACTCAGTTTCTTCCTGAAAATGATTGCAATCACAAATTCTTTGGTATTATTATCTTCATTTAATTTGTCTTCAATGAAAAAACACAAAAGAGAATGAAGCAAAAAGCAAAACATTGATCATTTCACACAAAACTCCAAAAATAGGTCAGACAAAAGTATTGGCATCCTCAGCCTAATACTTGGTTGCACAACCTTTAGCCAAAATAACTGCGATCAACCGCTTCCGTTAACCATCAATGAGTTTCTTACAATGCTCTGCTGGAATTTTAGACCATTCTTCTTTGGCAAACTGCTCCAGGTCCCTGATATTTGAAGGGTGCCTTCTCCAAACTGCCATTTTTAGATCTCTCCACAGGTGTTCTATGGCAGAGGTTCCCAACTCCAGTCCTCAAGGCACACCAACAGTGCAGGTTTTCAGGGTTTCCTTAGTATTGCACAGGTGATAGTTGAATCACCTGCACTGGGGATGATTCCAATTTCTAAGGAAATCCTAAAAACCTGCACTGTTGGTGTGCTTTGAGGACTGGAGTTGGGAACCTCTGTTCTATGGGATTCAGGTCTGGACTCATTGCTGGTCACCTTAGAAGTCTCCAGTGCTTTCTCTCAAACCATTTTCTAGTGCTTTTTGAAGTGTGTTTTGGGTCATTGTCCTGCTGGAAGACCCATGACCTCTGAGGGAGACCCAGCTTTCTCACACTGGGCCCTACATTATGCTGCAAAATATGTTGGTAGTCTTCAGACTTCATAATGCCATGCACACGGTCAAGCAGTCCAGTGCCAGAGGCAGCAAAGGAACCCCAAAACATCAGGGAACCTCCGCCATGTTTGACTGTAGGGACCGTGTTCTTTTCTTTGAATGCCTCTTTTTTCTCCTGTAAACTCTATGTTGATGCCTTTGCCCAAAAAGCTCTACTTTTGTCTCATCTGACCAGAGAACATTCTCCAAAACGTTTTAAGCTTTCCCAGGTAAGTTTTGGCAACATACAATCCCTTTCCATTCAGACTCCGACAGATAGTACGGGTTGACACTGTTGTACCCTCGGACTGCAGGGCAGCTTGAACTTGTTTGGATGTTAGTCGAGGTTCTTTATCCACCATCCACCCAATCTTGCGTTAAAATATCTCGTCAATTTTTCTTTTCCATCCACATCTAGGGAGGTTAGCCAAAGTTCCATGGGCTTTAAAGCGAACCTGTCACCCCCCCCGGGCATCAAAAGCTATAATAGCCACCTTCTGCAGCACTAAGGCTGCATTCTGAGAAGGTGGCTATAAGCTTTTGATGCCCTTTATAGTATGAAATATTAAGTTAGGTAAATGCTCACTCTTCTGAAGACCGAAGACCGGGAGGCGGGGTTTCACGCTCCTCCGGCCCGCCCCCTCGTCAATCATTGTGCGCGCCTGCTGCTGCCTCCCCTCAGTGTGGAAAATGAACGCGCGTCTCCGTTCTCATGCACGGAGCCGCGCATGCGCAGTGCGCCCGGTGTCCAGGAAGTCGACACCGGGCGCACAGCGCATGCGCGGCTCTGTGCATGAGAACGGAGACGCGCGTTCATTTTCCACACTGAGGGGAGGCAGCAGCAGGCGCGCACAATGATTGACAAGAGGGGGCGGGCCGGAGGAGCGTGAAACCCCGCCTCCCGGTCTTTGGTCTTCAGAAGAGTGAGCATTTACCTAACTTAATATTTCATACTATAAAGGGCATCAAAAGCTTATAGCCACCTTCTCAGAATGCAGCCTTAGTGCTGCAGAAGGTGGCTATTATAGCTTTTGATGCCCGGGGGGGGTGACAGGTTCGCTTTAAACTTCTTGATGACACTGCGCACGGTAGACACAGGAACATTCAGGTCTTTGGAGATGGACTTGTAGCCTTGAGATTGCTCATGCTTCCTCACAATTTGGATTCTCAAGTCCTCAGACAGTTCTTTGGTCGTCTTTCTTTTCTCCATGCTCAATGTGGTACACACAAGGACACATGACAGAGGTTGAGTCAACTTTAATCCATGTCAACTGGCTGAAAGTGTGATTTAGTTATTGCCAACACCTGTTAGCTGCCACAGGTAAGTTACAGGTGCTGTTAATTACACAAATTAGAGAAGCATCATACGATTTTTCTAACAGTGCCAATACTTTTGTCCACACCCTTTCTTATGTTTGGTGTGGAATTAGATCCAATTTGGCTTTAGGACAATTCTTTTTGTGTTTTTTCATTGAAGACAAATTAAATGAAGATAATACCAAAGAATTTGTGATTGCAATCATTTTCAGGAAGAAACTGAGTATTATCTGACAGAATTGCAAGGGTGTCAATACTTTTGGCCACAACTGTAAACGTATAGCTGACGTCTTTCGTTTGATTTGAACCCAGTGCTGCAAGAATACAGTGCTAACCACTGAGCCACCTAGCTGCCCTATATACAATACACTGAGCCCCCATGCTGCCCAATAAACAGAGCTGCCCTATTTACAGTACAGTGCTGACCACTGAGTCACAATGCAGCTCTCTTAAACACTTGACCTTTTAGTTTCACACACACTCAGCCTGTTAGACTCTGCTTAAGCCAGGGACCAACAGACCATTGCGGCTAGCAGAACTGCCGGTTGAAGAGGGCAAATGGTTTGAAATAGGGAGACCCACCCCTCTCACAACTATCTGGCATTGATCCAGCCTTCTGCTGCAGGCGCTCTGCTGTCATTTTATGGGAATGTCAAGCCTTCGGCACTAGTGTATATGCTATAAGGATTCTCTGGTACCAGCCCCTGAAGGGAGTGTGGTCATTTGACCACAATTATGCGATAAGCATATTTCTGACAACACTCTGACTAGATATGCTTGAATTAAATGAGCCCTCACATGTAGACAAATCGTATACTGGCATTCAGGCGCCTGCCTGCTCCAAGCGTCAATATCGGTGAACCTGACAATGGGCACACTGCGTGCTGTGAGGATTCGCAAGTCTGCATTCACAAAGATTGATTGCAGACAGCACCCCACAACTCTATAGCCCCTTTAAGTAGGCCCCTGGGTAACTGTGCAGGCACTGCTCGTGCCAAAATGATAATCATGACGTACATTTATATTATGCCATGGAAACTCCTTCACAATTAATCATACATGTACATCAAAGCTTAGGAAAAGGTTACTTTAATAAATTGCAACTATCCAACCTACTCCAACTCACCCATCCCGAGATATAGCCAAAGTACTAAAGTATTTTATAAGCAGAGACGAGCGAACCTGTTTGGGGCTGGAGATCAGGTGATTGCGGTGTCCAAAGTGCAGGGGCATGCAGCGCTTTGCTCCAGTAACCTTGGTGCCAGAGCAGCGAGAGTCGCTTGCAGTGTGTGATCAGTTCACACTGTGGGCAAAATAAGTTTTCGGCTCTAGTGTGATGTCTCAAAGTAAAAAAAAAAAAACCCACCCTCCTGCCCCTGAAAGTGTTTTGCTTATGGCTGGATGTATGTGGGCGGAAAGCCGAACAGTGAATCAGTGATGTCTTGGGTCAAGTTCGGTCCCGAACAGCGCCACCAAACCCGAACATCCACGGGCTTGTTTGGCAACCTAATGCAAACCTTTAAGGATTCACTTATCACAATTTATAAAATTGCAACCCATCCCAATTGCTACTTAAAGACATACTTGCCAACTATTTTGTTGACCTATCAGTAGTTTTTAGATATTAAAATAAAGGTCGAGATAACCCAGACATCTGGTAGATTTGTCAACTCTATCGCTTTCTGCAATAAGTCCTGAAAAACACCAGTTTAGCATTACACATCAGCATCCTAAGTGATGACTTGCTCAAAAAGGTGGCAAATATCATTGATGTAAGTGCAGCACTCCCTTAAAAAGAAGTAAAATTCATAAGATGTCTAAACACTCGCCATGGTTTTGACACCTTCTCAGCAGGAAGACCGGCAGCCGCTGTGTACTCATCCCACTGGCGTTCCGACGGTCCCACAGTGTCTGCACAGCTTCTGTCTGCTGCTTCCTCCTCCCTGGGCCTGCACACGCCACTCAGGTCTCTTGGGAGCTCGCTTAGTCTGCGCATGTGGCACCCGCTACTCTTTAAAGGGCCAGAATGCACTGTCCAAAGATGCTTCTCAGCCTATGACTTTGAAGCACAGAGTATTTGAGGCGCCTTCCCCATTTGGAAGGTGCCTGAGCAACGTGGTCTAAGCTTTAAAGCAAGGGTGGGGAACTCCAGTCCTCAAGGGCCACAAACAGTGCAGGTTTTCAGGATTTCCTTACCATTGCACAGGTGATAGTATTGCACAGTGGTTGGAATTATCACCACTGCACGTGATTATATTAAGGAAATCCTGAAAACCTGTACTGTTTGCGGCCCTTGAGGACTGGAGTTCCCCACCTCTGCTTTAAAGGCAAGCTGCTAGTTGTCAGGCCCCCTTGCTTTATCCAGTGTCCGTGCCTAGACTAATCAGTGTATGTTGTTATTACTGCTGACCTGCAATAACCAGTTTGGTCCGCTGCAATTGCCATACCACCTGATCCAGCTCGCTGCCAAACCATCTGTACCATCTGTATCAGTCCTGCTGCCATACCCAGAGCTTGAACCTGCCTGCATCTGACTGTCCAATCTGCAACTGTTCAGACACTGTAGCTGCCTGCCTCAAGAGGTCCAGGTTGCACCTACTAAGACACTGTACCTGTCTAATTTCCAATAAACAAAAAAGAGTGTTTTTGCCCCATATGGTACAGTATCAAAAATGGACCAGAAGTTCATATTGCATTTAAAACAGATTTGAGGTTTTCTCTTCATAAAAAACATGTATGTACATTTAATTTCATAAATACAATTAGACCAATTAGTACCATAGATACATTTTACAAAAAGTGAAGTGTATAGAAATAGAAAAATAGTCACAAATGAATCCCAACAGAGGTATTAACTCCCAATCGATATATAAGGGGCACTTTACACACACCAACTTATCTGACCAACTTCTGACCAACTTGCTGGTTGCAGTGAAATCATGGACACATTGCTCCATTGTACACAGTCACAAAATGGAGCAATGTGTCCATGATTTCACTGCAACCAGTAAGTGAGTCAGAAGTTGGACAGATAAGTTGGTGTGTGTAAAGTGGCCCTAAGGCAAGCAACTGAGGAACGGGTGCCTAAGTTAAAATTTCGTGGTCGGTATGGGCTTTCAAGTTATTAGTACACAGCACGTGCTATCTCAATTTTACCCACCCAACTACGTTGTTTTTAATTTTCTGGTACCAGCACTATATCTCTAAATGATTGCTTACCCATTGTGGTTGCTTGGGAGTAAAATGTGGTTCTGGTTGCCTCCCAGTCGCATTTCGCTGTAACGCGTCTGGGGGGCACCCAGAACCACATTTTACTCCCAAGCAACCACAATGGGTAAGCAATCATTTAGAGATATAGTGCTGGTACCAGAAAATTAAAAACAACGTAGTTGGGTGGGAAAAATTGAGATAGCACGTGCTGTGTACTTAACTTGAAAGCCCATACTGACCACGAAATTTTAACTTAGGTACCCGTTCCCCAGTTGCTTGCCTTATATATCGATTGGGAGTTATTACCTCTATTGGGATTCATTTGTGACTCTTTTTCTATTTCTATGCACTAGTCACTTCACTTTTTGTAAAATGTATCTATGGTACTAACTGGTCTAATTGTATTTATGAAATTAAATGTACATACATGTTTTTTATGAAGAGAAAACATTGAATGTTTTAAATGCAATATGATCCTCTGGTCCATTTTTGATACCATATGGGGCAAAAACACTTTTCTTTGTTTATTGGAAATGATATATGGTGGATGGAGGTGCCCCTTTACAAGGCATACAGCCAATTTACACATAGAGAGGGTAAAAACTAATGTAATACTGTGCCTGTCTGTAGGAACTCAACACCTGGAGTAAGCTGTTGTGGTACAGCGAACTCCTTGAATTGTTCCAGATAGCTATAAACGATCATAGTCAAACATCTTCACCTGAGGTTCTAGAGAAGACTTGGTAGCCGCTTAGGTTAGTGCCAGGTCAAATTCTGTGCTCCGGCCCAATGGGTCGACTCATGGATGCTCACCTTTGAGCATTACAATGTCTTCTATTCCTTAAAACATTGAAGACTTTATATGCTATTTTTCATTATACACATTAAGTGTAGAAGGAACCATTCATCCCTTATTGCTGTCTTATTTTTCGCTCATAGAAGTAGAATAAAATTCCCTGCAAAGCTCAGTCTCGGGAATGCTGAGTTGCAACAATGCTGGTAGAAAATGCTCATTGCTGAGACAGGTGTATAAAGACACCCTTGGATCTCGCTTGGATCGCTACTGTATAGACATGCAGAAAATTTACTGTTGAATTAACTGGGTTAACTGAATTATTCCGAATTTACTGAGTAAACTCTAGCCGTTTCTGGCGCGCACTCTGGGGACTCATTCATTGTTGTGTACCGTACACTACTTCAAATAAAAGCATTCAAAAATTAAGTGCGGTTTGCAAGATTGATGAAGAAACCATATGTTCCCTATTAAACGGAGAAAGGCAAAAATGTATAATTACGTTGTTTAATGTACTTAGCAAATATTTGGAATTAGTCTATGGAAATCCACTAAAGTGGGAATTTTGATGCGCTGCGAGATAAGACAGAGGGGATTTTTCTGCTTTTATTTTTCTTAAATGTGACATGGTAAGAAATGGGCATTAGAAGAGCTAAGTGACAATTTAATAGAATAATCATAATAAAAAACAGCAATTTACAAATCAGCATAAAAAAACACAAAAAGGAACGAAATGTGATAATTTCCGGAAAAAAGAAAAATTGCAAAAATCTGCAGTTTCTATCGTCGTGATGCTTTGAGAAACAGAGAAAGGAAATGATGAGGAGTTTAATTACTCCGTTTATGGATGTTCTCGCAAAAGTGACAACTTGGCTTAATTAAAGTGCTGCAGGGTCCATGGTACCTAAGGGCCGGCTTGAGATACGGATATTGGCAGACATGGATTTCCAGGTGTGATAAGTAAGTTCTTTATTGAAAGACGATCGTTGTCAAACATGTGACCTTAACCTCGGTGTTCTGCAGATTTAGGAAACATTATCTTCCCTGTTCATTACAGACCCCCTTCATAACATCATAACATCTAAACCCATGCAACTAAAGAACTTCTCAAAAAAAAAAAAGACATAAAAAATGTTTATGCACCCTCCCAGGTCCAGGGCCATCTTTACCATTGCTACTGGTGTGTGGTATTAGTTACATTGATTGAAAAATGGCCGAACTTAATGACCCTTCCTCCAATTATCATTTTTGTCACTAAACATTAAATAATCTATATCCAACAATGTTATGTACTGCGGAAATTATCCAGCCTCCTATAAAAGCTGCTATAGTGTCGGCCATTAGGGATGAGCGAGTACCTTAATATTCGTGCTCGCTATACTGACAACGAGTAGGTAGTGGTACTCGCTACTCGTTGCGAGTATAGCGAGTACGAATACTTTCGCAGTGTATCTATAGATACACTGCGAAAGTAGCCTAAAAGTGAGTAAAAGTTGTTAAAAAACTAATAAACTTACATACTCACCTTCCGACGCCTGCAGCGGGACCGGCAGAGAAGCCATCCGATTGCTGGAAAAGGATCTGTCACTACCAGCCTGTCAGATGGCCGGTAGCGATCTGGCCAATCAGATGGTGCCATGTCACAACTACGTCATCGCTAGGGGCCACCTGATTGGCCAGTTTGCAAGGTCCTGATAGTACATCTAGGACCTTGCAAATTGGCCAATCAGGTGGCCGCTAGCGGTCACGTGGTTGTGACTTGGTGCCATCTGATAGGCTGGTAGTGACAGGTCCTTTTCAGTAATCGGATGGCTTCTCTGCCGGTCCGGCTGCAGGCGTCAGAAAGGGAGTATGTAAGTTTATTATTTAACAACTTTTACTCACTTTTAGGCTACTTTCGCAGTGTATCTATAGATACACTGCAAAAGCATTAGGAATACTCGCTACTCCCGAGTACTCATAAGTACTCGGAGAGTAGCGAGTAGCCCGAATACCGCTACTATTCGGCGAATACCGAATAGTAGCGAGTATACTCGCTCATCCCTATCGGCCATTACTACCTCCACTAGGGCATTGCACAGTTTGACATCTCTAACTGTAAAGAACCCTTTCCTATGTAACTACTGCATTCTGTTTTCTTCTACCTGCAGTGAGTGCCACCTGGTCCTTAGTATGGTCTTTAAAAGGAATAATCCATGTGCCGTCCTTTGTATTGACCACACATGTATATTACATATAAATGAGATCTCCTCTGATATGTCTTTTACAATCTCTCATCATATGGGAGGCCTCCATCCATTGTAATAATTTAGTTGCTGTCTTTGAGCTGACTCTAACTTGTAAATATCCTTTTTAAAATGTAGAGCCCAAAACTGGATCCCATATTCTAGATGTGGCTTTACAAGTGATGTATTCTGGATTAACAATGCATTGGGATCCTGGAATTTTATCTCTCTTTTTACACACTCTAAAATCTTGTTTGCTTATGCAGCTGCTGCTTGGCATTGAGTCCTGCTGCTCAGTTTACTTGTAACCGGAATACCTCAGTCATTCTCCTGTATTGTAGTGTAGAGTTTACTTCCGTTTGATGTATATGCAGCAATAGTATTACTCCTTCCTAAACTCTACATTTATCAACATTACATCTCACTTGCCAAGTGTTTGCCCATTCAGACATCTTATCCAATCGTTCTGTAATTTTATACTGTCAAGGTCAGTTTTTAATATCCTACACAGTTTGGTGTCATCAGCAAAGACTAATGCTTTACTCACAATCACAGCAAGGTGGTCATAAATAAAGAGATTAAAAAAAATCAGTTCTAGATCAGATCGCTGTAGTGCCCCACTGCTCACCGTTCAGATACCCATGGTCCTCACTGCTCCCTATTCAGATCTATGCAGTCCCCACTGCATCCCGTAGAGATCCCTGCAGTCCCTGCACAGATCTCTGGTCCCCACTGCTCCCCATACATATCCCTGCAGTCTCCGCTGCTCCCAGTATAGATCCCCGTGGTCCCCACTGCTTCCCATTCAGTTCCAAGCGGTTCCCACTGCTCCCAGCACAGAATACTGTGGTCTCTATTTCTCCCCGTATAGATGCCTGCACTCCCCACTGCTACTCATACAGATACCTGCAGTCTACACTGCTCCCTGTACAGACCCCTGCAGTCACCATTGCTCGCAGTTCAGAACCCTACGGTCTTCACTGTTCCCAGCACAGAGCCCTGCATTCCCCACTGCTCCCGTACAGATCCCTGCCGTCGCTACTGCTAACAGTACAGATCCTTGTGGCCCCCACTGCTGACTATAGCCCATTTAGAGAATATACAATTTCACGATGATGCTTTGTTTCCTATCTTTTTGACAATTCTGTACCCATCTGCATTTAGTCCTCACTAATTTTTTCCTCAGGATCTTTTGCAAGCCTTGATCCAGCCCTGATAGGATACAGTCTTTGATAAGTAAAAGGATAGTGGACCTCAGGACTGGAACAATTGTATTAGTTTGCACAACAATCCCAACAGTTATTACGGATTTGACAATATTAAACAAGTAGAGTTGGGCAAACAAGATTTGCAAGACCCTGGTCTAGTGGCCATGTTGATAGTCTATAGCTATCTTTACTAGAGTTCTGCAAACCTCCTCCTACCTAAGGGGATCCCCATTCCCTTCTCCGATTAGTAGGTCTGTCACAATATAATCATTACAGCATGACATCACGCCAGCCCTACTACCCAGAAGAAGTGACGGGGATACAGGAGGCTAGGAGGAGATTCACAGGGATTTGGATTGGCGTCAACTGATTGCCAACACAGCCTCTGGACTTAAATCCTCCAAATCTTGTTTTTTTCCTTAATTCTGCATATAAGTATATATTATTTTATGGGACTTTTAATAAAGTTTACAAATGATGCAAAAAACTTTTTATTGACAATAAACTTTACTAAAGTATGCATACTTAAAAAAAAAACAACAACCTTTTTTTGACAAGATTTTTAATTTTTAAAAACTTTTCAATTTACATCAAAGGATTAAATTCAGTAGAGCAGATAATATTACAGCTACCTGCCACTGATGGCAAACATAATGGTCATAAGTCTGCTCAACATGTGAAAAAGAGATGCTGCAAGTAACGGAAAATTCAAAAAGTTGAATACTGAGAACAAGAATACTTTAAAAGGAGTAAAAAAAAAAAAATAGTATCAAAAAGTACCGTAATAGAACTAAATATAAAAAGAAAACACTTTGAAAGTTCTAAGTGAAGGAGTGAGGTATGTGTTATTGCTACAAGTACACACCTAGCGAATGCTTGTGTTATTCACACTAAAACCCAAAAAATTAGACGGAGAATGAAGATCTATAGGTTTTCCACAAATATAAACCAAGCAGAATGGAATTGTATCAATCAGTTAAAAAGAAGGATCAAAGATTCCAAACCAAAAGACCTTGAAATTCTAGGAACTTAATACAATTTGTGCACCAAGCCCTGACGAGAAAGCAACCAGAGCATTAAATTCTCGATACACTTTGTTCTTGAACGGCATCCTAGGGAAAGGTCTGTGTCTTAATCAAATCACCATTCCAGCTGTGGTGTTCTGGCTGCAGTGTCCTGTTCGGATTGACCATTTGAGATCGAGCATTAAAACTTATTTGTGAGGTTATTAGTTTTTATGTAGATTCTTTTTTTTTGCCGAGAAGGATATAAGACAACACACAGTTGTATACCACTGCTACGTGATGGAGGTGCCATGTTATTAAGTCGTCACTTCACAAATTGAGGATAAACAGCAAGTGACATTAATTTAAAGGGAACCTATCACCTGGATCTAAGCCCCTACACTATCTGTCCCTGCACCTTCCTAGCTGCCCCCTATCTATCCCTCTCTGAGCTAGATCCGCCCTATAAAACAGCAGAAAAATAAGTTATAACTTACAGAAGTCCCTGAGGCTGGGGACTGAAAAGGCAGCGCCAGGTTCCATTCTGCCCCTCCTCGATGCAGCAGCACACACCCTGCTGGGCGGCGTTATTCTTTCTTCATCTGCGCCTCCTCCATTTGGAATCTCCCGCCTGCTTTACACCTATCATGTTGTGGTGATGCGACCTCGATGTGTCTCCTGACCGAGACACAGCATATGGGAGATTGTATCTTCTGCTCAGTAGCAGCACACACAGGGTTAGCTGCTGCTGGAGCTGTGTGCTGATTGAAAGCACTGATGCCCTGATGTGCGGGTGAATAGGAGATGATATGAGCTGCCCTGGGCTGTGGGGAGGGGGTGGAGTGTGTCAGGACAGCAGCAGAAGCTGCTGTGTAGAGAGCTGTGTGAAGATTTAACACAGCCTGGGAGCTCTCAGAGTGGACGTTCATGAGGCTAATGAGCAGACGGTGAGGAGAGAAAGGCTGTGTGCTGACCTAACACAGCCTACCAGGGGAAGGTACAGAGCTTCTATATCAGCTGTTGGGATTGTATGAGGTTGTACTTGGCTGCGCCCCGGAACCTGGAGGTCTGTGAATACCTGAACTGTGCCATTAAACTGTGTTCTGTGTGAGCAAATACCTGAGTCACTGCCCTCTGTCGTGCCGATCCTAACCGCTACCTTACAGGGTAAAGCGGGTGGGAGATTCCAAATGGAGGAGGTGGAGATGAAGAAAGAATAACACCGCCCAGCGGGGCGTTTGCTGCTGCATCGAGGAGAGGCAGAATGGAGCCTGGGAGTCTGTAAGTTACAAGTTATTTTTCTGCTGTTTTATAGGGCGGATTTAGCTCAGAGAGGGATAGATAGGGTGCAGCTAGGAAGGTGCAGGGACAGGTAGTGATCGTGTAGGGGCTTAGATCCAGGTGACAGGTTCCCTTTAATTCTCAACTATCCTGGGTTTAGTAACGGGACCTGAATCTCCATTCCTCTCTGGGTGTCGTGTTTCGGGGTTTGATCAGGTGGTCGGTTTCTTTCTCAGCTGAGCCAAAGCATGGTTAACCTCTTTCCAAGTTTTGATTGGCTTTTACATCTTTCCTTTTGGTTTGCTGTCAGCAGGTTTTTTTATTTGCTCATTTACTCTGACCTATTACATTTTGGATGCGACTATTTATACCCTCCTCATGCTGTTTTTTTCTGCTGGCTGTATTCCTAAATAGATTCTGCTAAGGAGTTCCAGCTGCACTGCCAAGAATTTTTTTTTCGGGCAGAGACCAGCTTGGTATTTGCTGTCTTACTAACCTATCCTACTCCTTTCTCCTATTTATAATTAGGTTGTTGGAGGCTATTCTTACTTGCAGTAGCTACTTCATCTTTTTCCACTAGTGTACTTGTTTTAGTTTTACACACCTTAGAACCTTACCTATCTAAGCACACTTTCCCTGGTCTAGGTTATAATGTTCTGCTATCTAACTCTGGTTCCTAAGGAAGTACAAAGAACAACCCGATGGCCTTAAAGCAGCCAGGTCTGAGGTGCAGTTTTTTAGTGTTGAGGCTAGGATTATTCCAATCTATGCAAATGCAAGGGACTGTGCAGCTCAGATTACTAGTCTGAACAGGAACCAGTTGACCAATTATAATAAATAAGAGAGATGGTATATTTACCCGACACTGTCCATTGAAGTAATCAGTCTGGGTCATTTAATCTGGCTCATACACTAGGTAGTTGGCACCCTGATGCTGTATTTCACAAGGCCACCATCCCTTCACAATATTGGTGTGAACTCTGCTACACCAGTTGCAGAATTCACAGGATTCAGATGAATAGAAAAACTCGTAGACTATATCTTTTAATTGCATATTTACACCATACATATCCACTACAACTCACCGATCTTCCGATTATTTATATATGCTGGTCAGGACTAATCCCCACTTTTTCTGTTCCTACTCTTTCCTTAACTCATCCCTTTCCCCTCATTCCTTTGTTATACCCCCAATTTCATCATGCTTACCAGTGTTACCCATCCTTCTTTATAAAATAATTTATAAAAAAAATAAAACAAATTGGAGTTTTACCCATACGTTTGTTGGTTGAAGAGACTGTTCAACCTCAAAACGCGTTGAAAATAAGCTAGTCTATCCCCTATTGATCTAATTGCTGTGATTTCTTCACCACCAGTGTACCACACCCACATTTCTCCCTTTTTGGTGTGCATTGACGTTGGTTTTATTCAACCAAGGAAGCAGGAGAAGCTGGAAGTGAGCGTAAAAAAAGAAAAAAAAAACGTAAGTAAACCAAATTCTAGTTGTTGAATGCACTTTTTGTCAGTCAGTAGCCTATCCCATAATTTTTGTAGCACATCATAGTAACCATTAAAGAAATTAAGCCAACCCCTTTAAGTGATAGTATATCATGAGAAATCGATGGAAAAAGCCCTTTAAAGGTTTTCTTTAATAGTCTATATGCTTCACTCCACTAGGGATTAAATGGACTGTCTGGGATTACTATATTGATAGTCTATCCTTAAGATGGGTCATTGGTATCTGATTGGTGGAGGTCTGACAGCCAACACTCCTGTCAATCATCTTTTCCTAGTGCCAGCTAGACGTGTTGCGTTGTGGAGCTGCATAGAACTTTTCCACTAACTGCATAGCAGCCCTGTTTAAATCCTTAGAAGCATAGTATTTTGCCATGGCCTCCTTACCATTGACGGAGACGTGTGGTGCAGCTCTGCAACTCGGTACATCCGTCCAGAATCAAGAACAGCTTATCGGCGAGGCTGCCAGGTGTCGCAACTCCACCAAGCAGATATAGATGACCTATCCTGAGACTAGGTACAAGGCCTGGATAACCCTTTAAAATATAACAACCCCTTAGTAATCAACAATACACCTTAAAACTGACCTGAGATATAAGTGAATAACCTCCCCCAATGGGTAAAAATGCTGCAGCTGTTCATTTCACACTATAGCTGACACCCTGTTGAATCAGTCATGATCGGTGTTACCTAACATGGCTGTGTAACCCCTTAGATGCTGCTGTCAAAAGTAACTATGACATCTAGATTGTTAAGAGTGTGGAGGGCACCTCCTCTTTAACCCTTATCAGCATCCTAAGATCATGATCGTAGGGTCCTGATGATTACTATAGCAACTCACAATCACAAAATGGCCTTCGAGTCTGCTGGCTTTAGAGACCTGCTCAGAAGTTAGAAACATTTAGGTAGTAAAAAGAGCATTATTCTTTCCTGTCATGCCACTTTGCATTAATTCCTGAAAAGCAGCTGAAGAGTTAATAACCTCCCTGACAGCAGTATTGAATATGTCAAGGGATGCTGTTCTTAAAATGGTGTCAGTTTGGGAGATTTTCCAATACATAGGCTTCCCAAGGCATTTCAAACCTGATTAAGTCTCTAAGTCTCTGTTTGCATTAGGTACCTGTACATTGAGTCATTGGGGTGGATATTTCAACTGGCATTCAGTCACACCAAGCCACTTTTGTCATGCAGGTGTTTTTTAATGTAGTAACGCCCCGTGCAGTGTAATATATTGTCATAGATCACTGAAGGTCCTGCTGGTGCTTAAGGACCAGTGGTCATATCACAACCTTGTGACCGTAATGGGCTGAGTTAAGTCCAAAGGGTCTTGGACTTGGTCTGCTTAGCTCCACCCATTACAATCACATGGTGCTTACACACCAGCAGGACCTTCAGTGATCGATGTCAATACATTACACCAGAGAGCGTTACTATGTATAAAAAAACTGCTTGACTGAACGTAGATTGACGAGACTGATTCCAGCCTGAAGTATCCCCTCCAATGACTGTTTGTGCAAGTACCTAATACAAACACCCAAGTGTAGCGCCCCTGCGGTTCTGTCGCCACAGTGGTGCTGCACCTATTCAACTGGTGTAGGATCATGCTCTCAGATAAGATGGGGAAGCTCTGCTGAGATACACCAACACACACCCAACACCAATCCAAACTCCTGGCCAGGGAGATTCTGGGCGGAAGAGTCTCGTTGATAGAGCAGTGCACATCTGTTGGCTGGACGGAAGAGTAGGTCTAGGGGGTGGGAGGAGTGAATTAAGGGTTAGAGTTAGTAAAGAGATAGAGAACAGTACAGAAACATCATGGATTGAGTTCTAGGGAACTCCGGCAGCTGGGGGAGATGAGGACCCATGAAGAAGGGTCGGCTGCTGACTCCAGGTGTGATCATCTGAATCTACAGCTGGCTGGATGGCAGGGTAGAGGAACGAGCTGCATAGAAGTACTGGCCTCAATTCGGTCTGGGGATCTTCAGGACCAGCCAAGAAACCGGAGGCCACTGAACTTCACGTGCAGTGGCTGTCATCGTGGACTCTCCATGGCGAAGGGAATAGAGAGGGTCAAGAGGACTTGCAAGGCAGTTGCTCAGAAGGACCCTAGGTTGCCTGCTTTAGGACTTGTACACGAGGACACTAGGGAGGAAAGAGGCAATAGAGTGTCAGACAGGAAAGGGCAGCAAGGAAAGGCTTTATACTCTGTGTCTCAGCAAGGTGAACTTGGACTACCTGTGAGCCAAGCAGCAACCTTGGAGAATAAAGAACCCCAGCTGCATTGTTCCTGTACTAAGCTGCAAGTAAAGGCGACCAGTAAAAACTGCAACCCCTGTGTCTGTCTATTCCTTCCTGCACCCTCTGCATCAACAACTACCATCACCATCATCACTATTTCACCTTCACTACACCCCAGAGGCCCACTCCGTCTGAGGGGAGTGCTCAATCACAGCTGCCACAACACCTATCCCCTGGGGACCACTACAAGCAGCGTTGGTCCAATCTGACCAGACACTTCAGATTGCGTCACAATAAACTTTATTCCCCTGTAAATAATCCCCCTTTTAACAACCGCTTGCGGCCACGACTTCCAGGGAGTGCCACTGTGACATCCCCTGAACTGTTGAGCCCTGAAGATTTGAGTACCCTGGCTCCATGACCACTGCATAAGCATCTAATGTTTATGATAAATACAAGGATTTTTTTTTTTTTTTTTTTTTTTAAATAAACCAGCTTGCGTTTTTTTCCTGATTTGGAAGATCAGGAAAAAACCTGATTCTTACAGGATTAATTTTTTTTCTCTTTAATGATTCCAGGAGAAAACATGAAGCAATAAGATTCTACCTGACAAAAGTTAAGTGAATGGGCAAAATACTGTAAGAATCAGGTATTTCCTGATCTTCCAAATCAGGAAAAAAAACGCAAGTGTGAAAGGCCCCTTAGTGATGCACAGTGCGTGATTTAAATAACATTGGGGGTGGTTTAAAAACAAAAACCATGATCGATTCCCTTTAAAATTTGTCACATTTCTGATATTTTTATAAATAAACGGAAAACATCTCTACCTAAATCTACCATAATCATAAAATATAATTAGTCATGAATAAACAATCTCAAACTCACCGGGATGTGTTAAAACTTTGCAGTTATTGCAACATTAAGTGACACACGTCAAATTTGAAAAATAAGTCCTGATCTCTAAGGCCTCTTTCACACTCCATTTTTTGCATATCTGTGTGGATCCTTGAATTTCAAGGACCACACGGACAGGCACTAATCTGTGCCAACGGATGCCAACTGATGCCCACGGACTGTTTTTTTAATGGATTTGTCATCCGTTTGCAGAGATAGGGCTGGGAGGAGCTGTACCTTGCTTCTGAACATGCCCAGTACAGAAAAACGGATCCGTTTTATAGATCAGTTTTTTTCACAGATGTGTCTCCATACACCCCCATGTTATTTGACGCAGACAGCTACGGATCCGTGTCTGTCCGTATGTGTCCGGTTTTTTTCAAGGCAGCCCAAAATCGCAACAGTCTCCGATTCTGAGTACATGAAAAAAAAAACTGACAAACTGATCGGTGACAAAACTGACACACACTGATGGACACTCAGAACCAATCCGTGCCCATAGGGATGCACGGCAGGCCAAAACAGATCTGTGGCTATCAGTTATAAAACGGATAGACACTGATCACAAAAAATGCAGTGTGAAGGCAGCCTAAGGGGTTAAAGAGCAAAAATGTATCTAAATCAATTCTTCAAAATAAAGATGAAAGTTCTAGTTCCCTAAACAACAAAATAAAAAATTAAAGATACTAAAAAGTCACGATAAAACACCCCATATACAATACGTATTGAAAGAAAATCCAAGAACAAGAGTGAAATCTATAATTTTCTCCAAAATATAAATAAACATCTCGTACCCGCCTCCTCCTCACAGTGAATATGCTCGAGAGTTTTTAAAGAAAGATTAACAGATTATTTTTTTTTTTCACAAATGAATAGCGCAGTAATCACCCCGAGCTTCTGGGGAGTGCAGATGTTTGACTAAAACAGAGTAATGAACACTGCGTTCATGTGAGCACAAAATGTGTTGAACAAGGCAAGTATTAATTTTAACAGTTTCATTTTTAGTCTGCCGAAGAACATTTCAGTTTTATTTTCCCTCTAATTAGCATGGAGCTGCCAACTATAATACAATATCATTTTGAGAATTAAACTATAATGTAATGCAGGTTTCTATTAGCTAAACTGCGGCGGTAAAACGCAGAGTTGAATTTTCTAAGTACAGTATGCAACGCAAGCAAATGGAATTGTGAAAAACAATAGACTTCGTTTTGACTCGTAAAAGGGTTTTTCTATAAATGAAAATGGATTTTATAACAAATCTCCACTGATCAGGACCTCTTTATACAAGCCAAAGTTGAGAGGCACTTACAAGTAGATGCGGATTGTCAAGACGGGGAGGCAGGTAAATTCCCAGGTGGGCCACCAACCCCTATATGAACAGTCATTGGCAGAATACACTTGATTCAGTATGTACAAACAGAAGCAGCAGCCACAAAATTAATTTAACAAACTACCAAGTATATTATTGTATAGAAGCACAGGTAAATTTGTGAATAATATTTGCATGTACTTCACTAGAGATGAGCAAACCTGTTAGGAGCTGGAGCTCAGGGACTTTGTGTCCTAAGTGCTGCAGCCAGAATGGTAAACTGGGTGTTGGGCCAGTGTGAGCCGCTTGCACTGGGTTAAAGAGAAGAGTTTCGTCTGTAGTTTGGTAGTGATGTTAATAAATATATAAATCACCGCCCTTCCACCCCTGGAAGTGTTTGCCTTATAGCTGGCTGTATGTGGGCGGAGAGCCAAACAGCCAATCAGTGATGGCTGGGGTCAAATTAAAATCCCAAACAGTGCGACTGAACCCGAACACCCGTGTGTTAGTTTGACCACCGAATCCGAACCTTGGAGGGTTTGCTCGTCTCCATAGCTGACCAGTGGGCCTCCAGAGCCAATGCTAATGTGGAGGCATTGGCATGCCAGTCCAACAATGGTCAAAAGATGCAGGTTTTGCTGTTACGGACATGTGATACAACCTTATTTTACTTCGACAGTCATTCATCTAAATATTGATCAGCTAGGATCTCATGTTCAAGGTGTTACCCATAATAAGACAAGTATTTTTAAATAAGATTAACAGTGATATAAAACGTACAAACAGTATACACATATAAATTGTAAGATGGCAGCCGGACAGGTCTTCGAGGGGAGATGTGTATCACAGAGGTGGTTATCCTCCAAGATTAAAGCCTTGAAGCAAGTTCCATGGTGTGGCAAGGGTCAAAGTGATGGGTGGTAGTGGCTACTCGCATATCCCTACCCCATGGCGTGGACATAAAGTCCAAGTGAAATCATTAGCTATCTGTGTGAGGAGGTAAAAAGTCCTCCTGGAAGTCTCCATGCATGGACTTGTATACTGGTCTATGTAACCTGTTTACCTGCCAAAAAAGGCCACTTATTTTCCTTTATGTTTATTTATGTTTATGGCTTGCTTTATGGAGTTGTAATAAAGCAGCCTGCACGTTTTGTTTAAGCCACCTCCCATGCCTACCTCAAAAACCACCGTGTGAGTCTTAATCTCTACAAGAAATATATTTAGCTGTCATGTACAGACCTTTATTGCAAATAGTATACGGCTAATTCCACGTCACGTCCTGTTCTAGCAGGGTGACTGTATGCGGTACCATCAGATACTCCATTTCCACTTCATCAAATGTTTTAGGGTCAATGGCCAGCCATTAGTTAAAGACTACAAGAGATTTTGACAGCTAGACCAACCATGATTGAGATTGTCAGTAATGCTTGCTTTTGAGAAGACGTTGATCAGTCTATAAGAAAAATACTCCTTTTTGTATTGTGAATGTGTCTTTACGCCAAAATTTGTCACAAATTGCTGCATTCTATTTTAGACCTTTTATATGGTTAAATGATTGCTTGCCCTTTATTGGAAAAAAAAAAAAGGTGCGGATCTGTGCGAACGGGCCTAGCGGAAATGCAAAAAGGTCAACGAAATTTCTGTGGTAAAAAGAATGATAATGCAAAGTAAACCAACTAATATACAGATGAAACCAACCAGAAGTTTACATACACTGTAAGAAAAGAAACATATGCATGTTTTACTCACTATCTGACATGAAATCAGAATAAACATTTCTCGTTTTGGGTTCATTAGGATTATCATAATTATTAATATATGCCAAATGCCTGAAGAGTGAGAGACAGAGAATGTTTTATAGCATTTTTATTGCTTTCTGCAAAGTCACAAAAGTTTACATACATTTCATTAGTATTTGGTACCATTGCCCTTAAACTGTATGACTTGGGTCAAATGTTTTGGATATCCTTCCACAAGCTTCTCACAATAGTTGGAAGGAATTTGGGCCCATTTATCCTTGCTTTCACCTGCCTTTTCAGCTTTGCCCATACAATTTTAATAGGACTGAGATCGGGGCTTTGTGATGGCCACTGCGAAACATTGACTTTGTTATCCTCAAGCCACTTTGATTCTAGTTTGGCAGTATGCTTTGGGTCATGGTCCATTTGTAAAGGCCACTTCACACGCTAGGTGTTAACATTTTGACATGTCACAGATTTGTGACTGTTCAATCGATATTGTTAGTGCGTCGTTGCGTGTAAACGAACGAAGTACGAAGGAAAAATCATTGGAACGTTCATCCACAATTTGAGATCCTGACCTCAAATCTATCGTTCGTCGTCCAATTAACGTCCCAGGAAGCAGCAACATCGTTCAGTGTGAAACCTTATTGAACGATGTCGTTCATATTTCTCCTATTCCTGCCGCTTTGTAAAATCGTTCAAACGTTCTTCTCCAAATAACTGGAGCTTTGCCAAATTTAAGAATGTTAACGACATGCTTGTGTGTGACAACGCACTAACAATATCGGAAGGTTCGCGATCTCATTCACCTATATCCTAGTGTGTGAAGCGGCCTTAAGACCCATATCAAATCTGCCCAAGCTTTAAATTCCTGGCTGATGTCTTGACGTCTTGCATTTGTATTGCCACATAATCTTCTTTCCTCATGATGGCATCTATTTTGTGAAGTGCACCACTCCCTCCTGCAGCCAAACAATGCCACAACATGATGCTGCCACCACCGTTTCACAGTTGGGATGGTGTCCTAGGCTTCCAAGCTTCTCCCTTTTTCCTTCAAACGTAACAATGATCATTATGGCCAAACAGTTCAATTTTATTTTCATCAGACCACAGGTCATGTCTCCAAAAATGTAGGTATTTGTTCCATTGTGCATTTGCAAAAATTAATCTGGCTTTTTTATGTTTCTTTTGCAGTAATGGCTTTCTCCTGGCAGAGAGGCATTTCAACCCATGTTGATACAGTAATTGTTTCAATGTGGATAATGACTCAATCTTACCAGCTTCGGCAATCATCTTCACAAGGTCTTTTGCCTTTGTTCTTGGGTTGATATGCACATGTCAGACCAAAGCACATTCATCTCTGGGTCATTCCATGTCAAGTGAACCAATGATTTTTACCTCTATATTTATAATTCTTTTGAGATTGTTATTTGGCAATAGTGTGTCAGAGAATGCGAAATGTGAAGAAAAAAAATTCTAGATTTTTTTAACCCCTTCCCGACCCATAATGTTTTACAACGTCATGGCGGTTACAGTGGTTGCCGCAGCAACGGTGCCACGATCGGACCCCTGTGTTTTGTGATTCTTATCTCAAAACACCGGGGCTTGACATCGGTGGGAGGGGGTTGTTTTTCCCACCCCACCCCAGGATCACTGTGATTGGCTGTTTGAACAGTCAAATCACAGTGATCCTCTCTCCACCTATGGGAGGGGCGGTCAGAGCTCCTTCTATAGGCTGGAGCACTGGAGGGGGCGGGTATCGCCCCCTCCTCGCTGATGGGGAGTGATCTGATCACTCCATATCAGCTTCAGCATGGCGGCAGTGCAGGCACTTGTGCCCGCCGCTGCCTGGATGGTCCCTCCGCCTTCTGCCCGGCACCTCCTGGATAGTCCTGCTGCCACAGCTTCTCTGCAGCCCGAACCCCCTGCAGGGGGATCAGGCTGCAGAGAAGCGATCTGACAGTAAAGTGATCCACTATGTGATCAGTGTGCCCGGGCTGTCGGATCGCTGCTTTGCAGCCTGATGCCCCTGCAGGGAGATCGGACTGCAGTGAAGTGATCTGACAGCCCGGGCACAGTGATCATATAGTGAACATGTGATCTCTGAGACTTGGGTTTGCACAGTGATGCTGCACTGTATGGCAATTATCTGCCATACAGTGCATCATCACTATGACACCAGAGACTGCAACAAGAGGACACTTGACCCCTTACTGTAGTCTATGGATGTAGCAGAGGTGATCGAGCATCGTGGGACCATCGTTTTGGACAACGTCAGATCTTTATAATAAAAATGGAGTCCAAATTTTGTTTGTTTTTTTTCTAATAAAAATATTTTTTCTGTGTGGTGTATTTTTTTACTATTTACTAGAGATTCCTAATAGTCGGGTCTAACATTGGCCCAACATTATGACCCCTTTATTACCCAGTTTGCCACCAGCACGAGGGTAACTGGAGGAGTCCGGGTACAGCTCTTCAATTAATGTGCCATTTTCTGGGGTGGCTGCGAGCTGCAATTCGCAGCGTGGGGGTCCCAGACTGCTTGGGCCTCTCCATGCAGAGGATTCCAGCCCCCAGCTGTCTAGTGGTACCTGGCTGGACCAGAAATATGGCAGAGCCCATGTCGTTTTATTCTCAAATTAGTTGTATAAATAAAAAAATATATGTATGTTGGGCTTCACTGTATTTTTGGTTGCCAGCCAGGTACAATGAGGCAGGTAGGTGGCAGTGCGTAGCTGCCAAGTTGTACTTGGCTGCACCAAAAATATGGCGAAGCCCGTCATTTAAAAAAAAAAATAATTTCTACAACTAAAATGACATGGAGCTTTGCCATATTTTTGGTTGCCAGCGAATTGTTAGCGGACACCATGTTGCGTATGGAGAGCCCCTGGGTGCCTTAACATTAGAACTTCCCCACAAGTGACCCCATTTTGGAAAGTAAACTAGACCTCCACGGAACCTATCTAGATGCATAGTGAGCACTTTGAACCCCCAGGTGCTTCACAAATTGAAACGTAAAAATTAAAAAAAAGAAAATTCTTGTGAAAAAAAAAGTACTTTTTCATTTTTACGTTTCAATTTGTGAAGCACCTGGGGGTTCAAAGTGCTCACTATGCATCTAGATAGATTCCGTGGAGGTCTAGTTTCCAAAATGGGGTCACTTGTGGGGAGCTCCAATGTTTAGGCACACAGGGGCTCTCCATACGGGACATTGTGTCCGCTAACAATTGGAGCCAATTTTCCATTTAATTCCTTAGCGGACACCATGTCGCGTATGGAGAACCCCTGTGTGCCTAAACATTGGAACTCCCTCACAAGTGACCCCATTTTGGAAACTAGACACCCCAAGGAACATATCTAAATGCATAGAGAGCACTTTGAACCCCAGGTGCTTCACAAATTGACAAATTGATTAGTAAAAATGAAAAAGTACTTTTTTTTTTTTTCACAAATATTTTAATTTAGCCTCAATGTTTTCATTTACTCATGGGCAACAGGTTAAATTGGATGCTAAAATTTGTTGGGCAATTTCTTTTGAGTACACCAATACCTCATATGTGGTCATAAACCACTGTTTGGGCTTATGGCAGGGCTCGGAAGGGAAGGAGCACCATTTGACTTTTTGAATGGAAAATTCGTTTCAAAAGTGAAATGGAGCGGCTTCCCTTCTGAGCCCTGCCATGCGCCCAAACAGTGGTTTATGACCACATATGAGGTATTGGTGTACTCAGGAGAAATTGCCCAACAAATTTTAGGATCTATTTACCTGTTGCCAATGTGAAAATGAAAAAATTGAGGCTAAAAGAAAATGTTTGTGAAAAAAAAAGTACCATAGTTTTTCATTTTTATGGATCAATTTGTGAAGCCCCTGGGGGTTCTAAGTGCTCACTATTCATCTAGATTGGTTCCTTGGGGGGTCTAGTTTCCAAAATGGGGTCACTTGTGGGGGAGCTCCAATGTTTAGGTAAAAAAGGGCTCTCCATACGCAACATAGTTTCCGCTAACAATTAAAGCTAATTTTCCACTCAAAAAGTCAAATGGCGCTAGTTCCCTTCCGAGCCCTGCCGTGTGCCAAAACAGTGGTTTATGACTGAGGTATCCATTTAGGATCCATTTTATCTTGTTGCCCATGTGAAAATAAAAAAAAAAAGAGGCTAAAAGAAAACTTTTGTTGGTAAAATTAAAATGTCCACTTCCGCTTCCGGCCCCGCCATGTGTGGACGCGCCTAGAGAAGCTTCGGAGCCCCCCTCGCCAAACTCAGAAACCCCCAGGCCCCGGGACGACAAAATTACCCACAATGAGCACCGGAAGACCCGCTCCACCGACCACTATGGATCGGTACGTCACCCGGGGAGGTGAGTCAGAGATAGACGGAGCGGCGCAGGGACCGGAGGTAAAGCGCGGGAAGCGCTTAATGGCGGCAGAGGAAAAATTGAATCAAGCCGCCCCAGCTGCTCCAAATGCCCCAGCAGACATGGAGGGAGAGAGAGGAGTGGAGGGAAAAGAGGGGCCAGAAGGCACGGTGGCTGCAGCCTCTGAAGAAGAAGATAGAGAAAGCACAAGGCAGGTTCAGTGCCAGAGTCAGGGAGATGGCTGGCAGCAGGGGAGGCCAGAGACCATTGTGCCTGTCCAGCAGCAGATAAATTACAAGCTGCTGGCTAAGGAGATGGCGACCCATTTGGCTGAAGAATTCAGACAGTCAGTGGCAGAGTTAGTTGCAGCAGTTACAAAGGAACTACAATCAGAAATCAAGCACCATGACCAACGTTTGCAAGAGGCTGAGGACAGGATTGCTGCTGCAGAAGAAAGAGCACTAGACCTAGAGCAACAAGTGAAAGATCTGCAGAAACAGTCATCTTATGCTTTAAACAAACTTGAGGACATTGAAAACAGAACACGCCCCAGCAATCTTAAAATTGTGGGTCTCCCTGAGTCCATCTGTCCGGGCCAACTTGTAGATGTTTTTGAAGTTGAGCTGCCTAAAGAATTAGGTCTTTCTCATAAGTGTAGGACTGAACGTACGCACAGGATAGGTCCCCCAAAAGAAACCTCTGGTGGAACCACACATAATAGTTCTACACGAGACTCTGATTCGGATAAACCGAGACATGCGATTGCCAAATATCTCAACCACAGAGATAAAGAGGAGATCCTCCGTGCTTACAAAGCTAAAAAACATCCACTCCTGATTTTGGGCCACAGAGTCCTACTATTTGCAGACTATTCAATAGAGGTCACCAGGAGAAGGAGAGCGTTCAGCGACGCATGTACCATATTATTTAAAAAAAACATTAGATTCCAGCTTAATTATCCGGCCACCTTGCGTTTCAGAAATCTAGCGGGAGTCATGGTCTCGTTCACTGACCCGGAGGAAGCTATGAAAATAATCACCAAAAAACGTACTACACTGGATGAACGGGAGACGAGTCCAAAAGGATCTGGAGAGACGGGAGAGTCCTCAACCACAGTAGCGGGATTAGAAAGAGGCCAGGTTTCATCAAGATCATATAAACTGCGATCAGAAACTCTGTCACAGCGTCC
Source organism: Allobates femoralis (assembly GCA_033576535.1). Classification (NCBI taxonomy): domain Eukaryota; kingdom Metazoa; phylum Chordata; class Amphibia; order Anura; family Aromobatidae; genus Allobates; species Allobates femoralis. The sequence goes on from JARQOC010000010.1 coordinate 90,088,144, forward strand.
CTAAGAACATTTGCAGTCTCCTAGACAGCAGCGCCAGTCTACGCCCAGATGGAATAGAAAGAGATAAGACAAACCACGTGACGAGAAGAAACCAGGGCTGAGATTACATCTTTTCGCTGCCCCCCCCCCCTGTTTCCCCCTCCCTCCCCTCCTTTTTTTTTTTTTATTCTGCTATCCCTAGATTCGCTCATCAGATGGAAGAACCAGAGACGAAAGGAAGATGGACAGACTCAGTGTTTGGTTCGACCTTTTTGATTCTAAGCTGTGAGAGGGAGGGGGGTATTGGTTATTAACTACATGAATGTACTGATTTAAATGGGGAGGGGGAGGGCCATGGAATGTTAAAGGTTTATGGGGTTGTTAATTTTCTAATTCAACATAGTCTTTGGGTGACCCTTATACATGTTCAGTATGGGGTTTACATTTACTTCAACACTTTGAGCCATCATTGCTCATGTTTTATCTTTTGTTTAAGATCCGGTAGTCTGGGATAGATTGGAGGTCTCGCCGGATTTACCGATAAGACGCATAGTTATTATTTACAAAGAGGGGGGCTGGGTTTTCTTTCTTTGCGTCGGCCAGGAGGAAATAAGCGAAATCACCAATCCTTAAGGTTGGAGTTGGAGAGAATAAAGGGGAAAATTAAAATGGGGTTGAAATGTAGAATTGAGAAAAATAATGCCTTATTTCCACTATATTGCTCTATGCCTATGAGTAATTCCACCTATCTTCCGACTATAAATTTCCACGCTAGTGCTCCATATCCAAATTGTAAGCCCCTCATCTGCTGCCTAAAACCAATTACACGTAGTAAAAATGGTATGGTGGATTTCATGGAAAGTTAAAGGCCTTCGCTCCCCAGCTAAACGCTTGATGGTACTCCGACACCTTAAAAGGCTCGGTGCAGATATTGCTCTGTTGCAGGAAACGCACCTCGCACCAAGTGATTTCTACAGGCTTAAGAAGTTGTGGGTGGGGGAGGTTTTTGGATCGGGGGTAAAAGATAGAAAAGCTGGTGTGTTAGTCCTCATTAGCAAAAACCTCGCCCACAAGATACTATCTATGACAACAGATAATTACGGACGATTACTTCATATGATCATTCAGATTCAAAATGTAACCTATAGTCTTTATAATATATATGCCCCGAACACTTTACAAAAAAACTTTTTCCAAAATTTAACTGGCCAAATTATGATGGACCAAGAAACCAATAAAATACTGGGTGGAGACTTTAATTGGGTGCTTATCGAGCTAGAAGACAGAAAGAGAGATGGGGTGAGATTTCATGTTGGAGACGGGGGGGGGACCCCCTTCCAGGCCAAACATATTGGAGAACTTACTCAACAGTTGTAGTCTGGTCGATCCATGGCGCACGTTACATCCCCTTGAAAGAGAGTTTACCCACTCATAAAACATGGTCGAGACTTGATATGTTTTTCATCTTGATCTGTTTGTTTCAGAGAGTGGTGGAGGCGGAGATAGGCGACATGGTCATCTCCGACCATAGCCCAATGATTCTAGAGACTAAAGAGGTCTTCCCCAAGGGAGCGGATTATTTGTGGAGGTTCCCTTACACGTTAACGAGAGATGAGAACTTTGGTAAACTCCTCAAGGAATGGTGGTCTGACTTTTACTCAAATAATGCAGAACATGTATCTACCCCGGGATTGTTTTGGGAGACGGCGAAGACGGTCTTGCGAGGACACATAGTATCAGGCTCAAAAAGAAAGTTAAAGAACAATACATTATAACCAGCCTCAAAGTGAGAGAGATGTACCTCATATATAAAAGAACTATGGACGAGGCAGATAAAGAAAACTGGTTAGCGGCTAAGGAGTCATTTGACACATGGGCAGCTAAGAGGGAAGACCTCTACAGAAAGTATATGGAAATAGAACTAAATAGATATGGGGACAAAGCCGGACGTCTACTGGCGAGAGGCAAACGCCCATACAACTCCATATTAGCAATAAATGACAAACAAGGAAAGCTTTGGTCGGATCCCAAAAAAATTACCCAGATACTGGGCAAACATTATGCCACGTTATATAGAGAAAGTAATGCTAACACAGTGCCAGATACATTTTTGTTTAACTCCATCAATATACCGAGTCTAACAGACGATGAAAAACAACTTTTAAATGGTCCCGTTACGACGGGTGAGATAGAAATAGCGATTAACTCACTGGGACCAGGCAAGGCTCCGGGACCCGATGGCTTCAATGGGTCCTTCTTCAAGTCCTTGAAGGAGCAGATTTCTCCTGTCTTAATGGATTTATACAACTATCTTGAGAGGGTCACCGATCCCAGAAAGAATGAATTTGGCCCATATAAAATGTCCATTTTTTCTTTCCATGTTGCTTTAGTTCCTGTGAAGCACTTGAAGGGTTAATAATCTTCTTGAAGGTAGTTTTGAGTAGCTTAAGGGCTGCAGTTTTTGGAATGGTGTCTCTTTTGGATGTTTTTTGTCCTCAAAGGGACTTCAAATGTGATGTGGTCACTAAAAAATATGGTTTTGTAAATTTTGCTGGAAAAATGACAAATTGCATGAAGAACTTTGAACCCTTATAACTTCCTAACAAGAAAAAAAATATTTCCAAAACTGTGCAGATGTAGACATGTGGGAAATGTTATTTATTAACTTTTGTTATTTATTTAATTATGTGTCACATAACTCTCTGGTTTAACAGAATAAAAATTCGAAATTTGAAAATTGCAAAATTTTCAATTTTTTCACAAATAAACGCAAAAATTACACAGGTCAACAAAAAAAATTTTTTTTTCTGGTGCCCAAAATATTTTAATGAATTTGGGGTATTTTTGGGGTGCTGATTCTGAATATGCTATCAGTTTTGCCAGATTGGCTCAAGTTTTTGAGTTTTTTGGTATCTTATTTATAGCACTTGTTGGTAAATGCGACGCATCATCTCATTAATTTCTTTGGATTAGTACTTGAACTGAGCAGTTCTCAATATAGTTTTGTGTTAATTAGTGTTCTAAAAGTTTGTTCATAGCTTGATTTTTGCACTAACTTTATGTTGTTGTCTGTTTTCCAGTGAAAAGCATGAACTCATCAAGAAGAAGTTGTCTTAACGATCCAGACTCATTCTGTTACATTTGTGGTGAATATACACTGACAAAACATAGAAGAAACATAACAGACTTCGTTAAAAAAGTGTATTTTGCCTATTTTGGGGTTATGCTTGGGGACCAAGACAAGTTTTGGGCACCACACATAGTGTGCAAAGCATGTATCGAATTATTACGAAAATGGAGCAAAGGACAAAGAACAAGCTTCAAATTTGGTGTTCCAATGGTGTGGAGAGAGCAAAAAAATCATCATGATGACTGTTATTTCTGTGCAGTGCAAGTACAAGGATTCAATAAGCATAAGAAACGAAAATGGGAGTATCCTAACATGGAATCTGCAAGAAGGCCTGTCCCTCATTGTGAAGATGTGCCTGTACCTGTGTTTACCATGTTACCTGACGTTCCCCCACCTGATGATGATGATGAAATGCAGGGTATGGAGCTAAGCATTAGTTCTGGAAGTGAACTAGAATATGAAGGAAGTTTCAGAACTCCTACGCAATTTACCCAAGGAGAGCTCAACGATCTAATAAGAGACCTCAACCTCTCAAAAAGTGCATCCGAACTTTTAGCTTCAAGGCTAAGTGAAAAAAATTGTCTGACGCCTGGAACTAAAATTACATCTTACAGGACCAGAGAAGAAGCACTTCTTCCATTTTTCTGTGAAGATGACCTACTTGTATATTGTAAGGATATTCCTGGCCTGATGCTGCAAATGGGTTTACAAGTATATCGTCCTGTAGACTGGAGGCTTTTCATAGATAGTTCTAAAAGGAGTTTGAAATGTGTTTTGTTGAACAATGGCAATCAGTGTGCATCTCTTCCAGTAGCTCACTCAACTAAACTTGCAGAACAATACCAAAATGTCAAAATGGTCTTGGAGAAACTGTGCTACCATGAACATTCGTGGCTGATATGTGTTGATTTAAAAATGGTCAACTTTTTACTTGGACAGCAAAGTGGATACACAAAGTATCCTTGCTTCATCTGCATGTGGGATAGTAGAGCAAAACATCAGCACTGGGAGAAACTGAATTGGCCTCCAAGGGACACCTTGACAGTAGGAGCATCAAACATAGTGAACGAACCTTTGGTGGACAGGGAAAAAATCATTCTACCACCACTTCACATAAAGTTAGGATTAATGAAGCAGTTCGTCAAGGCATTAGACAAAGATGGTAATTGCTTCATGTACATCTGCAGATCTTTCCCTGGTCTTAGTAGCGAAAAACTGAAGGCAGGAATCTTTGATGGTCCTCAAATTCGGAAACTCATTAAAGATTCAAATTTTCCTAAGGAAATGAATGACATTGAAGCTGCTGCATGGTGTAGTTTTGTGTTGGTAGTGAAGAACTTCTTGGGAAATCAAAAGGCAGACAATTATGAAGAACTGGTACAAAACATGCTATTGAGATTTAGAAATCTGGGTGTACACATGAGCATTAAATTGCATTATCTTCACAGTCACTTGGACAGATTTCCAGAAAACCTTGGAGATTTTAGCGAAGAACAAGGGGAGAGATTTCATCAGGATATTATGGTGATGGAGGAAAGGTACCAAGGCAGATGGGACAGACATATGATGGCTGATTACTGCTGGAATCTACAGCGTGACTGCCCCAATAGCTCACATAGAAGGAAATCATATAAAAAGCGCTTTTCCAGCGATTAAATGTCTATCTTTCATGTCTTGTTCATTTTTGAAGATTACTTTCTAAAACTAGTTAAAATAAACTAAAATCAACATTTACTTTGTTAAATTTATTGTATTCATGACAATATCAATAAAGTTAATGCGCGTGTAGCAAAAAACGTCTTTTTTTTTTACACATTTTACGAAAAATCTCAAAAACTTGAGCCAATCTGGCAAAACTGATGACATATTCAGAATCAGCACCCCAAAGTTACCCTAAATTCAATGAAATATCTTTGGCACCAAAAATGCTTCCTTCAAAATCAGTAAGGCCAAAATAGGCTGGGTAATGAAGGGGTTACCGTATATACTCGCGTATAAGCCGAGTTTTTCAGCCCAAAAATTGGGCTGAAAAGTACCCCCCTCGGCTTATACGCGAGTCAGTGCTGTATACCGATGTATACATCGGTACATACCGATGTATACATCGGTATACAGCAGCCCCCGTAATGCAGGGCCCCCCCAGCCTCGCTCCGGTCACCTGTAAAGGAAACTATACTTATCACAGTGCCGCTGTCTGTCCGCGCCCGCTCGCACCCGCTCGCAGCTGCCGTACGCGATCCTCCATCTTCATGCGTCTTCTTCCTGTTTCTGTGCTCGTCGCAGGCAATGACGTAGAAGTCTGCATTGTTTTTATGAATGTCTCGCCAGTAACTGGAAGCCACAGTCTGCTTCACAGCATTTCAAGAGTTAAGCTTGCAACTTGCTGGAGATGTGGGGGTGTCTCAGGATGTTTAATGGAATCTGTGTTTGAAATGTGGGACAGACTGATGCATGCAGAGCCTGCAGGGTGCTGGGCTGCAAGCAGGCTTGTGGAGCACAGGGGAAGAGACCAGGCCTGCAGCCGTGGACTGATAAGAGGTCAGTGAATTGAGTCTGAGAGTGCTCCATTAGGACCTTTCTCAAGAAGCAGTCTCTCAGAGGCCCTGTGTGGACTAACTACAGGCCGTGTGTGAGGTAAACGGACTGTATGTTTTTTGGTAAAGCCAAAGGAAGGGTTATGTTTAATTTGCACTGTGTGGTTTATGCTGTCCTAAATAAACAAGCTGGAACTATTTCATAGAAGAGACTGTTGCTGTGTTTATGGTTTTGTGCTGCTAAGCGAGTGTACCCCGACTCGCTCCGTGATCACTGTATCACAGCCGGTACAAGATTGGATGTTTCATATAAATCCATCAATCGATGCAGGCATGAAAATTTGTGACAGTTGTAGAAAGCAAATTGAAAAAGAGAAAAATACTCTTCAGGAAGAAAATTTTTAAGAACCTGTAAGGTGTAAGTTCCAACAAAGAGGATTTAAAAAAATAAAATTTGATTACAATTTAGTCCCGAGTTGAAACCCTGTACAAATATAACCAAGAACACAAGTACCACATATGCATTATTTTCACAATTTTAAAACATACGTTTTTTTTTTCACAATGGCACATGAAAATTTTGCATTTGATTTCTCCAAAACAAAATATAAAGAAACATAGTCTGGTGACATTTTAAATGAAAGCTGGTACAGTTCTGAGAAAAATGATGCCTCTCTCACCTCTTTATCTTACCGTATATACTCGAGTATAAGCCGAGTTTTTCAGCACAAAAATTGGCTTATACTCGAGTCACAGTGTGAAGGCTCAGTGGGGATGCAGTGATCAGGAGCTGGAGGAGGTGGGGGAAGCTGCAGTAGGAGCAGGCGGTCACGTGCCCCCGCTCATTAGTGCAATGCAATATGCACTGCATCCCCCTGTCCATCAGCAGTAGGGGCAGTGGTGCATATTATATTGCGCTATGTAAGCACCCCCCCATCCCATCACTGGTATACAGGCCTCCCTTGCTGCCGCACACCTGTAAAATAATAGCTCATTCATACTTATCCCCGTCGCTCTGTCACCACGCATCCTCCGGTCTTCTTCCTGCTGTATATACTACTGATGGGGGGGGGGCTGTATATACCACTGATGGGGGGGGCCTGTATATACCACTGATGGGGGGGGCCTGTATATACCACTGACGGAGGGGGGCCTGTATATACCACTGACGGAGGGGGGCCTGTATATACCACTGACGGAGGGGGGCCTGTATATACCACTGACGGAGGGGGGCCTGTATATACCACTGATGGAGGGGGGCCTGTATATACCACTGACGGAGGGGGGCCTGTATATACCACTGACGGAGGGGGGCCTGTATATACCACTGACGGAGGGGGGCCTGTATATACCACTGATGGGGGGGCCTGTATACACCACTGATGGGGGGCCTGTATATACCACTGATCGGGGGGGGCCTGTATATACCACTGATGTGGAGGGGCCTGTATATACCACTGATGCGGGGCCTGTATATACCACTGATGGGGGGGCTGTATATACCACTGATGCGGGGCCTGTATATACCACTGATGGGGGGCTGTATATACCACTGATGCGGGGCCTGTATATACCACTGATGGTGGGCTGTATATTCCACTGATGGGGTTGTAACCTCTGATGGGGGGCCTGTATATACCACTGATGGGGAGCCTGTATATACCACGGAGGAGGGGCCTGTAAATACCACTGATGAGGGACTGTATTCCATTGATGGGGGGGGGGGGGAACTGCATACCAGTGATGGTGGTCCTATATACCAGTGATGGGGGATTATATTCCAGTAATGGGGGGCCATTTATCATGATGAGAGGAGCTGTATACCATGAGGAGAGTCTGCTTTATTTACCCCTAGGCTTATACTCGAGACAATAAGTTTCCCTAGTTTTGGAGGGTAAAATTAGGGGCCTCGGCTTATACTCGGGTTGGCTTATATTCGAGTATATACGGTAATTCTAGCCCGAGATATGATAAAAAAAAATATAAAAAACCATACAAGGCCAAAATTCATGCTTTTTCAAAACTTTAGAAGTCTGTAAAAAATTAACTTTTGAAGAAAAAAAAATTTCAAAAAAACTTAATTTGTAATTAAAGTGATCCTAAACCCAGAAACTGACCCCCCCCGTATCTTCAGACCTGTCCCTGCACCCCCTCTCATCATTCCTAGCCATCCCTTTTGCAGAAAAAAATCGCTTTTGTAAAGTAAGAGAAAAAGTTATATTACTTTGTCCTGTGTGAGTCCTCTCTTTCTGTGGAAGCCGCAATAGCCCCGCCTGTCTGCTTCTGCCTTGTAATTATGCACGCCCCTCTCTGCTTCTAAGAGCCTGGCCGCGTCATGAAAGGGGGCGGGGCTCCGGCATGACGCGATTTAGCTCTGCCCCTTTCATGACGCGGCCAGGCTCTTAGAAGCAGAGAGGCGTGCATAATTACAAGGCAGCAGCAGACAGAAGGGGCTATTGCGGCTTCCACAGACAGAGAGAACTCACACAGGACAAAGTAATATAACTTTTTCTCTTACTTTACAAAAGCGATTTTTTCTGCAAAAGGGATGGCTAGGAATGATAAGAGGGGGTGCAGGGACAGGTCTAAAGATACGGGGGGGTCAGTTTCTGGGTTTAGCATCACTTTAACTAAAGGTGTACTTCATAACAAAAAATATCGAAAGACGTCAGGTAAAAATATTCATATTTGGATCACTTCATATGGAATGACCCCTCTGGGACATCAAACCCATTTACTCCCTGAGCAGTATGATGGCTGGACAATCCCATCTTGTTTGTACTTGTGTTTGTTTGTACAGATGAACGAGGCACCTTAAGGTATCTGGAAATTGCACCCAAGGATGAAGCAGACTTGTGCAAGTCCACAATTCTCTCCCTGATGTTTTCGCTGATTTCTTTAGACTTTTCCATGATGCTACACCAAGAAGCAGTGTGTTTCAGGTGTGCATTAAAACACATCCACAGGTGTGTCGCTAATTAACTCAGATTTTGCAAACTTCCAAACACATGACATCATCATATGGTCTGTCCTAAATTGTTTAAAAGCATAGTAATATTAGAGTATGTAAACCTGTCACTGCAGAAAGTAATAAAAATGGCTTAAAACATTTTCTCTCGCTCGCTCTCATTCTGGCATTTGGCAAATATAATTATGGTAATCCTAATTAACCTAAAACAGGAAAGGTTTATTCTGATTCCATGTCTGATAGTGAGAATAACATGGATGTGAGTCTATTCTGGGCCCAGTGTTATTTAACACAGGTTAGATATCACAAAAAACTTTTTGACAGTGAAGGTGATCAATGAGTGCAACAGACTGCCACAGCATGTTGTGAGTTCCCCTTCAATGGAAGTCTTCACACAGAGGGTGGACAGACGTGTCTGGGATGACTTTGTGAATCCTGCTTTGAGCAGGGGGTTGGATCAGATGACCAAGGATGTCCCTTCCAAGTCTACCATTCTGTGATTCTATGATAAATTCTTAGCACCCTCTCAGCGAAGACGGATAAAATGACTACATACTAAATGGCCTTGTGTAAGGTTTTCAGTCTTTTTTGCTATATCTGTTGTTATGTTTGCATTTAGTGTATTTTGTCGGCCATCTTGTTTCCTGTCATGTGTAATGACTTTTGCCCTCAACCAATATGGAGTTCTCAGCTTGTCGTCGGCCATCTTGTTTCCTGTCATGTGTAATGACTCTTGCCCTCAAACAATATGGAGTCCTCAGCTTTGATGTCCCTGCCCTGTTTCTTGCCAATTGCCCTTTTAAACTACTTCAGCTGGTTAACCTGTGCTCCAGAATCAGGCCTGCAATCTGTCTGTGACTTGCTCTCTGAAGCCTGGATTCATTCTGCCTGGAATCATTTATGAACACAGAATCCTGGGTGCCAGCAATATCTGACAGGGAAGTAATGAACTCTGAATGCTTTCCCTGAGACTTGTACTATGCTTTAATGCTCTGATGTCCTGGGTTGTTTTGCCTTGCACTCTGCAACTTACATTTATGTTATCCTGTTGATGCACTAACTTGTATGAAGCAATACAAGAGCTGCTTAAGAAGCGTATGTCTCATGTGTCTCATTACACCCATGCATTAGACTCTATATAGACTGTATCATATATGACAGATTCTGGAGCCATAATAGAGTCTGCTGGGTCTAGGACAGTGCTGCATCTGCTGCCACCTGTATAGAGATTTCTGGATCTTTTGCCATTGGAGAGCTGCTGCAGACCGTGGATCTGAGATATCGATATATGTGATGATAGTGGTTGTGGCTTCTCACAACCTTTCCAGGTGAGCACATTCCCTTCTTTTAAGTCAGGAGTGTTACCACAGGTAAACACTATTGTGCTCCTTTTCTTCCTTTCCAGCCTCTCTGCCGTGCAGCTTCTGGGAATATGGAGGACCCCGTTAAACATCTGTGCGACATGACGGATTCAATCCTTGCTGACCTACAGGCATTGAAGACCAGCTTTGCAAGCCTGCGGGATCGCGGTGATCATAATCTGCAGGTGTTCGGACAAACCACGCAGGACTTACGAACCCGGATTGAGGTTCTGGAGGGACGCGTCCACATCCCAACTTCAACCCCGGTTATTGGAATCCCCAAGCTGCCACCATTCCGTTTTGGCGGTGAACGGGAAAAATTCAGGGGATTCATTAATCAATGCAAACTGTTTTTTGCGGCTCATGCGCCACAGTTCCTTACTGAGCGATCTAAAGTATTGACAATAATTATGCTGCTCTCCAACAAAGCTCTCACATGGGCAAACCCCCTAATTGAGACTGACGATGACTGTCTAAATAATCTTGATGCTTTCATTTCAGCTATGGGGCAGGTATTCGATGATCCAAACCGCGGTGCTACAGCGGAATCAGCCATGTTAACTTTAAACCAAGGTAAGCGCTCGGTAGCGGAGTATGCTTTGGATTTCCGGAGATGGGCTCTCGACACCACTTGGGATAGCTCTGCTAAAAAGTCGGTTTTCCGGAAAGGATTATCCTCTGTGATTAAGGACGAACTCGCTCGTGCCGACCCACCTACAGCATTAGGAAATTTTATCAACTACTGTATTCGGATCGATGCTCGGCTTACTGAACGCAGATAGGAGAGATGGTCGGAGATAAAGCGCACTAATCATTTATTTCCTCCCTCTCCAGCTAAGGAGTCCTTGAGCAGGATTATACGAGAACCCGAACCTGAGCCTATGCAGGTGGACTCTTTACAGAGACGGGTCAGTGATGCACGTAAGGAACATCGAGTAAAGGAAAATCTGTGTTTCTATTGCGGTAAGTCAGGACATTTCATTATAAACTGCCCCAGTCGTTCTCGTAAGACAACTGCAGCCATCATACACTGCGAGTGCTGTGAGAGGGGTTCTGTCAGGTCCGAACCACAGATCCCAGAGAGAGTAGAGGATACAGACATTGATTACTCAGACTTGAACTCTGTTATCTCTGAGCCGGATGCACGTGTTACTGCAGCAGTTTTTCAGGTTTTTTCAGCGGTTTCCCAGCTGAGTTGTAAGAACAACAATTCTCATTGCTTTATTCCCCTCAAGCTCAGGGTTCACTCTGTCTGGGTATCTACCTCCGCTATGATTGATTCAGGGGCAAGCGGCAATTTTATGGACATCTCCTTCGCTGAGAAACTTGGAGTACGTTCAGTAAAGAAGGCTACTCCTGTACAGATGGAGACCGTAGATGGCTCACTGTTAAACTCTGGACCAGTGGATCAGGAGACGGAGCCCTTGAAGGTCCTCATGGGTAATGACCATCAAGAGAGTCTGTCATTTATGCTCATCTCTTCTCCTCATTTCCCTATTATTCTAGGACTGCCGTGGCTGCAGGCTCAGAATCCTACGATTAACTGGGAAACTAAAGAACTGCACTTTCCAGAGAAACAGATAAGTCCAGAAGCTTCAGTCTGCTCCATTCCTAAAGGACCAACATCAGTCTCTGAGCTACCAGCCATATACCGTGAGTATGCTGACGTGTGTGACAAAAGGAACGCAGACCTGCTACCCCCTCACCGTCCATATGACTGTCCAATAGACCTGTTACCAGGTGCGGGAATACCTTTTGGCAAGATTTACTCTTTGGCAGGGCCTGAGCTAAAGGCTCTAAAAGACTATATAGACGAACATCTAGCCAAGGGCTTCATACGCCCCTCTTCATCTCCTGCTGGTGCACCAATCTTCTTTGTGAAGAAGAAAGATGGATCTCTTAGGCCCTGTATAGACTATCGGGAGCTCAATAAAATCACGATCAGAAACCGTTACCCACTACCGTTGATCCCTGAATTATTGGAGAGAGTACGGCATGCAAAACTCTTTACAAAGTTGGATCTCCGTGGGGCCTATAACTTGGTCCGCATTAGACCTGGGGATGAATGGAAGACAGCTTTCAGGTCACGCTACGGACACTTTGAATATCTAGTAATGCCGTTCGGTTTATGTAATGCTCCCGCAACTTTCCAACATTTGGTGAATGACATTTTTAGGGACCTCCTGGATACATTCATTGTCATTTATTTGGATGATATTTTGATTTTTTCTAATTCCACAGAGGAGCATCACAGACATGTGAAGATGGTCTTAGAACGCCTTCGACAACACCATCTGTATATCAAACTGGAGAAGTGCGAATTCCATCGAACGGAGATCCAATTTCTGGGGTATGTAATGTCATCACGAGGAATTAGTATGGATGAGGGTAAGATCCAAGCCATTAAAGCCTGGCCGGTCCCCAAGAATGTGAAGGAGGTCCAGCGCTTTATAGGGTTTGCTAATTTCTACAGGCGTTTTATCAGGAACTTTTCTGAGGTTGTGTCTCCCATTACACGGCTTACCCGCAAGAACTCTGCTTTTACCTGGACCCCCCAGGCTCAAGAAGCATTTTCCCGTTTGAAAGAGAAATTCACCACGGCACCTATTCTGGTGCATCCTAACCCTGAACTGGCCTTCATAATAGAGGTGGATGCCTCAGACAGTGCCATCGGAGCTATCCTCTCCCAGAGGACAGGTGAGAAAGAAGTCTTACATCCCTGTGCTTTCTTTTCCCGCCGGTTGTCTCCTGCAGAACGGAACTATGATGTGGGTAATAGAGAATTGTTGGCCATCATCGCAGCCTTCAAGGAATGGAGACACCACCTTCAGGGAGCTGCGCAGCAGATAATCGTGTTGACTGACCACCGCAATCTTGAGTTTATCAGATCGGCTAAGTGCTTGACTCCTCGCCAGGCTCGTTGGAGTCTTTTCTTAAACCAATTCAGTTTTGTTATCTCCTATAGGCCAGGATCGCGTAATGGAAAGGCCGATGCGTTGTCTAGACTCTACTCAACTGAGACAATTCCACTCACGTCTCGTAAGACTGTTATCTCTGATTCCAGGTTCCTGGGAGTGCTTCATAATCAAGACTTGCTTAACGACATCAAGGAAGCATACTATACGGATCCCTGGCTGGCACAACCGTCTTGTGAAGTAAGTCTTGTATATAAGAACGGTGTGTGGATTCAGGGGCAACGCCTGTATATTCCTGAAGCAGTCAGGGTGAGAGTACTGCAACTCGTCCACGATTCTAAGATAGCGGGGCATAGAGGAGTTCTGAAGACTCAAGAATTCCTGTCTCGCTTCTTTTGGTGGCCCACATACAGAAGAGATGTTCTAGGTTACGTCACTTCTTGCGAAGTCTGTGCCAGATGCAAGACTCCACGATCTTCGCCTACGGGTCTATTACAACCCCTACCCGTTCCATCCCGTCCATGGGGATCCATATCTATGGACTTCATTGTGGAGTTGCCAACCTCTCAAGGGAAGAACACAGTTCTGGTGGTGGTGGATCGGTTAACAAAGGCAGCCCATTTCATTCCGTGTGTTGGTCTACCCACTGCAAAACACACATCGGACTTAATCATTCAAAATGTGTTTCGCCTGCATGGCGTACCGGATGAGGTTGTATCTGATCGAGGGGTGCAATTCACTTCAAAGTTTTGGCAGCACTTCTGTGCTGCGTTGGACATCAAAGTTAACCTGTCTTCTGCCTTTCATCCGCAGACAAATGGACAAACCGAGCGGACTAATCAGACCCTAGAACAGTATCTCCGCTGTTTTATCTGCCACCTACAAGATGACTGGGTGGATTTGCTTCCACTGGCTGAATTCTCTTATAACAACTCACAGAGCGCTTCCACCAAGCAGTCACCCTTTTATGCCAATTTGGGTTATCATCCTAACATCCTTCCTCGACTTCCCATAGATTCACCTCTTCCAGCTGTAGCCGACAGAATCACCTCTCTACAAAGGAACCTTGATTTGCTTAAAGAGAATCTGGAATCCGCTCAGGACAGGTATAAAAAAGCGGCAGATAGGTTTCGTAAACCTGCACCAACCTTCAAGGTAGGAGATTTGGTCTGGCTGTCAACTAAGAACCTTAAATTGAGAGTACCATCATCCAAATTGGGTCATAAGTACGTTGGGCCCTATAAGATTAATAAGCTCGTCAGCAACGTTGCCTGTCGCCTTCAACTTCCAAGATCTATGAGGATTCACCCCGTGTTTCACGTTTCTCTACTAAAGGCTGTGACTCCCAATTCATTCCCTGGTCGTTCTTCTTCCCCTCCTGCTCCGGTACTCATCGATGGCCAGGAGGAGTTTGTCGTGGAAAGGATCCTGGACTCCAGGTTGCGTAGAAACGGGGTGCAATACCTGGTAAAGTGGCAGGGCTATTCTTCTGAGGACAACTCGTGGGAGCCGGCCTCCAATCTCCATGCTCCTCGGTTACTCCGCCAGTTCCATCGGAGGTACCCGGGAAAGCCTGGACTGGGGCCATCCAGAGGCTGTCCCTAAGGGGGGAGTAATGTAAGGTTTTCAGTCTTTTTTGCTATATCTGTTGTTATGTTTGCATTTAGTGTATTTTGTCGGCCATCTTGTTTCCTGTCATGTGTAATGACTTTTGCCCTCAACCAATATGGAGTTCTCAGCTTGTCGTCGGCCATCTTGTTTCCTGTCATGTGTAATGACTCTTGCCCTCAAACAATATGGAGTCCTCAGCTTTGATGTCCCTGCCCTGTTTCTTGCCAATTGCCCTTTTAAACTACTTCAGCTGGTTAACCTGTGCTCCAGAATCAGGCCTGCAATCTGTCTGTGACTTGCTCTCTGAAGCCTGGATTCATTCTGCCTGGAATCATTTATGAACACAGAATCCTGGGTGCCAGCAATATCTGACAGGGAAGTAATGAACTCTGAATGCTTTCCCTGAGACTTGTACTATGCTTTAATGCTCTGATGTCCTGGGTTGTTTTGCCTTGCACTCTGCAACTTACATTTATGTTATCCTGTTGATGCACTAACTTGTATGAAGCAATACAAGAGCTGCTTAAGAAGCGTATGTCTCATGTGTCTCATTACACCCATGCATTAGACTCTATATAGACTGTATCATATATGACACCTTGAATCAACAGTTTAAACCTCAAAATTAGCATAGAATGATTTGCAACCCAAAATTTTTCCCTGAGCAGTGAATCACATCAAACTAACCTTTTAAACAAGGATCTGTGGTACCAAGTTTTGAGAAGAGATGTTGCTTTTATAAGTAGCTATGATAGTTTATCATCTGCCTGTTAATACAAAATGGTAGAATATGAAGCTGCTTAAAGATGTTATTTTATGAGAGGACAGTGAAGATCTACAGAATAGCCAGAGCATGTATGGATTCTCAAAGGGGTAGGATCTTGAGGTGATAATGTTTTGCAAAACCTTCTAATGAATTTCAAGTGACTGGCCTGCAAGTCTCCAGAGGCAGCAATGACCTGAGGCGGGCTGCTGTTCACGCCACAATTGTGCTTGAATGAGTTCTAATCTGACCCTGCAGTGACAATCCGGCTTAAGCAGAGCAACAAGAAATGCAGAGTCTAATGTGGTCCTCAAGGAAACAGGGGAGTCCTCAAAAGTGACAGCGATGATACTTCTGGTCATGAAAACAGGACGTGCTGGAGGCTTTGTCTTGACCTGCTAGGCAGGGTATCTCATGAAGGATGTCAACTCAGTCGGCAAAGTTCAAAGAACCGATCATTTGACCACAATCAGGGAATTTCATGAGACCAAGCCAGCATCGAGTTTAGAGAATTCCTTGATAGACCAAGCTGCGGCAAAAAAAAGAGAATTTTGTTTACGTACCGTAAATTCTTTTTTCTTGAATCATCAATGGGAGACCCAGACAATGGGGTTTAGGGCACTGCCCTCCGGAGGCCACACTAGGTACTACAAGAACTGTAGACACCGCCCCCTCCGCTTATAAACCCCTACCGCAGGGAACATCCTCAGTTTGGTCCATAAGCTGCGAGGAGACAACAGAAAACCACACCCGAAACCTCGGGAAGACACCGTGAACAGACGGGTCAACAACCCGGATAAACTGCCCCAACAGGGGACAGATCAACCGTAACATACAACGGAACACTGGGTGGGTGCTGGGTCTCCCATTGATGATTCAAGAAAAAAGAATTTACGGTACGTAAACAAAATTCTCTTTTTTCTGATCATCATAATGGGAGACCCAGACAATGGGGATGTCCTAAAGCAATACCCCAGGGCGGGAAAAAGTTCCTCAAAAGACGTTTACATACGCGGTCCCCGTCAAAGGTGGGCAACCGCCGCCTGGAGGACCCGCCTGCCCAAACTTGCATCCGCAGAGGCATGGGCATGCACCATATAATGCTTAGAGAAGGTGTGCAGGCTAGACCAAGTGGCCGCCTGACACACCTGCAGAGCAGAGGCGCGATGTCGCAAGGCCCAGGAGGCACCGACAGCTCTTGTCGAGTGTGCCTTCAAGCCTACCGGGAGAGGCAAACCAGAAGACCGGTAAGCCTCTTGAATGGGTGCCTTGATCCATCTGGCCAAGGTAGATTTTGACGCCGCTGACCCCTTACAGCGACCTGCCGTAAGTACGAACAAGGAGTCCGAACTCCGGAAGGAGGCAGTTCTGGACACATAAATGCGTACAGCCCGTACGAGGTCCAGAGTATGGAGGTCGCGTTCAATCTGATGAACAGGAGCGGGACAAAATGATGGGAGCACAATCTCCTGGTTCAAATGAAAAGTGGAAACCACTTTTGGCAGGAATTCCGCCCGCGGGCGTAACACCACTTTGTCTTGGTGAACCACCAGAAAGGGTGACTTGCACGATAGTGCCGCCAGTTCAGAGACCCGTCTCAGGGACGTAATAGCCACCAGAAAAGCCACTTTCTGTGACAAGTAAGAAAGAGAGACTTCTCTCAATGGCTCAAAAGGTGGTTTTTGCAAAGCCGCCAAGACCATGTTGAGATCCCAAGGGTCCAGAGGCCGCCTATACGGCGGAACCACTCGAGACACCCCTTGGAGAAATTGACGAACCTTTGGGAGGAGCGCCAAGCGCCTGTCGAACAATACAGACAGCGCTGATACCTGACCCTTCAGAGAACTGAGGGAAAGGCCCAACTCCAAACCTGACTGCAAAAAGGCCAATAGGGTCGGGATCGACAAGGGCCAAGGTACATGTCCCCCAGAGGAGCACCAGGCGAAAAAGACTTTCCACGTTCTGTGGTAAATCTTCCGTGACGTGGGCCTTCTAGCTCTGTTCATGGTGGAAACAACCGCAGGAGTGAAACCCCTGGATGTTAAGAGCCAGGCCTCAAGAGCCATGCAGTCAATCTGAGGGCCCTGGAATTGGGGCGGAAGAAGGGGCCCTGCGCGAGAAGATCTGCGCGGTCTGGAAGAGCCCACCGGTGTCCGCCGGACAGTTGCCACAGATCCGGATACCAGGACCTCCTCGGCCAATCCGGAGCCACTAGAATGGCTGTGTGACATTCCGTCTTGATTTTCCACAGGACCTTGGGCATCAGCGCCAGGGGCGGGAAAACATATGGCAGGCGAAAATCTGACCAACTCAGGACTAGAGCATCTGCCCCCAGAGACTGAGGGTCCCACGATCTCGCCATGTATTGTGGCACCTGATGATTCAGCCGGGAGGCCATCAGATCCACATCCGGGGTCCCCCATCTGATGCAGATGTCCCGGAAGACGTCCGGATGGAGAGACCATTCTCCGGCGTCCATCCCCTGTCGGCTCAGGTAATCTGCCTCCCAATTCTCGACACCTGGGATGTAGACTGCGGAAATCAAGCAGTTGTTGACTTCCACCCATGATAGAATGCGGTGGACTTCCGCTAGAGCCTGTGCACTCCTGGTTCCTCCTTGGTGATTTATATAGGCGACAGTCGTCGCATTGTCGGACTGAACCCGAATTGGTTGTCCGGATAGGAACACCCGAAAGGCCAGGAGTGCCAGATAGACCGCCCTGAGCTCCAGCACGTTGATCTGCAACGTCGTCTCTGCACGTGTCCAGAGACCTTGAGCTCTGTGGTGAAAGAACACCGCGCCCCAGCCCTTCCGGCTGGCGTCGGTGGTTACCACTAACCACGATGGCTTCAGGAAGGATCGTCCCTTTGATAAGTGACTCGGCTGAAGCCACCACTGCAGAGCATCCCTGGTCGGCTGGGAGAGGACCACCAGCTGATTCAGAGAGGACGTCCTCTTGTCCCACCTCTGGAGGACTTCCAGTTGCAGAGGACGGAGGCGAAACTGTGCGAAGGGCACCGCCTCTATTGCTGCCACCATGCGTCCCACCATCTTCATCAATACCCGTAGGGATGAACGAGGTGATTCGAGGAGATCGCGTACTCCTGACTGGATGGCCAATTGTTTGGCTCGTGGTAGGGACACTAGAGCAGAGTCCGTGTGGAATTCCATGCCCAGGTACGTCAGTGACTGGGTTGGAACCAGGGTGGACTTCTGGATGTTGAGAAGCCACCCGAACTGCTCCAGAGACTGCATGGTTGCCTGCAGACTTCGCTGACACAGGTGTTCCGATGGCGCTCTGACCAGTAGGTCGTCCAAATAAGGAATGACGGCGTGTCCCTGCGCATGCAGTAAGGCCATCATTGATGCCATCACTTTCGTGAACACCCGGGGAGCCGAGGCCAACCCGAAGGGCAGCGCCACGAATTGGAAGTGCTCCTCCCCCACCGCGAATCTCAACCATCGTTGATGAGACGGTGCAATGGGTATGTGAAGGTAAGCGTCGCGAATGTCTATGGACGCTAGGAAGTCGCCCTGCGACACAGCCGCGATCACGGAGCGCAGGGATTCCATGCGGAACTTCCGAACCAACACATGGCGGTTGAACAGCTTGAGGTCCAGAACCGGGCGGAAGGAGCCGTCCTTCTTCGGGACGATAAAGAGGTTGGAGTAGAAACCCCTGAACCTCTCCCCAGTGGGCACTGGGACCACCACTCCGTCTCTGCGGAGTCCCTCCAACACCAGGTGAAAAGCCTGAGCCTTGTCTGGGGATGGGACAGACCGATGGAATCGGTGTGTGGGTTGTGACGACAGCTCTATCCTGTATCCTCTGGAGACTACGTCTCGAACCCACTGATCTTGGATGTGGAGTCGCCATTTGTCCTGAAATTGAGACAGGCGACCTCCAACCTGTGGGGAGGCAGGAAGAGAGAGCGAGTCATGCTGAGGTGGGCTTGGGAGCGGCAGCTGTTGTACCTGCCGACTTCTTCTGGCGACTCTTGGGGCGCCATTGCTGAGAGGGCTTGGCCCCACGGTCCGCCCCGAGCGGAAGACGCTGACGGCTGTGAGCTGGTACGAAAGGACCACTGTTTAGGGTTCCTTTTCACAGTATACCTAGGTTTAGGTCTGTTCTGTGGGATCTTGGACTCCGTAGAGTCTTTGATCAACTTGTCCAGCTCGGCACCAAACAGCCTGTCGCCAGAGAAAGGAAGATTCTGCAGAATCTTCTTTGACGTGGCATCTGAGTCCCATAGACGCAGCCACAACAATCTGCGGATCGCTATCGCATTGGCCGAAGCCACAGCCGAGCGAGTGGCAGTCTCCAGGGACGCCGTCCTAGCATAATCTGCATAGGCCTTTGCCCTCTCTGTAAGTGCCAGGACTTCAGAGTTAAAACCTGCCAGGTCAGCAATACCATCCAGACAGGATGTGATCGCCTGCAGAGTCCAGACCGCAGCAAAACTCGGGGCAAATGAAGACCCCACAGCCTCATAAGACGACTTGGCGAGTTGTTCGACCTGTCTGTCTGTCGCATCCTTCAGTGAGGAGCTATCAGAGGCAGAGAACAGGGAGCGTGCAGCAATCCTGGTCATGGAAGCGTCCACTTTCGGGGACTGCGACCACTCCTGAAGCACCTCCTGAGGAAAGGGAAAGCGGTTGTCCTTGGATTTGCGGACATAACGCCGTCCAGGGTGTACCCTGGGAGCTCTAACCACCCTTTCAAAATTAGTGTGGTCCAAAAAGGAACCACACGGTCTAACCTCAGGTCGTAACCACTGGTAGACCTCCTTCGGGTGAACGGTTGTCTCCTGAGGGGGTAACCCGAGACGTAAAGTCTCGTTGATGGAAGACACCAGATCCTCCACCCCTTCAGCTGGTTCAGACACCGACCCGAGAGTTGAACCCCCATCATCCTCGTCACCGTCAGAGTGACGCTCCTCCTCAGAGAGGATCTGGAGTTCGGGTGAATCATCACGGCGAGCCCGCTTAAGGGGTCTCACGGTGGAAGATGGAGACACCCGGGGGTAGCTTGAAGGAGTAGCTGGAGCATCCAGTCTCCTTGTTAGTGCCTCCAGGGATTGCGACATGGAGGACAATTGGGACAACAGAGAGGCATTAATCTCGCTTTGTTTTTCCCATGGCCCTGGGATCACTTGAACCTCAGGGTAAAGCACCGGAGCTGCTGACTCAGCAGTGACAGTCCGGGCGTCTGGGCGTCCGCAATTATTGCAGGACCCCTCCACCAGTGTCCCGTTGCATGTAGCACAGACAGGTGTGGTACTGGCTGCCTTAGCAGCGCCTTTCTTCCCTGAGGACATACCCACGGTAGAGGAATATCAACACAGGAGAAACTTCACCGGAAACCGGTGGCTTACCGACCGCTGCACAGCGGTGGTGAAGGGAGCGGTGTGTGTGTGGCCTCCGCGAGGAAAGAAAACCTGGTCTCCCCTGGAGTGCAGCAGAGCAGTCTCCAACGATCCCAGCAGGAAAGTGAGGGGAAAAGATGGCCGCCGCTGTAGAAGCAGAGGGCGGGGCCGAAACACGCGGGAAGCACACACACACGCCCATCCAGGTCACATGGGCCGCTCCACAGCTCTCCCGGCCGCCATTACAATAATGTAAGCGCCGGAGCCCGCAGCGCGGGAGGTATTAAAAACATAAATACCCGGGCTCACAGACAAAGTCTGACGCCCACAGCCGCAGCCCCTGTGTCACACAGGGCGGTCAGCCAGGGTGACCCCAGCACAGGGTACACCGCCAGAACCGCGGACCCGAAGGCAACGCGCGGTCTGAGTGTCATAAACACATCAGTGTCAGACACTACCCCCAGGCACACCGGAGACACCGGAGTATCTCAGTGCCGGTCCGGTCTGTAAGCACCATATCATGGGAGGCCTCGGACGGGGGTTCAGCACCAGTCCGGTCTGTAAGCACCATTTAGGGAGGCCTCGGACTGGGCTGGCTCTAGTCCGGTCTGTAAGCACCATTTAGGGAGGCCTCGGACAGAGCTGACTCCAGTCCGGTCTGTAAGCACCATTTAGGGAGGCCTCGGACGGAGCGGAGCTGTGCAAGGCTCCTATCTCCCACTTCTCAGAGCCCCCAGGAGGGATGGGAAGGAGCACGGCAGCGTACCGGGAGACACAGTGTGCCCAGGCACTAGGCCCTCCGGTACCTCGACCTGCATGTTCCCCGAAGGTAAACAGGGAGACTGCCGGAGGTCCCTGACTGGGACCTTCTTTACCTTGTCTTCATACGCCATCACGTAAGCTGTGAGAATGCGATGAGTGCAAGCAAAGCGTGTGGTACCTCCGAGCACACTAAGTTTAAAACTGAGGATGTTCCCTGCGGTAGGGGTTTATAAGCGGAGGGGGCGGTGTCTACAGTTCTTGTAGTACCTAGTGTGGCCTCCGGAGGGCAGTGCCCTAAACCCCATTGTCTGGGTCTCCCATTATGATGATCAGAAAAATGTAGACCTTATTTCATCAATATGACCTTTAGTGGTCCTGCAATGGGGGAGAAAGTAATGTAAATGCGGATTCCAAGAATTCTTCCTGGGCATCAGTCACGTACGTTATTTTGCCCTAGACTAGTCTTCGAGCAGGGGCGGGCTGGTGCACCTTGACCCAGGAGGCAGTATGATCCTGCGAGCCCTTGGTGAGGAGCCGAGGGGGGGGGGGGGGGTTGCTAGTTGCTATCTCGGACTGTGTCAGCTGACTTGCGTCCCACTGTCACTCACCACACTGCCTGGTGTGTCGCCTGCTATGATGCCAGCCGGCCCATTTCAGTAGGGGGGCGGCCCTGCATGAGGGCGATACCACCAGCCTGGGGGGCACTTGCCCCCCTGCCACCTGGGCCAGTCCACCCCTGTCTTCAAGCCATGGATGCCGGCCGGGTTGACAGTCATAACTTTGGATTTATGCAAGTTGTCTTATGCCTGAGCTAAACTGTACTAATAAATGGAAATCTAGCCTAAGCAGTACCCCTTCAGCTCCTGTTAAGTTTTGCTATAAAGGGTAAGTCTCGGCGGCGATAATCTTTACATTTCCCATTTTCTGCTCTCCGAGGGGAACCAAGAAAAGTGAAGGCCTACACTTGGGCGGTAAGCAATCGCTACTTGACAGATTAAAACTTCTGACATATTTCTGCTATAATTTTTTTTCTAATAAAAAAAACGACCATTTAAAGAGAAGATAAATCCAGGAGACAATAAATACAATGTGACGTGACTTCTAAAAGTTCTGATTGCCCTGGACATAGAGATAAATACGACTGATGAAAACAAAAAAAATAAATAAAAAAGAAATTGGGCAATGACATAACACAGCTGTCTGCCCGTCTAAAACAGTTACTGGTTGATGATGGATAGTAGGCAAGAGATGGTCAGATGGGTCTGAAGTTCAATCTTGTAGAAGGCTAAGTCTAAAGTGTTGTACAAATATTACATCAACAAGACCACAGGGCGACTGTCATGGCTCCACCAGAGCCTGGTCCTGCAATATCTTCTTCTGTCAACAGACACTGCCATATTCACTCTGCAGGTGGTGCTGGTGATAGAGAAGTCAGGGTAAGAGACTCTGGTCAGCGCAGGCTCTGCCCATCAACTAAGGTTAGAGAGTCCAGCTGAAGTCATCGGCTCCTGCCTTTAGCCCAGAGGTCCCCAAATCCTGGCCTCAAGGGCCGCCAACAGTGCAGGTTACCAGGATTTCCTTAGTATTGCACAGATGTTAATGTGATCATCTGCACAGGAGATGATGCCAACTCCTGTGCAATACCAAGGAAATCCTCAAAACCTGCACTGTTGGTGGCCCTTGAGGCCTGGAGTTGGGGACCCCTGCTTTAGCCTATTAGAAGGCAACACACACAGCTTAAGCTTCCAGCTTGCTGCTGGTAACTGTTAGCTTATGCTTCCCTAGTTAGGGCTAGTTGTTTCCTGCTCTATATTGGTTTTTCATATTTTCTCTTGGTTTGTTTTTTGGACTCTTCTCCTTCATATTTTTCATTTTGCTACTATTTCGTTTTGACCTCATTCCTCAATGGCTATATTGGATCCTGATTTTGTCCTTTTCATGACCTCCTGGCTTTGACCCTGCTTGGCGACTCTTTTTGCCTCTGAATCACTCTGCTCAATGGCAGCCCATCTATAGGCAGCTATCTCCTGGACCCTGTTATAAATCTAGATCACTGTATAGGGGTTAAAGGGTGTCGGGGTTTCTCGGGATTCTGCCAAATAGAGGGGCTTATGCCTAATCTATCAGAGATAGCCGTTTGAGCCTGTGGCCTTGGACAGTTGTCACAGCCACATATATACACCTCTTTAGGGAAAAGTACTCTGGGGAAAAGATGCAGAAAGCTTTCTGCAGCAGAAAAAAACCCCTGAAGAATTGCGCAGCAAACTCATTACATAAAGAGTGAAATATGCATGAACAAGTGTACATTTTTTAAGCCAATACGGGAGTGATATTCAGTTAAATCTCATTCATAATACAGTAATACATTGAATTTTAAAGGGAGCCGGTCAGGTCCCCTGTGCTCTCAAAACAACGAGAAGTCCTAGGTGCATATCTAGAATCCCTGCCTAACAGTCCCAGCATTCAGTAGCATACACAAACAGATCTCTAGAAAAAGTATTTCTAAAGATCAGATCGTTTATGATATGCTAATGATGGCAGTGACTAGTCGCAGGAGCGTTCGTACCCGGCTAGTCAGCCCAGTTTGCATGTTATCACTCCCCCGTGGGTGTGAAATCATGCGTTACAATGCCCAGCGTCATAGCAGTACGATACAAAGCCGCACATGCTGACAACTTTTGATCATGGGCAGTGAACATCTTTGAAGCCGGGTACACATACACCTGGTGATTGGAGACGCTGGATGCTAAGAGGTACAAAGCCACGCACATGTGCTGCTTGGTATCGCGCTGATCAGGGACTGACTGGCCCAGGTGGCAGGGAGGCACTTGCCCCCCAGGCCGGTGGTATAGTCCACCTTTAGGGCCGCCCCCACAGTGAAAGTGGCCGCGCACTTACTGCATTTTGGTTTGACAGAGGGAGCTGGGGCCGGGACGCAGCAGGCTGGAGGCAGCGGAGCGGCGGCAGAGGCAAGGATAAAGCCACAGCAGCACCACAGCACCCCCCACTACTCACTTGCACTCAGCAGCACCCCCGCCAACCCCCCTGCTCCTCACTTGCGCTCAGTAGCACCCCCCTGGTCCTCAGTTGGCTGGCAGAGGCAGACAGCCCACCAGGGCTACATCTGCCAGTCAGCCCCTGGCGCTGATTGACGCTGGGTATTGTAAAGCATGTCATCACACCCACAAGGGAGTGATAACATGTAAATGTGGCTGAGTAGCCAGGGACCTAACACCCATGCAACTAGTCACTGCCACACTAGCATATCATAAACCCTGTTTAGATATACCATTATATGTGCTACAAGTTACTGGGACTGTTAGGCAGGGATTCTAGATACAGTATGTACCCAAAAACTGGTTGTGGATCTGGATGCACAGGGGATCTGACCGGTTCCTATAAGCAAAGAAATCAGCAGCATTTATGGTACAACTGTATAAACTCATCCTTAAAGAGAAATTAAACTTTTTTTTTTAGAATTCTGTCCAGCATGGAAAGTTAAGAAACTTTGCAAATCACTTTATTACGGGATTTTTCTGTAAAACAAACGTGCAAGTTATTTCTTATCGCCGGCTTTTCCCCAATCTATTTCCCTGCCTTAAGCTGCATTGATATTAGCACAAACCCATGTGGAGTACAGATGATGGCAGTGATGGGTCAGTTCCTGTGTCATAACTCTGGGGATATGTTACTGCAGAACAGTGTTCTGGTAAAACAGAACAGTCAAAAGTAGAGTTAGGAGCTGAGGCATCACTGCCATCATCTGTACTCCACGTGAGGACGTGCTGATATCACTGCAGGTGAAGGCAGGAAATAGACTGGGAAAAGGCCAAGGTCTGGAAACCTCTTACATGCAATATTTTTTTTTTATTTTACAGAATTGAAGACAAATGCCCTAATAAAAAGATTTACAAAGTTTCATAACTTTCAATGCTGGACAAAACTATAAAAGTTTAGTTACGCTTTGTAGGGAGCAGCAAGATCTCAAATGTTTAGTGTCCAGCTGGGGAAAGCAAGAATCTTCATTTAAAAAAAGGAGTTTCCGTTTCACCTTTGCTTCAGCACCTCATCACCACTGCTGGTGGATGGGCAAGCAGTAGGACCAACCAGTGGGGGGCATCGCTTATGTGCCCCTTTGGCGGTATTATTATAATCAAAAAATTGAAATCAAGGCTACCGCAAGAATGCAGGTGTCATTATTTTGGTGTGTTAAGTTTGTGGTATATGTCCCGAGCTCTCCTTAGGTTGGAAACACACTATCCTACTTACATGCGAGTCTCTCAGACGAAACTCAGATCAGTGACACTGAACGGCCTCCCCCTCTCTGGACAGGAGTGTGGAGCTGCATTGAAATACAAGCAGCTGACATTCCGGTCCTGACAGGAGAGAGGCTATTCCAGGTGACTGCTCCAAGACTCGTCCGACTGCCTCACATATCACACGGACAGTGTGATTCCAGCCTTAGTATCCCAGTAAATCCCCGTAGAATTAAACAATGCCTGGCCCTTTCATATACAACTATGCTATATCTGCCGTCTGCACTCTTTTCATAAAAAAAGGAACAATTTTAAGCAATACAAGTAAAGCAAAATTTCAAATACAATCAATTTGGCAACAAGA
Source organism: Allobates femoralis (assembly GCA_033576535.1). Classification (NCBI taxonomy): domain Eukaryota; kingdom Metazoa; phylum Chordata; class Amphibia; order Anura; family Aromobatidae; genus Allobates; species Allobates femoralis. The sequence continues at coordinate 90,114,154 of JARQOC010000010.1, forward strand.
CGTTTTCTTTTAATTTACATCCTTTCATTTTCTGTCCTCCATTTTGCTGCCTCAGGTTGCCTCATTAAAAGCAGACCCCTGGGTGTTTACTTAAGAATAAGCAAATTAACATAGGGAAAGACCAAGGAATGGAGAGAGGAGGATAATAGATCCACTCAATTATACATTCAATTAAAGGAACCTTAACAGCACACTTTATTGTCTTCCATTTATTTACCATGTGTTAATATTAATTTAGAGATACCTTTCTGAACATCTTTGCTCAATGTCTTTAATTTTTTTAGTTCATCCGTTAAATTTTACTTTTTGACTAGAAGGTCTCCATGACCTGTCATATCTGCATGCACATAGATGTGATTTTGGGTTATGGGAATGGGAGGGGAGGTTCACCCCTGACTCTTGGCCAGAACAGAAGCAGCTCAGAAGGGGGAATGTTACTAACAGCAAGGAGCAGGCCCCCTAATGTGTGATGTAACTTTCCAGAGGGGAGGGGGAGCAGAAAGAGCAACTAAAGTGTGTCACTGAATTACAGATATTGTAAGGATAATGGAACTGCACTGTGCATCTCACCTTTATGAGGGCAGGGAAAATAGAAAATTATTTTATGTGCCCGGAGTATCCATTTAGGTTATGTGTCAACTAGAAAATAGTGGTGCAGATTTTCTGCTGCCAGAAAACTGCAGAGGCAGAAAAAAACGAATAACAAAATATGGCTGTGCCAATGGTGCGTTTTCTGGTGCAGAAAACGGGTTTATGTTAATTTATTCTTCAGATGGAACAAAATTCATGTCTCCGGACAGTGTGAGTGAGTGTGTGAGTGAGAGTGTGTGTGTGTGTGTGTCCCGCACTGAAAAACACAGCATTTGTGCCGCGGAAAAAAACGCAGCATTGACAGAGTTGTTCCTCCTATTTCACCTACTTACCTCAACCTTACTGTACACTGTGCTACAGATCTGCAGCAGATATGCACCAAAAACATGGCAAAATCTGCAATACATCCTCATCGTCGGCACACAGCTTTAAGTGGTGAAGAAAAAATTAAACAGTTTGTAAAAGGAAAAGTTTTAGTTTCCGAGATCTAGAATATATATACTTTTCTCAATGGAGCGGTGGCTTGCTTTTTTTTTTCTTCACTTGGCGACCTGACGTTTTCACTCATAAATTTGGAGTACATACAACATTTGACCGCTTTTTATACTTTTTTTTTTAGCAAGGTGTGGTGACTAATAAAAATTGCAATTCTGATGGTTTTTTCTTGTTATGGGGCTTACCAATCAGGGTTTATTATTTTTATATTTTGATCTATCAGATTTTAACAGCTCAGCAATAACAAATGTCCCAAAAATTTTATTTCCTTATTTTCAATGTGAAAAACTGAACTCGAAACTAGAATTTTTATATATTTTTTTAAACTTTTATTTTTACTTCTTAATAATCCATTTGCATAACAATGAAAATAGTGGTATCTCAGGATTGCAGCAACAGATAGAAAAATATAGGTGTCAATTAATTTTTACTTTATGTTGAGTCACCCCTTAGGAGATTTGAATCTGCAATTGTTTCATCACTTGCACTATATACTGCCAAACAATACTACTGTATACAATAGTATATTGTACAGTGGTATTGCAATATATAGGGAAAATGTCAGTCTCCTTAGAAGCTCAGAACTGAGCCCTCGAATGACTGTTTGTGGGTGGTGATATAAAACGTGGGGCGGCACTGCTGTTTCTCACCCTGCTTCTGTCACAGTTCCCAAACAAATCAGAACCCTGCTTCTATCACAGCCCCATTGATGATTTGTTTCAAGGAAAGAGATTGCTGTATGAGAAGCAGTGATTGTGACAGCGACTGAAGATGTCACTCCTGGATCACCTTTACTGATCCAGGATGTCATCATGAGACGGCACAAGTGTCACTCACACTGCTTTTATCACCGCCCCCAATTGATTATTTGTTTTATGGAAAGAGATTGTGGTATTAGAAGTAGTGACTGTGACAGAGGTGGCGACTGACCATGTCACTCCTGGAACACCTTGAGAAATCCAGTATGTTATCAGGGGATGCCATTAGTGTCACTCACACCACTTCTATCACCGCCCCCCCTATTGATGATTTGTTTTAAAGAAAGAGATTGCTGTATTAGAAACAGTGACAGCAGCGGCGATTGTGGATGTCATTATTGGATTGCCTCTACTGCCCCAAGATATCATCAGGAGACGGCAACTGTGTCACTCACACTTCCTTTATCTCCAGCCCCTATTGAGGATTTGTTTCAAGGAAAGATTTTGGTATTAGAAGCAGTGTCTGTGACGATGGTGGCGACTGAAGATGCCACTCCTTGATCACCTCTACTGGATCTGGATGTCATCAGGGGACGGCATTTAAAGTAGCTGTGTATGGGAGAGTCAGGCGGGATAGGTGCCTTCCAAATGACTGCCCAAACCACAGTTCAGCCAGCACCTATCGGAAGTGTATAAAGGGCTTTATATAATTAGGGGTGCTTATATCCACATCTTTGAAACGTAAATGCATCGACACCTTTATATTTTCTATCAGTTGCTGCTCTCCTAAGACATCGGCATTTTCATTAATATACAAATTAAATGTTAAGTGTTCAGCGTGTGCCTAGGACCTTACAGGTCTTTGCCTCCCAAGATTTTTACTTTCCCTCAGCACCAGCCTCTTTAATTTAACTCATAGCTCAGTGTCTGATTTCCTTGACTTTCTCCTGAATTCAGAATTCATACAGACAGTGAGCCATCAATCAAGATAAAGAAGGCTGGTGGGGAAACAACCTTGAGAATAAACTTTTTAAGTACTCTGTCACACCTAAAGTACTTCATTTGCATACAGACAAACATTTTACCTTTCTGAGAATGCAGCAACAGATAGAAGATATATTGTATGTGGTTTGGGGGAGGTTGCGCTCACTGCCAGATTCTCTTTAGCTCTTTGCAACAACACTCCAACTGGCAAAAGAAGTAAAAAAAAGTCCTGAGCGTGGCAGAGGACATTTACAGGGTAATAAATGGGAAAACCCTTTCAACAGAGGTTTTTTAAAAGTAACAAAAGCTCAAAATGCCAAAAACGAATGAATGTAAATGCTGCAATATGCAAACTTCTTAAACATCTTCAGACAGCTAACAAATTTTTTATTTTTTTGCCGAGAAAGAGATCATTGTTTTAACAAAGTGAAACAACTTATAATAGTCCTGACTGCCTGCCAAGCTCTACTGTAGAGTATTGGGAGGGAGGGGGACGGAGAGGACGCTTTCCACTGTCTTCTGAAACTCACTTGATGAATGTCAGCTGAAATCTTTGGCACACGTGCAAATAATTATCAACAAAAAAGAAAAAAATCTATATAAATATCCATATATCTTTATGTATGTACATTATATATATATATATATATATATATATATATATATATATATATGTATATATATATATATATATATATACACATACACAATTTAAACAGAATTGACAGCTTCCTTAATTTCAATAGTTAAAACCCCCCAAAGTGCGTTAATATGTTTTCAGCATCAATACCTGCAAACAATGCAGGACCGGAAATCTTTAGGAAGAAGTCTCTTAAACAATGGTCGTGTCTATTTTCCTAAAGTGAAGACATCTTGTAAAACATAAGTTTGTAACAGTAGACAGCAGATTTAAAAGCATAATATCATGTTTAGGTTAAAAAAAGAAAAATCGACATCCTGCCTCTCCCTTATGTGTGCAAAACTGGCACGTGTTGTTCTTGGACATAAGACTGGTGGAGAAAGCCAATGAAAATGAATTAAGATGACTAATGTGGAGATTCTGTTTCTAGTCCAACCAAGCCTAATGTGAAAACCAGTTTTGAATGTTGTTGGCACGGCCCGTCTCGCTGTCCAGGCATAAACGGCAATACGTCTTCTGTCAAACTCAAGATCTCTAACGTCTTGAAGGCCATGTGCAGAAGATGTGACTTCCAAAACGCGTCCATTGGAGAATGCATTTGTGTCGGCTACTATTTTCTAAGTGAACATACTGCAAAGGAAAACTCTGCCTCCAAGACTCTCGTGACACTGGGCCAATATAAAAACAAGTAGATTGAAAAAGAACGAGGGGTGAACAAAAATGGCAACTGAAAGCCAAAAATAATATGCAAGAAGTACGTAGACCACTGTGTGGGATGACAGAGAGAATAGTCATCCTTCAACAAGTTGTTAATAGCCCACCAACTTGCCTATGGTACACTTCCAATAATCCAGCGTGTTGTGAATCAATATTACGCCAAACTGGCAGACGATCAGGAGTAGGACCAGATTGTGCAAATGAGAATAAAGCTAATCCTTCTACAGGGTGACAGCCCTTAAGATATCTGTAGACAGCTATTAAGTCTACTCTCGGTCTTTTTTGAAAGCAAAAACATTCCCAAATCCTGTAACAGTTCTTTAAAGGACATGGTTTGCAGACCGGTCACCATTCTGGTCACTCTTCTTTTAACTTGCTCCAGTTTGTTGATGTCTTTTATACAATGTGGTGCCCAGAACTGGACACAGTATTCCAGATGAGGTCTGACCAAAAATGAATAGAGGGAGATAATGACTTCACGTGATCTAGACTGTATGCTTCTGTTACTAGATCTCAGAATTGTGTTTGGCTTTTTTGCTACTGCATCAAACTGGTGACTCATGTTCAGTCTGTGATCTATTAGTATATCCAGTATATCACAGCAGCGCAATAAGCAAAAACATGAATTATTTCATTAACAAAATAAGACAGTTGACAGAAGAATATTATGCATTACTTTATATATACAATTGGTAAACTAATAAAACAAGATTCACAATTAGGCAATTGTTGCACATTCCCATAGTAGTTGCTACAAACTTATTTCCTGCATCTTTCCTTCTTACACCTTAGTAGGTTTAGCCGGTTACTAAAGGTGCTCCTCTGTCTCATAAACAGTTCATATTATGGGTGCACCTTATTATTCATTATCGCCATACATTTCTTGAGCATTTTTGACGCATTTTACATGTGCAAAAGTCTGGGTATTAAAACCCACTAATCATTATTTAAAAGGGGGAAAAGCAATTAACTTCTGACAATGATAGCTTTTACTTGGCTGGGTTTTCTCTGTGAGTCGAGGTTAGAGGTGTACTCATTTACTTACTATCAGCACATACATAAGTGGTTCTTCAAGCAGAGCCAATCATGGTGTAGGAGTTACAATACTCAATGAGGCACTCATGCCCCTTCGTTTCAGCCATCGGGGAGGTCTTTGCACCCGGAACCCATTATAAGATTCATTCTTTTTAAAAAAAAAAATAATAATAATCATTTTAATAGATCACTACCCCTACAAAGTAATACACTTGTGAAATATGCACTTTGCTGTGTAGACTGGGACATGATCTTTAGGGGTCAAAACATTTGATGACAGCTGTAATGTACTGAAAAGGCAAGGATAGGAATACTATACACAGAGAAAAAAAACTAATAGTTAGGTTCAGCTGTCACTTCTTATTCTATAAAGAATGGGCTTGTACTTATGTGGTGCCCCTGCGACCAGGAGGCCACAAGAGGGAAGTGCAGCCAGGTAAGCAAGGTGTTTGAAAACACACCTACACCACACAAACACAGACCCTACGCCTAGGACTCTAGGTTGGGCAAGGGGTGGCGGGTGTAGCAAAGTGGGTGGAATGTAGGTGGACACGGACAAAGTGGGTGGAGAGACCAACATAATAAAGACCCAGGAACACACAGTTGGAAGGAGATCGTGGGAACAGAGAGAAGAAGAGTCAGAACAGTGGGAGAGAATGTGAGAACAGAACAGAAGTAGAGAGAGACTTCCCAGGAGGTTTTAGGTTCCCTGGAGGCGCAGAATCTTGAGAGGCACAGACCCTGGGAGAGAAAGCCCACTCCATAGCCTGGAAGTGACAATAAGGAGAAAAAGACTAAAAGAGACCCCACAGCTGAAGGAAGATGGGAGGACAAGGGCCCGGCAGCCGCATACATCATAGCTGGCCAGAGGCACCCTTAGAAACAGTGACTAACAGAAGGAGACTGGTGTGCCCAAATACCTGGACCTGGGACACTGGTTTGCCTAGCCCTCACCAGAGAACCGGCTCTGAATAAGTGACTGGGGATTCCAGACCCTAATCACGAGACACACCGGTGGGGGGGCAGAAACTTTATGTGCTGCAGCCTAACTTTCCACCATGGTCTAAGAACACAGTTGTCATACTAGGTTTGGTGACCCTGACTGCAAGGGAAATATATTCACCCGTGAGTCTGCGACAACCAGACTGAACCCGTGGGTGAGGTACTACGTTAACACAGAGATAGGGGCCTGAAAGGACTTTGAGGGAGCAACACAGAAACGCTACCTGAGCTGCACAGTTTGAGTTACCTGGAGCAGAGCTAAAGTGTGAGAACTGTAACTGGGAAGAGCTGAAAGAAATGTAAACTGTGTGAACTGTTGTGCTGTAAAAGATCTAGTAAAGTACCCAGTAAGCTCATCACTGCCTGAGATTGTTTACTTCCAGCGTCCCAGTGAAGTCCCACCTGAGGAGCAACAGACTGTCATCCCTGCACACTGGCCAGAGAGCTGCAGCTTAGAAGTGAGCTGCACTGCACATGATCCCTCACCAGACCCTTCCATTAACACTACACATGCCTGGGGACCCTCAGCCTTACTGGAGGAGGTCTTACCATCTACGCTGCCCCAAGTCACAGTCCCCAGCAGGTATACGGCAGCAGTGGTTCTACTAACCACATACCCCGGGTGGCGTCACGATAAATCCCCCGTAAATAACCCCCTTTTGGACTGATCCCAGGCCACGGGACAGGGCCACGACTACAGTGATACCCCAGAGAGACAGCACCGGCCCGGTTCCAGAGTACCCCATAGCCTTTGGGGCGCATCACTTAACAGTTCCTGTAATTCAGGGAAATGATAACTAGATTGATCATTTGTACAAACGATTGTCCCCAATCACTGCTCAGTGTAAGAAGGTCCAGGAATTGAAAACAAGAAATGATAAAATGCTTGTGTGAATATGTAAGACTTCCCTTTGAGAAAGTCTATTTAAATTGGTAGGACAGCACTACAGAAGGAAATTCCACAACCAATCAGTGCTCAGCTGAATGAACAGAACTACAGAAGCAACTCGAGCAACCAATCAGTGGTCAGCTGAAGGGACAGCACTACAGAAGGAACTCTCTCAACCAATCAGGAGTTAAGCTGTAGGGACAGCACTACAAATAGAACTCCCAGTAACAATCAGGGGTAAGCTGAAGGGACGGCTTACAAAAAGAAATGCCACAACCAATCAGTGGTCAGCTGAAGGGACGGCACTACAAAAAGGAACTGCCACAACTAATCAGTGTTGTAACTATACAACAAAGTTATAGCAGCACACGGTTGATGCCAATAACATGCTTACAATGATGTTTTTAAATGATGGTAAAGGTGTTTTTCTTGAGAATAAAATAAAAACAAAAGTTTTTTTCAAACAAACTCAGATGGAAAAAAAAAAAATGTGTTTTGGAAAAACACATTGTATATTAAGGTTCTTTGCACATATATTGGCCAATATATGCCTGCCCACCAATCGCGGCAAGGTGACCTTAACCCCTTCAGGACCCAGCCTATTTTGACCCTAAAGACCTTGGCATTTTTTGCAATTCTGACCAGGGTCCCTTTATGAGGTTATATCTCTGGAACGCTTCAACCGATCCTAGCAATTCTGAGATTGTTTTTTCGTGACACATTGGGCTTCATGCTAGTATTAAATTTAAGTCGATAATTTTTGTGTTTATTTGTGAAAAAATCAAAAATATGGCAAACATTTTGAAAATTTCACAATTTTCACATTTTTTATTTTTTTTTCTGATAAACCAGAGAGATATGTGACAGAAAAAAGTTATTAAATAATATTTCCCACATGTCTACTTCACATCAGCACAATTTTTGAAAAAAAAAAATTTTTTGGTAGGACGTTATAAGGGTTCAAAGTTCATGAGCAATTTTTCATTTTTCAACCAAAATTTACAAAACCATTTTTTTTTAATGACCACATCACATTTGAAGTCCCTTTTGAGGGGTGTACATGACAGAAAACACCCAAAAGTGACACCATTCCAAAAACTGTACCCCTCAAGCTACTCAAAACTATATTCAAGAAGATGATTAACCCTTCAGGTGCTTCACAGGACCTAAGGCAAAGTGGAAACAAAAAATGGATATTTTAATTTTTTTCTCAAAAATGTTCTTTTAGCCTCAATTCTTTCATTTTCACATGGGCAACGGGATAAAATGGATCTTAAAATGTGTTGTGCAAATTCTCCCGAGTACACAGATACCTCACATATGGTCATAAACCACTGTTTGGGTGCACGGCAGGGCTCAGAAGGGAAGGAGCGCAATTTGAATTTTGGAGCTAATTTTACATCCAAAAAGTGAAATGGCGCTCCTTCCCTTCTGAGCCCTGCTGTGTGCCCAAACAGTGGTTTATGACCACATATGAGGTATCGGTGTACTCAGGAGAAATTGCCCAACAAATTTTAGGATGAATTTTATGCTGTTGCCATGTGAAAACGAAAAAATTTAGGCTAAAAAAAAATTTTTGTGAAAAAAAAAAGTACTATTTCATTTTCACAGATCAATTTGTAAAGCACCTGGGGGTTCAATATGCTCACTACCCATCTAGATATGTTCCCTGGGGGGTCTAGTTTCCAAAATGGGGTCACTTGTGGGGGAGCTCCAATGTTTAGGCACACAGGGGCTCTCCAAAAGCGACATGGTGTCCGCTAACAATTTGAATAAAAATCAGCTCAAATTGTTAGCTGTCACCATGTTGCGTTTGGTGAGCCCCTGTGTGCCTAAACATTGGGGCTCCGCAACAAGTGACCCCATTTTGGAAACTAGACCCCCCAGGGAACGTATCTAGATGCATAGTGAGTACTTTGAACCCCCAGGTGCTTCACAAATTCATCCATAAAAATGAAAAAAGCACTTTTTTTTCCACAAAAATTTCTTTTTTCATTATTACGGACCAATTTGTGAAGTACCTGGGGGTTCAAAGTGCTCACTATGCAGCTAGATATGTTCCCTGGGGGGGTCTAGTTTCCAAAATGGGGTCACTTGTGGGGGAGCTCCAATGTGGAGACGCACAGGGGCTCTCCAAACACGACATGGTGTCCGCTAACAATTTGAATGCAAAATGAGCTCAAATTGTTAGCGGACACCATGTTGCGTTTGGTGAGCCCCTGTGTGCCTAAACATTGGAGCTCCCCCACAAGTGACCCCATTTTGGAAACTAGACCCCCCAGGGAACGTATCTAGATGCATAGTGAGTACTTTGAACCCCCAGGTGCTTCACAAATTCATCCATAAAAATGAAAAAAGCACTTTTTTTTCCACAAAAATTTCTTTTTTCATTATTACGGACCAATTTGTGAAGCACCTGGGGGTTCAAAGTGCTCACTATGCAGCTAGATATGTTCCCTGGGGGGTCTAGTTTCCAAAATGGGGTCACTTGTGGGGGAGCTCCAATGTGGAGACGCACAGGGGCTCTCCAAACACGACATGGTATCCGCTAACAATTTGAATGCAAAATGAGCTCAAATTGTTAGCGGACACCATGTTGCGTTTGGTGAGCCCCTGTGTGCCTAAACATTGGAGATCCCCCACAAGTGACCCCATTTTGGAAACTAGACCCCCCAGGGAACGTATCTAGATGCATAGTGAGTACTTTGAACCCTCAGGTGCTTCACAAATTCATCCATAAAAATGAAAAAGCACTTGTTTTCCGCCAAAAAAAAGTTTTTCCATTAATTTGTGAAGCACCTGGGGGTTCAAAGTGCTCACTATGCATCTAGATACGTTCCTTGGGGGGTCTAGTTTCCAAAATGGGGTCACTTATGGGGGAGCTCCAATGTGTAGGCACACAGGGGCTCTCCATACGCAACCTGGTGTTTGCCAACAATTGGAATTGTTAGCTTACACCAGGTCGCGTATGGAGAGCCCCTGTGTGCCTAAACATTGGAGCTCCCCCACAAGTGACCCCATTTTGGAAACTAGACCCCCCAGGGAATATATGTAGATGCACAGTGAGCACTTTGAACCACCATGTGCTTCACAAATTGAGACGTATAAATGAATAAAGAAAGTTTTTGTGAAAAAACATACTAGTCTAGTAGTTGCAATTCGCAGCATAGGGGACCCATGGGGCTCTGCCATATTTTTGGTCCAGCCAGGTACAACTTGGCAGCTACGGACTGCCACCACCCCCCAGCTGCCTCGTCATACCTGGCTGGAACCAAAAATACAGCGAAGCCTATTTTTTTTTTATTTCTAGAATTATTTCTAGAAAAAAAATTACATAGGGCTCCGCCATATTTTTGGTCCAGCCAGGTACAACTTGGCAGCTACGGACTGCCACCAGCCCCCAGCTGCCTCGTCATACCTGGCTGGAACCAAAAATACAGCGAAGCCTATTTTTTAATTTCTAGAATTATTTCTAGAAAAAAAATGACATAGGGCTCCGCCATATTTTTGGTCCAGCCAGATACAACTTGGCAGCTACGGACTGCCACCAGCCCCCAGCTGCCTCGTCATACCTGGCTGGAACCAAAAATACAGCGAAGCCTATTTTTTTTTTAATTTCTAGAATTATTTCTAGAAAAAAAATGACATAGGGCTCCGCCATATTTTTGGTCCAGCCAGATACAACTTGGCAGCTACGGACTGCCACCCACCCCCAGCTGCCTCGTCATACCTGGCTGGAACCAAAAATACAGCGAAGCCCATTTTTTTTTTAAATTTCTAGAACTAATTCTAGAAAAAAAAATTACGTGGGGCTCCGCCATATTTTTGGTCCAGCCAGGTACAACTAGGCAGCTGGGGGCTGGAATCCTCAGCATAGAGAGGCCCAAGCGTTCTGGGCCCCCCATGCTGCGAATTGCAGCCCGCAGCCGCCCCAGAAAATGGCGCATTCATTGAAGCGCCATTTTCTGGCGCTGTACCCACGCTCTTCCAGTTGCCCTGGTGCCGGTGGCTAACTGGGTAATAAAGGGGTTAATGCCAGCTTTTTATTGGCAGCTGGCACTAAGCCCGAGATTCATAATATAGGGCCAATGTTAGACGCGCCATTAGGAATCTCTAGTACGGTAAATAGTCAATAAATACACACAGAGAAAAATCTTTTTATTTGAAAAAAAAACACAGACACAATTCGGACTCCATCTTTATTATAAAAAGATCCGACGTAGTCCACAACGAAGGTCCCACGACGCTCGATCGCTCCGACGTAGTCCATAACGAAGGTCCCACGATGTTTGTCTCCGACGTAGTCCACAACGAAGGTCCCACGACGCTCGATCACCTTTGCTTTCAGATCGCTACTCTGGAGCCCGATCAGCCAGCATGGTGATCGAGCTGCAGAAAGTGATCTGACACCCCGGGCGCAGTGACCCATTATGTGCATCACTGCGCCTGGGCTGCCAGATCACTTTCTGCAGCTCGATCCCCATGCATGGGGATCGAGCTGCGGAAAGCGATCTGGCAGCACAGGCGCATTGACCCACTATGTGCATCACTGCGTCCGGGCTGTTAGATAGCTTTCTGCAGCTCGATCCCCATGCATGGGGATCGAGCTGCGGAAAGCGATCTGGCAGCCCAGGCGCAGTGATGCACATAGTGGGTCACTGCGCCCAGGCTCTTAGATCGCTGCTCTGCAGCCCGATCTCCCTGCATGGGCATCGAGCTGCAGAAAGCAATCTGACAGCCCGGACGCAGTGATGCACATAGTGGGTCAATGCGCCTGTGCTGCCAGATCGCTTTCCGCAGCTCGATCCCCATGCATGGGGATCGAGCTGCGGAAAGCGATCTGGCAGCCCAGGCGCAGTGATGCACATAGTGGGTCACTGCGCCCGGGGTGTCAGATCACTTTCTGCAGCTAGATCCTCAGAATCCAGCTGTAGAAAGTGATCTGACAGATCCAGTACAGTGATCCACAGTGATCACATAATGGTCACTGTGGATCACTGTGCTGGATCTGTCAGATCACTTCCTACAGCTGGATCCTCAGGATCCAGCTGTAGAAAGTGATCTGACAGATCCAGTACAGTGATCCACAGTGATCACATAATGGTCACTGTGGATCACTGTGCTGGATCTGTCAGATCACTTCCTACAGCTGGATCCTCAGGATCTAGCTGTAGAAGTCATCTGACAGCTCCAGCACAGAGCTGTCAGATGCGGAAGCGGCCGGAGAGAAGACGAGGAGGAGCGGGACGCAGCCGTGCAGCAGGATGGAGCGCGATCGCCGGAGGGGTGAGTGGGAGATGCGATCGCCGCTCCGGTGATCGGGGGGGGGCAGGCAGGGGGAAGAGAGGGGGTGACAGGAGACGGGGGGGCAGTGAGGAGGAAGCGGGGGCAGTGAGGAAGAGGCGGGCGGCAGGAAGAGGAAGCCCGCGGCAGGGACAGGAAGCGGACGCAGGGACAGGAAGCGGGGGGGGGGTAAGAAAGATGAAGAGGGGGCAGGATAGAGAGGTGGGGGACAGGGGGGCACTTAGAGTATGACAGGGGAGAAGATCGGAGGGTAGGGAGAGCAGGGGCAGGCAGGGAAGCATGACAGGCGCGGTGATTTTCACTTTCACTTTTGAGTGCCAATCACCGCGCCTGTAGCCGGGGGGGTGGGGGTGGGGGCAAATCGACCCCCCATGGGGTGTTGTACAACACCCCATGTACCTGCAGGCCGAGTGACAGGTCAGTGAGACCCTCACTCGGCCTGCAGGAGCCCGATCAATCCATGGCCCACCCCCTGGGCCAAGGGTCGGGAACGAACTTGTTTCCATGGCCCAAACGGTGGGCCAAGGGTCGTGAAGGGGTTAAACCTGGTGGGTCCCACGGGGGCCATCTGGTGTGCTGTGTATCCTGAGTGACGGAAACCCCAAGAGTACGAGAGAGGTTTACAGAGTAGACAGGGACCCACCAGATTTAAGGTTACCTTGCCGAGGTTGGTGGGCAGCCATATGTTGGCCAATACATGTGCAAAGAACCTTAATATACAGTATAGTTTATTATTTTTTTTTTCTGAGTTTTTCTGAAAAAGGGTTTTAGTTTTAATTTTTTCTTAAGAAAAACACCTGTACCATCATTTAAAAACATCAATGTATGCATGTTATTGGCATCAACAGTATGCTGCTATAATTTTGTTATATATATATATGATTCAGTCCTATAGATTTGCACATGTGTGGAAAAGTTTAAAGGAAGTGCTGTCTGGTTTTTTTTTTTCTTCATTCAGTAAACATATACGTTGTGGAGCTGACCTTTCGAATCTTCGTTTGTATCAAAAGAGATTTCACTGGTACTTTTCCCACATGAAAAAAATGCATTACTCCATATAAAACGAAAAAAAAAAAAAAAAAATCATACAAGAAGAAAAAAAACTTCATACAACAATTACGTATTTGTGGAAGCTTTTTATGTACCTGAAGAAGGCTAAACTTGTAATTTTTAGCCAAAACGCGTTGTACGATTTTTTCCTGTTGCATTAATTTTTTTCTTCTTGTATGAATTTGTTTTTGTTCGTTTTTTTTTGTGGAGTAATAAAAATGTTTTTCATGTGGGAAAAGTACCAGTGAAATTGCCTTGATACAAACAAAGATCCAAAAAGTCAGCGACACAACGTACAGGTTTATTTCCACTTACAAAGCTATATATGTTACCTCTGTGGAACTCTAATAAGCTCCACTTCAGGTGTCCTGTGTGAGCTGCAGACTGTTAGAGAATTTGGAGAACAAGGAGGACAGAAATAATACATTTTTGATCCAGTGAGACTCTCAAAGCCTTCTCACCTTCTAAACCAGGTGAGCATAAAATATCTATTGCTTATATTCTCATTGTTTCGAACCACTAGACTGTCAAAGGGCCCTTTCACATCAGCGTTTTTTTCAAATCGCGGCAGATGCGGTGAAAAAAACGCATCTGCCGCGATTACCACATACCGGCTGCACTTGCGGCACGGTTGCAGTAAACGCCATACAAGGTATAGGCGGACTTGCGGCAGGTGCTGCAAGTGCGGTTTTGGCACTTGCGGCAGGTGCGGCCGCGAAAAAAAACGCGGCTGACAGCATTTTTTTTCGTGGCCGTACCTGCCGCAAGTGCCGAAACCGCACTTGCCGCACCCTTACCGCAAGCCCCATAGACATTGCATGGGGCTTGCCGCAAGTGTGCCGCAAGTGCCGCGGTTATGCGTTAAACGCGGCAGATGCAGTTTTTTCACCGCATCTGCCGCGAATTTCAAAAAACGCTGATGTGATAGGGCCCTTAAATGGAGTGTCACGCATGTTTTTCTCTTTTTATACCCTTTATGGAGGAATTTCAAGTGGTCAGCTGAAGAGATGGCATTACAGAAGCAAATGGAGCAACCAATCAATGGTCAGCTGAAGGGACGACACTACAAAAGGAAGTGCCACAACCAATCAGGGGTCAGCTGAAGAGGCGGCACTGCAGAAGAAACTCCCACAACCAGTGGTCAGCTGCATGGACAGTAATGCAGAAGGAACTCCCACAACCAGTGGTCAGGTGCAGGGACGGCACCACAGAAGGAACTCCCACAACCAATGGTCAGCTGCAGGGACGACACCGCAGAAAGAACTGCTGCAACAAATCAGTGGTCATCTGGAGGGATGTAACTACAGCAACCAATATTTGGTCGGCTGAAAGGACTGCACTACATAAGGAACTCGCACATCTAATCAGTAGTCAGTTGGACAAACAGAACTACAGAAGGAACTCCCACAACCAATCAGTGCTCAGCTGAAGAAAACAACGGTGCTACAGAAAGTAATGCCGTAACCAATCAATGGTCAGCTGAAGAGACGAAACTACAGACAGAACTCCTAAAACTAAATCAGTGATCAGCTGAAAACATGGCTCTGCAGAAAGACCTGTAACAAGCAATCAGTGACCAACTGGAGGGACGGTACTATACAAGGAACTCACACAATCAGTGGTCAGCCTTGAACCCCCTTATAATTGTGCTTTCATACTCTGTTTTTGCTCCCTTGTTTCATATTTCAGGCACTTTTATTATGTGCTTCTTAGGTAAAACATGAAGCCTGAAATCTCTTACACTATTTACCATCCTGCATGTATTGGGCAGGACACTACTATACTGCACTTTTTAGTCCCCTTTTACTCTCTCTATGAAATCACTTTTTGTGCCAAAAAAAGTAAAAAAAAAAAAAAAAAAAAGGGGGGGGGGGGGGGTTAAAGTGAAATTTCAATTCTTTGGTGCTTTTGAGGGTATGCTTTTCCATTGCTCCATTGTAGAATTGGCTCCAAAAAAAAGTGCATTCTGGAAAGCGCAACGTGTGAGTGGAGATACGCTTTTGCAGCAGCACATCCGTTTTATGAATCCTCGAAAAATTTTGTGAAAACACAGCTAAAAGCAGCAGGTGAACCCAGCCAAAGGGGTTTTTCAATTTCGAAAAGCCGTCATCTCTCAGTAGATAGTGTGGCGCCCCACTATGTAGGTGCCACAAAAAGTGGTACTACACCCATAAAAGTGGTGTAGTCACCCCACTGCAAGTGGAACTATGGTCAGTAGGTGGAAACCTAGAACCCACACCCACACACTAGATCAGAAGGTGGGAGGGACCCCAGGAGGGTATATAGTGACCTCTTGGGGGAACTAGAGTAGACCAAGACTCAGTGGGTTAGAGAGTCGGGGAAGCACCAGGCAGTCGGCCTGGGAGGGAGAAAGGAGGGCCTCCTTGGCTGAACAGCGTAGAAAAAAAGAGGAGATCCCAGAAACAGAAGGAAGAAAGAGAGAAAGAAGCTCAAGGCGTGAGTTCACTCTAAGTGGGGAAAAGAGTAACCAGAAGAGTTTGCCCCAGGGAAGAAACCGGGTACCAGAGCCCGCTCTGTGAGTTCCTATAAGGCTCACAGGAATCCGATGACCAGGGGTATTTATATATACACCCCTGACTCACAAAGAGCCACAGAGAGAGGGGAATCAGGAACAGCAGGACGCTGCAGTGACCAGAGAAGGTTCACCCGACGGGTATAAGGGAGAGGAGAACAAGGAACAGTAGGAGGTCAGTTTCATCTTCAGGAGATCAGACTTCACCGCCACTGGGAGGCAAGGGAAAGGAGCAGGAACGGCACACAGTGAGGGATCCATCTATCACCCAGAAATTCCACTTGCAGCACCCGTAGCATTTGTCGCTGTAACATCTACTGCACTGAAAGACTAACGATGACTAATAGTTTTCCAGTAGAGTACCCGGTGAAGTGAGTTATCGCCTCCGCCGCATCCTTTCCTTGCACAAACTGATTCTTTCCACGGAATCGCTGCCCCGACGGTCCAGTCCTGCCTGCAGAGGACTACACCATCATTGCCGCAATACCATCAACCACCGGAGGACTGTAGTGGCGCTGGTGAGCATCACCAGGTACTGCAGGTGGAGTCACGAACTTATATACTTTATTTATTTCATTTGACTACCAGGGCCACAGCCTCGGGCAGCCACCCGTGACTTCCCAGACCGAGCCTGAGAGCTGAGTACCCTGCCCTGGGTGCGTCAATAGCACTACTTCCAGGAAGGAAGGAGAGCGCAACAGGGTCTTATCCTTGAGACAACTCCAATAGGACAAAAAAGAAGCTGCTCACCTGGCATGGTTGTGTGACACACAATCAGCGTGTAAGTGTGGTATGGCTGCTGCTGAATCAACACTCCACTGTCATGCAGTGGGAAAAAACGATGGACCTGGAAGAGACAGTGGTTTTTGGGATCCGCGCTGCTCATACAGTGGAAGAAACATAATTTTTTGGAGATGATGGTCAAAATCCTGGCTTTATGCCAACACATTTCAGAGCTACACCTCGCTCCTTCCTCAAGGGAAGGCATAAAGCCAGGATTTTGACCACCATCTCCGAGAAATTGTGTTCCTTCCACTGTATGAGCAGCGCAGATCCAGAAAAACACTGTTCCTTCCAGGTCAGTTAACTGAGGCACAGCCATTAAGTTCACCGATTGGCTGCAGCACTGTTGATGTGTCATCAGCGCTGCAGACAACATCAGACACTGGGAGCAGCGGTGGACCTGGGGTGAGCTAGTAAAGCTAAACTATTTTTTTTTTTTTTCTATCAATCTGCAGCTGGGAAACAGGGATTTTCCAAAATAACTTTTTAAAAGGGAAGAAGGGGAATGGCATGCTTTCATTTTAAAAAAGTAAGCCCAGTCCAGCACTATAATCTTTGTATACTCGGAAAATAATTACCACAAGCCGCAGTGCGATGCTAGATCTTATTGTTTGTGAAAAGCAAATAATTTCCCAGAAACATTAGGAGACATAACATAAGACACATGGGCAGCAGGACAGTCAATTCAAGAATCTGCAGATGAAAACGCCGGCACCAGCCAGAGTGTTCAACACCCATTTTACAAATCACCGAATATCTGAGCAAAAAAAAAAAAAAAAAAAAAAAAAAAATCACAAGATGAACCTGCGCTTGTACCCCCAATCAATATTTTAGCCCCATCCACACCGGCGATGGTTGGAAAGTCATTGTAGAACTGGTAGAGGTCTCATTACAAAGTGCAACCCCTTTTACTGGGGTCCTGAAGTTGTTAATTTTTGGCTCGTAGTTGATCTGTGATGTAGTTTTTCGAGCAGGAAGCTCAGGGCAGAAAATAGGGCCGGATAATTAATCTGAACCATCTAGAGGCTGCACAGGAATGATCTGAATTATGATGAGCAGACGACAGCGGCAGTCAGACGACTTAGGTTCTTGGCGAAGTGATTATTAATTGTTAAGTGGTAAATTAAATATTAAAAAGGGAAAAAAGACCAGTGACACCTGGGGGCAAGGGTACAAGGGCCAGATGTAGATTTAGGTTAACTGGAGGTGGGGAGAGCAAAATAAGGTATACTCAGATGGTAAATGAAAGAAAACTCATCCTGCCATCACGAGACAGGAGAATGTGTCATTAAAGTGACACGCTTTAGCTTTTTTTTCATTAGATTTATTTGGATCAGGAGAAAAATGGAATCAGGTTTTGTCTGGAAACAGCTGAAAGATTAACTTAAAACTTTGGTATTTTTAATATTTTGCTTTCTTTTTAAATGGATGCAGATTGGTGGGGGTCCATGTCCTGAGACCCCCATAGATTGTTCAGCAATGCCTGTAGAGGTACCCAGCTCATGAGACAGGGGAGCAGAGCCCTGGCCTAAGTGGGGCATGTGAGCAATAGAAAGAATAGCTTCAGAACCTATTCTTTTGACTAAATCTATACTCCACTCAGTCTGTTGAGCGGCACACTGTCCGCGAGTCTTTTTTGTGATCTTAGGAGGGTCTCAGGATCCAGCCCACCGCTGATCTGCAAATAATGAATGTCCTTGCCTAAGTTGAAAAAAATAAGTCTCAAAGTTTAGTTATTCATCAAAGTGATAGTGCACCTTTGGGAACATTTTATTATTGTTATCATTATTTAGTTTTTAAAACTGTCCTGTCAGTACAAGCCCCCTGACAGACACTCACTTAAAGGGAACCAACCACCAAGATTCCACCACCTGTAAACCAGTGCAGTAGGTGATTGATGTGTGCAACATGATATCACTAATTGTTTTTTTTTTTTTTTCCTACCCTGTGGGTTTGTCTTCCTGCTGTTCCTGTCCGGAGATATTCTTATTAATATGCTCCTGGGTAATGGATATGTCCAACCATGCAGGAACAGGTTGGATATACTACATCTCCTGGGCAGGAACAGGTGGAATAAACCACAGCTCCTGGGCAGGAACAGGTGGGGTATACCACAGCCCCAGGGCAGGTGGGGGGGAGGGGGGAGCAAGAAAGCTGATTCTTTCTATGACATTGTAAAACATTTCATTGTCTGTTTAAAACTTGTTTTATATCACAGAAAGAATCAGCTGTTTTTTGTTACTCTCTTACTGCATCCTCTACCTAGGAGCTGTGGTATATCGCACCTGTTCCTACCCAGGAGCTGTGGTATATCGCATCAGTTCCTGCCCAGGAGCTGTGGTATATCCAACTTGTTCCTGCCCAGGGGCTGTGGTATAATCCAACTTGTTCCTGCCCCGGAGCTGTGGAATTTCCCACCATTTCCAGCCTAGGAACTGTGGTATATCCCATATCCCACCTGTTCCTACCCAGGCGCTGTGGTATATCCCACCTGCTCCTACCCAAGAGATGCGGTATGTGGCACCCCTGTGGGGGATTGCCACAGGACCCACCGATAAAGGGATGGAAGTACACCTTGGCACACACAGCACCCAACACCTTCCACCCCAGACCTGGAGGGGGAGCCCCACTGGCTGTCCTTAAGCCAGATTCCCTATTAAGATCCAGGCCTTAGGGAAGGAGTCAGGCAGTCAGTCAGCGAGTTCCAGAGAGACAATACAGAAGGAAGGACTGGAAGGAGCTGGTTGATGGGACCAAGCCAGGCCCAGAACCAAGAAGCTTGACCCAGCTGTGCAACGCCCTAGGGAGAGGGACGGAGGCCAGTGGAAGAAGTAGGAAGAAAGGAGAAGGGAACATATCTGGTATCCCTTTAGCCACCTGGACACCGGAGTCCGAAGCTGCTATTCATCTACAGAGTAGCAGAGAAAGCCTGGACAGACCAGGAGGATCTAGTCCCCCTGAAGTTACACTAAGTGAGACACCAAACCTGACCAAGCATAGAACCAGGGGCCAAGAGAGAATAGAGATCCCCACAGCAACGTCCTCATTGTTGGTTGTGGAGTAGCATCCTGAGAGGGAGAAAGAGCGACAGGTTTAGCTACAGGCAGAGCTTACCCCAATTACCGCACACACTAATTGAAGAGGCCTCATAACACTCCAAGGTGAACGTCCCAAGCTGCACCGAAACCCTCCTGGACCGTGCCTGTTACCGAACATCAGTAAAAAGGTACCGAAACAGAGACTATTTGTGCGTGTGTGCCTGCTTCACCAACGTCGCCTGCAGCATTCATAGCAGAACTGCTACTACTACTCCCCTCATCTACCCCGCTGCCCTGAGGTAAAGCTCCACCTGTGGGGAGCTGTACTACCAAAGCTGCATTTCCATCACCTCAGCAACCGGCCACAGCGCTGGTAACCCTATTATCAGGTACCACAGGTGGCGTCAAGTTACCATTCCCCCATCATTATCACCTCCACCCCGCCACTGAGGGTCCAGGGCACGGAACCGGGAACCGACCAGCCGTGATCCCCACTGAAGTAGCTCCCTGTCACGGTATCCGAGTACCACCTACCCTGTTGACCGACTCATGGTATATCCCATCTGTTCCTGAATGATCGGACACATCCATTACACAGGGGAAAATTTATAAGAATCTCTCAGGACAGAACCATTTTTATTAAACACATCCAATTGTGGAATGTATTATTATTCTAAGATCTATTAATGAAAATGTACAATTGTTTGTGGCACAACCCCTTTAAATATCTTGTATAGCTTCAATATTGCACCGTATTGCTGGTTGCAGAATGAGTTAACGGAGCGTCTGTCAGTGACCATGTACTGTACAACTGTTCATGGTACAACCCCTTTTAGGACCTAGGATGTCATTGAATTTAACAATCAAGATTTGTCTCAATAGAGCAGAAAGAAAAGCATGTTCTGCACAGTTCATTTCCCCATCACATCCAGTATTTGTTGTGGATTTATGGTTGCAGAACATGGAATTGGGTCACAAAAAGTCAGAATTCCAGCAGAATAAGAATCTGGCATCGTAGGTGAGCAACAGACCTCACTCTCTGTAATATCACCAATCACATCAAAATCAATTAAATTATTGTTTTAGATTATATTATAAAAAATATATTCAATGTTTACAGATGGGTTTTGCTACTTTGTCTTAGGGCCCTTTCACATCAGCGTTTTTTTAAATTTGCGGCAGATGCGGTGAAAAAACCGCATCTGCCGCAACTGCCGCATAACGGTTCCACTTGCGGCACGGTTGCGGTTTTTCCCATAGAAAGTATAGGGGGACTTGCGGCAGATGCGGCAAGTGCGGTATTGCACTTGCGGCAGGTGCGGCAGAGAAAAAAACCGCGGCTTACTGCGGTTTTTTTCTCTGCCGCACCTGCCGCAAGTGCAATACCGCACTTGCCGCATCTGCCGCAAGTCCCCCTATACTTCCTATGGAAAAAACCGCAACCGTGCCGCAAGTGGAACCGTTATGCGGCAGTTGCGGCAGATGCGGTTTTTTCACCGCATCTGCCGCAAATTTAAAAAAACGCTGATGTGAAAGGGCCCTTATAATTTACACACTTAAGGCCACGTCACACGTAATGATATCATTGCCGAGATCATTCAAAAGTCACGTGTTCTGATCGTTCATCGTTTGATTTGGGGACAGGACATCAAATCTATCGTTGGTCGCTGCATGTGACACCGGGAGATGACCAATAAGCCAGCTCCCAGCTCCTCTCAGCAAGCGCTGGGAACTGGTATCCAAGATAAACTGCGGGTAACTAGGCAGCGCGCGCGTATACCTTGGTTACCCAGCCTTCTCCGCTCACTGGCTGGTATCCAAGGTACACAGCCGGTCACTAGTCAAATTTTTATTTTTTGAGTACCGGGGTACTGGGTACGTGCAAAAAAGCGCTTCTGCATGCTGACGCCACGCTTTTCTCGGCGCACTTTCCCTGAGGCCATGTTAACATTTAGCCTATGGGGAAAGCACGCCGAAAAAAGTGCCATGAATTGCCATGTCAATTCTTTTTGCGCAGGCACTTTTGCAGTGAAAACACCAGTGCAAAAATATGCGGCAGAACGCAGCGTCTGAACGCCTTTCAGCAAAAGCCATAACTTTTGCTGGAAGGCGTTTCCAGCTTTCTTGAGCACCGCTTTTATGTGAGTGCTCTAAAGCGCCGCATAAAAGCAGGAATACGCGGCTATTACGCTATGCGTGAATGTAACCTAAAAGGTTGAGAGGCTCATGACGAGAGCACAATTTTACCTCTATACAAGTCATTCGTCACACTGGGTGCAGGGAGCATCTGGAAAAAGAGAATTTTGTTTCTTACCGTAAATTCTTTTTCTTCTAGCTCCTAATTGGGAGACCCAGACATTGGGTGTATAGCTTCCGCCTCCGGAGGACACACAAAGTATTACACTGAAAAGTGTAACTCCTCCCCTACTGCCTATACACCCCCTCCAGGAGGAATCCCATCAGCTCGGTGCATAAGCAGGAAGGAGGAAAATAATCCACACCAAGACCGAAAGGTCCGGCTGAGAATCATCGGCCCACAGGGCCATAAAAGCGACATGAAACACCAGTCACTTAAACAGGAGAACAAAGCCCAAAAGGCAACAGGGTGGGTGCTGGGTCTCCCAATTAGGAGCTAGAAGAAAAAGAATTTACGGTAAGTAAACAAAATTCTCTTTTTCTTTTTCGCTCCATTGGGAGACCCAGACATTGGGATGTCCAAAAGCTATCCCTGGGCGGGAAAAGACCCAAGCATGGCAGAAAAATCATAAGTGAGCGACCGCCGCCTGAAGGATCCGTCTGCCCACAGTAGCGTCAGCTGACGCAAACGCATGACCCTGATAATGTTTTGTAAAGGTGTGCAGGCTGGACCAAGTGGCCGCCTGACACACCTGTTGTGCCGTGGCCTGATGACGTAAGGCCTACGAGGCACCCACAGCTCTTGTGGAATGCGCCTTAATACCCGCAGGCAAAGGCGTACCAGAGGAAAGGTAAGCTTCCTGGATAGGAGCCTTGATCCACCGGGCCAAGTAGGACTTGGAAGCCGGCTCACCTTTCTTCTGACCTGTCGTAAGAATGAACAATATGGTGGTTATCATGGCTAGGTCCTTCACTAGAGGACGATCTGGCTAGTCCTGTATTGAGACTCCTAAATGAGGCTCCACAGACTCTATTTGCATATTTAAAATTCCCAGGGGGCAATGGGCCTAGGAATTCACTGCGTTGAGCGCTTTAGCCGGCTGCCCGCAGTGTTTTCTTGAACTGGTCTCCCTGACATCAGTGAATACTTTGTTTTGTTGGTCTACTAGGCATTGCTCCCACCTAGCCAGAATCCTACTCCACACTGATGAGGGGTAACACCCCGAAATAGCTGTCTGTGGATGGATACCTGGCCTTGGTATTCCCTTGTCATATCTTTAAGCTTGTAAAGAGCTAGATATTGACTCATAGGGCCACTTAATATGGTGGTTATCATGGCTAGGTCCTTCACTAGAGGAAGATCTGGCTAGTCCTGTGTTGAGACTTCTAAACGAGGCTCCACAGACTCTATTTGCATATTTAAAATTCCCAGGGGGCAATGAGCCTAGGAATTCACTGTGTTGAGCGCTTTAGCCGGCTGCCCGCAGTGTTTTCTTGAACTGGTCTCCCTGAGATCAGTGAATACTTTGTTTTGTAAGAACGAACAAGGCATCCGCACGGCGAAAAGCAGCCGTGCGGGAGACATAAATCCTGACAGGTCCAAAATATGGAGAGACTTCTCATACTGGTGAACAGGATTAGGACAAAAGGACGGCAGAACAATGTCTTGATTCAGGTGAAACGGAGAAAGCAACTTGGGTAAGAACTCTGCCACAGGTCGAAGCACCACTTTATCCTGGTGAATCACCAGGAATGGAGACCTGCAAGAGAGGGCTGCCAGCTCTGAAACCCTCCGAAGAGATGTAATGGCGACCAGAAAGGCAACATTCTGGGAAAGTCTGGAGAGGGACACCTCTCTTAAAAGGTTCGAAAGGCGGCTTTTGTAAGGCCGCAAGCACCAGATTAAGGTCCCAGGGGTCCAAGGGACGCCTGTAGGGGGTAATAATGTGACTCGCCCCTTGAACAAACGTCTTTACCTGAGGAAGGTTAGCCAGATATTTGCTAAACAGTACAGAAAGTGCCAAAATCTGGCCCTTGATGGAGCTGAGAGCCAAACCCTTAGCTAACCCTGATTGAAGGAAAGCAAGAAGGGTTGGGAGAGAAAAAGGCCAGGGAGAACTTCCGTGGAGACGACACCAGGAGAAGAAGATCTTCCAAACCCTGCGGTAAATCCTTGCCGAAGCAGGTTTCCTGGCTTGTCTCATGGTTGCGGCAACTTCAGAGGAAAAACCACGAGATGTCAGCAACCAGTCTTCAAGTGCCACAAAGTCAGGCTGAGGGTCGCTGAATTGTGGTGGAAGAACGGACCTTGCGACAAGAGGTCTGGCCGGGCGCCTCCAAGGATCCCCCGCTGAGAGCTGTAACAGGTCCGGATACCACGCCCTCCTGGGCCAGTCTGGAGCGACGAGCAAGGCCTGCCGACATTCCGCCCTGAGCTTCCGCAGAACCTTGGGCAACAGAGGCAAAGGAGGAAACACGTAGGGGAGACGAAACCTGGACCAATCCTGGACCAGAGCGTCTGCCCCTACCGCCTTGCAGTCTCGAGAGCGAGACATGAAGATCGGAACCTGATGGTTCAACCGGGAGGCCATCAGATCCACGTCCGGAATTCCGTATCTGTCGCAGATGTGCCGAAACACGTCCGGGTGAAGAGCCCATTCGCCCGCGTCCATACCTTGCCGACTTAGATAGTCGGCCTCCCAATTGTCCACTCCGGGGATGTGGACTGCCGAGATGGACGAGCCGTTGTCATCGACCCACTGCAATATCCGCTGGACCTCCACTAAGGCTTGAGGGCTGCGAGTGCCTCCCTGGTGGTTTACATACGCCACCGCGGTTGTGTTGTCGGACTGAATCCGAATATGATTCCCCACCAGGAACTTCTGAAAAGCCAGAAGAGACAGGTAAATGGCCCGAATTTCCAGGACATTGATCTGAAGGGAGGATTCCCGTTCCGCCCATGAGCCCTGAGCCCTGTGGTGAAGAAACAAGGCTCCCCAGCCCAAGAGGCTGGCGTCCGTGGTCACCACCAACCAAGAGGGGGGCAGAAAACATCTGCCTCGAGACAGCGACGTGGTACGCAACCACCAATGGAGAGACTCCTTCGTCGACGGCAATAGAGGAATGCACCGTTCGAAAGAAGCCGGATTCTTGTCCCATCCGCGCAGGATCTGCAACTGCAGTAGACGCAGGTGAAATTGCGCGAAGGGAACTGCCTCCATGGACGCCACCATTTTCCCCAGCACGTGCATCAGACGCCTGATGGAAACCGAGTCTGATTGCAAGAGAAACTGAACTTCTTCCCGAATCGACACTTGCTTGTGGAACGGCAGAATGACCAGGGCCTGAGCCGTGTGAAACTCCATGCCCAGATAAGTGATCGTCTGAGCAGGGAGAACCGACTTCGGTACGTTGATCAACCAACCGAAGCGCTGGAGAGTGTCCAGAGTAACTGAGAGACTCAGTTGACACAATTCCGCAGAGGGAGCTCTGACCAATAGATCGTCCAAGTATGGCGTTACTGCATGGCCCTGGGAATGCAGAACAGCCACCATGGCGGCCATCACTTTGGTGAAAAACCCTTGGAGCAGAGGCCAGGTCGAAGGGCAGAGACACAAACTGAAAGTGCTCCTCCCCCACTGCGAATCTCAGCCAGCGTTGATGAGCAGGAGCGATGGGAACGTGTAGATAGGCATCCTTGACATCCACTGAAGCTAGAAAGTCCCCTTGAGACAGTGAAGCGATCACAGACCGCAGAGACTCCATTCGGAATGGCCTGACCCTCACGTGCCAGTTGAAAAGCTTGAGATCCAAGACCGGCCTCACCGAGCCGTCCTTCTTGGGAACTGTGAAGAGGTTCGAATAGAACCCCTGGAAACGCTCCCCAGAGGGAACCTGGACCACGACCCCATTCTGCCTCAAGGCGTCCAACGCCCGACGAAAGGCCAAAGTCCTCGCCGGCGGGGGCGAAGAAAGGCAAAATCGAGTCGGAGGACGCGAGGACAGCTCTATCCTGTAACCGTGGGAGATGACGTCCAATACCCATCGGTCCCGGACATGACTGCTCCAGACGTCTCCAAAGTGGGAGAGCCTGCCACCGACCGAGGATGCTGCTGGGAGAGATGGCGAGTCATGCAGAGGCAGCCTTGGCGGCTGAGGCGCCGGCAGGCTTCTTCTGCTGAGACCTAGATCTCCACGTCCGATTTGACTTCTGCTCCTTATCTGAACGGGAAGAGGAGGAGGAAGCGGACTTCGAAGAGTGACGAAAGGACCGAAACTTGGCGTGCAACTGATGTTGGCCAGACTTCTGCACCTTCGACTGGGGCAAGGAGGTGGATTTCCCACCTGTAGATTCCTTTATGAGATCGTCCAGCTGCTCTCCAAAAAGCCTGCTTCCTGCAAAGGGAAGGCCCTGGAGAAACTTCTTGGAAGTGGCATCAGCCTTCCAGTCCCACAGCCACAGCATCCTACGGGCTGCCAGCGAATTAGCCGACGCAACCGCAGTACGGCTGGCAGATTCCATAATCGCCGACCTAGCGTAGTCAGTGAACGCAGAGGCCTGAGACGAAAGGGTGGACACCTCGGGAATATCCTGAGCTACATTTAATTCTGCCAAGCAGGCAGAAACTGCCTGCAGGGCCCAAACTGCCGTGAAAGCCGGAGCAAAGGAGGCTCCCGTGGCTTCATAGATTGACTTCTGCAGAAGTTCGATCTGCCTGTCAGTGGGATCCTTCAGAGAGAAACCATCCGCAACGGACATAACCGTATTGGCCGACAGTCGAGAGACTGGGGGGTCCACCCTAGGAGAAACTTACCAACCCTTCACTACGTCAGGAGGAAAAGGATAACGGGTATCCTTCTGCTTCCTGGAAAACCGTTTATCAGGACAAGCCCTAGGAGCCTGAACAGTGGATCTGAAGTTCGAGTGATCGAAGAATGAACCCCGAGACCTGGCCGGAGTAGGGAACTGATAAAGTTCCTCCGAGAGCGACGTGTCCACCGTGGGAGGGGGAGCAGTCAGATCCAACACGGTATTAATGGAGGACACCAAATCATCCACCAAAGAATCCTCTTCCAAGGACTCGACCGGAGATCTCACAGAATCCTGCCTATCCTCGCCCTCAAGCTGAGAGCCCTCAGCATGAGATTCCGTGTGACGCGAGGAAGCAGGAGAGATTGCTCTGCGTGGCCGTTTGGGGGGCCGGGGTGAGGGAGCCAAGTCTGAGACCCCTGCATTGTCTCCAGAGTCCATTCCCCTAGAAGGGGACGACTCGCTGTAGTGCCTGCGGCGTGAGGCAGAGGGACCGGGGGTACTTTCCCGGTGACTAGCCTGCAAAGACACCTGCAGGACTCTGGCCAGAGCAGTCATAGACTGGAAAAAAAAGAGTCAGAAAAGGACTTAGTGAAGGCTACAGCCCAAGGAGGTGGCACAGCCGGGTCCCCCTGGCTAGGGAAAGGCTCCGAAGCTGCAGAGCTGGGGGGAGCCCCATGATCCACCTCAGACACATGCGAAGTGCCGGCTGAGCAGTGAGGAAAGACAGACCCAGCAGGCAGCGCAACCTTGCAAGCAGTGCAAGAAGAATAGAATGTCTGCACCTTAGGGGCTTTGCTCCTGGTGGAAGACATACCTCCTCCAAGCAGCAACCTCAGAGAGGGAATACACTAGAGGGGGGCCCAGGGAGAGGGAGACACCACCAGATAAACTGGGGTGACCTACCAGCCTGACAGAGTGGATTGTGTGCCCTCCGGATGCCAGCTCCCTCCTAGCAGCCACAGGGACCCGAGGAGAATGCTGAGAGAAGCCCCAAAAAGATGGCCGCCGGAGCCGAGTGAGGGGGCAGAGCCAACGAGGGGCGGGAATCCGGAGGGCAATCCTAACAGGCTTAGGAGCCTGCCACCCCAAAGAGATGGGAGCGGCCGACACTCTCGGACCGCCCACCAAGGAGGCCGAGCCCAGTGGAGCCCGGGCTCCAGGCTCCAAACTAGGCCGCAATGAAGCCGGGGCCTCAATTTAGACGGCCGGCGCTCGGGAGCACCCGGGCGCGGTACTCCTTGAAACCCTGCGAAAACTCGCGGCGCTGCACAGACAGGCCGCCAGGGACCAGGGGCCCCCACAGTGAAAGGGCCGAGCAGCAGCCGCAGTACAGACCCCCAAAGCACTAGGTGCAGGGGGCCAGGGGAGCTATAAGAACCCCTGAATAAACAGGGCCCAGGGAACACCCCAGGTGCTTGGACCGGGCTGCAGCCGCAGCATAACCCCCAGAGCACCTTTGTGCAGGTGCAGGGGGCCGAGCCCTGAGGTCCACAACTCCAGCCGACAGGATCCCACAGGGGCTGTGGATGGAGCCAGAGCTCCAGGAGTTCTGGAAGCCCATAATGATCCCACTTCTCCAGAGCCCCGAGGGGATAGAGAAGGAAACGCAGCATGAGGGCTCCAGCCCGTTGTACCCCAAGGGTACCTCAACCGCCTCTGCCCGAGGGTGAGGAAGGAGACATGCTGGGGATCCATAAGAATCCTCTTTGCTTCCATCCGACACTCTCCAGAGAGAGTGAGTAAGACTAAGTGAGAATGCATGAGTGCAGAGTGTGCCTCCTTCAACACAAAGCAAAGAACTGATGGGATTCCTCCTGGAGGGGGTGTATAGGCAGTAGGGGAGGAGTTACACTTTTCAGTGTAATACTTTGTGTGTCTTCCGGAGGCGGAAGCTATACACCCAATGTCTGGGTCTCCCAATGGAGCGAAAAAGAAATGACGATGTCTAGCGCACTACACGAGACTACAGACAGAGAAACACCGGGGAGAGGAAATACAGCAGAGGACCCTGCTCATAGGGAAACAGGGAAGAGGTGACCCCTGCACTCACCTCCGGCTATGCCTTGATCTCCCTACCATCCCAATACGGGTTCTTTGAACCCGTCGCCGAGCAGGATACCTAGTACCTCACTGGCCCTGATGCTAGCTCTCAATAGAAAATGGCTGGCAGGAGCACTAGTCCCAACCACTGCAATAAAAA
The DNA here is from genome assembly GCA_033576535.1 of Allobates femoralis. NCBI lineage: Eukaryota > Metazoa > Chordata > Amphibia > Anura > Aromobatidae > Allobates > Allobates femoralis. The sequence goes on from JARQOC010000010.1 coordinate 90,143,062, forward strand.
CAACAAGAGGGAAGGGGAGACAGACAGGGAAACAACAAAGCAACTTCACGCCTGCTGTCACGCTCCTTGACAGCAGACGGCTTAGCAGTAGTCAACTCTCCAGAGAACTTCCTTCTCCTCAGTAAGCTTGGTCAGGAATGAATTCAATCACCAGCAAAGGATGCTGGAACCATGTGATCATATAAAGGGGATGGCAGTGATAACAGAGTAGCCAAACCTGGTAAGGAAACTAAGGAGTCTGCTAGCAGCAGAACTGACATTAACTCCTGAATTGCAAGGAAAGAAACAGGTTTACAATAAAATCTCTAATGGAATGAGACAGAGGTCCCAAACCTGTCACAAGTCTCCAAAGTAAGAGACCATCGCGACAGTACCCCCCAGGCAGGAAAACACCTACAGAAAGAACAACGCGACCAACCAGCGTTTACTTCTGTAACCACCTGTCCCTTAAGGAGATGACCAATGTCCATCACCCGATCCGGACTGACAAACCCAGAGCCCCCGAAACATACTTCCACTTGATGGCATTAGTGGACACCCATACACAGTCATTCACACGCAGGTCCAGACCTGCATGTTTCTTACCAAGCATGCTTCTGTTGGAACGTCAACATTCCCCTTGAAAGACTGACAACTGAGATGTCACTCTGAAAGCGGAAACTCTCACCCTCAGAATGGGGAACTTACATAGGGGCAAACCCCCCCCCCCTCCACCACCTCTCCTGGGGGAACACATAGGTCCAGAAAGAACCTGGGCAGAGGGATAAATTGTGGGTCTTCTCTCAGGTTGCACCTTAGGGCAGGAACACACTGTCCGACAGACATGCGAGTCAGCCGGACGAATCTCGGATGATTAACTTGGAATGGCTTTCCCCCTCTCTGGATGGGAGGGTCAGCTGCTTGTGTTTATAAGCAGCTCCACGCTACTGTCCTGACAGGGGGGAGGCCATTCTAAGTTAATCATGTAAGACTCATCCGACTGACTCGCATGTCTGTTGGACAATGTGTCCCTGCCCTTATGCACATTAACCGAAAGAGAGAGAAGTACAGAGGAAATGTATACGCCCAGGCCACCTTCCTCAAAACGACCTGGGTGGGTGGCTCTTCAGATAGTGTATTGGAAGTGTACATTTCTGACAGAACTGTACATTCAGTAGCCGGGTCCCAAGTATGGACAACTCCTCTCACAGATCCCTGGAGAGACCAAGGTCAAGCTACATCCTGAAAAGTGAAAGTTGGTATCCCCTCTTTGTCTTGGAGGGATAACAGCTGTAAAAGAGGGAAAAACAGAGGAAACATGCATGCCCAAGTTGCCACCCTCTGCATTACCTGAGGGAGATGGCTTTTGAGACGTTTGTCAAGGTATGCATGAACAAACTCCAACGAGGTGACCCTTAAGCCCACAGTAAAGCACATTCCCATACCACGGTGAACTATACAGATTGTGACCTAATACGAGAGGACAACCCCCCTATTTGCATAGGTTCATCCACCCGCATTTGTGGGACCTCCTCCATGTGGAGAACAGGGGGCTGGGTTCAGGTGGATCTGTCCCTCAGGCGTCGATCTATTCTGATGGCAAGGGACATAACAGCCTCCAGCGACTCTGGAGTAGAGTACTGAGCCATGAAACCCTGAAGCTTACTAGACAACTCATGACAGAACTGACTCCTAAGAGGCGGGTCATTCCATTGGGTTTCCATGGCCCACCTCTGCAAATCCGAACAGTACTCCTCAGCCGGCCCACTCCCCCTGCTGGAATCTATGGAGGTTCGACTCTGCCAGAGAAACACCATGAGGGTCCCAATAAACAAGGGCCAAAGCCGTAAAAAGACGAATCTACTGACTGCATAGATAGTCGATCTGTAGAGAGAAAGCCCAGGACTAGGGATCTCCCCACAACAAGGAGATAACGATGCCCACTCTCTGTTCTTCATTCCCCGAAAAACATGGGTGGAACCTGAAGTATAACTTGCAGGCCTCCTGGAATGTCAGAAACGTATTACGCTCCTACGAAAACCTATCAGGGAAGCAAATCTTGGGTTCCGGCTGGGTCTGAGTGAGCTGAGACCAACAGACCCGCAATTGCAGCTGCTGCACCACCTGCACTTGGAGATCTGTCAGCTCCTGTGAGAGAGTCTTCTTGATTTGAGCAAAAACTGCAGCCAGATCCATAGCGGATCACAAGGAAAAGTATCTGGCTGGTGATGACACACAGGGAGCACCCAGAAACAGTGTGCGACACCAACGATGTCCCGTGCACTACACAAAACTATTGACTGAGAAACAGCAGGGAGGGGAAATACAGCTGAGGGCCCTGCTCACAGGGAAGCGAAGAAGAGGTGACCCCTGCGCTCAATTGCGGCTGTGCCCTGATCTCTCTACCATCCCTTTACAGGTTCTTTCAACCAGTCGCCGAGCAGGATACTTAGTCTCTGGCTGGCCCTGAAGTTAGCCCTCAATAGGGAAATGGCCAGTGGGAGCACTAGTCCCAACCACTGCAATATAGAAGACAATAGGAAAGGGGAGACAGACAGGAAAACAACAAGGCAACCTCATGCCTGCTGCCATGCTCCTTAACAGCAGACGGCTTAGCAATAGTCAGCTCTCCAGAGAACTTCTTTCTACTCAGGATGCTTCGACAGGAATGATTTCAATCACCAGGAAACGATGCTGTAACCATGTGATCAAATAAATAAATGGGATGGGTGTGATCACAGAGTAGCCACACCTAGTAATAAACCGAAGGAGTCTGCTAGCAGCAAAACTGACATTAACTCCTGAACTGCCAAAGGAAGGAAACATGTTTAAAATAAAATCAGAATAAAGGAACGAGACAGAGGTCCCAAACCAATCATAAGTCTCCAAAGTAAGGGAGACAATCGTGACATCACTAGTGTGATCACACTAATGGTACCTTCACACGTAGCAATATCAGCTGGGGATCCTAAAGGCGATATGTCGCCCTGGAACAATCGCCGTGAAATTGCCTCACAGTTGCGGCGTGATTAGGGAATTTCGCGGCGATAAATCGCCTCTCAGACGTCACCTGATTCCTGAGCACTGCTCTGAAATCAGCCTCAATCTTAAAGGCGATATTTCCGTGTTGTAGCGTGTGATAGGGCGATAGTGATGGAAACAGCGTTGCCTATGATTTCCTGTAGGCATGCCTCAACCGTTCTGTAGTCTACGCCCCGTCTGCGATGATTGGTGTTGGCTACTGTGTTCCCATTGGCTGACAGTTGACAGGGCGCCATATTAGAAGAGCTGTCTGTTCAGCAACACACACATCTTCAATGGCGTCATGTATTACCCAGCCTTCCAGAGCAGGCTGACCAATCGTAACGCTGCTGTGTTGTCCAATGAGCGCGTATGGGGCGCGGTGTAAAGCACTGCAGCATGCCTATCTTCGCGCAGCGCTGAACATGTACGCCCACATTGCCTTTGGAATTGCGGCGTGTGAAGCGGCGATTGAATGAGGCAAGATTGGTTCTGCAGTGGGCGAGGCAATTTCCGGAGCGACACATCCCCTTACTTTCAGGGCGAGTTTGCAGCGTGTAATGTCGCCATCTGCGATCTGAGGCGAGCAAGAAAAACATGCACGTTAGATTGCCTCTTATCACCATCCGATATTCCGGCGTGTGAAGGTATCCTTAGAATATTGTGTACAATTCTAATCCCTGGTGTATAAGAAAAGCATAGCTGAACTAGAGCTGGTGCAGAGACGAGTGATCATGGTTATTAGGTTATGTGCACACCTAGTGTTTTCTGATACTTTTTTCCCTCGCAGATTTCTGTGAAATCTGCAAGGGGAAACACATCCCAGCAAAGTCAATGGTAATTTTGAAGTGCTGTGCACACCTAAACGTTTTCTACCTTGCAGATTTTGGTGCAAAAAAAAAGCAACATGCTCATTCTTTATGCTTTTTCTCAAACAATATGATAGAAAAAAGCATGGGGAAAAAAACACAGAGAATGCAAAAAAAAAAAAAACAGCATTTAATTCTGCAGCATTTTTACTGCCAGGAGATGCAAGTTTGGTGTGGAAAAAAATCTGCTAGGTGGGCGCAAAGCCGGACTGGGTGGTCTGCAATACCAAGACAGATTATCAAACTTGGTATTTTTTAGTTTTGGGAAAATGAAGGCTTAGGGGTGTACTTATTACAATGTATTAAAATATGAGGGCAGTACAGAGACATTTCTAATGGTCTTTTTAAACATAGCCTGCAACGTCGATAATGGGGCATTCTCTACATCTAGAGGAAAGAAGGTTTAATCATAATGACAGACGCGGATTCTTTACTGTTGGAGCAGTGAGACTATTCTTTACTGTACGAGAAGTGAGATTATGGATTTTATACTGTAAGAGCAGTGAGACTATAGGTTCTTTACTGTACAAGCAGTGAAACTATGGTTTCCTTCCTGTAAGAGCAGTGAGACTGGATTTTGTAATGTAAAAGTAGTGAGACTGGACTGCTCTACTGTATAAAATCAATAGTGTCACTGCTCTTACAGTAAATAATGCATAGTCTCAGTGCTCTTAAAAGAATCCACAGTCTCACTGCTCTTACAGTAAAGAACCCATAGTCTCACTGCTCTTACAGTAAATAGTCTCATTGCTTATTGTAAAGAATCCATAGTCTCACTGCTCTTACAGTAAGGAATCCACAGTCTTGCTGCTTTTACAGTAAAGAATCCATAGTCTGCTTATTGTAAATAATCCATAGACTCACTGCTCTTACTGTAAAGAATCCACATTCTCACTGCTCTTACAAGTAAGGAATCCACAGTCTCACTACTTTCAGTAAAGAACCCATAGTCTCACTGCTCATACTGTAAATAGTCTCACTGCTTACTGTAAAGAATCCATAGTCTCACTGCTTATTGTAAATAATCCATAGACTCACTGCTCTTACTGTAAACAATCCACATTCTCACTGCTCTTACAAGTAAGGAATCCACAGTCTCACTACTTTCAGTAAAGAACCCATAGTCTCACTGCTCATACTGTAAATAGTCTCACTGCTTACTGTAAAGAATCCATAGTCTCACTACTCTTACTGTATAGAGTCCAGTCTCACTGCTCTTACAGTAAGGAATTCTCAGTCTCACTGCTTTTAAAGTAAAGAATCCATAGTCTTACTGCTCTTACAGTATAGCATCCATTGTCTCACTGCTTTTACAGTTAACAAACCATGGTAACACAGCCCTCACAGTAAATACAAGGTGTCACTGCATTTACAATAAAGAATCCATAGTCTCACTGCTTTTAAAGTAAAGAATCCTTACACAGATTTGTTGCTGTATGAGCAGTGAGACTATGGATTCTTTACTTTAAAAGCAGTGAAACTATGGATTTTTTATTGTAAGCAGTAAGACCATGGATTCTTTACTGTAAGAGCAGTGAGAATATGTATTCTTTACTGTATGAACAGTGAGACTATGGATTCTTTATTGTAAAAGCAGTGACACCTTTTATTCTTTACAGTAAGAGCAGTGAAACTATGGATTCTTTATTGTAACAAGCAGTGAGACTATGGATTTTTTGCTGTACGAGCAGTGAGACTATGGATTCTATACTGTAAGAGCAGTGAGACTAGATTCTTTACTGTAAGAGAAGTGACACAGTATTTACAGTAAGAGCAGTAAGACTATTCAAGTAAACAATAAACCTGGGCACTAGAGGCATTTGTCCTCCACCGCCCCCCCCCTCCCTCCCTAACTGCATGTAACCCACTCCATTGCATGAAATAAAGAAATTGCACGTGAACAACAATCAGGGTGAGTGCCATCATTTTTTTTTTCTACCATGGATTGCAGTAAGACTATTTACTGTAAGAGCAGTGAAACTATGGAATCTTTATAGTACGAGTTAGTGAGACTATGGATTCTTTACTGTACGAGCAGTGAGACTATGGATACTTTTCTAACAAAAGCAGTGAGACTATGGCTTCTTTACTGTAAGAGCAGTGATACTATGGCTTCTTTACTGTAAAAGCAGTGAGATTATGGAACTCTCTGACACAAGTTGTAATGGTTGATAATTAGTAAAATTTAAAAAGTGTGTAGGTGCCTCTCTCCTAAAATATTATTATTAATTTTGTGATAGATAATGGTCTAATTGCAGTATGTGGGGTTGTGGGAAGGAATTTTTCCTTTAATATGGATCTTAGAATCTGCCCCATGTGTTTTTTCTTTCCTCTGGACCAACATATTAGGCTACAGGTTGAACTAGATGGTGTTAGAGTCGACCTTTAATATTAAAAAAACTATTAAACTGAACAAAAAAAAGGTAATCAAACTAAAATTGTGACAAAAATGAAGGTCTGAATGAGCTACAGGATTTCTCAGATCAGTCACCACTGAATGTGACAGCTCTGTGTGGTCCATGCTGCTAGGTGTGCCTGTCCACCTCGCAGAAAGGGGCAGAAGTTGCATATATTTACACACTATATTCTAATTAGACCAGACGATTACTACATAGAAATGGAACATAGGACCCAACCTAGATCCAGAAAAGAAACGTCAAGATTCCAAATAAAAGTATATGATTAAAACAAAACAGGCCAATCAGCCTAATGAAACATTACAATGCAAGGATGAAACAATCCATATGTTCCATATCTATTTACATATGAGTAATATGGTGCCGTCCAAGGTAGATTACCCTTAGGTGACTACAAGGACCTTGTGTATAGTGATGCACATGGACCAAATGAAAAATTGAACCCGTGCCCGAGCACAAAGGATGGCATTGAGCCCATGTGCGGTCCGTTCTCAACATGGACCAAAAATACATTAGTTTGAAGTTCCCTAAAGTCATTAGACTTCACAGAGGGACTATGGATGTCACTGCATAAAAAGTGAGCCCTTATACAGCTGCGTGCATGATGTCTAAGGATAACTGACAAATTCCTCATACAGATGAATATATAGACTGCAGCGGTCAGTAATGAGGAACCTGAATATTCTGGAACACTTCTCTTGTAATGAAGTGTATGTTGGACCTGGATAGGGTCACTGATTACAGAAAAAAAGAAACACGCACACAATAAAAAAAAAAAAAAATTCTCTTAAGCACAAAAAGGGGAAGAGAGGGACTCCTAAAAGAAAAGAAAAGAAAAAAAAAAGGTATAGTTAGGGGTATGTTATAAAAAGTGAAAACTCCTCATAATTAATAAGGCTTTCGTGTTGAGGTACATAAAAGTTTCAGGGTTAAACAAGTCTCTTCGGAGTTTTCCAAGGCAAAATAAGCATTATAGTGTCACCTCATTCCTGAAGAGTAACACTGCCCTCTAGTGGCTGCACTGCAGCACAACATGAGACTAAAAGACATCAGGAGGGTTTATGGAATTCATAATGTGAAACACAATCACCTCCAGAGTCTGAACCCGACATCCCCTGCGAGCTTTCAATGTGAGGATCGAAAACATTTATTTTCCAGCAGTTTCAGATCAGTCATCGTGTGTGGCTCACACAAAAGAACGGACCCAAGTACTTACAATAAAGTGAGACAAGCAAAAAAAAAAGTGGAACGAGCGCTCATTCTGTATTTTAGCCAACTTGTTCTTATCTCAAAAGCTGGACCATCATGTATTTGAAATATAAATAATACTGTGGTCCCCCAAAAAACAGCGCCACACCTGTCCACAGGATGTGTCTGGTATGGCAACGCAGCACTTTTGAACTGTGCAGCCGCAGTACCAAACAATCTGTGGACAGGTGCAGCGCTGCATTTTTTTTTTTTAAATAAAGTCGATCCTGTTTTTCCAATTCTCAAAAGGAATCTGTTGGCAGAATCTGAATGACTGTTCAAGCCAAGCACAGGTGCTCAGTGCACTTTTCTGTGGCCAAAGAGTACAGGACACCTTCCTACTGAATTGTTTCTCATCCATCTTCTGCTCGTGAGAAAAAAACAGAACTGTCACTAAAGGAAGAAGAGGACAAAAAAAAAGGTACTAAACAACTAGGTGGGGAGATGCATGAAAGTATGTGGCCACACTAAGGGTGCACTGAGCGCCTGTGCTTAGTTTGAATAGTCATTTTATGCTGACAGACTCACTTTAAATTACATTTTTTTGAGTGATTCTAAGAAAAAAAAAAAACAATAGACTGTGGTGGAGCAAACATTTAGTGGCCAATAGGAAGATGTGGTTGTCTCCTTACACCAGCTTGGCACTCTCTACAAGGAGTAAAGGCCACAATGTATCCATGATTTCACTGCAACCAGAGATCTGTTCAGATATTGGACTCAGATATCTGTGTGTGTGAAGTGGCCTTATGGCGGGTTTACACGCCGCGATATCGGCGTCCAACTCCGATAAAAAGTCACGTGGTTCGCGAGTTGGAGCAGATATCGTTCGCGCGTTGTACGGTTTGAAGGTACAACGCGATGCTGGAACGATGCCAAAACGATATCGGGGTTGAATGAGCGTGCTATTCAACTGCCCGATATCGCATGGCCGTTGTATCAGCATCGTAGCGTGTAACAGCCCAACTACGATGTGTACTCGCACCTCACCCATTAACTCCCATGTTAAATGGTCGTTAATGGGTTGGTGGGCGGACACATCGTAGGGACGTTGTTTCCCGATATCGCAGCGTGTAAACCGCCGATGCGATATCGGGAAAAGAGCTCAAAAAATGCGCGCTCCCACGCCGTTGCCTACGATATCGCCCCGATAACGGGACGTGAAAACCCACCATTAAGGTTTCCCTTGAGGACCTGTCAGAGGCTTCTCACCAAGAAAAATCACACCACCTGCTCTGCACTAATGAGAGGTGAAAACTCTGAAACATGAGTCTGCAAATAGAGTCTCTGGTTTGACTTCTTATCTTCAGTCATGCAGCATGGCTCATTATAGGGTCAATATAGACTTTTAGGATTTCTAACCCCAATGGGAGCAAATATTTTGTAGCTAAAAGGCAAATGTGGCTGTCAACTATAGACTCACACACAAAAAAAACAGCAATAGAAAGATGCTGCATGGGCAAAACTTTGCATATACCAGAAGTCTCCTTGGAACTCTCATAAAAGAGTTTTAGGACCTGTCAGAGGCTTCTCACCAAGCCACATCAGATCTCCTGCTCTGCACTGATGCCACATCAGATCTCCTGCTCTGCACTGATGCCACATCAGATCTCCTGCTCTGCACTGATGCCACATCAGATCTCCTGCTCTGCACTGATGCCACATCAGATCTCCTGCTCTGCACTGATGCCACATCAGATCTCCTGCTCTGCACTGATGCCACATCAGATCTCCTGCTCTGCACTGATGCCACATCAGATCTCCTGCTCTGCACTGATGAGGGGTAAAAAATCAGAAACACGAGTCTGCAAATAGAGTCTCTGGTTTGACTTCTTATCCTCAGTCACGCTGCAAGGTCCGCTAGAGTGTCAGCATACACTTTTATATAGTTTCTAACCCCAATGGGAGCAAATATTTTGAAGCCAAAAGTGACTGGAACCTACAGACTCACACTAGAAAGATGCTGCATATGCAAAAATCTGTATCCATGTTTCCTTTAAGAGTATGTCCACTACTTAAACATCTATGACCTATCCTTAGAAGAGGTCATCAATGTGTGATCGGTGGGGGTCTAACACCCGGCAGCCCCACCGATCAGCTGCTCACTGTGGCAGCAGGTGGCCGGAAATGCTCAGTTGTGGAGCTGCTCCATCCTATTATTACGGCTGCACATCAGGCTCCAATTGATTTGAATGGAGAGCGGATGTGCAGTACCTGGTCGTGGCCACTATCAGAAGACAGAGTAGCTCCGGGACTGAACATTTCCGGCCACCACCGGCACAGAACAGTTTATCAGAGGGGGTGCTGGGTGTCGCACGTAAGGATACGTCATCCATGTTTAAGTAGTGGACAACCTCTTTAAAGCAAATATATAAAGAAAGGAGGCACTCACCCATATGTAAAATTGGTCTCAGGCTTTTTTATTCAGCCTTCCGGCATGAAGCAGGGTGCAGGTTGCAGGGGAGGGGGTGTTGGAGGTGCAGACAACAGCGACAGTTTCGGATGTAATCACCCTTCAACTGGTCAGTGCCCCGATTCATTCTTTGTGAAGTTTAACCTCTTTAAAGCAGCTTGCCACTCTGCACAAGGAGAAATGGTCCACTTTATGACCAGTCAGAGCCAAATCACAACTCCTGCTCTGCACTGATGAGGGGGCAAAAACTCTGAAACATGAGTCTGCAAAATAGATGCAGGTTTGGATTTTTATCTTCAGTCTTGTTAAAGGGTTGATATTGACTTTTAAGAATGATTGCCCCAATATTTGGCGCCAGGGTTCAATTTTTTATCTTCTCTGAAAGAGGATATTTGCATATATGACCTAGGTGAGAACACATTACACGGAAAGGGTTAATAAGGAAAGTGATCCCTTTTTCTTAATATCACAGTCCCCAACATAACTGATTTCAGTCTGGCAGGACTGACACCGTCCCGGTGCCAAGAGTCAAAAGCTTTTTGGAAGGCAGCAGCCTTCCCGGGAGCAGCGGAGAGGAGCGGTATTAAGTGGGTCTTTGGCAGTGATTAACAGGGACTCCGGTGGCTTGGCATTATGTTCAATATTTCATCAAAAATCAAATTCGGCCACCTGTTACACAGAGCCTCGCGTGTGAAAGAGAGATCACTCTGTATTCGAGGCAGGGAGGTTCAAGAAATAAAAACAATGTTATTCTTTCCGAACCGTCTCTCTTGTCTGCGTATTTTCAAAGGAAAGTAATTCTGTTCATCAAGTGTCAGTCATCCCTCCAAGAAATGGTCATATTACAGAGCTAAAAACACACAAACCCGAGAAGGGTACCGACCGCAACTTTACTAGAACATATGTTCCTGTGTGCTGCGCTCACCGCAAGACTTCAAAACTATGGAGCAATTCATCAAAAGTGCGGCCGTGTCTGAAAACTCATCCCAAGACGTCCCGAGGAAAGAGATTCTAGGAATGGAGCCGGGACACACAACACGGGTGCAACCCAAAACCAGGAGCACAGGGACTACACGTCCTACTTCTTACACCTTCATTTAACTTTCTCAGATGTGTAAATAACAGGAGCCAACATATATGGACCAGTATTAAATCAATCATTTTGTTATCCTCCCTTTTCCAACACTACTGGATAACATTTTTTTTTTCTAAAAGGTAAAACTGTGCACTGTTGGCCAACAATAACATCAATTTTGTGCTGTCTATTGCCGACTGTAGAATGGGTCAACTAAGAATCAATCAGTGAGCCCATTCTGACGGTTCAGTTTTAAATTCTTTTTTTGAGCTTTTAAGCAAATCAAAGTTAAATGTGCAGGAAAATAAAGAACATGTTAAAGCCAAATAGTGCAAAATGCTGAATAGAATTATTTATGCAATAGGTTTTATTACATTTTTTTGCATGGTTTACCTTTAAGGGTAGTGTTACACATCGCAACATTGCATGCAATTTCACTGGCAATTTGCTGGTTGCAGTGAAATCATGGACACATTGTTACATTTGTATACGGCAACAAAATAGAACAATGTGTCCATGATTTCACTGCAACCAGCAAATTGCCAGTGAAATTGCATGCAATGTTGCGACGTGTAACGGTACCCATAAGGCCCCATTACACCTACGTCGCCTAATGTAAAGGGGTGATGTCAGCGGCTCCGAGAGATCGTCTGGTTTCACATCAGTGATGTGAAACCAGGCGGCCGATGTGGGGCGATGTGTACACATCGCCCCATGTAAATGGCCGCCGGCGACCTGTCAAGCGATAGGCTCCCATTGTCCTGCATCGCCGCTGGGGTTTTGAGACACCCCAGCGGCGATGACACCTGTCAGATCGCCGGCACGGCGCTGGAGGTGTCGCCCCATGTAAATGGGGGATGGCGATGCTGGAGGGGTGCCAAAAACGTGCGCGCTCCCGCCCGTCGCCGCTGACATCTCCAGCCCGTCGCCAGGTGTCACGGTACCCTTACAGTCTCTGTGGTGCACTCTCTATTGCTGGCTGTAGCATGGGTTAACTGAGAATTCATCAGTGAGCTCATTCTGGCAGTTTAGTTCAAACTTTTTTGTGTGTTTTTTTTAGCTTCTGACCACATCAAAGTTAAAAAAAAAAGTGAGGCCAAATGTTTATAAATGGGGTAAGCGGGCTGCGGTAGAGCGGACTGTGGAGAGGGTGGGCCGAGGGGTGAGCGGGCTGCGGAGAGGGCTGAGGGGTGAGCAGGCCGAGGGGAGAGCAAAGTGAGCAGGCTGTGTAGTGAGCAGGCTGTAGGGAGAGCGGGGTGAGAAGGCGGCGGTGAGCGTGGGCAAAGGGGTGAGTGGGCTACGGAGAGGGCTGAGGGGTGAGCAGCCGAGGGGAGAGCAAAGTGAGCAGGCCGTGTAGTGAGCGGGCTGTAGGGAGAGCGGGGTGAGAAGGCGGCGGTGAGCGTGGGCAGTGGGGTGAGTGGGCTGCGGAGAGGGCTGAGCAGGCCGAGGGGAGAGCAAAGTTAGCAGGCTGTGGAGTGAGCGGGCTGTAGGGAGCGGGGTGAGAAGGCGGCGGTGAGCGTGGGCAGTGGGATGAGTGGGCTGCGGAGAGGGCTGAGGGGTGAGCAGGCTGCTGGGAGAGCAAAGTTAGCAGGCTGTGGAGTGAGCGGGCTGTAGGGAGAGCAGGGTGAGAAGCCAGCGGTGAGCGTGGGCAGTGGGGTGAGTGGGCTGCGGAGAGGGCTGAGGGGTGAGCAGGCCGAGGGGAGAGCAAAGTTAGCAGGCTGTGGAGTCAGCGGGCTGTAGGGAGAGCAGGGTGAGAAGGCAGCGGTGAGCGTGGGCAGTGGGGTGAGTGGGCTGCGGAGAGGGCTGAGGGGTAAGCAGGCCGGGGGGAGAGCAAAGTGAGCAGGCTGTGTAGTGAGCGAGCTGTAGGGAGAGCGGGGTGAGAAGACGGCGGTGAGCGTGGGCAGTGGGGTGAGCAGGCCGCAGGGTGAGCGGACCGCAGGGTGAGAGGTACAGGACCTGTGGTGATGTCACGGTCATGTGATCAGTCATGTGCTTCTGGCTCTGCCCATGCACGTGACTGATCCCATGACTTTGGCATCACCTCAGGTCCTGTCAGGTCAGTCAAAGTGTGCATGCCCAGTTCTTCATATCCAGTGGTTTAGCGTGTGCGACTGGTGGTGTCTGGGAACCGAAGCAGGTGTGTCATATGCGGCGGCAGCTTCCTGGTGTTGGTTGTGGGTGTCACTTATGTCCTCTTACCGAAACACCTCTAACGCTATTGTGCAAGGGAACAAAACCTATAAAAAAAAATGAGTTTATGGCCCAATTAAATGGTATTTTTTTATAGGTTTTGTTTGAGGTTATAGAGTTTGCCCCCACAAGATTGGCCTAAAATAGGGTTTATTGTGCAAGGGGCCAATTCCGCTAGTGGGTGCCTTACTTGCACACCAATCACTTGAGTGTACAAGTATGGCGGTGCGGCAGGAGTGGAGTGTGCATGATATTCAGACAACATGACGCCTGAAGTGGATGACAGCCGGGCTTCAGGATTATGTAAGTAGATGATATGAACATTGTCATTATCATCATCTGCTCCATTAATGTGCACGATACGAACATCATTATGCAGTGTAAAAAAAAAAAATATGGGGTGTGTGACCAACTGGATGAATGAAGGATTGGAGCGGAGCTCCTGAAACACCCGCTGATTACCAACAAAATCATATATACCAGACTCAGTCATCATCATCTGCTCCATTATCATGCATGATACTATTATAATTTATGCAGAAATATAAAAAATATATATATGAAGTGTGTGACCAACTGGATGGAGGAAAAGGATTGGAGTTGAGCTCCTGACACATCCCTCTGATTATCAACCAAACCATACAACACCTGGAACCACCTCCATCCTCCTTAAGTCACCCCACGCTGAAGCCATACTTCCTCTGACGCTCAGATCTACAGGCGTCACAGGCTGCACTGCCACCATTACATGTGGTCCACCCGCTGGTGCGCAGCTCAGATATTACTGCACAGGAGGATACAAGACAGGCACCGTAATTGCCAACTTCCCATGCAGTCCAAGCAAGAAGAAGGAGAGATGCCAGAGTGATACGGTCACAGACCAAGTGATCCCAGGTCCTGTACCCAGCTTGTACCTCAGCAGGAGTTACCTTCTATAATTAGGAGACATATTGGAATTTTGGATCTCAGGTAAGGGCAACGCTCCGTCCTGTCCCATTACTCCTGATATGTCTCCCTTTGTGACATTTAAAATAATCTGAAAGATGTAAATAAGGGGTGCAGAATAACAGGCTTTGGGACATTCCTGAAACAAACACATATTCAAAGATTTCAAGACTGATCTAGGGTCACATTGTAAAGTTGGAGGGCCCTTCCACCTCTCCTCACTACCCTCCGTGAATACCATATCTTACATAGTTGGGGTCTCACCATTGCTCTGTCAGCTAGAAATGAAATAACTATGGAAACTTTGCATTCCCATCATCCTAAAAATCCAGAGCCGAGATATTCCGGATGGGGCTCAGGGGCCACAAACTTGGCAACAAGTTTCATTTAACAAACTAAATCTTATTTTAACTCTTCCTACAAGAAATTCTTACCAATCCCTGTGTTTGCTCCGGTGACGATAACCACTTTGCCGGTCAGATCGCACCCCTGGAGAATATCCATAGCTGTGGTGTTCCCGTCATACTTCTGCCTTGTGTTCATTTTTGCTGGCTGATCTTCAACAGTGAAGGCAAGTCTGGGGTCCAGGTAAGTGGTCCTCTTATTTAAGTGACTGTAAAAAGAGAAAAACTAATTTCCAACAGAAATATGAGACTTAAACGAGTTTTCAAACAAAGTTAACTTTAATCAATAGATGTTAAAATAATAATAATTTACACAATTGGATGTAATATAAAATGTTCTTGTGCTGAGATGATCTCATATATGTGTCCCTGCTATGTACTGTGTAATTGATGTGCCTGACCAGGTAGGGACATGGTCTGACCATGCCACATCTTCTAAGCCAGGGAGGATGCAGTATACAGACAAGACAACAGGGGAGGACGCAGTATATAGTATGCAGAAAGGACGGCATGGGAGAACGCAGTATACACTATACAGAAAGGACAGCTGGGGAAGGACAGAGAATACACTATACAGACAGGACAGCTGGGATGATACAGTATAAAGAATTTAGACAGGTAGGCCAGGGAGGACGTAGTATACACTATAAAGACAGTACAGCCAGAGAGGACGCAGTATACAGACAGGATGGCCAGGACACAGTGTACACAATACAGATAGGAAGGCCGAGGAGAACGCAGTTTAGAGTATACCGACAGGACGGCAAGGGAGGACACAGTATAAACTGTACAAACAGGATGGCCGGGGAGGACGCAGTATTCGCTACACAGACAGGACAGCGGAGGAGGATGCAGTATACAAACAGGTCGGCTAGGGAGGACGCAGTATACACTATACAGACAGGTTGGCCGAGGAGGACGCATTATACACTATACAGACAGGATGGACAGGGAGGAAGCGGTAGACGGTACACAGACAGAATGGCCATGTAGGACGCAGTATACACTATACATACAGGACGGCCACGGGGAATGCAGTATAAACTATACAGACAGGACGGCCCAGGAGGACACAATATACACTATACAGACAGGACAGCTGAGGAGGATGCAGTATAGAGAATGTAGACAGGAGAGCTGGGGAGGATGCAGTTTACAAACAGGTCGGCCAGGGAGGACACAGTATACACTATACAGACAGGACAACTGAGGAGGATGCAGAATACAGTACACAGACAGGATGGTCGGGAGTATGCAGTATATGCAGTATACACAGTATGCAGACAAGAGAAGCAGAGGGGACACAGTAAACACTATACAAACAGGACAGCTGGGGAGCACGCAGTATACACTATAAAGACAGGACAGCGGGGAGGATGGAGTATACACTATAGAGACAGGACAGCGGGGAGGATGGAGTATACACTATAGAGACAGGACAGCGGGGAGGATGGAGTATACACTATAGAGACAGGACAGCGGGGAGGATGGAGTATACACTATAGAGACAGGACAGCGGGAGGATGGAGTATACACTATAGAGACAGGACACGCAGGGAGGATGGAGTATACACTATAGAGACAGGACAGCGGGAGGATGGAGTATACACTATAGAGACTGACAGCGGAGATGGAGTTATACACTATAGAGACAGGAACAGCGGGGGGATGGAGTATACACTAAGAACAGGACAGCGGGGAGGATGAGTATACACTATAGATAGGACAGCGGGGAGGATGCAGGTATACACTATAAAGACAGGATAGTGGGAGGATGCAGTAAACTATATAGACAGGACAGGCGGGGAGGGTGGATAGGCTATAGAGACAGGCAGCGGGGAGGATGCCAGTATACACTGTGATGTGGTGACCGACCGCATATAAATGGCCAGTACGTATCGCACAAGGAGAGGTCTGCATGCGATGTAAATGTGAATGTCTCGCTGGTACATGCAGCATTACATAGAGGAGTTAATGAATGCAGGTATGTGTGTGTCTGGATTATACTCACAGGTGGAGAGGTGTGCTATCAGGTGACTGGTTCTGAGTCACATGTCTCCGATGTCAGTCAGGTCCTGCAAGTATACAGGTTTGTTGAACAAGCACATGGTGAAGAGACCAGGTCTGGAGCTTGCTGTAGCTCCTGGAGCCATGGAATGTCAGGAGACAGTGCAAGGGGAGCCTGCTATGAACCCTCGAATAAGGGGTTGTATACTGACCAAGCTCAATGAATGCGCTGTGTGATGAACCCTATGTGTAAAGTTATGGACTGTGTAACAAAATTGTCATGTAAAGCTGGAGGATGACATATGTTTGATTCACAAGTGGTTTGTGTGTGTAACTAAACTAAACTAAAAAGAAACCGTTGCTGTGTGCTTCCATTCCACTGTCAAGTGAGTGTCCCTTAATACATTCAGCGAGCGCTGCTTCACAACACTATAAAGACATGACGGCCGGGGAGGACACCATATATATTATACAGACACAAAGGCTAGGTAGGACGCAGTGTGCACTGTACAGGGCGGCCTAGGATGTCAAGGTATTACACTATACAGACAGGACGGACAGTCAGGGAGGACGCAGTATACACTATACAGACGGGATGGCTGTGGACGACACAGTATACACACAGCACAGCTAGGAAGCATGCAATATACAGACAGGATGGCCGGTGAGTATGCAGTGTATACTCTACAGAAAGGACACCGGGGAGGACGCAGTATACTCTATACAAACTGGACAATCGGGGAGGATGCAGTATACAGTATGCAGACAGGACGGCCGGAGAGGACACAGTATACACTATACAAACTGGACAATCAGGTACGACGCAGTATACAGTCAGGACGGCTGGGAAGGACGCAACATACAGTATACAGGCAGGACGGCCAGGGAGGACACAGTATACACTATACAAACTGGACAATTGGGGAGGACGCAGTATACAGTATGCAGACAGGACGCAGTATACACTATACAGACAGGACGGCCTGGGGAGGATGCAGTATACACTGTACAGAAAGGACGGCCAGGGAGGATGCAGTATACAGTATGCAGACAGGACGGCCGGGGAGGACGCAGTCTACACTGTACAGACAGGATGGCTGGGAAGGACGCAGTATACAGAAAGGATGGCTGGGGAGGACGCAGTATACAGAAAGGATGGCTGGGGAGGACGCAGCATACAGTATGCACACAGGACGGCTGGGGAGGACGCAGTATACAATATACAGGACAGGCATAGTAACATCTAATTGTGGAAATTATTATTATTCCAACATCTATTAATTTAAATCAACTTTGTTAGTGAGAAAATCACTTTAATTGTGAGTCCTGAAAAGCAGAGATATTTCTAGATTTTCTCCTAATTCTCTTTCCCATTTATATCAGACTCATATTTTTAGGTATGAAGGTGCCAACTCCGTGCTATATCTGTTTCCTATTAACCAAGACTGAGTCATAATGATATGAGCGTGTCACACAAGACTGTGCAAACTTTTTTAAGGAAGAATTCTTTCAAAAATAGACGTGTCACTGGTTTATTTTTATCAAAAAGCAAAGTGAATGAACAAAGGAGAAATATAACTCACATCAATACATGATATAAAGGTCGTTATATGGGACTATGTCCACATAATGGTTTTTGAGGAGTCTTTTGGAGCAGGCCCGCTGCAATAAGTACTTGAAAAACTGCTACAAAAATCTTAGAAGACACTTTATAGTCATTTATATTGTAAAATGACTTGTCGGTTTTTGACTATTTGCTCAATACTTTAAGTGAAAGAAAAACAGAGTATGTCACTTAGGCGGCCGTCACACGCTACGATATCTTGAAAGATATCGCTTGAACGCGCCTGATTAAACATCGCGTGAACGATGTCTCTGCGTGTGACGGCAAGATACGACGAGCGAGAAGTGTTCAAATCGCAAGATCGAGATCTGAGCTCCGGACCTCACATCTTGCGATGAACGATTTTACAAACAGCTTCATCGTGGTGTATAACACCACGATGAGCGATCTCCCAGCGGCAGAGCCTATGCTGGGAGATGGTAACTATGGTACACGTCAGGTTACTAACGATGCGCGGCGCCTAGTAACCCGATGTGTACCATAGTTACCAGTGATTTTCGCTGGTCCACATCGCTGGTGAGCTGTCTGTGTGGACATCTCACCAGCGATGTGAGCGATACTGTAAGCGATCGCGCATGCACGTGATCGCTTACAATATCGCTAGCGAGATCGAGCGTGTGACGGCCACCTTATGAAGACAAATGATCAAATCTGGACACTGTCCAATCAAATGGATGCAGAAAAAAACCCTGCAAAATAGCTTGATAAACTGTTCAAAACACTTCAGGAAACAAAAGTGCTTCAACAACTATAAGAAAAACCTCCCAAGGAAGGAGCATCTCCTAATGCAATTTCCACTAGAAAGCATATTTATAATTGCATTAAAAAACTGTGCACATAACTTTAAAGTTTGTCTTTTTTTTTCTTCAAGGGTTTTCAGAGCAGAAATTCTGCAATCAAAAGTAATGTTTTTTGAAGAGCTTCTTTTTCAAAAACTTAAAAGAAAAAAAGAAAGGTGGTTCAGAAATGCATTGTGAAGTCTCATTAGTAATAAAAAAAAATATTGCTAAATAATCACAACCGTGCTTGCTGTATCCTGCGCCCTGGTACAACTCACTGTGTCCTCTTAATTGCATTTGAAATTCCCCTCTGTGTTTAAGCGGTTGGTGCTGTGGGGTTTCAGCGAGCGAGCTAACACTAAGCCTAGGAGTCAAGGACCTTCAATAAACTTACACCTCACGTGATTCGTCCGGCTCACAGAGTCAGTGACTAGCGCAGTGTGCAATGCACACCAAAAGCCCACGCCGAGGTTGTGCAGGGGTGCACAACTGTATAAGGTTAGTAACATTCTACCCACCACCCTCCTCTATTAGGACCACTAGGTACACCCAGAAGTGCCTCTATATCCTTTTTCCATCAGGGACCAAGTGTCTTTCGGTCCGCGCCGCTGCTCATGGAAAATAAAACTGAAGATACCTTGTTTCAAAGCACTCCAGTGTTTTTTGATACTCATTGGAGCAGCGGCGCGGACCGAAAGACACTTGGTCCCTGATAGAGTTTCACCCCCACATTGTGGAAGTGTGGTCCCGGCTGCGGCTGCTGTGTTTGAGGGATCAAGCTAGTTGTGGGCTTCACAACTAAATCAGGTGAGCAGTTTTCATACTGTATGGGATTTGATTCCTATTGAGGATAAGACCCTATGCTCATTCTCATTTTATAGATATCTATATCCTTTTTGTCTTACATACACCATCTTGTTTGGCTCCTTTGCAGCCAATATCTGATGTCCGGTGTTTGATGACTGCTGCCTGGTGCCTGGAACCATGTCTGATTTCCAGAGACGGATTACCACTGCCTGGTGCCATGTCCGATGTTCGAGGACTGCCTCCTGGAACTATTTCCAATGTCCAGTGTCCCTGCCTGGAGTCATGTCCAGTGTCTGGATGTCCTGACCGTGTTCCAATGTCTTCCGCCAGGAGCTGTGTCCAATGTCCAGAAGTCCTACCTGTGTCCTGATGTTCCATGCCTGAAGTCCAGATGTCCTGCCTTTGTCCTATATGTCCAACCTGTGTCCAGAAGTGAAGCCCAAATTCCTAGTCGTCCATTCCCATGTTCCAGAGTCGGACCCGCCCATGTTCCTGGAGAGCTCCTCCTCAACGTTCCTGGGGACTCTCCAGCCTAATATTGCGGTGACGGCTTGGCCTGAGTTTCTCTGATGTGACCAGCCTGTGTCCCCAAGCTGTCGTGTCGGTGTTCATAGACCTGTGCTCACCATGTTCCGCCTGTGTCCCGATGTCCAGCCTGTTCCCTGGGATCCAGTCAGTGAGGACATTTGCCTGAGGTCGGTGTCTGATTTTCTCCTGCTGTGCAAGTGTTATGCCTGAGTCAGAGGTCTCCCGATATCCCAAAGCCAGATCCTGGACTGCATCAACCTGAGGTGACCTTCTGCCATGCCATCGCCTGACAACCTAAGATTTTCGACCTTGCCTGATGTGTGGAATCGGGAACCTGGCATAATGTCGTGTTACCTTGTACTGTACTTTGTGTTTAGTAACCTTTATATTCTTTATACCTGAAGTTGTGCGGTGTCTTCAAGTCCTGACTTTTACCACCTTGCCCACTTGCTCAGCTGCCACAGACCCCGGTCGCTGACCTTCCCTTAGTCTAGGAAGGCCTGGGTCCCCCCCTGGACAACAGACGTGAACCATGCAAGGCATGTGTTTAAGTTTGCCCTGGCGTAGGGCCGCCACCAAGTTCACACCGTTATCGCACACGGCCTTCCCTGGCTTCAGATTTAGTGGAGACAGTAATTGCTGAAACTCGGCCTGCATAGCTGTCCACAACTTTTTAGCTGTGTGACACATTTCCAAGGCATATAAATCTAAGCACTGCCTGATGGCGGAGAGCCCTGACAATGCAGTACAGAGGTAGGTTGGATTCTGACTGAGCTGTTGCAACATTATGGGAGAGGTCGTGGGCTGAAGGCCCTAGAGTAGATGGAGGAGGCAGAAGCAGTGGTTGAAGAGGTACAGGCAGAATTTTTTCCCAAACGTCTCGGGGATTTGAAGACTTGGGAAGTAGCCCCTTTCCCACCTGGCCCTGCAGCCACCAGAGTCATCTAGCGGCCAGTGAGGGAGATTTAACGCCTCTGGCCATGTTTGCTCGTCCTGGTTTCAGTGGTGATCTGCACCCTGTACCACACGGTTTCTCAAGAAATGGGTAATGTTGTTTGCGACATGCTGGTGTAGCGCAGGCACAACTTGCTGCGAGAA
This sequence comes from Allobates femoralis, assembly GCA_033576535.1. Classification (NCBI taxonomy): domain Eukaryota; kingdom Metazoa; phylum Chordata; class Amphibia; order Anura; family Aromobatidae; genus Allobates; species Allobates femoralis. Next base: position 90,164,463 of record JARQOC010000010.1, read on the forward strand.
GTAATGGCAACTGATACTGGGGGTGCTGCGACGGCCATCGGCTTGCGGAAACTGTCTGAATTCACCAGGCAGAAAGGCATTTCTGTTGGCCAAGAAATGAGAGATGGTCAAATTTAAGCTCTATGCTTTGGGATGCGTAGGAGGAAATAATCTTTTCCATGATCACAATTACGGGACTGAGGTCTGTCTGCTGTGCTGAGTGAGGGTGGATTAAGGTGTACCCGACAAACTGCTGCACTGTGAAGAAGGTTAAGGCAGAGATGTTATGGTGGGTTGAAAAACAAGTGGTGTGCTTGGTGTCTCGAGATCATTCAAAACCAGCAGGCGTGTCCATGTCTGTAAGAGTTGAGGGGCTGTCACTCACACACCTTGTAGCAGGCAAACAAGTGTAGGTCCTGCGACAGGACATCTGTCGGACAACACTTGCCATAGTGACGGAAGAGGAAGAAGCAGCAGATGTGGTTGGTGTGGCGGACGATGTTCAGTGAGGCACAGTTTTACCGCAGTATTTTTCCCAGACTAACACATGATGCTGGCCCATGTGGCAGTTCATGCACGTGGTAGTCAAATTGTTGATTTGTTTGCCTCTACTTAATTTTTTTATATAAAGTTTGCAAATGACATCGGTCGGGTCATCTTTTGCGGTGTCAAAAAAAGCCCAGCCTAGGCAATCCTTGCTGCCTCGGACAACTGCAGACCCATGGCCACTGTTGTCCAGAGCCAGAGTTGTGGCTGAGGATGAAGCGCTTGTCGTGCTTGCAGCCCCCAGTCTCTGTAAAGGAAGATGCAAACTAACCTCCTCGTCTTCCTCCTCCTCATCCATCCCCTGTGATGAGCTACTCCACTGCATGATTTGGGGTTGATTCCAAGAGGGATCTCGAACCTCATCATCCTCTGTGTTGTCCCTCTACTTGCCACGTGTTACCCTCCTCCTCTTCCTGCCCTGAACGCACAGTACACTGCGGGTGTTCTTCAGGTATTGAGTCTCATCATCACCTCCACCCCCAGGGATTAACGTCTGGTGATGAGGCTCTGGATTTTGCTGGGACCATACTTCATTCTTGGATCTCCTCCAAAAGATTTTGAGCATCGATGCAGATGCTTTGCTCCTCTAGAGTATTTGAATCTTTGGAGCAGACCTTTTGATGCCCATGGAATAGAATGTGTGAACATCTCTGTAGAATTGCTTATCTGTGCTTCCCCACAATCAGTTGTGCGGTTGTAGAGTTGTGACACAGGGTGACACATGGGTAATTGGGGCGCCAACTCTAAGGACTGTACTGTTTGTGATGTTGAGGTGGAGGAACAGGAGGACATGCCACTTGATGCAGCAATTGCCATGAACTGGAGCAAAAGCTCTTTCAACCACAACTCGTATTGCTCTTCTGCTGGCAAACAAAGGCTGGAGTAGGCTGTCCAGAAACAGAAGTTGTCACTTCACTTGGGATACGATGAGCCAATGTTTGGTCAGTACAGCTTTCAATGACATTAGCAGAAGGACCTACCCACGTCCACCTTCAATACCTAACCTACCTGTTTTCTAACAACCTTTTTCCCCTTCCCTTTTTCACCACGACCTCGGGATTTTCCATTCGTTTTATGCACACAGAACTGGAAAGCACTGGTTAGGGCCCAATCACAGCCTTTTTAGTACAAACTGACTGATTTGTCAATAACTGGCTTAAGGTCTAAGGGTGCCTTCACACTGCAGCGTTATCCGGTCCGGGGCTGTCCGGGATGACCCTGACAGCCGTGGACTGGATCAGCACACAGGACTGGAGGGCTAATATGCCCTCCGGTCCGGTGTGCAGCTGCAGCCGCTGACATGTCAGGACATCGGCAACGCGGTCCTAACTTAGCAGCGGGAACTGCGTGCGGCTGCACACCGGACCGGAGGGCATATTAGCCCTCCAGTCCTGTGTGCTGATCCAGTCCGCGGCTGTCAGGGTAATCCCGGACAGCCCTGGACCGGATCACGCCGCAGTGTGAAGGCACCCTTACACAGCCTTTTTAATACAAACCAATTTGGCCATAATTGGATTCAGCCAAAAACATGCCTATTTAGTGCAAACTAACTGATTTGGCAAAAACTCATTTGAGGCAGGGGTGCGGAGTCAAACTCAGGGAAATTAAGGCATTGGATGTTTGGCTTACTGACTTCACAGCCATGGTTGTGGACTCCGAGTTGTAAAGTCGGTGTATATTTTGCTGGAGTTGGAGTCAGGAAAATTGAGGAGTCCGAGTCGGATGTTTGCCTTACCGACTCCACAACCCTGGAGCCTTTTTAGGGAAAAAGTGACTGATTTGTCAATAACTGCTTTCAGGCCTTAATTGGTTTGAAGTTTAAGGGTGCGTTCACACGTAGCGTATTTTTGCGCGAGTGCTCTTGCAGTTTTTGTAGCCAAAACCAGGAGTGGCTGATTAAAACCAGCAGTAGGTGATTAAATATAGAAATGGAGCACTTGGTTCTATTAGACTTTTCGTCTTATTGTTCCACTCTTGGTTTTGGCTACAAAAACTGCAACAGCACTAGCGTAAAAATACGCAGCAAATATGCAGCGTGTGCCAACACCCTAACACAGCCTTTTTAGGGGAAACTGAACATTTTTGCAATCGCTGATTTGAGGCCACATACAGCCTTTTTAAAGCAATGCACACAGATTTAGGAATCACACTTGTTCTCAGTAAAAAAATGCCCATCTCCAGATGGACCCTCTCGCCCTCCTGTTCCATCTAAAAAGCGATTGAGTAGCTAGCTATCTAATGGTGTAACACAGATAGAGCAGCACAGAGCAGCAGCAGCACTGTCCCTAGCATTAACACTCTCAAAATGACAACAACGGCAATTGGCCTCTTCTTATATCACTAGGGATACGTGACTTTGGTAATTTTGAAATTGGCAAACATATTCAGGGAAAGTTTGTTCATCTCTAGTTCTGATTTCTCCATCCACAGCACCACCTAAGGGTGAATACGGCAGTGCCTTATGACAAACAGATGTCGATGGGGCAGCCTTTGGTGCAACATAACGCATGTGTACACTTACTCAACAAAATAGATCTGCCCATTTTCATCAGTTTCTTGTTCCCAGCCATATGGTAGATCTGCAAGAAATTAAAATATTTGCATTATTCAATCATGATCTAATTATATAGAGAGACAAGTATTCCTAAAACTGTTGCACCTGTAGTGTCAGGGTATGGGGGCACATGGAGTTTTTATTTTTTAGAACTTTTTGGTTAAGAAAAGTTTCCAAATCCTCCTCAAAAACATGTGAGTTACACTCATTATCTGCTCTTAAAGCTCAGTAAGATATTTGCCGTCGTATAAGACGAGTTTTTAACCCCTAAAATTCTCCTCCCAAGTCGGGGGTCGTCTTATACGCCGGGTCAGGCGGGGTACTGAGGAAAAATATGCCGGCATCGGTCCGCCGTGCATAATATAAGGGCCCCCCCGAAAATGAGCGGTGGCAGGTAAGAAAAAAAAATGATACTCACCTGCCTCTGCCGTCCATGTCTTCCGGAGCTTCCCGCTGCCACCACCGCTGTGTACATAGCCGCCAGGCGCCATAGATGTACGATCAGGAGGCTGCTGGTGTCTGATTGGCTGAGGCATTACCGTACATCTCCTGAACGGAAGTAACTGCGCCGCTCAGTGTGTATGTACGGTAATGCCAGGGCCAATCAGACGCCAGCAGCTGCCTGATTGGCTGATGGCTTATTATCGTACAGCTACGGTGCCCGGCTACGTACAGCGGCGGTGGCGGTGGCGGTGGTAAGCTCCGGCAGGGTCCGGTGGCACAGCAGTGGCACAGTGTGTCTTACTGTGTGTGTGTGTGTGTGTGTCTGACTGTGTGTGTGTGACTGTGTGTGTCTGTGTCTGACTGTGTGCGTGTTGTGTGTCTGTCTGACTGTGTGTGTGTGTGTGTGTCTGTGTCTGACTGTGTGTGTGTCTTACTGAGTGTGTGTCTGACTGTGTGTGTGACTGTGTGTGTCTGTGTCTGGCTGTGTGTGTGTCTTACTGTGTGTGTGTCTGTGTCTAACTGTGTGTTTGTGTGTGACTGTGTGTCTGACTGTGGGTCATTCCATGTCAAGTGATCCAAAAATGAATATTTTTTTTCCCTGACGTCCTCAGATTTTTAAAAAAATTTTTCTATATGAAGAACAACTTTATCTAATTACAAAAAAAAAGTTTTGAATTTTTTTCTTTATCTGTTAATTTTTTACAGATTTTTAAAGTTTTAAAAAAGTGCGAATTTTGGCCTGGTATGGCTTTACATTTTCTATCATATCTCGGGCTAGAAATAAGATAGAGAAACAAAATAAACACCAATCTACTCAGAACTGTCCAGGCTTTCATCAGATATGTCACAAGAGGATATTTGTTAATATTTTACCCATGTGATTGCAAGCGCAAAACTTTAAAACGCATTTCCGAAAAATCGGCGCGCTTTAAATATTTCAAAAACTGCCCATGTGTCTGCTGTGCTCTTAGCCACATCTGTACCAAATTTCAAGTTGGGATCGCAATGGGATCATATTTTAACATATTTTACTAGTAAGAGCGTCAATGGGTCATTCCATATCAAGTGATCTAAATATGAATATTTTTTTTTACCTGACGTCTTTAGATTTTTTTTTTTTTTTTCCTTTATGAAGTACTACTTTAGTTAATTACAAATTAAAAGTTTGGAATTTTTTTCTTCATCAGTTAATTTTTTACAGATTTTTAAAGTTTAAAAAAAGGGTGAATTTTGGCCTGGTACGACTTTAAATTTTTTTATCTCAGGCTAGAAATAAGATAATGAAGTGGGAGAGGCATCATTTTACTCAGAACGGTAACAGCTTTCATTTGAGATGTTACAAGACTATGTTTCTTTATATCAAATTCAAACTATTGACGGGCAATTGTGAAAAAATGACTGATTGTGTTCTTGGTGACTTTTGAATTGACACTATAATAGTTAAATATTTTGCACTTAGGTCCAATGAATGCGTCCATGGGGTCAAGCTGGGACAGAGTCATCACAAATTAGCCTTATTTGCAGATGACCTGCTACTTTACATCTCCCAGCCCCTGGTCTCCATCCCTTCGGTCTTAATGGAGTTTGAACGGTTCGGACAATTGAGCAACTTTAAAGTGAATTGCTCCAAAACCGAGGCACTCAATATTTCTTTGCCTGGAGAATTGGTTTCTCATCTATCTAAACAGTTCCCATTTAAATGGAAAGTAGAAGCCATTAAGTACTTGGGAGTCCTTATACCAAAAGATCTTAAACAAATATTCAATTTAAATTATCAACCCCTTTTGACTAACGCGGAATCGGCATTTACCTCCTATAGACAATTAAAGCTATCCTGGTTCGGGAGAATAAACGTAGTCAAGATGGATGTCTTGCCCCGACTCTTATATACTTTTCAGACAGTTCCTGTTCTATTGGATAGAGGTTTCCTCTCCAAAATGCAATCTATGATCCTTAGATTTGTCTGGGGGGGCAAGAGGTCCAGATTGCGAATGAATATCCTATCCTTGCCCGAGACCAGAGGAGGGGTTGGACTACCCAACATACGAGCGTACTTTGAGGCTTCCTCTCTTGTTAGAACTCTAGATTGGCATTATCATGCGTCCTCCAAGAAATGGGTAGGGGTGGAGCAAGAGGGTTTGGGGATTCCGCTGAAACACCTGCTTTGGATTTCCCCTAAAGACTCCACAGACCTAGTACCTTTGACAGACATGACCAGAAACACCTTGAAGGTATGGCACCTAGTGACGAAAACCCTCCGCTTAAACGACAGACTTAGCCCTTTGACTCCCCTTTTTTCCAACCCATCTTTCCCACCCAGATTTGACAGGCAGAGATTTTTATGTTGGCGGATTGTGGATGACACCCGAGTAGGACAGACTCTGTCCAGTGGTGGTTTGCCCCCGATGGCAGAGCTACAACTCAAAGAACCTACGAGACCTCTTAAGTGATTCGAATTTCTCCAATACAGAGCATAATTATATTCAGCTGACCACTCTTGCAGGGTAAGATTGACGCCCAACGTATTGGAGAGGTTATTCCAACTGGAGGCTCCACCGAGGCGCAAAATATCATTTCTATACCAGGCCTTAGGGTCCATGAGAGAGCAGGGCACCCTTTACTTCCAACGTGCTTGGGAGAGGGAATTGGGGTGTAGCATTTCAGAAGCTAATTGGCAGAAATGCTTTATATTTACTCACTCACTAGCTAGCGCTTGTTCTGCACAAGAAAGAAGCTATAAGCTGCTCACTAGATGGTACTTGTGCCCGACGACACTCCGGAACATGTTCCCTGGAACCCCTGATACCTGCTGGTGCTGTGGGGAAGAGAAGGGTACAATGATACACATTTGGTGGAGTTGTGGGGAAATCCGGCGGTTCTGGTCTGAGGTTTTCAATGCATACGCCCGGATAACAGGTAAAGAAGCCGAATGCTGCCCAGAATCGGCAATGTTATCCATTTTTCCAGGTCCTATTGGGCTACAGAAGAGGGATATTCTCCGCTTTTGCATCTCGGCTGCTCGTGCTGTGATCCCGAGGTTCTGGAAATCAAGCCGGGCTCCATCTCTGCTTGATTGGTTCAAAGAATTGATGGACACATATCGAATGGAGGAGCTCGCAGCTGATGCGTCGGGATCTCGGAACAAATTCTTAGGGATTTGGGTTGAATGGATTCTTTTTCACGACTCTGCAGAATTTAGGAGTATCTTTTCCAGCACAGATAATATGGCTCGACCTCTGGCTGATGGGGAGCCAGTGGGATGAGTACCCTTTCTCCTTCCCATACCTCACCCGTCCCCCCCCCTCCTTTTGTTCTTTTTTTCTTACGTGGCTTTTCTTTCCCAGTATAACTTTTTCTAATGGTTTTTGTTTCTCTTCTCTCTCTCTCTTCTTTTCTATCTCTCTTTTCTTCCCCTCTGATACATTCAGTCTAGGTATTTCCTTTCTACACCTATACCTTCAGAATTCTAGTGAACATTAGACAGGTATCGGAAACTCTGAGCTGTGAGTAGATCATTAATATTTCGGCCTTCCTTTCCGGTACACCAGTCGATAGACTATTCCAACTAGGCCTCAACGGGTAATGACCCACTTACGTGGTCAACCTGTTAGAAAGGGCCAAGTGATAAAAATCATTCTGCTGGGGCTGCTTGTCCCCTTGACATCAGAACATCTCAAAACCCTGAGAAAGGTTGTATACTTGAGTGTTTGGAATTATATTTAGATTGTAGTATATATTGCACCAGAGATAAGCGCAAAAGTAAATTTGCAGCTTATCTTAAAGTTACTAATAACTTTGTGAATTCTCTTTTTGTATATTTTATATGTCTCAAGATTTTGTTACAAGATTGAATGTATGTCTTTCATATGTTTTTTCAAAATTTAATAAAAATGAGATTAACCATAGTTAAATATTTTAAAATATGATCCCATCACGATCCCAACTTGAAATTTGGTACAGATGTGGCTAAGAGCATAAAAGACACATGGGCAGTTTTGGAAAATTTTTATTAAAATGTTTTTTTCGGAAATGCGTTTCAAAATGTTGCGTTTGCATTCGCATAGGTAAAAAATTAAAATTAACAAATATACTCTTGTGACATATCTGGTGAAAGCCTGGACAGTTCTGAGTAGAATGGTGTTTATTTTGTTTCTCTATCTTATTTCTAGCCCGAGATAAAAAAATTTAAAGTCGTACCAGGCCAAAATTCACCCTTTTTTTAAACTTTAAAAATCTGTAAAAAATTAACTGATGAAGAAAAAAATTCCAAACTTTAAATTTGTAATTAACTAAAGTAGTACTTCATAAAGGAAAAAAAAAAAAAAAAAATCTAAAGACGTCAGGTAAAAAAAAATATTCATATTTAGATCACTTGATATGGAATGACCCATTGACGCTATTAATAGTAAAATATGTTAAAATATGATCCCATTGCGATCCCAACTTGAAATTTGGTACAGATGTGGCTAAGAGCAAAGCAGACACATGGGCAGTTTTTGAAATATTTAAAGCGCGCCGATTTTTCGGAAATACGTTTTAAAGTTTTGCGCTTGCGATCACATGGGTAAAATATTAACAAAGATCCTCTTGTGACATATCTGGTGAAAGCCTGTATAGTTCTGAGTAGAATGGTGTTTATTTTGTCTCTCTATCTTATTCCTAGCCTTAGTTATGAGGAGAAACGTAAAGGCAGGCAACAGCGAAATTCACACTTTTTCCGAACTTTGAAAATCATTTTAAAAAAAAATAAATTTTTTAAAAAATTTTTCTCTTCACATTTTGCATTGTCTGACATGCTATTATCAAATAACAAAATCTCAAAAGAATTAAAAATATAGAGGTAATAATCATTGGTTCACTTGACATGGAATGACCCCTGTGTGTGTGACTGCAGAGGAATATTGGGGGTTGATGGAGGCTGTACTCCCCCACCACCACTGTAATACTATAATATATGGAGGACTACGGGGGTGAATTACACTATATGGAGCACAATGGGGTGCATTATATTATCTAGGGGACTATGGCGTGCATTGCACTATATGGAGGACTACAGGGGGTGCATTACACTATATGGAGCACAATGGGGTACATTATATTATCTAGAGGACTATGGCGTGCATTGCACTATATGGAGGACTACGGGGGTGCATTACACTATATGGAGCACTATGGAGTGCATTATATTATCTAGGGGACTATGGCGTGCATTACACTATATGGAGGACTACGGGGTGCATTATAATATATTGAGGACTTTGATGACGCATTATAATTTATGGAGACAATTATACTATATGGAAGCCATTATAATACTTAGAGGGCTCTGTGGGAGCATGATAATACTTGAAGGGGTATGAGGGAGCCTCTATACTTTATGCAGGGCTATTTTAGGGCTGTGTGGTGGCCATAATACAGTGTGAAGAGATTTAGGGGTCATTATTCTATATGTGGGTCCATTATATTGTGTGGGGGTCATAGTGGGAATCATGCCGTAGAAGAGGGGGTAGTCTTATACGGCGAGTATATCCCAAACTCCATATTTTAAGTGGAAAAGTTGGGGGTCGTCTTATACGCCCAGTCGTCTTATACGCCGGAAAATACGGTATGTGCACATTTCGAAGACTTTATGGAGCAGAAACTGAGGTGGAAAGTCTTTAAAGTTCAAAACACATAAGAGCTTCCGCTCAAAAAACTTTGCAAAAGACTCTGTATGGATGTTTCCTGGTGGTTTCAGAAAACCTTGTTCCCAGCTGCAGTTTGTTTAAAAAAATAAAAAATAGTTCAATATTCACCCTTATGTCACACTTATGTCAATGACACTGCAGCCAATCAGAGATCAGAGGCTCTGCAAGAGTTGACGCAACAAGTTACTAAACTCACAGGTTGGCTGGACTCTGGGAACTTGTTTTAGAAGTAACTGCATGCAGGGAACAGGTGACATCTGAAACTATAACAAGAACCCTCTCCCATTAGCCTTAGGTGATTGTATTCTCCATGCAGGTTCCTACTTGTCCATAGGAGGTTTTTCAACCCAGAGAGAGGCACTGACTTTAGTGTAGGTACCAAGTAAGGAGAGATGCTGCAACATGGCTACTGATGGGATATAGAGATGGTCATCTTTATATGGGAAGTGTTTAATTTTTACATATATTACTTTGCAATTCTATATTCTTAGGCTACGTTCACATGGTGCGCTGTTGCACCGTTCGGGTCCGCCTTGCATGGATCCGCTATCTGCAGTGGAATGCACTGACATTAGCTGTCCCAGCCAAGTCAATGCATTTCACTATTTTGCATTCAGTCATAAGCTGGTCCATAAAAAGAATCAACATGTTAATTTCATGGTGCTTTTTACTCACCTTGCCGCGCTCCTACAGTGATCACTCCTCATCCAAACACCACAGGACCAATGGAGGACCTTGGACAGCATCATGTCACCAGGTGACATCACCTGGTCACATTGCAGGGCGCAGGGTCCTAGAGGCAGCGCTTGCGGCGACCTCCGGGAATGAGAGGACATCGCCGGCGGTCACCGTGGGAGCGCGGAGAGGTAAGCGCAGGGAAAACGCGCAGCAGCGTTCGCACACAGAATGCCGCACTTTGTGAGGATGCGCTCTTGGTACAGTTTTGCACCAAAAATGGATCCTCACAAAACTCAGCAAAATCTCTGTATGAACGTAGCCTTATATTCATGGTATGCATGTCTTAGCAGTTCAGAGTGCAGCTGTTGTTTTGTTAGTTATATTATGTTATGTTCAATTATGCACCTGTTCACACTGCATGTTAGGGAATGCCTCCCACAGAGATGGCAACATCCGCTCGTGAAATCTCCAACAAGTCCCATGACTCTTATGGCCACTTTACACACGGCTACATTTCTAGCTTATCCACAGGTAACTTACTGGCTGCAGTGAAATCATGGAGACATTATTCCATTTGTACACAGCAACAAGATAGAACCATGTCTCCATGATTTCACTGCAGCCAGTAACTTACCTGTGGATAAGCTAGAAATGTAGCCGTGTGTAAAGTGGCCATTACAGAAATGGACTCAGACACGTTACTAACCTCCGGCGATCCTCTTTCTCTTTCCAGTTTTCGGATGCTCCCACTGGGTTTTCTCATCTAAGTGGCTATTAAAGGAAAACATACATTGTTAGTTTCCTACTAGATTGCAGTGTTCTATGATGTGTAAACAAAGATACAATGGTCACGATTCATCAAGTAGTTTCCTGGCATAAAAATGCTTGAAAAACTGCAAAACCATAGGCGTAAAACATTGCCATTTTCAGCCTTATAAAATAAGCAGATTTGGGGCAGGATAGGGCAAGGTCAACATACTCGCTAATCCATCTCAACCTATGAAGAGGCATAAATTACAACAGACATGTATGCAAATCCTTGACTAGAGAATACTCCATTAAGACAGTTATACAAAATGTCAGGTTTGATGGGTCAAGGCCTAAGTTCTCAGAATCAGACTTAAAGGGTTATTAACATTTTCCAGAGATGAACATTATGGGATAGGTCTTGTAAACACAAGTACTTTTTCAATTTACTGCTTGTTAAAATTTTCAGCCGTTCTTAAGACAATTAACACTTTTCTTTTGTTTCCAGTTTATTGCCTTGGAGACAGACCACCGCTGCTGTGTAGCTTGTAAGCACTACTCTGAAGCTGCTCAAGGTTTCGAAGATAAAAGCACGGTCCAGCCAGCCTGGCTGACTTAAAGTGCTTACAAGCTCAAAGCAAAAGAGTTTGCAAGCACTGCAAATGTTCTGCTGTCTACCAGCAGTGGTCGGTCTCCAAGAAAACAAGCTGTAAACCAAAGAAAAGGGCGAGTATTTTAAGAATGGCTGAAAATTTTAAAAAGCAGCAAATTGCAAAGGTGCTTGTTTTTATAAGCCCTTTCCAACAATACCCATTTATCAAGATTGTCTATTAACCCTTTAAGGCTCACTTCTATACTGTAAAAGTAGATACAACCTTGACAAAGAGTGAAGTAACCATGTAAATGCATTAATTTCTGGTTCTGAATTTTATACTGTAGAGCTGCAGTCACAGGAGGTACAGTAAGGACAAGCCCCCAAGGAGCACTGTATTATGGCACCACATGTCAGGGAGGTAATATTCGGCAATGACACTGTTACATACATGAGGGTTTAAACTTTCTAGGGAAAGTAAAAAAAAAAAAAAATGGTGACTTTCACAATTAGATGTACACTTTTAGGCTATGTTCAGACGATGTATTTTTGCTGCATTTTTGTCACAAGAACACTTGTATAACCTTCCCCCAGCAACGTCTATGAGAATTTTAAATTAGACTGTCAATTCTTGGTGCTTTTTTCAGCGCTCCCTGCTATTGACAATAGTGAAAAAAATGTTAGGTCAAAATCTGCACCATAAATGCACCAAATACACATTGCGTATTTCGGGTGTTTTTAGTAGCGTTTCTGCACCAAGCACGCAGCGTCTGCACATACCTTAACATTCCTTACACCTGAGGTTTGCAAAAAACTACTAGAGCCATTTGAAACATCAGCACACATGTTCTTTACTAACTGGGCAAGGCTCCTTGACCCCCTCACACCGCTACAACTATCATTTTGCTACTGCTTCGTCAGTGTTCCTTGTTTTCAACATTTGTGGATCATGGCTCTGGTTCTCTGGAGTCCCAAAGCTTTAGAAATTGAAATTTGTCAGTCTGGAAAAGGTTATAAAGCAATTACTTTGTTTCTCATGTGTCCCTCTATTTCTTTGAAATATGGCATGTCTAGATTTTGAGGATCTTTTGGTCTACTTCACTTTGTCAGGCAGGTCCTATTTAAGTGATTTTTTAAATTGAGAACAGGTGTGGAAGTAATCCGGCCTGGGTGTGGCCAGGGAAATTGAATTCATCTTCTCAAAGATGTGATAAACCACAGTTAAGGCCCCATTACATGCAATATCGCTAGCAATATCACTACAACGTCACAGGTTTTGTGACTACGGGTGACATGCCGCAGCGACCAGTTTGTTCATCGCTGCGGAATGGCCAGGACCATTTTTTGGTTGTTGGTCTGCCGCTGGGCAGCAGACATCAGCGTGTGTGACACCTTTCTAACTCGATGTGTTCCCTGGTAACCAGGGTACACATTGGGTTACTAAGCACAGCGCGCTGTGCTTAGCAACCCAATGTGTACCATGGTTACCAGCATTCTAGCGTTTACCCCAGCCTATCTGCATACAGTAGCGGGACCTCAACATCATGGAACAGAACATTTTATATTCTTTACCACGATGTTGAGGTCATTACATGGGTCGGTGATCGCTGGTGAGTCTGCCTGTCTGACAGCTCACCAGCGATCACATAGCGATGTGCCAGCGATCCTGATTGGCGGTCAGGTCGCTGGCAAATCATTATGTGTAACCCGGCCTTTACACTCAAGGTACCTTTACACGCCGCTACAACAGGATGGATACAACCCGCTACAGGCTACGATTGTAGCTTGCGTCGTCAATATTGCCCGTAGTAGCGGCGTGTGAAGACGGTAGGAGGCAGCCGGCAACAGATACATCTGTTTCCGAGCACTGCTCTGAAACAGGTGGCTACAAAGCCGATTGCAGCGAGCTGTATCGGCGTGTAAAGAGGGAACAGAAGGGTTGTTTCTACACCATGCTATGTAGCTGGGGCGTGACACAGGCTCCGGGTTACCGCGCCCCCTTCAGCGATCATTGGAGGAAGCTCCTGCGTTGCGATTGGTTGTCGCTGCACAGGGCGGCATATTTAAGGAGCTGCCCAGTCACACTACACAATTGCTCGGGCGCCATGTATTAATCAGCCTCCTGCGATGCCTGGCCAATCATGGGTTTCTTGCTTTGTCCTATCAGCGTACGGACGTCTCGTACTCCACAATTGTGGCACGCCTATGTGCTGTCCCTGCTGCACCAGGTCCGCCCATATTAGCTGGTTGTAGCGGTGTGTAAATGATGTAAGATGAGCTACAGATGGCTACTTGAGACACCCGGCGATGTATCTAGCTGTAGATGTAGCGTAGCGTAGCGCACCTTGTGGCGGCGTGTAAAGGTGGTGCGTTTCCCGTTTGTAACCGTTTGGGCATGCTCGTGCACGTGAAGTAGCGGGTTGTATCCATCCTCCAGTAGCGGCGTGTAAAGGTACCTTTAGCGATACAGCTGCAATGTTACAGGTTTTGTGACGTTGCGGCCACCTCGCAGCAAAGTCGCTGCGTGTGACATGCCGCAGCGACCAGCTCGCTGTGGAATGACCAGGACCATTTTTTGGTCGTTGGTCTGCCGCTGGGCAGCAGACATCGGTGTGATGCCTTTCTAACCAGATATATTCCCTGGTAACCTGGATACACATTGGGTTGCTAAGCACAGCGTGCTGGTAACCAGGGTACACATCGGGTTACTAAGCACAGTGCGTGTACCCTGGTTTCTCCCGCTGAATACAGTAGCATGACCTCGACATTGTGGAAAAGAATAGTTTTCGAGATCATTACACTGGTCGCTGGTGAGATCCGCCTGTCTGACATCTCACCAGCGATCACATAGCGATGTGCCAGCAGTCCCGATCGCTGGTCGGGTCGCTGGCACATTGTTATGTGTAACCCGCCTTTACTTGATGTTTTAAAAACGTGGGGGAAGCAATCACATTTTCACACAGGGCCCCGCAGGTTTGGATTTCTTTTCCACTTAATAAAAGACCTTCATTTATAAACGCATTATGTAGACACTTGTGTTATCTTTGACTAATATATATGTATGTGTATACACACACACCTTTTTCTACAATCGGTTAGGCCTCTCCCTCTCCTCTATGTTTTTATACCCTTTTCTTAGGATGATCCTTGTTTTGAGTAATTTTTAACATTTTTTTTTTCAAATATCCTTCAATAAAGTAATTTCAATATGAATGGATTATTGTTTTGCCTCTTTTGAACACGTTTGTGATTTGCTGTCCTTTATTAATCTGTGAGCCATTCCCTCTTGAAAAGATCATAAACATTAGCAAAGGCCGATGACTCTGGAATCAGATGGTGAATTTAAGTAAACAAAAACAAACAAATACCGTAAACCCCCCAATACTCAGAGGAGGAACAGGAATAGTGTAACTGGGCATTTTTGACCTGAAGACGGGTCCTCTTTAGCTGTTGTCAATATGACCCCATGCAGATTTATGCATTGTCATGGTACCAGACAAAGGATGAGAGCCACCTTTAGATAAAACTTTCCACTTTTGCATTCATGCTGCACAAAAAGCTGAAATGCTTGGACCCAAACTGCAGACAGAAGTAGTAAGGGCTAAACAATGTGTGATCAAGCACAAATAATAATAAATAATGCGGATCAACTTCATATTTTATACCTCAGAACTTTGGAGTTTGTTTTAGCTGTATATATTTATTCAATTAAATGGTGCTATAAATTCATTAAAAATAATAATAAAATCATTAATAGTATAGAAAAGCAGATTAAAATGTAAGGATGAAGTGAATTGCCTATTGTACTCCATGCCCGCTCTTACACTCCCGCGTCCGCCCTTACACTCTGCACGCTCTTACTTGGCATAGTAAACCCATCCATCCTTGGTGTTCCTCTCCTCCCATCCGGGTGGCAGCTCGTCCTCGCTGTCCGTATCGTCCAGGCCTGCGTACTTCAGAGCTGCCATGGCACTGCGGCTGCAAATGTAAAGTTATTATTGATTAATAATGTAAATCAGCTGGGCAGCTCCACTTCTACACTGATATCATGTGTAGTACCAGCGGTCGACCACCAGAGGTCACTGCAGCTCAACAATCAGATGTCTCATCAACTGGAGAACATGTGCTGGTGATTTTGTCAAGGGGCAAAGCAAATCTGCCACCGAGGAGCCCTTCACTAGAGATGTAGGAAAATATAAAAGCTTTGTGATATAAAAGATGCATACAATAGATTTATCTTTACTTGCTTACAAAAAAATACATCAATATGGCAGTTAGTTTTCACACTTCTGAGATTTCATGCATGGCTAAAAACTGCATTACTGCACCACAGTTACGCTATGTTCACACATTGCATTTTATCTAGAGGAAAACCTGCTCTCTTGGCAGTAAAAAAAAATCTGCTTCCAAAAAGGAGGTTTAGCTGCGTTTTATTGCATCTTTTACTGCATTTTTGCTATTTTTTAGGGGGTTTTTTTGTAACTTTTTGCTGGATTTTTGTTGTGTTTTTGTAACAATTTACGGTAGCTTTTTTCTTTATTTTTTGCTGCATTCTTTGGTTTGTCATTTGTCTCCAGTACATGTTTAATAAAATTACTTTTATAAAGCAACAAAAATGCAGCAGTTGTGTTACTGTTCTTTCTGTTTGCTTTGAATACTAAAAAAAAAAGCTGCAAAAACTGAAAGATTTGACATGCCTCTGGTTTAAAAAATGGAGCAGTTTTCCATTTCAGTCAAGAAAAAAGAAAAGGCAATCGTGTGCAAAAGATTTCAGAAATCTCAGCGCTTCTGATTTAGGCTGGCTTCACACCACGGTTCTATCAGGTCCAGGATGAACCTGACAGCCCCGGACCCGATTTTACTGTAGTGCAGCCATCTGCCATCCGATTTCCATCTGTCCGGGAGGGTCCAGGGGAATTCAGATTTTTCTCCCGGACACAAAAATGCTGCTTGCATTCAAAAATCTCCCCAAATTGGATCCTCCCGAATCCGGGGCAATCCGGCGCTCCCTAAAGGTACCGTCACACAGGGAGATATCGCCGGCGATGCTGCCGGCGATCGCGGGAGCGCGCATCCCTGACAACATCGCCGGTGAGATGTCAGACTGAGCAACTTACCGGCGATGTCGCCGGCTAGTTGCCGCGGCTATCGCTCGCTGGGTTGCCCAGCAACCCAGCGAGCGATAACCCGCAATGTTGTAGATAGGCGGAATCGCCCGTAACATTGCGGGTTGCCGCGTTACACAGGGCGATCAGGCATGATCGTCTCAGCAACATCGCCAGGTTTCCCAACATTGTTGGGAAACCTGGCGATGTTGCTCAGGCGATTCATCGCCTGATTATCGCCCTGTCACACGAGGCAACTCGCCGGCGATGTCGCCGCAACCTGGCCACGCCCCTCAGTTGCCGGCAACATCACCGGCGATATCTCCCCGTGTGACGGTACCTTTTCATGGGAGTCTATGGGGCCGGGACGATCCGGACACCGGCGGCTGAAGTTAAGTATGAAGCGGTTCAGCACCATTTCGTAGGGGACAGCTGAGCTCGGCTGCATCCGGCTACAAACAGGACCGGAGGGCATATTTGCCCTCCGCTTCTGTTTGCAAATCTGGTCCGGGGCTGTGGAGGAGCGGACTCCCGGCAACCCGCACTGCAGCTCCAAAGACGCAGCGGGCGGGTTACGCATAGTGAGGATGGGATTTCTTGAAATCCCAAACACTATGCTAGTACTGTACTACGCAGCGTTTTGGACGCAGCGGCAGGATGCTGCGTCCAAAACGCTGCGTACACTGATCGTGTGCACGCATCCTTAAAAAGCAGCTTTTAATTTGCCAAACATTCTGCAAAAAACAAACAAAAAAACAGAACTTGTTAACATATACTAGTTATAATAATTAGTGATAATACCGCATGCATTTTTATTTAGGTCTTGACACCATTTTTACTGCAAAGGGTTAAAAGATTTAACAAAAGTCTCAATGTATTTCAGACAAAAATATACTAAATACTAAATGTGTGCACGAGTCCTTACAAATACTGAGGTAAAAAAAACTCCCCAAATACTGGACATGTGGACGAGGCCTTACAAATACTGAGGTAAAAACTCACCAAATACTGAACGTGTGCACGAGGCCTTACAAATACTGAGGTAAAAAATACCAAATACTGTACGTGTGCACTAGACCTTACAAATACTGAGGTAAAAAAAACTCACCAAATACTGGACATGTGGACGAGGCCTTACAAATACTGAGGTAAAAAATACCAAATACTGAACGTGTGCACTAGACCTTACAAATACTGAGGTAAAAAAAACTCACCAAATACTGGACATGTGCACGTGACCTTACAAATACTGAGGTAAAAACTCACCAAATACTGAACGTGTGCACGTGACCTTACAAATACTGAGGTAAAAACTCACCAAATACTGAACGTGTGCACGTGACCTTACAAATACCGAGGTAAAAACTCCCCAAATACTGAACGTGTGCACTAGACCTTACAAATACCGAGGTAAAAACTCCCCAAATACTGAACATGTGGACAATGCCTTATAAATACTGAGGTAAAAAAACTCCCCAAATTCTGAATGTGTGCATGAGGCCTTACAAATACTGAGGTAAAAACGCACCAAATACTGAACGTGTGCATGAGGCCTTAGGCCTTGTGCACACGCTGAATATTTGTTGATTTTTTTACCTCAGGATTTGTAGCCAAAACCAGGAGTGGATGATTAAATACAGAAATGGTGCAGGTGTTTAATAGAAACACCTGCACCATTTCTGTATTTAATCATCCACTCCTGGTTTTGGCTACAAATCCTGAGGTAAAAAACTCAGCAAATACTGAATGTGTACACGAGGCCTTACAAATACTGAGGTAAAAACTCACCAGATACTGAATGTGTGCACGTGGCCTTAAGGCCACGTTACACACACAGATATATTGGTCACAGATCTCTGGTTGCAGTGAAATGATGGACACATTTTTTGTACATTTGTACACAGCCACAAAATGGAACAATGTGTCCATGATTTCACTGCAACCAGAGATCTGTGACCAATATCTGATCTGAACAGATATCTGTGTGTGTAACGTGGCCTTTACAGATACTGAGGTAAGAACTCACCAAATACTGAATGTGTGCACAAGGCCTTACAAATACTGAGGTAAAAACTCACCAAATACTGAACATGTGCACAAGGTCTTAAGGCTGCTTTACACGTCACGATATCGCTACGCAACTACGATAAAAAGTCACGTGGTACGGGCATAGCAGTCGATATCGTTCGTGCGTTGTGTCGTGTAAATGGGCAACGCAACTCAAAAACGATGCAACTACGATATCGTTTTTGGATTGTGAATGCTCTTCAACCGTGCAATATTGGCTTGACGATCTGGCAGGATCGTGCTGTGTGACAGCGCAACTACGATTTGGAGTGCAACTTCCCCTATTCACTCCAATGTTAATTGGTCGTTCCCTGAGTTGCTCAGACACAGTGTGAAAAAGGGGCGTACAACATCGTAGTTGCATTGCCTGCCGATATCTCCCTGTGTAAGGCGGCCGTCACACGCTTCAATGTTGAGAGCGATATTGTTAGCGATCACATGCACGCGCGATCGCTAACAATATCGCTCACATCGTTGGTGAGACAGACTCACCAGCGATGTTGAGCAGGAAGATCGCTGGTAACTATAGTACACATCGGGTTACTAGGCGCCGCGCGGCGCTTAGTAACCCGACGTTTACCATAGATACCATCTCGCAGCATAGGCTCTGCCGCTGGGAGATCGTTCATCGTGGTGTCACACACCACGATAAGGGTATGTGCACATTGGAAGTTTTGTGAGCTGTTTTTTAGCGTTTTCCGCCGGCGTTTTCCGCTGGGTTTTATGTAAATTTATGTTAATCCTAACCAGCGGTTGGATTAACATGCTAATCTAGGGATTTCAGAAAACGCTGTTTACATTAGAACGTTTTTTTTTTTTTCTCCTTTCCACTTTCTTCACCGGTTTTCCAGCGGATTTCAAAGATAGAGCTTGTGACTTCTTTTGAGCGTTTAGCCAGCGTATTAGAGCTTACAAGTGCACAAAAAACAAACAGTCTTAAAAACGCCAAGAAAACACAAAACGTTAAAAAAATGCTAAAAAAACGATGGACACTGCTGAGGTCAGGAATTTCAGCTCCTGAAATTCTACACCGGTTTTCTGACGGTCTGCAATGATGCACAACCGTCCAATGTGCACATACCCTGAGGCAGATTGTTCAAGCGATTATCGCTTCATATGAGCTCCGGCTCACAAATCTGCGATCTGATTACACGCAGCGATGCACAAACGATATCGCTTAAGCGATCAAAAAGCAGATCACTTAAGCGATATCGTTCTACAAATTGATGCGTGTGACGGCCGCCTCAGGGCCACTTTACACACACCAACTTATCTGTCCAACTTCTGAACAACTTACTGGTTGTAGTGAAATCATGGACACATTGTTATTTGTACACAGCCACAAAATGGAGCAATGTGTCCATGATTTCACGGCAACCAGTATTAGTTGGTCAGATAAGTTGGTGTGTGTAAAGTGGCCCTAAGGGCCGCTTTACACACACCAACTTCTGTGACCAACTTCTGAACAGATCTCTGGTTGCAGTGAAATCATGGACATATTGTTACATTTGTACAAAGCCACAAAAGGAACAATGTGTCCATGATTTCACTGCAACCAGAGATCTGATTCAGAAGTTGGTCACAGAAGTTGGTGTGTGTAAAGCGGCCCTAACATCTCCAATGCGATTTTGGACAAGTGCCAAAAACATGCGCGCTCCCGTGAAATCGTATGCAATATCGGATCGATATTGCGACGTGTAAAGCGGCTTTAGGGTACCTTTACACATCACAACATTGCATGCAATTTCACTTGCAACTTACTGGTTGCAGTGAAATCATGGACACATTTTTCCATTTGTACACGGCAACAAAAAAGAAAAATGTGTCCATGATTTCACTGCAACCAGTAAGTTGCAAGTGAAATTGCATGCAAGTGTTGCAACGTGTAAAGGTACCCTTACCAGATACGGAGGTAAAAATCACCAAATATGAATAGCACGCCAAAGATGCATGAGGCCTACAAATACTGAGGTAAAACTCACAAATACGAATTACATGAAGACAAGTTGATGTCACGAGGCCTTACAAATACAGAGGTAAAAACTCACTGGATACTGAATGTGCGCACACACTGAGTACATGACTGTAGAAAATTCTGCATATCCTGGGAAAAAATGCACCAAAAACGCAATTCATTTTTCATGCATTTGGGTTGGTAAAATGCTGCAGTACTTGACATGCAACAGATTTATTTCTGCACCCAATCTGCAAGGGAAAAATAAACGTGTACAAAACTTCAGGATTCTTATTGACTTTTCTGGATATTGCATGCTGTGACAAAACTGCACTAAAAAATGCATTGTGAGCACAGGGCCCATGTGCAGGCACAGAACGCTATTAGGGCATATCCCGATGCTGAGTATTTGGAGCAAAAAACTGCGCCCTGTGGCAGGAAAACGCACCACACGACACATGCTTTTTTGGTGCAGATTGTGGTCATGTGTCTTTCTACTATAGTTAATGGTTGGGAGGCTACAAACACAGTAAACATTTGACAGCTCATTGTTTTGTCTTGAAAACAATCTGCTCCTAAACTGCAAGGAAAAAATAAGCATCGTGCCCACACTTTAGAATTTTCAGAGACTTTGCTGGTGTAAGAATAGGCTTTCAGGTTTGTGACAAAAGTGACACAAAAAGGCAGTATCAGCACACAGCCTTAGGCTACATTCACAAGGAACACTAGCTGTCCACTAGTGTGCCATTTTGTACGGATCCGCTATTTGCAGTGGAATGCAATGGAAAGCAGTGAAGTTTGCTGTCCCAGCCAAGTCAATGAATTTCACAATTCTGAGGTCACACACTACGTTTTTACGGATCCAATCTTGGGACTCAAGAACGGATCTGCAAAAAGAATGAGCATGTCAATTATTAGGCGTTCTACTCACCTCGCCATGCTCCCTTGGTGATCTCCAGCGATGTCCCCTCATACTGCACCATGTGACATCACTTGGTCACATGCACAGGCTGCAGGGTCCTAGAGGCAGCGACAATGCCACCTCCGGGGATGAGAGGACATCACTAGGGAGTGCAGCGAGGTGAGTAAATATCGCAACAGCATTCACACACAGAACGCCGTGTTTCGTGAGGATCCATTCTTAGTGCAGTTTTTGCACCAAAAACATAACCTCACAAAACACCGCAAAAATGCTGTGTGTGAATGTAGCCTAAGGCTGTGTGCTCACGGTCCGGAGAGCTGCATGTTGGACGCAGCTCCTCCGGACCTGAGTGAAGTCACGGGTGCCCGCAGGGACGCGACCCTGTACTCACCATGTGCAGTGGGTGCGGGGGAGCTTCCCCCTGCAGTCAACTGATGTGAGCAACTTCCAACTCCGCAGCACGAAATGAACATGCAGGAGGAGCGGAACACAGGCAACCGCACCGCAGCTAAAAGAACGCTGCGGTCGGGTTAAGCATAGTCGATTTCTTGAAATCCCATACACTATGCTAGTACTGTACCACGCAGCGTTTGGATGCAGAGGCAAGACGCTGCGTCCAAAATGCTGCGTATACTGATTGTGTGCACGCACCCTAAACCTGCAGATTAACCACATATCTGAAGGTTAATAGCAATTTTTCTACGACAGGTTCCCTTTAAAGCACGACATACCAGAAATGATAAAGTCGCAGTGTCAAAAGTGTGATAAAACGGTGTTATATATATATATATATATATATATATATGCACCTATTATTATTATTTGTTTATATGCCCAGTAAATTCCATGGCGCTTTACATGCGAGAGGGCAAACTAGGACAAGTACAATAAATGTGGACAATCGGGTCGTACAGATACAGGAGGGAGAAGATCCTGTCTGCGAGGACTCACAGTCTATGAGGTATGTTTAACAATATACAGTAGAGGGGAAGTATTATATTATGAGATATGGCTAATAATAAAGAGAATACATACTATTAGGGGGTATGTATAATAAACAGGGCAGACAAAGCAATATTATGGAACTTTGAAATAATAAAGAGAAAACAAGAGTATGGGAAATATTTACAATCATAGACAGAATGATATTATGGGATGACTAATAGACAGCCCAGGGGAGGTAGAATAATATGATGGGGGATGTTATATAATAATAAATAACACACAGACGAGTTTGCTGGAGGCTCAGGCTCCTTTATTAGCAGTGTTCTGCCTGTCATGGCTGCCCAGCACCAGGGTCACTATATAAGGAGCTGAATGGAGAAGGCACTTGCCTTTAGAGGACGCTGATTGCCGTTCCAGACTGTAAGCTCCTGGGACAAGGTCTGCCTGCCCCTCTGTATTATCTGCAGGCAGGAGAAGGTAACAGCCTGGCTGACAGCTGCATACAGTGTGCAGACTGAGGTGCTGTGTGTGTATACACAGGTTTCACATGGGTTGCTCTGCACTTCCTGGTGTGTCCCCGCTTATCTCTTCCCCCGGAAACACCCGTACTGCTGCAGAGTTCCTGTTCCCTTATGTTCTGCTTGTTTCTCTTTATATATAGGAGGCCGGGTGTAGTACAGGCATGTGACTCCCCACACAGACAGAGGCAGTCCAACAGCACATAATTATAAACACATAGTCAGAAACAGGCTGGGCAAGGTGAAGTGAAAGAGTTCCCCATAGCAACCAATCAGAAACCTGCTTTAATTTCTCAGGAGCTCTTTAGAAAATGAAAGCAGCAGCGTGATTGGTTGCTATGGGCGACTGTTGATCTGCATAGTGACAGTTGGCCTTAGGCCTGTTTTACACATCCGTGCCTCCGTCACGTGTGCGGTCCGTGCCAACACATGCCGGAGGCACGGACATACGGGGACTCGTGTTCCCCTATGGGCAAATTCACACTTCCGTGTTTCCGCACGGACCGTGTCTCCGTGTGGAGCACATGCGTGTCCGTGTGCTCAACACGGTGACAAGTCGTTATTTTTGCGGACACACGGACCGCTTTTGCCGTGAAACGTCCATGCACATGGATGTCATCCGTGTGACATCGTGTGCACGGACCACGGACGAAAGTGACAACCCTAAAAATAAATAATTTGATACTCACCTCGCTCCAGCGCTGACAGTTCCTCTCACTTCTGGTGCTGCTCATTAGGGCTCATGAATATTCGTTCACTGAGCCCAAGAGGTGACCGGAAGTGAGAGGAACTGTCAGCGCTGGAGCGAGGTGAGTATGCGGTGACAGGCTTTTCGTGTGCTATCCATGGATACATGAATAGCACACTGACAGTGTGGTGCCCCTGTGACTAGGCGCCACAGGGTAGTATTGCACTTTAATAATAATGTGTTAACCCTGTAAAGTCATCAGTTCAAGGTTCACTTTATGGAGTCTGTTTTTACACCCACCTAGGACCACATCACTTAGAATGTGTGGGGGGGCAGTAATTTAGTAGGTCCCAAAGGGATGGAGGTGGAGCCTAGGATAGAGTAGTGGGAGGGAAAGTGACAGTTAGTGCTGGGAAGGCAGTCAGTGAAGACTAGCTTGACCGCAACTCTGCTGTGGGGAACCCAAACCTTCACGGGGGGAACCAGGACAGAGGGCAATGGGCCAGGACTGGTTGGAGCCGGCTGGTCGCGTTGGGGAAGCATCGGCAGTGCGGGTAGCCGTAGCCGACGTCTATCTCTGGCTGCAGACCGACGAGCTACAGGCCCATCACTAAAGGGGTAGCTGACAGCACCACAAGGTACCTCACCCCTCAGGACCACATTAGATCCAAGATCACAGGAGTAATGGCCCAAGTACCGGTGGCGGGGGTTAGTAGAAGCCCTGACTGAACCGGCAAAGGAAACCCGTACTCCACTGTGGGAGATCAAGGGACTGGCGGGAGAGCTCTGCAAGGGTGGTAGAAGTTAAGAAGAATAAGTTTAACCCAGAAAGCCATAGAAGGAAGAACATCTAGAGACTCCATAACGGGAAACCTGGAACTGGTGACAGACCCCCGGTAAACCAGACTGTACCGTATACCATCACCATCTGCCAGTACCCATTAAAGTGGAGTAAAGTTGAATTGGACTCTGTCATCCTTATTGCGGTGCCCGGAGGGCTCAGCACCAGCAGCTGCTCAGCAGAGGGGTAAAAACTGCACACCATCATCACCACTACTGCCCTCCCTCACCATCTTCCTTCACTGCTGCCCTGAGGTAATAGCTCCACCTGTAGGGAGCTGTCCCACACTCTGCTGCACCCACCATCACCTCAGCGGCCGGCCTGCAGCGCCGGTACCATTTTACCGGGAACTACAGGTGGCGTCACGATCCCCTGTAAATACTCCCTTCGACCCCAACATCTACTCAAATGATAACCAGGGCACGGAAGGGATCCCAACCATCTGTGATCTCCCCACCCAAGCTGCCATCAGTCCCGGTGTCCGAGTTACCCCTAGCCCTGGTCGCAACAACAGCACCCATCGTGTCACATGGCCGTGACACATGATTCTATGCCCTGCCCCCAAACAGCCTTGTTCCACACGTCCATGGTGACATGGTTGTCTGAAACTGGCCTTAGGCCGCATTTTCCTGTGCGGTCGGTGCAGGGTGGTCTTTACCTGTTTACTTTTTCTGGACCGCTAATTAAAAAAATCAGACAATATGTTTGAAAAATCATAAGAAATCATTACAATAATAAGTGATGCAGGTCTACAGCCCAAAAATCTGATATGAGACATCAAATGGAGTCACTAAACTGTAAAATAATGATAGTCACCTGGATTTTTTACTTTTTCTGGGTCCCAAATTAAAAACAAAACAAATATTTTTGGAAAATCATAAGAAATCATTATTATAATAAGTGATGCAGGTCTACAGCCCAAAAACCTGATGTGAGACTTCAAAAGGAGTCACTAAACTGTAAAATTATGATAATTACGGTACCTGGATTTTTTACTTTTTCTGGGTCGCAAATTTAAAAAAAATCAGTATTTTTGGAAAACCGTGGGAAATCAATATAAGTGATACAGGTCTACAGCACAAAAATCTGCCATGAGGACATCAAATGGAGTCACTAAACTGTAAAATAATGATAATTACAGTCAAAATAATCAGAATAGGTTACTACAGCTTAAAAAAAAAAAATCGCCTTTGTTTTTTTTTTAAGACAATGATGGGAGTGCTGGTGTGTCACGGTCCGCGCTGCTGTGGCATGAATAAACTCACCAAAGAGACAGCAGTTATTCCATCCTTTTATTTCCTCCTCTCTCCTACGCGTTTCAGCGCCACACCCGGCGCCTTCCTCTGTTTTTTTTTTAGGCACAAGGCTAAAAAGTCCCATATTTTTACTAACTTTCCTTGAATATGTGGACAGTCAGTGGAGTTGATCCGCTAAGGCAGGGGTGGGAACTCCAGGCCTCGAGGGCCGCACACAGTGCAGGTTTTCAGGATTTCCTTGGTATTGCACAGAGGTTGGAATCATCACCAGTGCAGGTGATTATATTATCACCTGTGCAACACTAAGGAAATCCTGAAAACCTGCACTGTGTGCGGCCCTCGAGGCCTGGAGTTCCCCACCCCTGCGCTAAGGCCATGAAAATTCAGCAGTAAATCCCCATCTTATCTTTTTGATCTTAAGGTACTGTCACACGCCGCCATATGGCTTCCATATCGCTGGTGATTTGATGTGAGCGCTCACGTTTCGGGCACTTTTTTCACATCGCTGTGGAGCTGTCACACGTAGCTATCTAGCGTGCGATTGTCGGGCCCACTGGGACGGGGGTACTCGATACCGGACCGGTCTGCTACTGGGGAAGTCACGGGTGGTCCTGGTCCGGACCGTGTCCTCGGGCTTGGCAATAAAAGGGAATATTTACAGGGGATTGTCAGTCGTGACGCCACCCACTTTATGCGGCCAGTGATGGGGGCCGCCGCTGCTGCAGAACCTCCGGGAATGATGTAATGGCAGCTTAGGTGGTGTAGTTCAAGTGGGTAGAACTGTGTTCCCCAGGGCAGTAAGGGTTAAGTCTATTGTGGAGTGTGTAGCACACTTACTTTGCAGATGCTGCAGGGATCTCTCCTCTTTGCTGATGCTGACAGGCTGTATCCTGTATGGAGAGAATCATTTTCATGCAGAAACACAAGGGAAGCAGTTCCAGGGTTTTCTGTGTTTACTCTCAGTTCTTCAAGTCACTTTACAGCTCATTTACAGTTCTTACAAAGTTCAAGTACAGTTCTTAATACACAGGCACATTCTCCCTCTCCGGGTTCCCTTTGCTCCCTGCAGCCAGGCCTCTCTCTCTCTGACCACTCACACAGTGTCTGTGTCCTTTCCGGGCTATAATGTTCTCTTTTTACTTTGTGTTGTGCGACACTGGACAGTATGGCGGTGACTCGGGCCCCTGTGGGTCCAACAGTTTGTCACTGAGCTGCCTGTCCTTTAGGGTAGGGACCCTAATGTGTAGCTGTGGTCCCCCGTCGGTATCTGGGAATGCCGGGTAAACTACGGTTCCCTCTAGAGCCGACACTCTACTCAGCTCAGCCTCCAGCAGTCCACAAGTGTGAGGCTCTACCAGGCTCCTTTCTCTCTGTTCCTCTCGGTATCATAGGAGGGCTACTCCGCCTGCAGTCGGTTGCTTCAGCTGTGGTTCTAGGGCCCGGGTATCACCGTCCCTCTCTGTCCTCTCACACTCCTGGGGATCTGGCTTCGGATAGGCTTTCTCTCTCCTCCGGCTCGCACTGGCTCGTACAGATTCTGCGCTCCTTATGCCCTCACTCTTCCAGGACGTGTGTGTCTTTCTCCTGCTCAGCTTAGCTCAACCTTCTGTTGTTCTCTGGCCTGTGCTCCTCAGCTTCTGGTCTTTGCTGTTCAGCTCACTGTGGCCTACTGAACTCCTTCCTCCTCCCCCTTCCTATTTCTACTCTAATTCACCTGACTACGTGTGTGCCCAACCCACTCGTCCAAATCCACCACCCCTCAATCTCATAGAGTATCTAATCTCAGGGCTGGATGCTGCCACCTACTGTACGTGGGTTATGTGGGCTGTGAGGGTGTTGTTGTGCAACAAGTGTCCTACCTGCCTGGCTGCAGTTCCCTTTGTGACCTCCTGGACGCAGGGGCGCCACACGATCTTTGTCATTCCTGCGATCCGGTAATTGCCTGCAGGAGACCGGAAGCAATTTTCCCTTCACACACAATCGTAGAAGCAATATGCGCATACTGTTTCGATAGGGGCATGCTAGAGTGTGTTTCACCGTGCCTCTATCACTGTGATTGGTGGACAGAACTGCGTTCCCATTCGTCAGCCTTGCGTGAATGCACGGGTCATCAAATAAGGCACCTCAGACCGCCAGCCATGGAATTAGCATCATCCACCAATCGCGCAGATGCGGCGCAAAAAACACCATCCAAGCACGCCTATGGGATTGATTTGAGGATCGCTGTGTACGTCACTATCACCCTGTCACACGCCAGGATGCGCTAATATCGCCTGGTGGATATTGCCTGATTTCACTGTAGGGCAGGGCAATTAGGCGACGCCTCACCGGCGATTTTTTCGCCATAGAATCGCCCATCACACACCACTACGCACATGTGATGTGGTTTCCACATCGCCGAATTCGGAATTACCAGCGTTCTCGCCAGCGATATGGAGGCGTGTGACGGTACCTTTAGACTACATGTGAGACGCCCACCATGGCCGTGGGGTACTCGGGACCAGGCCGGTCAGTTCTTTGGGAGATCACGATGGCGGTGACCCTGCTCCATGACCCTAGGCGTGCAGTAAAGGGGATATTTACAGGGGATATTCGTGATGCCACCTGTGGTGTTTGGCAAAGGATGGCCAATGCTGCAGATTGGGACCGCTGGGGCAGATGGTGATACAGCCGAGATGGTATCACTCCCCACAGGTGGATCGGGGCCCCAGGGACAAATGAGACAATCTATTAGGGTGGTGATGGTCATTGGGGTGCAGGACAGAGTGTGGCAAATAAGCTGAGGACACAGAAGGGTGCAGTTTCCATTACCTTTACTTGGCTGTGGTTGGTGCAGTCCAGGGCACTGGATACAGGTAGATGAGGTCCGGACAGCCTGGACGCATTCGGGGATCCACCTGGCCAGGTGGGATTGGATGCCTTCCTGCTGCGCTCTCCCTTGGGGTCCCTGCTGCCTGTAGCTATGCTGCGGCCTCTTCCTGCGTGTTGCTATTGACCCTATGGCAGGCAGTGGGAGCCCCTCATGGGTACCACGATTTGGTGGCTACTCTGGGCTCTCAGGATGCAGCTGGGCCGCTGGGTGATCAGTGTGACCAGGAGACTTGCAGTCTCCTGCCCTCCAGATTCAGCTGCCGGGACCTACAGTGCCCGCACAACCAAGGACTCTGGCGTCCTTTCTCGAGCACTCCGCTCAGGGGTCTATCACAGCTCCACTCCCCAGAGCACTTCTCCTCACTTCCTCTCTCCTCGCTCTCCTCAGATGTTCTGACTAACTCTTCCTCCTGGCCAGAAGTCAGTCCCCTGAAGTCAGGTTCTAGAGCTCCCCCTTCTGGCCTGGAGTCGGGAAAAGTGTTGCATGCTGGTGTTACCTAGTGTGGAGACCTCCTCCTGCTTCCAGGCATGACATCACCCCCTGTAAGGGAGGCAATGCCACTGTGGCAACTGGACCACTGGGGTGCCACATTCCCCCCTAGTTAACTTCAGTACGTCCTGGACCAAGGAAACATAAGAAAACATAACAAGGTTAACAACAACAATAACGATAAACTATTTACAAGGTTAGAAAAATGAAAAATTACAAAAACTCAGAAAAATATAAAAAATTGTCATTTAAGTTCCTGTTGGCAACACTGATCCATTTGTGTCACCCCACGGATTTTAAGGCTTCTTGGTGGAACCGCCCCAACCCACCATTACTTCGTCCCTGGGCGTGGCTAAGGGGCTCTAGACCTGGCCTTATTTGGCTCTTCAGTCATGCTGACAGTTTATATTTACACCAGGTCGGGGAACTATATACACTAAGGTCTTGGCCATACATAGTCCTGTGGCTCAATTGTCCTTTAACAGATTATTACGCATACTTAAAAGGTTATACAGTAAGTCTCTGTAGGCTCTTATGTTTAGAGGTTATTTATTTACATTACCAACATATTTACACTTTAGTCCCTATAACGGGCGGGGATCTGACCCTGGGTACTGCGCTGTGATTTCACACCATGGGTATCTCTACTGTGGGTCTAGTGAGTCTATCGCTGGTGTTGTGGACTCACTAGTGTTTCTACTACAGGTAGGCCTGTTTCTTACAGGTAGACTGGGCAGCCTTCTGTGACTTTTTTGGCTCATCATGGGCCTGACAGATTCGCTGCTAGCATGGGGTAGACTCTCTGGTTCCAGTGCGGATGTGGCATCTGTTCCTGGAGCCGACTGGTCTTAAGGTTGGTTTTGAGTCTCTGCTGCTGCTGGTACAAATAACTGAGGAAAGGTTAAGACGGGTACCACTATGGCCTGGTTAACTTGCGTCCGAGACCAGGGGAACTCTCCTAAGATGATACTGTCTCTTCAACCTCGTCTGGCTGTTAAGGGGTGTCTTGTTCTTCCTCTACCTTTAAGTGGTCTCTTGACAGCTCAGGTCCTTCTTCCATCTTTGCTGATGAGGCATACGAGTAAGACAGTATACAGCTCAGCTTTCCCACTGGTCATCCAGTTTGTGCATTCTCCTTTTCCGCTTTAACACCTGCTCTCCTGGTGCTAAGGGAATAGCTGATGCTTGCTCGTTGTAGCTCTTCTCTTGTCTCTACCTTGCTGGGACAGACATCTCTTCACGCTTTCTTTGCAGTTTTGTTGCTGCCGCTCTGTATCTCAGTCTGCATCTAGCTGAACCATCTCAGGTGTTAGGAATCCCATGTCTAGGTCAATGGGTAACTTCACAGGTCTTGCCCCCATCAGGTAGGCTGATGTACAGTTGGTGGAGTTTACCGGAATGTGGTTGTATAGATCTACCAGATACGGCAACTTTTCTGGCCACAGGTTTCGTTCTTCAAGGAGTAAGGTCTTCAACAGGTCGATCACCACCTGATTCATCTTTACGCACATGCCATTGGTCTGCAGATGGTACGGCATCATTCTGATTTTCTTGAAGCCTTACAAGGTGGAAAACTCTTGGAATACCTCTGCCTCAAACGCTGGACCTTGGTCGGTAAGAATCTGTTCAGGGTAGCAATGGGGTCTACAGAACTGCTCTTGGAAAGCTTTGGCTGTGGTTTTTGCTGTCTGGTCGTTGACAGGCACAACTACTAAGAATCGGGAATAATGGTCGACGATGGTCAAAGCGTAGGTGTAGCCAGACCGACTCGGGGTCAACTTTACGTAATCCAGGGCCACGACTTTGAGGAGCTGTTTCATGATGATCGGCTGTAAGGGGACTCTTTGGCTATCATGATCTTTTCTTCGCAGGTTGCATGGACCACATTCTCGGCACCACTTCTCAATGGATCTTCTCATGCCAACCCAGTAGAATTGCTCACGAAGCAGGACCTCCAGTTTCTTCCACCTGAAGTGTCCTGCTCCATCGTGGTACACCTCTAAGACCATTGGGGCATCCAGTTTCAGGACTACCACCTGCCAGACCAGTTCATATGTGTGCGAGCTGATTCTTCTCCGACACAGCTTACCCTCGTAGATGAATAGTTTCCCTTTCTCCTTCCACAACTGTTAGGTTTCTTGTGGAGCATCTGGCCTGGATTGTGAGTCAGCTTGGGTCAATAACTCTTTCACTAGGCGGACAGCCGGGTTGCTATCCTGCGTTTCTGCCCATCCATGGTGGGGCAACGGGTTGAAGGAGGCCTCTTGTACAGCAGAACGCTTGTCTGTTACGCAGTGGGAACATTGTGATGCACTGTGGCTGTGGAAAGCTGGCAGCTCTATTTCCTCTAGCTCCCCTTGGTCTTCTCCCAGATCCGGTAAGTTACACATCCAGCACAGCACATCAGCGTTGATGTTCTTATGTCCCGCTCTGTACTTGATTACAAACCCATAATTGGACAGCCGGGCCATCCATCTCTGCTCCAGCGCGCCTAGCTTCGCTGTTTCCAGGTGAGTCAGCAGATTGTTGTTTGTGAATATGGTGAATTTCGCTGAAGCCAGGTAGTGTTTGAATCGCTCGGTCATGGCCCATACTATGGCTAAGAATTCCAGCTTGAAGGAACTGTAGTTGTCGGGGTTCCTTTCAGTGGGACAAAGCTTCCTGCTGGCGTAGGCAATAACTCTCCCTCTGCCTTTCTGCACTTGGGACAACACTGCTCCCAATCCCACATTGCTGGCATCTGTGTATAATATGCATGGTTGACCATAGTCAGGGTAGGCCAGGACTTCGTCTCCCGTAAATGCCAACTTCAACCGGGTGAAGTGACTCACCGTTGCCGGGTTCTCGGGTCTCAGGCGCTAGCTGCGGTCACGGTTCGGTGCCTGAGGCTGTAAGGGCCCGGTGGTCAATGCACGGTTAGGTAGAAAATAAAGTTTGTTTCGTGACGCCACCTGTAGGTGTCCGGTGATGGCACCGGCGCTGCTCAGACCTCCGGGGTGATGTGCGGCAGCTAGATGGGACCGCTCCCTACACGGCAAGTGGGGGTTCCCCGGGGCAGTTAGTAGAATGGAAGGGAATAGGGTAGCGCGGTCGGTGTAGTGCGACTGGAAGAAGGGACACGCACACATATAGTCTTTTGGTACCTTTTACTAGTGTTGACGGGTACACTCGACCGAGGATGAGGTAAACACTTCTGGATTTTCCACAGCAAGCAGGGTTGTAGGCTTCCTGGTAAACATTGCTCTGCTGGAGTCTGGCAGGTA
Source organism: Allobates femoralis (assembly GCA_033576535.1). NCBI lineage: Eukaryota > Metazoa > Chordata > Amphibia > Anura > Aromobatidae > Allobates > Allobates femoralis. The sequence goes on from JARQOC010000010.1 coordinate 90,196,610, forward strand.
TGAAACCTGACCAAACCGTTACTGCACTGTGTGACTCTTCACAACCGGATTTGCTGCACTGAGGGCACTTTAAAGGATTCCTGTCAGAGCTCTGACTCCGGGCTCTCATTTAGTGGTGCTTCAGGTGTTCGGGGAGCTAAACCCCCTATTTTAGTGCTGGTTTCTCTACAAAGTCTGTACTTTGTCCTTGTAGCTCGGACCCAGTGACCGGAACTCTGTTAGGGTGAGTCGGGATGACTCCTCTGCCCCTATTTAGTACTTGCTTCTCTCTTGTTCCTGTGACCCTTACTCTGAGGATCTACCACTTTCCAGGTGTCTCTGGTATGGGCCTAGTGTGGCTTCAGTACCAGGTCAGCTCTCTCAGCTGCTTACAGTACTCTAGTGACTGCACACTCTGGTTTTTCTCCCTCCAGGACCCGTATTTATAGGGGGAACTGGCTTAATGCAACCAGTGGAGCTCCCCCTACAGGTCTGGGAGAAAGGTGTTGTAAGTTAGTGGGGTCTGCTTGCTGTGTACTTTCCATCCATGTCCCAAGAGTTCCTGCGGTGCCCCAACCAGGGTGCCACAGAAGGATTCCTCTACTCTGCTGTCCCACTCGATCGGAGGGCTCTGGTTCTTGGTCTTCTTGGATTGGCCCACTAGGAGGTCTTGCAGGAGGGCAGCTATCTTGGTGAAGCCCTTGATAAACCTCCGGTAGTAGACCACCAACCTGAGGAACTGCTGTATTTCATCGATGGTGGATCTCGGCCAGTCCCTGATGACGGTGACATTATCAGGGTCTGGTGCCACACTTTCTGCGCTTACCACATGGCCTAGATACTGTACTCTGGGCTTTAAAAGGTGACACTTGGACGGCTTCACCTTCAGGCCAAAGTTGGATAAGACCTCTAATATCTCATCCAGGTGCTTCAAGTGGTCCTCGTGGGTTTGGGAGTAGATGATGATGTCTCCAGGTATAGCAGCACTCTCTCGAAGTTCTTGTGCCCTAGACAGCACTCCATTAACCTCTGGAATGTTTCCGGTGTGTTTCAAAGTCCGAATGGCATGCAGTTGAACTCGCAGAAGCCCATTGGTGTCGTGAAGGCGGTCTTCTCTCTGTCTGTCTCTGCCACGAGAACCTGGCCAGTACCCACTGGTGAGATCTAAGGTGGAAAAATAGCAGATTTCACTGCAGCTAGTGATTCCTCAATTCATGGTATCGGGTAGGCATCTTTATGTGCAAAGTGGTTAATCTGCCTGTAATCAACACACATCCTCATTGTACCATCTTTCTTTTTAACGAGGACTAACGGAGCTACCCAGGGGCTACAACTATCTCTGATTACCCCGGCCTCCTTTATTTCTCGTAACATGCTCTTGGCACACTGATAGTGAGCTGGGGAAACAGGGCGGTACCTTTCTTTAATGGGCGGATGGTCTCTGGTTGGGATATGGTGTTGGACCCCTTTTACCTGCCCAAAGTCTTGTGGGTTTTTGCTTAATACCCGTTCATATTCTTGAACTACCCAGTAGACCCCATTCTTTTGGTGTGAAGGGGTGGAGTCAGTGCCTATGTGCAGCATCTGACACCAGTCCTCCAGCTGTTCTGCAGCGCCATTGTCCTCCGCCTAGTCGGATGGGATCAAGGGCTCTACTGCCTGTATTGCATTGTTATTGACAGTGAACAGCTCAGCAATGGTGGCATACCGGTGTAGTTTGACCTTTTTCCCCACAATTTAAGATGCGTATAGGTACTCTCCCCTTGTGGAGATCTACTACCCCTCTGGCTGTCAGGATAGTAGTCCTGCTGTCGGAGTACACAGGTCTACCTAGTAATCTTGACCCCTGATAACTATAGCAGCTCGACACCAAATCATCATTTCACTTTTGGGAGTTATTATAATGGGGAATAGGTCACTCGCCTTGACACTGCCGACTTCTGCACCAGACAATTCTGCCTGTTGTCTCTGCATCAGGGCTCTGATCTCTTTTTGCAGGACTCGTTGATGTCCAGAGCTGACAGTTTCAGCTACCTGTTGTAATAGAACAATAATCTCGCCAAGAAATTTTCTATCACATTGGTACCTAGGGTGATCATTGGATTACATTCTGGCCGGTCGATATCTACAATTTTCAACCCCTGTGATTTTAGTTCTACTCGCCCTATTTTAATGGTCACCTCTTTATACCCCACTTGTAGCAAGGGCTGACCATTGCTGGCGATTGTTGTCAAGTCATCATCTGGGCTACGGGTACTGTCGGAGTCAGCCCAGTACCACATGTAAAGGATATATGGCATCGTTTTCACCTGAGAGCCGGTGTCCAGTAGGGCATTCATCGAGATGCCATCAGTCAGGACTGGGAGGAACGGTCATCCTCTGACATACTTGTGAAGGTGCCCCCAGGCCTGGGGTACTCGGGGTCGGGCCGGTGCTGTCTCTCTGGGGATCATGGTATTCGTGACCTGGTCCCGTGGCCTGGGCTCAGTCCAAAAAGGGGTATTTACAGGGAGATTTGTTGTGACACCACCCAGGGTATGTGGTCAGTAGGACCATCGCTGCCGTATTCCTGCTGGGGATGGTGACTTAGGGCAGCGTGGATGGTAAGCCCTCTTCTGGTAGGGCTGAGGGTCCCCAGGGCAGGTGTAGTGGTGGAGGGATTTGGTGAGGGATTCTACTTTGTACGCTGCACTTACTTTGATGCTGCAGCTTCTCCAGGTAGTAGAAATAAGACACCAGAGGCTTTCTTGCTCTGCACGGGTACTTTACTGGCAACTTGGCATGGCAGCTCTCAAACAGTTCACACCATGCACAGTTGCGGGTAGCTGGTCGGGTAGTCAACAGAGGATGCAATGTCTGAGGCCCTTCACAATGTTCCTTCTTTGGTCACTCTTGTTCTTTCTCTACCTGCGCTTTTCCTCGTAGGCTCCAGCTGCTGCTTGAAGCTAAGCGGCTTGCCCTCTCTCTCCCGTGTGTGCCATATGATACGCAGCTCGAGTCCTTCACTTTCTCTACCCTCCTCCCGGGTGTCAGTGTTGCTGAACTCTATGCGCTGCTTTGTCTCCTGGCACTGTGTGGCTGGGAAATCTGGAATTCCCCACCTTCCGGTATTGACTGCCATGATGTGTAACCCTGCACAGTCTCGGACCCGGTGTCCATTCTCTGTGCTTCCTCTGAGGCGAGCACGAGGAGCAAACAGGTTAACCCTTTAGTCCCCCTATTCTAGGTGTGTGAATGCAGGGATGAGGGCCTCAGATTAACATCAATCCTCTGGTCACTGGGATACCACACACACTAATCTGGGTGTAGCACCCCTTCTGTGACCAGTGGGGTGCCACACTTGTCTCGCCAACTATGCGGGCCTGGTTTTCCTTCCTCCTAGGGGTTGCCCGTTTAAAGGACAGAATCTTGCGAGGTGCCCGCCTTGTTGCAGCAGCGACAGATGTGTTGTCCAGTTGAGTCGTAGCGATCGCTGTCTCTTCCCCTGGTCGGTGGGATCCTCCTATGTCGTCGCCATGGGACGTCATCTGGACTGGAGGTCAGCTGGATCTTCTCAGTCAGTGAGGACACCTGCAGGGCCTGCATGGTTTTGGTCAATGCAGAAATACTCTTGGTCAGCTCCTGGACCTGGAGGCGCAGGTCTGCTGAAGTGTCACTACTTAGAGTCTGTGGATCAGCCTCAATGGGTACCTGAAGCAAGGACACTGCCTCCTGGTGGCACATTATTGCTGGGCGCCTGGGGGGCGCTGTGCCACTTGGCGGTGGTTCTCACAGTACACGAATGGCCCGATCTTTAAATTGTGCAAAGTCCAGGTCAAGGTTTTGTAGGGCCATAATGCGCAGCTGGGTTCGGTGGGTGTTGGACAGGAGCACCTTGATAAACTGCTTGGTTAGCAATCTGTCCTTTTCCTGCACACTATCAGGATCAACCTGTTTCATGGCCCATAGCACCTCTTGAAGATTAAGGGCATAGTCCCGTACACTGTCCTGCACCCTTTGTTTGCACCCGAAAAATCTTATTTTAATCTCTGCTGCGGTAGTGGTATCAAGGGAGTCTTTCAGCCTGACCAGGATATGCTTAACAGGTCTTTTATCAGAGTCCAGCCTGGACTTTACCTTCCTCTGGGCTGCACAGGTTAACTGACTGATAAGGATGCTGACTTTTTGGCCATCAGACAGGGGGTACATTGCAAACAGGCTGTGCAGTCTCACTTTGAAGTCGCTCAGGGTATGCATCTCCCCTGAGTACTGAACTGAGTATTGTGGTAACCAGGCCTCTCCAGGGATGTATGGCATGGATGAAGGCATTATTGGGGCTGCGGCTGCACCGCCTGCTGGATCTTCACCTAGGCTGGGCATCTTCCTTCCCCCTAGTGAACCTTAGCCAGGTTCCAAGTCTCTGTTGGATTATCAGTCTGCTGCTCCACATGGATGGATCGAGCACACAGGGGGTTCTGGGTCGTGGCCTCCTTCTTCCCACCAGCTGACGTCAGATCGCGGGACAGGGTTTCTCTTTGCGCTCTTTCTAGGGTTCCGCCCACGACAACATGCAAAAATGGTGTCATTAGAAACGTCAGCTCAAGCCATAAAAAACAAGTCATCACATGGCCCCAGATCCTGAAAAATGAGGACGCTACGGGTCATGGACATGGCGACAAAAGCAAAATTCTTTTTTTCTGGCAATTTTCTGAAATTTTTCTTCACCACTTAGATAACAGTAAAACTATACGTTTGGTATCTATGAACTTATACTGACCTGAGGCATCATACCTTGACATGTCAGTTTTAGTTTTAGTCAACATGGTGAATAAAAAACTCAAAAAAAACTATTGAAAAATTGCACTTTTTTTTGCAATTTCACTGAACAATTTTTTTCCATTTTACTGTACACTGTATGGCAGAATAAATAATGTCATTCAAAAGTACAACTCTTGCCACAAAAAACAAACCTCATATGTCTATATTGATGGAAACATAAAAAACGTTATGGCTCTTGTAAAAAGGGAGTAAAATATGAAAAACGGACAAATGGGGCACCCAGGGTCTTAAGTGCTGTTGTGTCATCAGTGCCCCCGGGTGGTGGTGTCACGCTGAGAGCAACAAAAGGGTCTTCTCATCAGGTGAGAACCACACACACAACACCTTCTGCCTCCAGGCCAGAAGGGGGAGACCAAGCCCAGGTTCAGGGGGAGCTCCCCTATAAATTCTTGTCTGGGGCGGAGCCAGTTAGTTCAGTTCCTGTGAGGACTGTGAAGAGTACCTGGAGGATTGAGCTGTGCTAAGCTGATCCTGGGTACAGCCGATCAGGAGGACTGAGGCAGGCATCCTGGTGGACTAGAGGCTGCAGAGCTCGTCCCAGGTTGCTGACTCAGTGCCAGGCCTAAGGCTAGGGTCTGAGGGGAGTCGCAGGAACACCTGGGGAGCAGAGCAACACCGTGCTCACCCAAGAGGAAGGCACAGAGAACTGACACCGGGTCCGAGACTGTGCAGGGTCTAACGTCCTGGCAGTTAATACCGGAAGGTGGGGAAATCCAGGTCCCCCAGCCACACCGTATCTGGAGACACAGCAATGGAGAGAGTTCAGAAAGAGATACCCAAGACGAGGGTTAGAAGGGACTCGAGTTGCCTGTCATACCGGCACCTCGCAGGAAGAGACAGGGCCGGCAGCGTAGCTGATGCAGCGGCAGGAGCCAACACAAAGAGTGCAGTGAGGGAGCCCTTCCCTAACCCCTTTTCAGTTGATCACCAGGGCCACGGTTCTGGGCAGGCCACCAGTGACATCCCAACCACAGCAGGGCCCAGACACCCGAGTCCCCATACAACCCTAGGTGATTCACTATGTCATGTCTAAATTCTTGCAGCATTCCTTCTAAGTGGCATAACTTCAGGCTCAGGGGCCCCGATGCTAAAGCTCCAACGCGGCCCCCAATTATTGCAAATCTTTAATAGAATTAGTCTTTTTCAGTAGGCCAAAGGGACTTTTGGGGCCCCCTTAGGCTGCAGGGCCCGGGTGCGATCGCAATCCCTGCACCTTTTGTAGTTATGCCCCTGGTTCTTCCACTCCAAATGCATGAAACATGCATGGAAATAATGCACCAAATTGCATCAAAAACACAGATGCAGATTTGGTGCAGACATTTTTGCAAGCAAATACACAACGTGCGTACATAGCCTAACAGGAAGAATGCCAAAACCATACCTAGTAGTAAAAGCAGGACAAGCCATGCCTTGCAGAAGTCTGGAATCTATGGTGGAATGTCAGATTCAGAAAAAATATACATGCACCTTGCCCCTTGTCTGCTGTCGGTGATAAGAACATTGTACGTGTAAATACGATTCCTAGGAGCTTGCACTTGGGAAAACACAAGTAAACACCACATGGACAATTATGTTTAATTACCTATAAAAAGTATACTGGAGAACATGCTGAACTTGAATTTTTTTTTTTTTAAATAAGCCAAAGAACCTTAGAACACTTAGCAGGCAAGGGAACCCATAGGGTGGACAGGCCCCCATGACAGGAGGGGAGGTAGGGAGTGCATGGGGATTCATTGATTGGTTGATACATGGCTGAAGAGGATTGGTGGTCAGGGCAGGAAGGGGGGGAGTCATGAAGGGACATGGGACAACGAAGGGGAAGCACAGGTCACTTGGCTTCCGGTGCTGATAGAAGGTGTTTCTCTGTCAGCCGTCTTTTGATTGCAATGGCGGACCTGGCGGCTTTGCGGGAGTTACTATCGGCTGCCACTGCGGTGCATGGAGCGCAGGCAGTACAGGCCTTCGTTCAGGCTGCCTGCACGGCTCCATCGGCACCGGCCCCCTCCACACCCGAAGCGCGCGGCCGACGTTCGAGGCCGCCTGAGCGCTACTCACCGGAGGCGGGTGGTGCGAGGCGGGTCTGTTCTGGGAGCCCCGGTGGGGACCCTCAACGGCGGAGACGGTGTCCTCCGAGCCTGGAGCCGTCTCCGGCCGTTAGGAGGAATCCGCGGCGAGGGAGCGCCGGACCGGAAGTGGGCGGTCCCGGCCTACCGCGTACTTCCGGCCGGCAATCTAGAACCGGAGGATCTGCGAGTACGGCGGCTCCCGGCTTGAATAAGCCAGGGAGCGGCGCCGGGCGGCCGGCGGTGACATCGGGAGTATCCAGCAGTCGGCGGGGGCACGAACGGTCTTCCGGAAGGAAGGGGCCTGCAGCGGCGAGTCGCAGCACGGGGAATCTGGATGAGGACGGGGGCCTGGCAGCAGCAGACGGGAGGAGACGGATTAGGGGAGCCACAGAAGGGGAACTAAGAAGGATACGACGCGAGACGGTGGCCCCTGGTGGTGAGGTGGGTGGCACCAGGGATGAAGAGACGAGTGATGTGCGGCCCAGGAGGGCTGGTACGGATCCCTCCGGTACTACTGGGGGGGGATCCCGGCGTGATCAGCATTTACACCCCTCTGGCAGTCGGCCTCAGGGGTCGGGAGCTGGAGGATCTTCCAGCCGGAAGAGGCAGCGGGGGAACTCGGTGGCTGGTTACGGTCAGGGTTCCCAGGACAGGGCAGCTGATAAGAGGCAACGGCCTGTCGGGGTGGCTGTGTCTCCAGAGGGCGTGGGGGGCGGCGTTGCGCGGCGTCGGCATGATGACACGGCCTCCCTGACTGGTGAGGACGACGCGTGCCGTCGGGAGGATGGCGAAGAGTCCGAGGGATCTTCAGTGGACGGAGGACCGGAGGAGGACGTCGTTGCGGCTGCTCCTCAGCAGCCTGGTGAGACATTGGGGAATGTGGTTTTACCTGTGGCGGGGGAGGTTTCTAGAGGGTGTGTACAGATATTGGGGGAGGGTTTGCAGGGGAGTCCTGGGGAATTACAAGGTTTTGGCCAGTTAGTGGGTTTTTTGCGCAGTCTGATGTCGGCTTTGAGTCCGGGTGTGTTAACGGGGTCGCCGATTGGGGCATGGGTGGGGCATGCTGGGGCGGGTTCGGTCGGGACGACTGCGGCAACGTTTGGGGGGGGTACCGCGCCTGCAGTGCCGGAGGTTGCGGGTGGGGCGGCCGGGTTGGTGCCTGACAAGCAGACTGAGAAGGAGTCCGAGAAGGAACAGGAGGTGGGGAAGAGAGAAGGAGAAAGAGGACGAGGTAGTCAGAATTAGCGATAAGGCAAAGAGCGAGGTTTATGTGTGTTTTGAGGGTCTTTTGGGGGCGCACCTCAAGAAGGAAGTTCGTGAAAAAATTTGGAACAAGGAGTATGTGGAGATTTTTTCGTTGCTTCCTCTTGCTAAATTTAATTTGGATAAGGTGCGGCCGAGTACTTCTAAGAATGAGAAGGATGATGAGGAGAAGCGGCGTTACCGGCTCATCCCGCGAACGTTTACAAATTGGCTGCAGGCGTTCGCGATTTTGGCAAGCGTAGTGGGGGAAAAAGAGCCGGAACATTGTTCCGCATTATTTGGTTATATGGACTCTATTGGGGAGGCATACAGGGAACATGGTGGCTCGGCATGGCTGCGTTACGATGAGGAGTTTAGGCAGAGGATGGCTGTGCGGCCGGATATTAAGTGGGGCCATAAGGACATTTCATTGTGGCTGCGGTATATGACAACACCGGCTCAGCCCTTTCGCGGGACGGCCGGGGGTTCGGGTTTTGGCTCGGGCTCCCCGGCGAATGCACGGGGAGGGGGACGATGTTGGCAGTTCAATGAGGGCCAGTGCAGATTCGGGTCGTCTTGCCGGTTTAAGCATGAGTGTTCAGGTTGCGGGGGCACCCATAGCCGGTCCCGTTGCTTTAAAAAAGGGGGAGGTAAAGGAGGTGACAGTGCTGGTCAAAGGGAAGACTCCGGTGAAGGTCGACGCGATGGAACAGTTCCTAAATAGATACCCAGATGTACAGGCAGCTGAGTTATTGCGTTCAGGGTTTCGTTTTGGTTTTCTCATTCCGTCCGATGCAACAGCTAGTGGGGTTTTCCCAGGCAATTTGCGCTCAGCTAAGGAGCGGTCGGGGGTAATTGGGGACAAGCTGCGGAATGAGGTGGATTTAGGGCGGATGGCGGGTCCTTTTTTGGAGCCTCCTTGCGAAAGGCTGATTGTTTTCTCCGCTGGGGGTGGTGCCGAAGAAGGAGCCGGGTAGGTTTAGATTGATTCATCATTTGTCATTCCCGGCTGGAAATTCGGTTAATGATGGAATTCCTCAGCAGTTGTCTTCGGTTTGTTACGTTTCTTTCGATAAGGCGGTGGATTTGGTGCGAAAAGCTGGTCCGGGGGCGCTAATGGCGAAGTCGGATGTGGAGGCGGCTTTTCGCTTGTTGCCGGTGCACCCGGAGAGCCAGCGTTTGTTGGGTTGCATGTGGGATGGGTGTTTTTATGTGGATCGCTGTTTACCCATGGGGTGCTCGATTTCCTGTTCTTATTTTGAGGTTTTCAGTTCGTTTGTGGAATGGGTTGTGAGGGATGTGTCGGGTATGGATTCCATAATCCACTATCTCGATGATTTTTTCTGTGTGGGACCGGCTGGTTCCCCGGTTTGTGCGGGTTTATTGTTCGCGTTGCAAAGGGTGGCTAATCGTTTTGGCATTCCGTTGGCTCCGGACAAGACGGAGGGCCCGGCGACAGTGATGCGTTTTTTGGGGATAGAGTTGGATTCTGTGTTAGGTGAATGTCGGTTGCCAGGTGATAAGGTTCTGGATCTGCGGCGGTCTGTGGCAGAGTTGGGCCGGGCAAGGAAGGTCCGGCTAAAAGTTGTTCAGTCGCTACTTGGCAAACTAAATTTTGCTTGTAGGATTTTGCCGATGGGTCGTGTGTTTGCCCGACGGTTGGCGGCGGCCACGTCTGGTACGATATGTCCGTCACATTTTGTCAGGATTACGAGGGAGATCAAGGAAGATCTGAAGGTCTGGGATACGTTCTTGCAGACGTATAACGGGCGTAATTTTTGGTTGAAAGAGATGGTGCCCAATAGTGAGTTGCAACTCTTCACGGATGCGTCAGGCTCCTGGGGTTTCGGGGCGTTCTTTCAGGGCAGTTGGTGTGCAGGCGCGTGGCCTCAGCAGTGGCATGTTGGGGGCCTGGTACGGAATTTGGCGCTATTGGAACTCTTTCCCATCGTGATGGCAGTTGAACTGTGGGGGACGGTATTGGCGGGACGTAAAGTGTGTTTTTATTGTGACAATATGGCGGTAGTGCACGCGATCAATTCATTGTCCGCAAAATCTCCGCCGGTGGTAGCGTACCTGCGTCATCTGGTGTTATTGTGTTTACAGCAGAACATTCAGATTGTGGCAAAACATGTGCCTGGGGTTTCAAATTCGGTGGCTGATGCGCTTTCTCGCTTTCAGCTTCGCAGGTTTCGGGAACTGGTACCATGGGCAGAAGAGGAGGGTCGTCAGTGTCCGGATGGCTTATGGACCCTGGTAATGTAATCGTGGGTAGTTTGATCTGCAGGTTGGTGGCTGACTCGACGTGGACACGGTATACCGCGGTGTGGCGTGAATGGGAGGCTTTCGTGGGAACGTTTGGAGCTGGTATTGACAGGGCATGGCTGGAGACGGTTTTGGCTTTCATTAGCAATGATTTTGTAGTGGGAAAATCGGCGTCTGCGGTGTCAATGCGGCTAGCGGCTATAGCATTTTGGTTTAAGTTACTGGGAAAACCAGATGTGACGAAGGATTTCAGGGTTCGGCAGGCGTTGAAAGGTTTTAAACAGGGAGCGCGGTTGAGAGACAGCCGGCGCCCAGTGTCGGTGGAATTGTTAGACAGATTGGTAGGGTGTTTGGAAGGTGTTTGTGTATCAGAATATGAGAGGGTTATGTTCTCTGCTGCGTTTGCGTTAGTGTTTTTTGGGGCATTTCGTTTAGGGGAATTGGTCAGCCCTTCTAAGGTCAGGGCAGGAGGTTTGATGTTTGGGGATGTAGTTGTGTGGCCTGACAGGGTGGAATGTTGGCTGCGGCGTTCCAAGACTGATCAGGCTGGAAGAGGAAGACTGGTGGCGCTTTACGCCCTGGGTAGTAGGCATTTGTGTCCGGTGCGTACCGTGAGGGAATTTTTGTCAGTAAGGGGGGGACGAATGGGTCCTTTCTTGATGCATGCGGACGGTTCGTTTTTGTCACGATTCCAGTTTCGTGCAGTTTTGAGAACTTGTTTAGTCACAGTGGGTGAGCAGCCTAATGAATACGGTACTCATTCATTTCGAATCGGGGCGGCTACGGAAGCGTCTCGGTGGGGTTTGGGAGATGAGATGGTTCGGCGCATTGGTCGGTGGGAATCGTCGCGCTTTAAGTTGTATGTGCGGCCTCATTTGCTCACTCGGTAACGGCTGTACGGAAAACACAGGTTGCTGAATGGGTGGACACATAACAGTGGATTGGTCGATGGCCGGGTTATTTTGCACGGAGGGTGAAACTTGTTTTGTCGGTGGTTTGCACTTATTTGTTTTGTGTTTCTTTACACAGGTCCCTGTCTGATCTGGATTATGGGTCACTCTTACGTCTATTGGGGGGCTCGGAGAGCAGATGTCCGTCCGGATGGTCGTCGTCTGGGGCTGGATCGTTCGGGCCGCGGAAGTTAAATGGTTGGGGATCAGGGGTATGACGTGGGGAAGAGTGTTGCCAGAGTTTGAGCAATTTTGTGGTTTGAATCGACCTCCGGATGTGTTGGTGTTGCATGTTGGCGGGAATGATCTGGGAGTGCGTGCGTCCCGAGAGTTAATTAGGGACATTAGTGTGTGATCTGTTGCGGTTATGGTGTGCGCATCCTGGCTTGATTGTGGTGTGGTCGGATATTGTCCCGCGTGGCAGTTGGCGTTTTGCTAGATCAGTGGATAAGATCAATAAGGCGCGTGTGAAGGTGAATAAAGTAGTGGGGGCATTTGTAGCAAGGAATGGAGGAGTGGTTGTGCAGCACAAGGATTTGCAGTCATCATCACGGCAATATTTAAAGTCAGATTTGGTTCATCTGACTGACATAGGGATGGATATGTGGATGTTGGGTTTGCGTGATGGGGTGGAACAAGCACTGGGTGTTTGGCGGGTCCAGGTCAAGTAAGGGGTCACTTGTCCTGTCCTGTGGCGGGGGTAGGTCTGGTCCAGAGGCAAGAAAAGTACATTGAAAAGGGGAGAAGTCACTGGGAGGTTACAGTGGCTACGGAAAATGGTACTTGGCAAGTACGGAGTACAAAAGCTGGGGTATTTGGTTATGGGTAACCAGTACCTCGTCCCTGGGGCCGGTGGGTGTAGCGGCCAGGGATAGTAATAAGAATAATAATGAATAGCCAGTGCCAGGGGAAAGAACCAGTACCTCGTCCCTGGGGCCGGTGGCGGTAGCGGCCAGGGATAATCATTGGAGGCTTCTGGACCGGGCCTATCCAGGAATGATTGAGGAGTGCCTATTGTTTAAAGTTGGAACGCCCGTTGGAAGGCGAACCAGTTGAGTTTGATTAGTATGTAACCAATAGGCAATAAAAAGGCTGCTGTGGCCAATTATTAACCAAGTCATGGCAGTAGTTGTGTCATTATTGGGGCACGTAAGGAAAAAGGGGGTTGGGGGTGGTTAAAAGGTTGATAAGGAACGACCGAAGAATCCTCCCTCACCTGTCAAGCAGGCAAGGGAACCCATAGGGTGGACAGGCCCCCATGACAGGAGGGGAGGTAGGGAGTGCATGGGGATTCATTGATTGGTTGATACATGGCTGAAGAGGATTGGTGGTCAGGGCAGGAAGGGGGGGAGTCATGAAGGGACATGGGACAACGAAGGGGAAGCACAGGTCACTTGGCTTCCGGTGCTGATAGAAGGTGTTTCCCGCCCGCCCTCCCTAGTTGGTTTCGTTTGTATGAGTTGGCAGTGTGCTCGATGGTTAATTTGCAGGTGGATATGGTTGGTGTAGTACCTCTTGTCACGGCAGCGGGGGTAGGTCTGGTCCAGAGGCAAGAAAAGTACATTGAAAAGGGGAGAAGTCACTGGGAGGTTACAGTGGCTACGGAAAATGGTACTTGGCAAGTACGGAGTACAAAAGCTGGGGTATTTGGTTATGGGTAACCAGTACCTCGTCCCTGGGGCCGGTGGGTGTAGCGGCCAGGGATAGTAATAAGAATAATAATGAATAGCCAGTGCCAGGGGGAAAGAACCAGTACCTCGTCCCTGGGGCCGGTGGGGGTAGCGGCCAGGGATAATCATTGGAGGCTTCTGGACCGGGCCTATCCAGGAATGATTGAGGAGTGCCTATTGTTTAAAGTTGGAACGCCCGTTGGAAGGCGAACCAGTTGAGTTTGATTAGTATGTAACCAATAGGCAATAAAAAGGCTGCTGTGGCCAATTATTAACCAAGTCATGGCAGTAGTTGTGTCATTATTGGGGCACGTAAGGAAAAAGGGGGTTGGGGGTGGTTAAAAGGTTGATAAGGAACGACCGAAGAATCCTCCCTCACCTGTCATGTATCAGTGGTGTCAGTTTTCAGATTTTTCTGTTGACTTCAAGCTAAAAGATGCTGTAAAAACACTATGGGTGAATTTATCATGGGAGGAGTTTTTAGGTCAGTTTTTCTCTTGGCTGCGCTCTTGTTATTTGTGGCCAGCTTAGCGAAGTGTTGTAAAATGTTTTAAAACATTTGCCATTACTGGAAAAAGGCAGTTTGTCCCCTTTGATGGAGTGGCGGACTGAAATGCAGAGTCTCTGGTCTGGTCTCCTTACATGAAATGCAGAGTCTTTGTAGGATGGAGGATCGCACTGCGGAACTAAATGGCTCCAGTGACAAATTCATAGTCACATGGGGACGCTGGACGATATTTATTAATTCTCTAAGGTATATGGAGATCTTTAGTCCTCCCCGAGGGGGAAATGCCCAACCCCTAAAACCCTTTCCACTGTCCCCACCTTTCTACATCCCTTCACCCCCATTTTCCTATCCTTCTCTGACTCTTCCTACCTTCACCTACTTTCTGCCACCCATACACTAAAGGCCCAGTCTCGCATAACGACGCATCAGCGATCCCAATAACGATATGCAGAGATCGCTGGTGCGTCGTTTACACATCGCTGGTAAGATGTCAAACAGGCATCTTACCAGCGACGTGAAAAACGATGGACTAGCGATCCAAAATTATACTGAGGATGTTGTGAATGTTCTCTCCATAGCGTAGCATTGAGATTGTTGCTCATTATCTTTGTCAAACACAAAGATTTAGCGCTCCCAGTGGGAGCGCAACAACGCAGGAATGGCCCAGAGCAGTGTGTAACAATCAGCGATCTCACAGCAGGGGCCAGATCGTTGGTGTGTGTCGCACAGAATGACATCGCTGTTGTGTGACGAATTTCGTGACGCAACAGCGATCCCAATAGCGATCTCGTTAGCGATCTCTTTGTGTGACAGGGCCTTAACTCCATGAGCTTCATTAAGCGAGGTGAGACTCCACAATTTCTTATTCTTGTAAATATAAACCAACCACCTCCAGCTCCTATGGGAGCAAGCTTTAACTTAGTTGATAAGTTTATCTTCGTTAATTTGCACTGCTTAGAAACAAGTGTATTGTTTGCATACTATGCATATTTTTCCCATAGTGATTGCCCGGTAGTAGACTTGATTTGAGACCTCCGAGTCCTTCGCAAGAGACTTTTATTATGTTGTGCGATGTGCTCTGATAATATCAGAAAGTGTTTGTATGATTTCTTGTCTGTTTATATAGCGCCCCGCTAGTCAGCGCGCTACAAGAGGGTACTGCACCCCTAACAGAAGGTGCAGTATGATTTGTTCTGGTAAGGCTGCTTTCACACTAAGATTTTAGGCTGGTTTCACACTACGAATTTTGCAGTTCCGATGCTGTCCGATAAAATCAGACAGCATCGAACCGATTTTGGCCCCCATGCAGCCCTATGGGCATCGGACCGAATCGGATGTGCACTAAATGGCATCCGATTTCGTCCGATCTGATTCTGTCAGATTTTTTTATCGGTGCAAAAATCGGCGCATGCTCCGATTTTTGCACCGGAAATAAAATTGGACAAAATCGGATTGGACCAAATCGGATGCCATTTAGTGCTCATCCGACCCGACCTGATGGTTTTAACATGGGGCCCTATGGAGCAGGGTCCGAGGAATCATCTGATGTGTCCTCGGACCTGATTTTACTGTACTGAACATGCTCAGTACAGTAAAACTGCTCCTAACTGGGAAAGCAGGGGTTAAAAAAAAAAATGTATGCTCACCTGTTCCCGAGGCCCCTACCGTCTCCCGCACGGTCCCGCAGGCTCCCGGTGTCCTCGCGGTGTCCTCCGGTGTCTCCAGAGGTCTTCTTTTTCTGACCAGGACCTGCCATGACTTCACAGTCACGTGACCGTCGGTTACACCATGTTAACAGGCGGTCACGTGATTGTGACATCACGGCAGGTCCGATTTTATCGGGATGAACAGGAGGATCTCTTCCCGTATGAAACATGGAGAGAAAATGGAGACAGAACTAATGCATTGCAAGGGGGAAGAGAAACAGGAGACATAATATAAAAAATAGAAAACTGATGCTGATTAAAAATTTCAGCAACTAGATGGAGCTAAAGTGCTTTGAAACAAACCTAGTAAAGGAAAACATACAGTAGATATTTCTACGGTGCAAACACTACATAATACAGATCAAATGTAGAGGCAGAACAATGACACTATGGATGTCCGTATGTGTTATACTTTCCAAAGTCCCATGAGAATGGTGGGTCGGCTCAGTCGAATTCAACATTGCTAGAGTCTATGGAGTAGAAAAATGGGAGGGATCTGATGGACGATGTAACGGCCAATTGGCAAATGTAGTTTTGCAGAGGAACTGGAAAATGAAAGATTCATTATATTATGTATTGTTCCTGATAGATTATTACACAATGTCTAAGGACTGTCCACATCTTATCTTCTTTCTCTCTTATGAGCCCCCATCATCCTTCTCCATCTGATTCTACTCACCCCTTGTATGTGACTCGCCCTGTGGGGGCCATGGGGTACTCGGAACCATGCTCTGATTCAATGTCGTTCACCGGGGGTGTCACGGTGGCGCGAGCCGGTCCGTGGCCCCGCAGAGGTCCAGTCTTCAAGGAACTGGGGAGTATTCAGGGAACTCAGTTTCAATGATCGGAACTTAGGAAAAGTACTTCTGGAGCAGGGATACCAAACTTGGGGATACTTGTTTACGTGACGCCACCTACAGGTTGTGGCTAGTGATGACCGTGCTGCTTTACAGTTCCACTGAGGGGGATGGTAATTAGGCAGCTTGATGATGGGCCCTCCACGGGTAGAGCTAACCCCCCAGGGCAGTAGATGTTATCAGTGAGTTGGTACTGGTGTTTCAGCGCAGAGGTGCAGCAAGAAAGTCACAGACACAGCGGGGTGCAGTCTCCAGATGTTTACTCACAGCTTTGTTGTTCCAGTCACAGCAGTCATCACTGTTGTAATAACCCGCGGAGTGCTGAGTCTTTGGGGATTATGTGGAGGGTCCAGCTAACTCCTGAGTAAGGCTGTGGCACAAACTGGTGCCAATATCTAATGTCTTTTTACGGTCGACTCTTCTCCTGCGTTTGCTTCACCCTCCTGCCCTGCACCTCGCTCACACAGTGCCCCAAGCCGGTGACCACAGGTTCTTCCTATGGTTTGTATGTCGTCTGTCCCTCAAACCTGTGTGGCCATCTTTTTAGCGGATGTGTGCAGTATAGGCTGAGGCGCCTTGGAAGCACCACAGCCTCTGAGTTGCTAGCTGAGCCTGGTTGTTCTCCACTAGTCTGGGGCTCGGTTCCCCTCCTGCGGCCTGGTCCCTCCACATGATTACAATCATTGTGGATCCGGGCATCCCTGGGTGGATTGCTCACTACCCGGTTCCCTGGGAACCCTTCTGTCTTCTAGAGCACCCTCGTTCTTTCTCTCTTTCTAGATGTTACCCTTCTACCAACACTTCGGCCCACGCAGACTCTTGCCAACGACTCTCCAACAACTACCAACTAACCCTAGATGCTTCTGTCACCCCTTTTTATAAAGTTCGTCACATGTCCCACATCCCCTATGTGTGTTCTTCCTAACGCCACTCCTTCCCGGTGACTCCCCTAAACTCTCCGCCCAACCCCACTACCCTGGTTGCCCTTCCCCAGGCAGGATCAGGGACTGTGCTCTCACGTAGGAGCAGTCCCGCTCTGACCTTGACCTGGAGTGGTGTGTGGTGTCAGGGTGCTTGGATACCCGTCAGTGCCCCTTTCTTTACCCGAGAGTAGGGTACTACACCTCCAAATGGGGTACAGTACCTCTGTGGAGATTGGATCGGCAGGGGTGCCACACTCCCCCCCTCCCCTTACACACAGCACGTCCTCGGACTGAACAAACAAGAAAAGCAATTGGCTTAAAGACATGCAATATTTTTTTTTTAGAAATGCATTTCAACAACTAACAATTAAACTCTTCATCCCTTTACGGGAGGCAATTTACTTAAATGTTGCAACAATATAAAATAACATAAATATAAATTTGTACAAAAACTACAATAAGGTCCACTGCAATCCCTTTTTGGGTGTCCATCACACTGTCCTAAGTGAAAAGAAGGCAGGGGACCCGCTTAACATAACCCTACAGCCCTGCAGTCACAGTGAGTTCAGCAGCTCTGCCCGGGGTCATCATGATGTCAGCCCTGCAGTCACAGTGAGTTCTGCTGCTCTGCCCGGGGTCATTGTGATAGCAGCCCTGCAGTCACAGTGAGTTTAGCAGCTCTGCCCAGGGTCATCATGATGTCAGCCCTGCTGTCACAGTGAGTTCTGCTGCTCTGCCCGGGGTCATTGTGACATCAGCCCTGCAGTCACAGTGAGTTCTGCAGCTCTGCTTGGGGTCATCATGATGTCAGCCCTGCAGTCACAGTAGGATCAGCAGCTCTGCCCGGGGTCATTGTGACATCAGCTCTGCAGTGGTAATGACCGGGACGCCAGTCCTTCGAATCTAGAAGATACGGCGCTGCTATGAATGACGCTGACTCCATATAGTAGTAAACTCAGTCTTTTATGGAAACTTGTCAACAAAAACAGGGTTGCACTCTTCCCAAATTATGGGCCACAACAGCCCAAAACACAATACAGCTTATGCAGCCCGAGGGAAATCAAGTGCTGTTTCGCAGGGAGGGACACAACTACTTCCCCCTCCGAACTATGCCACCCTGCCCTTACTCAGTACGGGGCTTACCCAGGATTTTACTGCGGCTACAGCACGTGTTCCCCTCAGGCATATAATCCTACAACCTCCTCCCACACTATGTACAACATGTCTCAGGCGCTTTCGTATTCCCCTTATAACCAATTACAATAATCACAAACTATTTACACAGTATTTAATTCACTCTCCTGCATGGGCAAAAGGGTACCTCTGGAACTGAGATAAAGCATACAGCCAACAGACTAAAGCCCCCGTCACACATAACGAGATGAGATTGTTAGCGAGATCGTTGTAACGTCACAGGTTTTGTGACATAACAGCGATCTCTCCAGCGATCTCGCTATGTGTGACATATAGCAGCGATCAGGCCCCTGCTGTGAGATCGCTGATCGTTACAAAGTGCTTTGGGTCATTTTTTGATCATTGGTCACCCGCTGGTCAGCACGCATCGCTGCGTGTGACAGTGAGAGACCAGCGATTAGTGATCTCACAGGCTGGTAACCATGGTAAACACCGGGTATCTAGGCAGCGAGCGCTACCTAGATACCTGCAGTTTATCATAGTTACCAGTATCCTCCCGCTTCCAGCGATGTGGAGGTGGCTCCCTGGTCGCTGAGGAGTTCTGCCTGCTTGACAGCTCCCCAGCGACCAGGTAACAATGCACCAACGATCCCTACATGATCGTTATCGTTGTTGGGATCACTGGTGCATCGTTGTGTGTGACGGGAGCTTTACTTTTGTTTACCTTTGACTCTCCATCCACAGGATACTCGCAGTTTTTTTCTCTCACCAAGCTTTTCAACACAGCCTGATACAACAGGGATTGGGGTCTTGTTCTCCTTTGTAATCCACAGTGAGATTCCTTTGTATAATACACTTATTCACAGTCTTGAAGATCTTGTACAGTCTCTAAATCACAGCTTGTCAGTTCACTGGCAAAGTTAACCATAGGAAGATTCTCTGCAGCTTTTACAATCACTGGCTAAATGTCCCTATCTAACTATACTATGACCGGTCAAACGCTGTACTCACAACGAACCTCTCCCTCCTTGAAAGGATTGGGAAAGCAAGGTGTGTTACAGTCCGCGCTGCCAAGTCCCCACAAATCACCAGGAATCCAATTTGGATAGCAAAAGATCTTCTTTATTTCCTTTCCTACGCGTTTCGATGCCTCTCCTGGCACCTTCCTTGCTATCCAAATTGGATTCCTGGTGATTTGTGGGGACTTGGCAGCGCGGACTGTAACACACCTTGCTTTCCCAATCCTTTGATGGTCGTTCCACGTGTGAGTGGTCGGTGGAGGTCCTGCAGCAGCCAAATAAAATCCTTTGCCTTCAAACCAGTTGTGGGTCTCACAACTGGGCTAGGTGAGTGAACCTTGTTTTACCACCCACGTTTTGAGTGTCTTGAGTGATAGGGCACTATTGTGCCTCTTGTTTCCCCACCTCTTGTCTCTCCCTCCTTGGACACAGTGAGATGCCAGCACAATCAGTCACACCACCATCGCTTCTCCTTCCTCAGCTCACTGTCACACAGTCCCTCCCCTCTCAGATTCCCGGGGATTTTTCTCTTTACTTAGCTTTTGGTGACCCCTAGTGGGCGATATCATTGCAGAATTTGGTACATAATATTTAGCATGATTAATTATACCTGCCAACATGCTACACAGTCACTGTAAGTTCTGCAGCTCTGCCCGGGGTCATTGTGACGTCAGCTCTGCTGTCAATCAGTGAGTTCCACAGCTCTGCCCGGGGTCATTGTGACATCAGCTCTGCTGTCAATCAGTGAGTTCCACAGCTCTGCCCGGGGTCATTGTGACGTCAGCTCTGCTGTCAATCAGTGAGTTCCACAGCTCTGCCTGGGGTCATTGTGATGTCAGCTCTGCTGTCAATCAGTGAGTTCTGCAGCTCCTCCCGGGGTCATTGTGACGTCAGCTCTGCTGTCAATCAGTGAGTTCCACAGCTCTGCCTGGGGTCATTGTGACATCAGCTCTGCTGTCAATCAGTGAGTTGCACAGCTCTGCCTGGGGTCATTGTGATGTCAGCTCTGCTGTCAATCAGTGAGTTCTGCAGCTCCTCCCGGGGTCATTGTGACGTCAGCTCTGCTGTCAATCAGTGAGTTCTGCAGCTGTGCCTGGGGTTATCATTGTGACGTCAGCTCTGCTGTCAATCAGTGAGTTCTGCATCTCTGCCCTGGGTCATCATTGTGATGTCAGCTCTGCTGTCAATCAGTGAGCTCCACAGCTCTGCCCGGGGTCATTGTGACATCAGCTCTGCTGTCAATCAGTGAGTTCCGCTGCTCTGCCCAGGGTCATTGTGATGTCAGCGCTTCAGACTGCAGATAATAACAAACTCAGAGCAGAAGTGGATATTCCACATTGGACCTGGGGAGAGTAAGTAAAGGGCAATTTATTTTAAAAGCAAACTACCCCAGGGGACAAGGATTTTCCAAAACTGAAAAACCTGTTTTAAATTAATAAAAATATTAATTTCAGCATTTTCTACCACCAGGTGGCAGTATCCCCACTTCATATAACTTATGAAAGTACATTCAGTTGTGGGTGTGCGGTAGTTAATATTGCATTGCCAAGAATCACATGGCAAAAACCACTCACAATTTACTGCTAATATTTATAGGCTTCACCAATTATTCCAGCAGTTTGCAGTAAAGCGCATACAATTTCTTTTTCTCCTCTTCACTCAGTTTTCAATGGGCTCATGCCAGCACAGCGCACACCAGCGGTTTTTCAATAATGCTTGCAATGGAAGGCGACCCACAGAGCTCGCCATCTCCACAATTGATGCACTTACGTTGCCCAGTTTTTCAATATCTTAGTCTGACTCTGACCACAGGATATGTTCAGATGAACCTATTTGCCTTTTGTATACTCTCTCTGTGCCTAATAGATGTCACATGTATGGGGTAGTCTCATTTAAAAAACAAAATTATGTTTCGAAGAAAAAAAAAATTAAAATTTCAGCCTGCAATACTGATCTGTTTTTGGCATCGTCAAACTCAATGGAGCCGATTTACCAAGACTGGCGTATGGCCCTTCCTGATTGCTGGAATACAAGAATGTTATTGTCTCTGATTTAATCCAGAATATTATTGTCTCTGACAAAATTTAATAAATCATGAAAGAGTAACTTGCATTATCTAAATAATTAGCAGGCCGGTGAGCTCTCCGTGGGGCTTGTCCTCCTGTAGATATGTTTGTTGTGATTACTGCAGATCTGCTTTGTTGTGTTTCCCGTATTCGGTATCTTTACTGAACTCATAAATTGCTTTATTATATATGCTAATGTGCTTGTTAATAACCTTCCAGGAAAAGTCAGAACTTGCTCTGTCTTCACTGTTTTTCCTTATTCAGGTTCCATTATTAAAGGGTAATTTCCATCTTCCTAGATGGGTTTGGGTGGACACTGCTTGTAAAAACCAGCACTTTTGCAGTTTACAGCTTAGTAAAATTTGCAACTGTTCTTGAGCTATTAACAGTTTTCTTTTCTTTACAGCTCATTGTCTAAGGCGGCCGTCACACGGTTCAATTTGCAGAACGATATTGTTAGCGATCTCATGCACGCGCGATCGCTAACAATATCGTTCACATCGTTGGTGAGCTGTCACACAGGCAGACTCACCAGTGATGTGGAGCAGCGAGATCGCTGGTAACTATGGTACACATCGGGTTACTAGGCGCCGCGCGGACTCTTAGTAACCCGACGTTTACCATAGATACCATCTCCCAGCATAGGCTCTGCCGCTGGGAGATCGTTCATCGTGGTGTCACACACCACGATGATGCAGATTGTTCAAGCGTTTATCGCTTGATATGAGCTCCGGCTCTCATATCTGCGATCTAACAATCAAGCGATTTTACATTGTAAAATCGCTTGGTTACACGCAGCGATGCACAAACGATATCGCTTAAGCGATCAAAACGCAGATCACTTAAGCGATATCGTTCTAGAAATTGATGCGTGTGACGGCCGCCTAGGAGACCGACCAACATTTGATATTGGAAGAAAGTGGAAATGGTTTTCTAAATCTGTTCAAACAAATTAAATGCAACGCAGTAGCTGTAATTTTTAATCACACAATGCAGAAAATATTTTGATATATAGTGCAATGCTAATCAATGAGCCACCATGCTACCTTATATACAGTTGTGGCCAAAAGTATTGACACCCCTGCAATTCTGTCAGATAATACTCAGTTTCTTCCTGAAAATGATTGCAATCACAAATTCTTTGGTATTATTATCTTCATTTAATCTGTCTTCTATGAAAAAACACAAAAGAGAATGAAGCAAAAAGCAAAACATTGATCATTTCACACAAAACTCCAAAAATGGGCCAGACAAAAGTATTGGCACCCTCAGCCTTATACTTGGTTGCACAACCTTTAGCCAAAATAACTGCGATCAACCGCTTCCGGTAACCATCAATGAGTTTCTTACAATGCTCTGCTGGAATTTTAGACCATTCTTCTTTGGCAAACTGGTCCAGGTCCCTGATATTTGAAGGGTACCTTCTCCACACTGCCATTGTTAGATCTCTCCACAGGTGTTCTATGGGATTCAGGTCTGGACTCATTGCTGGCCACCTTAGAAGTCTCCAGTGCTTTCTCTCAAACCATTTTCTAGTGCTTTTTGAAGTGTGTTTTGGGTCATTGTCCTGCTGGAAGACCCATGACTTCTGAGGGAGACCCAGCTTTCTCACACTGGGCCCTACATTATGCTGCAAAATTTGTTGGTAGTCTTCAGACTTCATAATGCCATGCACACGGTCAAGCAGTCCAGTGCCAGAGGCAGCAAAGCAACCCCAAAACATCAGGGAACCTCCGCCATGTTTGACTGTAGGAACCGTGTTCTTTTCTTTGAATGCCTCTTTTTTTTCCTGTAAACTCTATGTTGTTGCCTTTGCCCAAAAAGCTCTACTTTTGTCTCATTTGACCAGAGAACATTCTTCCAAAACGTTTTAGGCTTTCTCAAGTAAGTTTTGGCAAACTCCAGCCTGGCTTTTTTATGTCTCGGGATAAGAAGTGGGGTCTTCCTGGGTCTCCTACTATACAGTCGCTTTTCATTCAGATGCCGACAGATAGTATGAGTTGACACTGTTGTACCCTTAGACTACAGGGCATCTTGATTTTGTTTGGATGTTAGTCGAGGTTCTTTATCCACCATCCGCACAATCTTGCATTGAAATCTCTCGTCAATTTTTCTTTTCCGTCCACATCTAGGGAGGTTAGCCACAGTGCCATGGGCTTTAAACTTCTTGATGACACTGCGCATGGTAGACACAGGAACATTCAGGTCTTTGGAGATGGACTTGTAGCCTTGAGATTGCTCATGCTTCCTCACAATTTGGTTTCTCAAGTCCTCAGACAGCTCTTTGGTCTTCTTTCTTTTCTCTATGCTCAATGTGGCACACACAAGGACACAGGACAGAGGTTGAGTCAACTTTAATCCATGTCAACTACCGTGTTTCCCCGAAAGTAAGACCCTGTCTTACATTTTTTTGGGGGCCAAAAGTGGCCCCCGGTGTTACTTTCGGGGGGGGTCTTACATTGTGTGCCCCAGCAGTGTGGCCTACAGGCCCCCTCCTGCTGGGACACTGCGGGAGCGGGTCGCACGTCACGTGCGCCCGCTCATTACATATGCACTGCATCCCCCTGTCAATCAGTGACAGGGGGAGCAGTGCATTATACGGTATATAGGTATGGGCCCCCTCCTGCTGGCACACTACCCCCTGTTCTGAGGCCCCCCCTGCTGCTGCAGACATCTTACCCTCCAGGGTCTTCTTGCAGCAGCCAGCGCGTCCGTCCTCTGTCCTCGGCTGTCTCCCGGATCATGTGACCGGCCGGTCGCAGTCGCGATGACGTCATGCGCTGCGACGGGTCACATGATCCGGGAGACAGCCGAGGACAGAGAACGGACGCGCTGGCTGCTGCAAGAAGACCCTGGAGGGTAAGATGTCTGCAGCAGCAGCAGGGGGGGCCTCAGAACAGGGGGGTAGTGTGCCAGCAGGAGGGGACCCATTCCTATATAACCGCATAATGCACTGCTCCCCCTGTCGCTGATTGACAGGGGGATGCAGTGCATATGTAATGAGCGGGCGCATGTGACGTGCGACCCGCTCCCGCTCCCCCCCCCCTCCGCTAGGGGCCTTACATTGGCCCCCCCGGTTGTAAGGCCTTATAATCGGGGGAGGCCTTACATTAGCAGGCCCCCCTTTACCCCTAGGCGGCCTTACAATCGGGGGGGCCTTACTTTCGGGGAAACACGGTAGCTGCAAGTGTGATTTAGTTATTGCCAACACCTGTTAGGTGCCACAGGTAAGTTACAGGTGCTGTTAATTACACAAGAGAGAGAAGCATCACATGATTTTTCTAACAGTGACAATACTTTTGTCCACCCCCTTTTTTATGTTTGGTGTGGAATTATATCCAATTTGACTTTAGGACAATTCTCTTTTGTGTTTTTTCATTGAAGACAAATTAAATGAAGATAATAATACCAAAGAATTTGTGATTGCAATCATTTTCAGGAAGAAACTGAGTATTATCTGACAGAATTGCAGGGGTGTCAATACTTTTGGCCACAACTGTATGTGTACAACGCTTTCCTACTGATATCTTGAACACTAAGGGAAATGAGAAGAGCTGAAGCCCCCACAGACTTGTTACATTTTAGGAAAGAAATTCAGCTAGCGAATTTGCTCTGCAACAGCAAAATGGCAGACATTTTTTAATGAAAACTATTTAGAAAGTTGCATAACTTTTACAATTAGGAAGCAAAAGAGCAAATGTGACAGCCCTTGAGATATTTGTAGCCAGTGTGACGTAGTGATCACGGACCGGGCCGGGGTACCCTCGCTTGGCAGTGATATTCAGCATTCGATATAAACAGTTGTGGCGCCCCACCATGTAGGTGCCACAAAAGGGGTACTGCACCCAGAAAAGTGGTGTAGTCACCCCACTGCAATTGGAAGTATGGTCACTAGGTGGAACCCTAGAGTTAACACCCACACACTAGAGTAGCAGGTGGGAGGGACCCCGGGAGGGAATATAGTGACCTCTAGGGGGAACCAGCAAGCTCAATCGGAGTAGGAGTAGAGATGGAGTAGGAGCTGGAGCAAGGAGGGTCTCCTCGGCTGAGGGACCCAGAACAGATCCCATAGAGAAAGAAAGAGAGAAAAGGCAGCTGATATTGCAAGCTCATTCTAAGAAGGGGAAGCGAGTAACCGGAAGATTTGCCCCAAAGGAAGAAACCGGGTACCGGAGCCCGCAACTGTGAGTTCCTACATGGCTCACAGGGAATACGACGAATGGGGATATTATAGATACGGCCCCGACTCCCAAAGAGCCGACAAGAGGGGAATCCAGTCCTGCAGTTGGATCCTGCGTAGGAGAAGCGAAAGGTTCACCCGACGGGTACAAGGGAGAGGAGACTAGGAAAAGCAGCAGGAGGTCAGATTGTCTTTAAGAGACTTCACCGCCACTGGGAGGCAAGGAAAGAAAGGAAAAGAAAGGCACATAAGGAGGGATCCATCTATCAGCCAGAGATTCCAATTGCAGCATCCATCGCACTTGCCATCTACTGCATTGCTGAAATGCATGACTTTGGAGAAGTTTCAGTAAAGTTACCCGGTGAAATGAAGTCCTGACTCTGCTGCATCCTTTTCATATAAACTGTTTTCTTACAGCATCACTGCCCCAGCGGTCCAGTCCCGCCTGTGGGGAGTAATCCATCCAGGCCGCAATACCATCGACCACCGGAGGACTGTGGCGGCGCTGGTGAGCATCACCAGACTCAGCAGGTGGCGTCACGACAAAAACTTTGTACCTAATCCCTGTAAATAAACCCATTATTTCCACTGACCACCAGGGCAACAGCCTCGGGCAGCCACCCGTGACATCCCAGACTGAACCTGTAGGAAAGATAAAGGGAGACAAACGAGGCGCAATTGTGCCCTATCAATATGACACAGACTGTGCAAACAGATCACAAAGAGGTGCACTCACCCGATCATTTCAAGCGGCGTGGACCATTTACACACCATCCCTGGATCCAGACTGAACCTGAGCCCGAGAGCTGAGTACCCTGCCCTGGGGCGAGTCACAGTCACTATATAATAGGGGTACTCACTCACTTGCTGCAGGATACAGGTACATAGGCACAGGTTTCATATAAAAAGTCCCTTCAGGTTTGTTAAGTCTCTTAAACCATACTCCAAATATTCCTTGACTTTACAGGCAATTGAAAGCATCACAAGGTTACAGTCTATAAACGTCACAGGTTCAGATACACTTTTCCCGCTGTATCCCAGCCTCCACTCACACTGGGTTCTGTTGTCAGTCCTCACAGGGCCTCTGAGAAACTGCTACTTCAGACTAGATATCTGTCTCAATCTCTGTCAGTCTCTCACATGTCAAACACAGACTCCATTAACCATCCTGACACCCACCCACATCTCCAGCAAGTTGCAAGCTTAACTCTTGCCATGCTGTTTAAGCAGACTGTGACTTCCATGGCAAGACATTCATAAAACAGGCAGCAGACTTCTGCCTGTGCAAAACACACCGGCCATGCACAACGCTGCCACTCACTACATCACACCAGCTATTAAGTCTCCTCTTCTTTTTTGCCAGCTAAGCATTCTTAAATCCTGTAACCATTCATCATAGGACATGGTTTGCAGTCCAATAAGCATTCTGGTTGCTCTTCTCTGAACTTGCTCCAGTTTGTTGATGTAATTTTTAAAATGTGGTGCTCAGAACTGGACACAGTATTCCAGATGAGGTCTGACCAAAGAGGAGTAGAGGGGGGTTATTACTTCACGTGATCTAGATTGTATGCTTCGATTTATACATCCCAGAATTGAGTTTGCTTTTTTGCTGCTGCATCACACTGTTGACTCCTGTGCAGTCTTTGTTATTATTATATCCAAGTCTGTTTTACACGTGCTGTTGCTTATGTGGCACCCCGCAACGAGTGCGTCACAGGAGGGTATTGCAGCCATAAATGCAGCAACAATATTCTCTGACCCAGCAGTCACACGGTTAACTCAGAGATCCATACCCTGCATGCATCACCTAGCATAGAGGGCCAATCAGGTCCTGGTGGGCGGAGTGCAAGGGTAGTGTGTAGTGGAAGTTTAAGTTTTTAGTTTAGTTAGAGTCGAGTCTGGAAGTGCAACAGCAACGTAGAAGACCTCTGCAGATTCCCAGCTCTGCAACCTCGGAGAGGGGGTTGCACAGTCTCGTGTGGCCCCCTGGCCACCTTCTACCGGCCATCTCCCTACCGTCACCACGGTTGAGCACCATTACTCCTGATGCATTACCAACCGATCTACGGGCTTCAAAATGCGGGCTCAAAATCATCCCGTGCCCATTTACAGCCAGTTTGCTGGTACCGAAGCTAGCAGCAGTTCAGCTCTGCTATGCAAACCAGAAGAGTGGAGGGACCGCTCTATAGGAGCACCCCACCATCGCCAAATGCAGTCGTCTAGCCAGCGGTGTACCCACCAAGGGACCCAAGGCTCCCCAAAGCATCCGGAACGTATACCCCGGATAGGGCATTCAAGCAGCCTCCCTGTACCCGACCTGGTATTCCTGGGCGACAACGGCAACTTACTTAGTTAGAATGGAGGAACACCGCGGATCTCTGAGGGACACCTATCACTGCTGAGTCCACCCGGTCTGCTACCTACAACTGTATACCATGTATTGCCTGCTGGTTACAGTAAACAACCCGTTACAGAGACTTACAGTGTCCGTGCTTTCTTATGTACTGTCTGTCCGCACCATAAGGTAACCGCAGCTGCCGCACAACATCTTAAGCAGCTCCAGCCTCCGGGGATCATCGCTTAGCCTGTGGGGAGCGTTCCATCTTGCTGCATTCCATCTCCCGGAGGCCCCGCAGCGTCGGTAAGACTTACCGAAACACTCATAGGTGGCGTCACGAAACAATTAACCCCTTAATCTGTTCCCTCAAGACGTCTTCACTTTTTGATCTGCACTCAACCGGGCCCCACTACCGGCAGGCGCGGTCCACCCGTGACAAGGAGGAAGAAGCTACTGCCTGTCTAAACCGGAGTCCCGGCCACGGTGTGTCACTTAGCCCTATTCCTCCCATTCTGTATATGATTTTTTCATTGTTCTTGCCCAGATGGAGGACTTTGCATTTTTTCCCTGTTATAAACCATTCTGTTAGTTGCTTCCCACTGCTCCAGTTTGTTTAGATCTTTTTTAATCCTCTCTCTGCTCTAGTATTAGCCATATCTCCTAGCTTTGTGTCATCAGCAAATTTAATCAGTTTACCCTTTTACATCGATGCAATCTGGGTCTCTGCCCTTATATCATGCTTCTCTTATGTTAGCAAAAATCTCGTGACAGATTCCCTTAAGATCTGTCAAGCCTTAAGCCCCTGTCACAAATAGCGAGATGGCTAGCGATATCACTGTTGCATCACAGGTTTTATGATGCAACAGCAACCTTGCCAGCGATCTCGCTGTGTTTGTGATTTACCCAAAGGTCTATGGGAACTCGGAACCCGAGCGTGGAGCTGGAGGGATGTCACTGGTGGCCCGCCCGGACTCGCAGCCCTGGTGATCAACTGAAAATTGGGGAAAAAGTAAAAGGGAATAAAAGTCTAAATGTCTTGTGACGCCACCTGCAGATTCTGGTGATGTTCACCAGCGCCGCTGTCAGACCGCCGGGAAGGATGGTATTGCAGCTAGATGGTTCAGCTCCCTGCAGGAGGAGCGGGATCCCCGGGGCAGTGTAGCTGCGGTGCTAGTTGTCGTAGTGCTGGATGTGGTAGCAGCTCTGTGAGTAAGCTTGCTGAAATAAGACACAGGAGGCTTATGGTCTCTGTACGGATGTTTTACTTGTAAAAGTGCATGGATCAGGTTCACAGTTACACAGTTCTTTGCAGGTAGCTGGCCGGGTAGTCACTGAGGAGAATAACACCTGTAAGCGGGAGGATGCTGGTAACCATGATAAACATGATAAACACCGGGTATCTAGGCAGCGCGTGCTGCTTATTTACCCAGTGTTTACCATGGTTACCAGCCTATGAGGTCGCTGATCGCTGGTCTCTCGCTGTCGCACGCAGTGATGTGTGCTGACCAGCGGGAGACCAAGGACCAAAAAATGGTCCTGAAGGATGTGCAGTGATAACGAGCTCACAGCAGGGGCACCGTCACTGCTGCTTTTCACACACAGCGATTTCAGTGATATCGCTAGCGATATCGCTGTGTGTGACGTACCCCTTACACTGCTTTAGCATGAAACTCCTCCCACTCCTGCTCTAGAGTGTGTGGATGCAGGATAAGAGCCTCAGGTTGACGCTATACTCCCCAATGACAGGAACACTGCACACTCTGTCATGGGTGCAGTACCCGTAATGCGGTGCACATTCCAGTGGGGTGCCATATTTGACACGTAGCAGAGACCGGGCCCCCGCTGTGACATCACCGATTGTGTCTGAATGGCCTGGACCATTTTTTGAGCGTTGGGCTCCCATTGGGCAGCATGCATCGGTGTGTTTGATGCCTTAACAACGACCTCGTTGGCGACTCAGAACTCAGCCACATAGGCCTGAGTCTTCAGACTAGCTGCTGTGTGACAGGGTCCCAACGACCGCCGAGGTCGTTGTACGGGTCGCCGTATCGTTGCTGCGTCGTTCAGTAGATCTGGCTGTTTGACATCTCACCAGCGACCACGTAGCGAAGTTTCAACGATCCTTACCAGGTTGTATCATTGTGGGGATCACTGGAATGTCGCCAAGTGTGGCGGGATCCTTAGAGTGATGACTCTTTGGAGAAAACAAAGTCTACTGATCCTAAGAGCACTCATTCATATTAAACTGAAGTTGGCTGAACCCCTCTATATTGGAAGGATTATTTTACAATCTAACCTATGCGAGCAGCCTCCCAAGTTTGCCCAAACAGATGATGTTGGGGAAGATAAGGGACAGGTAGTTTGCATTTTCATACCCATCCCTTTTGGCCTTCACAAGGTGAGCCGCTTCCTCTCTCACTTTTGAGCTGTAATATCATGAATATGGAGGAGCAAGAGAATATGGCTGACAAATGGGCTCTCTGCCATAAGCTATTGTATGTGTATGGCCAGATTTGTTTTAGACCACTGAAAAGAATCCTACATTTCTTCTTTTATATTTGTCTTGACGAATGGTCTGACGTCAAAACTGCTCAGCATCCAGATGCATGCATCCAACAATGCAAACGAGTCCCAAATCCTTGAATAGATAAGGGTCAGAAAGCAAGTTCCAAGCTAATTTACTATTCACCATGGAGACCAAATGAACTGGTTTAGTCAGCCCAAGTGTAATTAACGCTAGTAAAAAATGACCTATATTAGCCCTTATGTGAACACAACCTATCTTTATAGATGGCCAACAGCTCCCTTCCGACTCCAATGGTAATCTCGTGGTGATCATTTACAATTTAATTTTGCGTCTTATCCTCGGAACACAAAAATAAGATATATTCTAGAAATTCTATTTATTCAGATTAGTTTATCTCTAAAATGGAAGAAGTGAATGGATTTTTTTGTCTGGAAATTAAACCATGCCAGGAAGTTAAAAATCAGATTTTACGGTTCCATCCTCACTTATGACGTTGGTTTTCATACTTTCTTTATTTCTTAAATTGTGAGAGATCAAAGAGTTTACAGATTCTGAGAGTCTTCAGCTTTGTGTTGCTTTTAGCAGGATGAACATATGAAACCTTTGTTCATTGTGGTTTGAATTAAAGAGTCATAAGAAAATCTAGGCGTTGATTAAAAAGATGTGATTGTGAATATTCGAGTAGTCATCATTACATTGTGTGCACTCGGCAAAGGGTTGTCTGCAATAACATTTCATGGGTGAATTGATGTGAATAATTGTAAAACCCATCCAATAGGGTATACATAGTAAAGATAAATACAATATTCATGAGCAATACAATCTCACAGGCATATACAGTCTACAAGGAGTGAGGAAACCGCTAGTAAGGGGAGAGGACCTGCCCATGAGGGCTCACAGTCTACAAAGGATGGTTGAGGACACTGCCCACGAGGTATCACAGTCTACAAGGGATGGGTGAGAAAATAGTGAGGAGGGGAGAGGACCCTGCCTTCGAGGGCTCAGTGTACAAGGGATGGGTGAGGATACAGTGGGTGAGGGGAAAGGACCCTGCCCCCGAGGTCTCAGTCTACAAGGATGGATGAGGATACCGTGAGGGATGGGACACTGCTTGATAGGGCTTACAGTCTACAAGGAATGGGTAAGGATAGAGCTGGTCATGCGGCAGTATAGTGGACTGACGCTTGCTGCAGGTTGTAGGCTTGTCGGAAGAGGTGGGGATTCAGTTACTTTTTGAATGTATGCACAGTTGGCGAGAGTCGATATATTTTGGTAGAGATTTCCAGGTTAGGCATATGTAAACTATCCTCCCCCATACACTTCTGATAGCTGTTGACCGAATAATGGTACGGCCTGTAAATCTCTACCACATCTTGCCCAGCCAAACACTCCTGTGTTGTCTGAGACCTGCTGTTAAACATCTCTGATAGTGGCTTAGCTCTAACAAAACAAAATCTGACCTGTTGATTCATTAGCTCTACTTAGATTAGGCACCGCCGATAGATCACCTATCTGTCAAATAGACTAATTCATGCATATGGGGCTTTATAGGGTATGTCACACGCGTCAATATCGCCTGCACGATCACGGCTGCACGTGACGTTTGCAGCGATATTGACACGTGTGACTACTGAATCAACCAGCGATAAATCACTGGTTGATGATCGCCAGGTTTTAGAATCAGTTCTAAAACCTGGCGATGGTCGCCCGGTGGACACGCAGCATCGCTGCGTGTGACACCGGGAAGTAGCGATATTCCAGCTCCCAGCGCCTCTCACAAGCGCTGGGAGTGGTCTCCAAGGTAAACTGCAGGTATCTAGGCAGCGCGCGCTGCCTAGATACCCGATGTGTACCTTAGTTTACCAGCCCTCCTCCGCTCACCGGCTGGTATCTAAGGTACACAGCGGGTAACTAGGGTCCCTAGTTACCCGCTGTGTACCTTAGATACCAGCGGTGAGCGGAGGAGGCTGGTAACTAAGGTACACATCGGGTATCTAGGTAGCACGCGCTGCCTAGATACCCGCAGTTTACCTTGGAGACCAGCCTGCTCCCGCTTCGAGCAGGCTGGCAGCGGGGCAAGACATCGTGGAAACGATATTTAAATCGTTTCCACGATGTCTCTGTCCATTGATCGCTGGTGAGTCTGCCTGTCTGACAGCTCACCAGCGATCATCTGTCAATGTCGTCAGCGATCATCTCACTGACGACATTGACGCGTGTGACACCCCTTTAGTGTCTGATGTGAGGCGAGCATGCTTTTGTGTACTTGGAAGAAGTCATAGGCATCTTGTAATTTTTCTGGTGTTCTCGTGCAAGGGCTAGGACAAGATTGGGTTTAGAGTCAAAATGCAGTTTCTCTCTCAATCCAACCAGTCAGGAGAAAGGTTTATGGGACTGTAAAGAGCATGAGAAAGTAACAGAGGCCTTGTAGCTTCAACGCCACATAAAAGATTGAAAGGAAGAGAGAAAACTGTTAGGAACAAAACGTAGTGTGAAGCAGCCTGTCCGTGGGATCCTGTTTTTTGCAGGACCCCACGAACAGGAACAGAAAGGCCAAAGTGTAAACTTTGGATGCTATTCTGTGTACAGATCCGGAATGTTGACGATCTGGACACAGAAAGAGCTGGGGGGAACCGAGCCTGCAAAGCACAGGCAAGTGGTGTCGGCGCTATTCACTTTCACTTTAGCAGTGTATCTACATACACTACTGAAGTGAAATTAAATAAAGGAATGGTTAAAAAGTAAAAAAAATAAATTCTCACCTGTCCGCCGTGTGTCCTGTGATGCGAGGCATCCACCTCCGATGGCTAAAGGACATTAATCAGCTGACCGGGAAGGGGCGGGGCAACCCGATCAGCTGATGGGTCACATGACCACTTCAGCGCGGTTTAAATCATTAAAATTCCCAGTCAGCTGATCAAGATCCTTTGGCCATCGGAGATGGATACCTCGCACGCCGGACACACGGCGGACAGGTGAGAATTTATTTTTTTCTTTTTAACCATTCCTTTATTTAATTTCACTTTAGCAGTGTATGTAGATACACTGCTAAAGTGAAATTAAGGGAACAGAGCAGTTATAATGTACTGAGCATGCTCAGTACATTAAAATCGGATTCGGGAAATGATCCATTTTTTTCCCGGATCCGGCGCTCGTAGACTCCCATGCTATCAGCACCGGACCGCCCCGGATTAGTTTCTGTCCGGTTTGATCCAGTTATTTCACTGGAGCCCAAAATCAGAGCAGTCTCTGATTTTGGGGTCGGGAAAAAAAATAGGACAGAAATGAATCCAGGACTGAATTCACAAAACCGGATGGCCATTTATGACCAATTCGGCACCATAGAGATACATAGGAGGCTAAGAACGATCCTGTTCTGTTCTCTTAAAAACGAACAGAACACGATGGCAAAAACCGTGGTGTGAAGCCACACTTAGGCAGGTTTCACATTTGCGCATGATGCGCAGCAAAACGCAGGTACTAGGTGCTCCAATGTTTAACATGGGAACGCTGTGTTTGCGTTCAACTGCGCATAATTTATTTGCATGCCGAACGCAAAATGTTGGATTTTTGTGCGTAGCTGTGTGCTTGCTTTATACGCAAGCAGACAGCTGCACATAAAAAATTTATGGGATTCAATCTGTGCGCATTGCCATCTGCTGGCAAGCGCACAGACGCTGCGGAAGATGACCTCCTCTGAGGTCATCTGCAGGTTAATCCTGTCCTGCTGTTGTCTTCCTCTTCTTCTTCTTTCTTCTTTCTCCCTGCCACTGCCGCCGCTGGTTCATTTACAATAGCCGGCTATAGCAGACTTCATCAGCATTTTATTTGAAATAGCAGGGTGGGAAAGCCGACTTCACCGCTGGCTATGTTAAACAAACCAGCGGTGAAGAAGGAGGTCAGTGGCGGCGGCCAGTAGGAAGAGATCAGCGGACGCTGATCTCAGCCTCCGGGCCTCCGCTGCTGGTTGGGTACTCTCCATAACAATTGATGGGAATTGTGAGTGGAAATATGGCATTAGTAGGATGGACCACATAGATCCTGGCTTGCTGAGTATTTTATGGGGAAACCAGATTGTAAAGGGCCAAGTAGAGAGTTATCCAAGAGATAGTTCATCAGTCCAGTGTGGACTAAGGACCCAGTTACACGTAGCGACGCACCAGTGATCCCGACAATGATCCGACCTGGCAGGGATCGCTGGTGCGGTGCTACGTGGTCGCTGGTGAGATGCCAGACAGACAGACTTACCAGCGATCCCCATTTTGCGGCCGACACCCGATGGTCGTTGGGATCTGTCAGGTTCTCGGTTGCAGAATGGGGATCACTGGTCGGTGCCCCTGTCACACACCACGATGCAGCATGCCCAGCGGGAGATCGCCGATCAAAAAATGGGCCAGGCCATTCATTAACGATCAGCGATCTCACAGCAGGGGGCTGCTCGCTGGTGTGTATCACACACGCGATATCGCTGGCGAGGTCGCTGCTACGTCACAAAACCTGTGACGTTGCAGCAATATCACTAGCGATATCGCTGTGCATGAAGTACCCCTAACTGCTCCAGGAGTTTAGAGATGAAGGTGAGATTAGAGACAAGTCTGTAGTTACAGTGTAGTTCTGGTCGAGGGATCTTTTTTTTTAATTTTATTTAGTAGAAGGGTTAAAAGAGAAAGATACCAGAAGAAAGAGGTACTTGGGTACTGACCAGTTGACAAAATATCTGCTAATATGCATTTTGAGGTGCTGAGACAGGAACATATGTGGCGTGCACTGGAAGCTATATGCCCCCATGCTGGAGCTCATCCAAGTGTGCATGCGAGCCCCCACCATTATGTCCTCCCACACACATTAGACAAGCACATTGTGAGTGATGGAGGGTGCACTCCAAGTGGGGGAACACTTGGTACCTGAGTCGGTCGATTGTCTTGGAAAGGTCACGGTGGCTGTGACCCGGCTCCGTGGCTCTGGCCGAGCAGTAAAGGGGCTATTTACATAGGTATATTCATGACACCACCTGTGGAATCTGGTCATAGGTGACCAGCGCTGCTGTTGTGGACCTCTGGGGTGGATGGAATGGCAGCTTAGATGGTATCACTCCCCACAGGTGGAGCAGGACCCCAGGGTGATGCGTAACAGTCTATTTGTATGGTGAACTTAACTATGAAATGGTGCAGGAGGGCGGGAAGAATAACTGAAGGACACTGGGGTTGCAGTTCTCGAGCATTTACTCACAGCTCAGTGCAGCAGTCCAGCCCTGCAGGGGCACCATGTCTTCTGGGTCAGCGATCCAGCCATCTCCCAGGCAGCTTGGGTCCACTCCTCCAAGAAACTCTGTCATAAGCCTCTCCTGGTTAACTCTCCCATGCTGGCTACTCACCTCTCCTGCCCTGCATACAGTGTCCCAAGCAGGTGGCTGCAGGCCTTGTCGGGTGACAGGCGACCCATCCCCTGGCCCTAGGTCTAGCCACCATTTCAGCGAGTGTGCATGGTTAGTGGCCACTGCCCATGCAAGTGCAGCGGCCTCCGGTTTCCTGGTGGAACCTTGCAGCATTCCCACCAGATCAGGGCCGGTCCCCTTGTGCAACCAGTCCTTCTTCCGGATTTGGAGCCCCACGGGTGCATCCTCCAATTCCGTGTCCCCTAGAACTCCCTCTCTGTCTAGATGTTCCTCACAGACTGTTCTGACTCCTCCTCTTCTTCTCTGCTTTACCTACCTTCTCTTCCCACCCCCTCTGCCTATTCCCTTTCCCAGCCAGTAGATGGGGCCCTTCCTCAATAGGATCTGCCCAAGATCCCTGGCCTGGGGTTAGGATGGGTGTTGGGTGCAGGTGTTCATGTGTCTCAAATTTGTGTCCCCTCCTTACCTGGGAGTGGGATACCACACCTATGGCTTAGGTGCAGTACCTCTGTGACGACCAGACCGCAGGAGCGCCACACATGTATCCCCGATTGTAATATGCTACTTGGGACTGAACTACAGTTGTGGCCAAAATTATTGACACCCCTGCAATTCTGTCAGATAACACTGAGTTTCTTCCTGAAAATGATTGCAATCACAAATTCTTTAGAATTATTATGTTCATTCAATTTGTCTTCAATGAAAAAACACAAAAAGAATTGTCCTAAAGCCAAATTGGATCTAATTCCACACCAAACATAAAAAAGGGGGTGGACAAAAGTATTGGCACTGTTAGAAAAATCATGTGATGCTTCTCTAATTTGTGTAACTAACAGCAACTGTAACTTACCTGTGGCATCTAACAGGTGTTGGCAATAACTAAATCACACTTGCAGCCAGTTGACATGGATTAAAGTTGACTCAACCTCTGTCCTGTGTCCTTGTGTGTACCACATTGAGCATGGAGAAAAGAAAGAAGACCAAAAAACTGTCTGAGGACTTGAGAAACCAAATTGTGAGGAAGCATGAGCAATCTCAAAGCTACAGGTCCATCTCCAAAGACCTGAATGTTCCTGTGTCTACCGTGCGCAGTGTCATCAAGAAGTTTAAAGGCCATGGCACTGTGGCTAACCTCCCTAGATGTGGATGGAAAAGAAAAATTGACGAGAGATTTCAACGCAAGATTGTGCGGATGGTGGATAAAGAACCTCGACTAACATCCAAACAAGTTCAAGCTGCCCTGCAGTCAGAGGGTACAGCAGTGTCAACCCGTACTATGCGTCGGCGTGTGAATGAAAAGGGACTGTATGGTAGGAGACCCAGGAAGACCCCACTTCTTACCCCAAGATATAAAAAAGCCAGGCTGAAGTTTGCCAAAACTTACCTCAGAAAGCCTAAAACGTTTTGGAAGAATGTTCTCTGGTCAGATGAGACAAAAGTAGAGCTTTTTGGGCAAAGGCATCAACATAGAGTTTACAGGAGAAAAAAAAGAGGCATTCAAAGAAAAGAACACAGTCCCTACAGTCAAACATGGTGGAGGTTCCCTGATGTTTTGGGGTTGCTTTGCTGCCTCTGGCACTGGACTGCTTGACCGTGTGCATGGCATTATGAAGTCTGAAATCTACCAACAAATTTTGCAACATAATGTAGGGCCCAGTGTGAGAAAGCTGGGTATTTTGGCGCCAGAATATCGTAAGCTCGTGACCCCCCGTCAAGGGCCCTTACACTCACGAGTCCCTAGCTATATGATAACTCATATAATTATATTTACACTGTATAATCCAATTAGGAACATTTTTAAGATAGAAAAACTCACCGAAGTTTAGCTAGGGACTTGTGAGTGTAAGGGCCCTTGACGGGGGGTCATGAGCTTACGATATTCTGGCGCCAAAATACCCAACTAACACCTTACATCTTTATTATAGTGTTCACTTGCATCTTTTTATCCATTGCAGTTAAGGTGGTTTTCCTCTAGGGGGCGTCTGTCACAGTGATGCATATTTTCAGTGCTGAGCAGCCCGCCCGGTCTAAAAGGAGGAGTTACCAATAGGCTGCTCAGACACTGTGTATCACTGTGAGTGGCAGAGGCCTAATGGTGTCCATGTGTCTGTATTCACGACCAGCCCCTCCTTGTTAACATGGCTGGTCGCCTGGTTGCCACAAACCGCCCCCATGTTTTAGGTTGCAGGGGACTGAGCACCGGTGTCTGGACGCATGTGTTACCTCCTGGGGGAACCTGCAGCCACCTGCTAGATGCAAGGGGTAGAAAAAAAGTGTCAAAACTTCGGTGAGTTTGGTGATGCAAAACAATTTGAAACAATTGTATTCTGTGCGCATGGAAATGTGATGGTCCGATTGTCTAAAAAGACCATGAAATGATCGACTTGATGTAGCTGATCAATGGTCGATTAACTACAGACATGTTTGGCCATTGTACTGTCTACACCAGGGGTCTCAAACTCCAGGCCTCGAGGGCCGCACACAGTCCAGGTTTTCAGGATTTCCTTAGAATTTGACAGTTGGTCATTTGATTACCAACTGTCAAATCCTATGGAAATCCTGAAAACCTGGACTGTGTGCGGCCCTCGAGGCCTGGAGTTTGAGACCCCTGGTCTACACTGTAATTCCCAATGCTTATCTATTATATAATCACGAATGGGTTTTTTGCCCCTTTTGAGACCGCTCTCGCTGCGAGTCAGCGTGGTCATGTGGATACGAACGAAGCATTGGCCGCGCAGCGGCCATTGCGAGCAGTTCTAAGGCGACTCGCTATGCCCGCGCAGCGGGCATGGCGAGTCGCCTTAGCAGCGCGAAGCATTGGCCGCGAAGCGGCCATTGCGAGTCAGAGACTCGCTCTGCTAGAATCCCGATGCATTGTGCATCGGGCACCCATCTAGTAATACTATATGCAAATAAGTGGAATTGGACTAATCATTTCCATCGTTCACAATTGCTGGTTGATTGGCCACCAGTAATACATTTTAGGTTAGCGTTACACAGCGCATGTGTCGGGTGATGTTTAGATCATGCTCCTTATTGCACTATTGATTCTGCAATTGACACAAAGCTACAAATGTTTCCAAATGTGTTTTTTTGATTTTCAGTTTTTTTTTTATTGCAAGAAAATAATTGAAATGACAGTTATACTTACAATATTATATCATTTATTACTGCCATATATACTACACTTATGAATCTACAGTTCTTTAGTAGAGATAAGTGGAACCGAACTTTAACCCATTCACGACCAAGGACGTACCTATAGATCCTTGGTTGTGTCCCTAACTTTGATGTGAATTCACGCGCTAAGCTCGCATCATTCTCCATGTATATTGGCTGATCTAATTTACTTTTTCATCCCTGGAAAAGTGATCAGTTCTAGAACGCCGCTGTTATTTCTATGTCTCTAGCTATCCTTATTATACAACTGAATTAATGTTATAGTTACTCCTCTTATAATATATTACATGCTATATTTCCAATCCTAATATTATATCAGTCTTAAGTGTTTTTACTATATTTTAAAGTTCTCCCTCCTTTCTCCACCTCTTATTCCCTCTCTTTCTTTGTCTCCTCCCATTCTCCTGTATCCTCCCTTTCCTCTTCCTTTCTGTCTCCTCCCTCTCTCCTTTCCCCTCCCTATCTCTGTCTCGTCCTTGTCTTTGTCTCCTCCTTTCATGTTACAGTCCATCAGCATCTCATTGGTTTGAGGAGGATTGTCCTGATGATATACCTTTTTACTTTGATGTTGATGTTAATGTATTGGAGGATGGACCACTGGTGGATCTGTCTTCATGTTTGCTAATTCTGAATGCTTCTTGTTGATTTTACTGACTTTT
This sequence comes from Allobates femoralis, assembly GCA_033576535.1. Taxonomy (NCBI): domain Eukaryota; kingdom Metazoa; phylum Chordata; class Amphibia; order Anura; family Aromobatidae; genus Allobates; species Allobates femoralis. The sequence goes on from JARQOC010000010.1 coordinate 90,236,092, forward strand.
CTTTAGCTTCTGTAAACTTCTTATCTTCTTTATCCTTTTTAGTGTCTTCTACCTAATCTTCTTCCAGAAGTCAGTTAATTGTCTGTTGGGACATTCCTTTACACTTATGGACAGAACATAGATGACATGCTATGCGCTGTGATCAGTGACCTGCACTTAAGAATTGATGATGTGAGGAATCTGGTGCAATAGATGAGAAGTAGCTGAAAACTATTTTCTAACTGACTTTCTGCTCTATGTACATTGTGTTGCAATTCTGTGCTGGACTAATAGATATTCTGGATTATTAAAGGGGAACTCCCGGGAGAGAGAACTTTTTTGTACTGTCCCTGCCCTTCTACATGCATTCTTGTCAGCATGCTTGCTGCATTTATTTGCAGTGTTCTTGGGTGCAGATTACATGTGTGCTTTCTCTACTGTACTGCCCATGCAGATATGTGAGGGGGCTGGAATGTAGGATGATCCTGCAACTCCCAGCATCCACGCCCCGACACACCTCCTCTTCTCAACAGCAGCATTAAGCTAATTGCTGGACCCCAGAGGGGGGTGGGTCAGAGCTGAGGAGCAGGTATGATTTTATTGATTCATGAGCGATCTATATATCCTAGAACTCCAGTGTATAGCAATGCTTTACCATGTAGCAGGGCAGGGAATATACAAAAAAGTTCTCTCTCTCTGGAATTCCTCTTTAAATGCTGGATTAAAGGAATGGCACTAAAATTTTCCAATTACCTGGAAATTTTATTCACTTAAAAATAAATAATCTCACATGAGATGTGTCAAGATGAGAAGACGCATTCCAGGTGGCGGTAGATGTCCGATAGGAAACCGAATCCGGTGTGTTTGCTTATCACTCATCAGGAATGGATGATAGGACAAGGGTCCATCCATAATAAAGCTGGGGATCTCCAGAGCTGCGGCCCGCTGGCATCATGGGTACATCCTATGCTGTGGAAGCCATAGGAAAACATGTGAATCCAAAAAAAGATATTGTCAAAGATCTGATAAAACCCAGATTCTGCAGCCTTACACACATTAATAATGAACGTCCTCCAAAGTATCAAACCCCCATTACACCAGCCATACATGTAGACAGTATGATCAGAACACTAATTCCATTAATATTACAGTGAGTGACCTGTGTAACCTGCAGCCTCTAGGGAGAGCACAATGCACCAGCAAACATATACTATACCAATAACCTTCCCTAGTGGCAGGTGACAACAGTTGTGACAGATTTTCCTGTTCTGATTGGTGTTGTCGACTATTTTGAATGTAGGTGAAATGAAAAAAATCATCTGCAGATTTCAGATAACATGAAGGAAGAATCAACGAGACGAGACAAATCAGCGTCAGTTACGTCAGACGAGGGAGGGATCACTCGCCAACATCCATCTTCATTGATCACTGTCCTTTAACAGACTGAGGACAATTGACCATATGTTTTTTTTTTTGTTTCAAATTCAAATCCAGCAATCTTATTGGCTGCTTACCATTGTCATGTAATAATAATAATAATAATAATTTATTCATTTATATAGCGCTATTAATTCCATAGCACTTTACATACATAGTAATGCTATCTCTCTTGGAGCTCACAATCTAAATATCCTGTCAGTATGTCTTGGCAATGTGGGAGGAAACAGGAGTGCCCGGAGGAAACCCACGCAAACGTACAAACTCCTTGCAGATGTTGTCCTTAGTGTCCTTGGTGGGAATTGAACCCAGGACCTCGGGACCTCAGTGCTGCAAAGGCTGCAGTGCTAACCACTTGACTTGAGCCACCGTGCCCACTGAATTTCAAGGGAAAGGATTCTCTTATTTCTCTGCCGTGCATTTTATATATATACACACACACACTAGATGGAAGCCCTATCCTATCGCATTCGGGTGGGCAGTGACATCACAATGGAGCGGGCTTTGTGGCACTGGGGGCGGCAGCTGTCTCTCCTCCCTGTGCTCTCTCCCCTGTCCGCTGTTTTTCCCCCTCGCTCTCCACCCCCCCACTGTGCTGTCTTTCTGCCCCATCCTGTGCACACTCTTGAGCCTACCCCTGTGGTTGCTCTCCACTCCCCTTGTGCTGACTCTCTGCCCCTTACTCTGGTTCCTCTCTGCCCCCCCCACCTGTGGTCCATCTCTGTCCTCCATGGTCCCTTTCTGCCCCCGTTCATGCTATCGGGCCCCTCCGCATGCACGATCCCTGGCCCCCTTCCATGTGCAAGTTCTTGGGTCCCTCATTGTGTTTGCTCTCGCCCACCCATGGTTGCTCTCTGGCACAGTGCCTCATGGTGGCAGTGGCTGCGGGCCGAGTGGTGAGCGTCTAAGGGGTGTTTGGTGAGTGAGGTGTGGCAGAGGGGGGGTGAGAGAGTGTGGGCAGAGGGGGGCTGAGCGAGTGCGGCAGAGGGGGGCTGAGCGAGTGCGGGCAGAGGGGGGCTGAGCGAGTGCGGGCAGAGTGGGGCTGAGCGAGTGCGGGCAGAGGGGGGCTGAGCGAGTGCGGGCAGAGGGGGGTGAGCGAGTTCGGGCAGAGGGGGTGAGGATGTTCAAAGACATACTGATAGGATGTCTGATTGTGAGCTCCAAGGGGACAGCATTGCAAATGTATGTAAAGTGCTATGGAATTAATAGCGCTATATAAATGAATAATTATTATTATTAGGGGGTTGAGCGAGTGCGGGCAGAGGGGGGTGAGTGAAGGTGGGCAGAGGGGGTGAGCGAGATTGGGTAGAGGGGATGAGCGAGTGTGAGCTTCAGGGGGTGAGCGAGTGTGAGCTTCAGGGGGGTGAGCGAGTGTGAGCTTCAGGGGGGTGAGCGAGTGTGAGCTTCAGGGGGGTGAGCGAGTGCGAGCTTCAGGGGGGTGAGCGAGTGCGAGCTTCAGGGGGGTGAGCGAGTGCGAGCTTGAGGGGGGTGAGCGAGTGCGAGCTTGAGGGGGGTGAGCGAGTGCGAGCTTGAGGGGGTGAGCATGTGCGAGCTGAGGGGGGTGAGCGAGTGCGAGCTGGAGGGGGGTGAGCGAGTGCGAGCTGGAGGGGGGTGAGCGAGTGCGAGCTTGAGGGGGGTGAGCGAGTGCGAGCTTGAGGGGGTGAGCGAGTGCGAGTTGGAGGGGGGTGAGCGAGTGCGAGCTGGAGGGGTGGGGTGAGCGAGTGCGAGCTGAGAGGGGGGTGAGCGAGTGCGAGCTGAGAGGGGGGTGAGCGAGTGCGAGCTGAGAGGGGGGTGAGCGAGTGCGAGCTGAGAGGGGGGTGAGCGAGTGTGAGCTGAGAGGGGGGTGAGGAGTGGAGCGAGGGGAGTGCGAGCTGAGAGGGGGGTGAGCGAGTGCGAGCTGAGAGGGGGCTGAGCGAGTGCGAGCTGAGAGGGGGCGTGAGCGAGTGCGAGTCTAGAGGGGGGGTGAGCAGTGTGAGCTGAGAGGGGGGTGAGCAAGTGTGAGCTGAGAGGGGGGTGAGCAAGTGTGAGCTGAGAGGGGTGAGTAAGTGCAGGCTGATGGGGATGAATGAGTGCTGAGTGAGAGCAGGCTGATGGGGGTGAGAGACTGTGAGCTGGGTGTTTGAGTTGGTGCAGGCTGTAGGGGGTGAGTTCGGGCTGAGGAGGGTGAGTGCAGGCTGTGTGGGGTGAGTTTGGGCTGAGTATGTGTACGGGCTGTGTGCTTGGTGTGTGGGGGCAGAGTGCAGGCAGAGTGAGGGGGCTGCTTTGTGCTGCTTACAGGACCTATGGTGATGTCAGTCATGTGATCAGTCACATGACTGTGACATCACTACAGGCCCTGTCAAGTCGGTATCTGTGGCAGGGGGTGTTGTATGCAGCGGGGGAAGGGGGAGTGGCAGCTTGCTGGCGACGGTTGCGGGGATGTGCCAGTGGTTTCTGCAGTGGTTGGTTCTGTTGTAAGTGCTGCTGCCAGCCTGTTCCATATTGCTACACTCATCACTTGGGTATGGTAATATAGCGCAGCTTCTGGGGCAGCACAATGAATTATGGGAATAATTTTCCTTTTTCACACAGAGGGATTGAAAATTTCTTTATTGATATCATATCAGAACATTATTTTGACATCTGGCCGAGGCTACGGCAGAAGTTGGTCTGTTAGGCAGAACCACTAGTGACCCCCGACACCCCTTAACCCCTATACCGTGATCTGGAATTACAGTAGGGTCCAGGAGGTAACTGCCTATGGAAGGACTGCAGTCCAGAGACATATGCAAATTGTCACTTCAGTGAGGAAGTAGACAAACTAATGCCACATAATAAAGGTAGCAATCCTAAAAGTCATAATTGACTCTTTATCAAACCTTTTAATATGACTTAGAATTTGTGCCAGATCAGAACCCCAAACTGCACACGCTCCATTTCGGGGTGATTGTCCCTCATCAGTGCACTGTATGGGAATTCTAATCTGGCTGTATGAGAGGCAGTACGAGGTCTGGGAGACTAGCTATTCTCCTTGTGGAGAGTATTTTGCCAGCTGGCAGTGAGGAGACTTAAAGCCGCAATGCTCCTCTGGGAAACTGCATATGCAAATTGTTACTTCAGTGAGACGAGCGGCTGGCAGAGTACACTCCACAAGGAGAATAGCTGTCCCCCCCTCCCAGTCCAGAGACAGGAATAGTCACCAAGCAGCGTCAAAGCCAGGAGGTCAGGACAAGGACAAATAAAAATATAAAAAAAATGAACTGAAAGCGTAAACCAGGAGCTGGGTCAAAACTGAGATAGCAGTACAGTACAAAATCGTGAGGAAGAAAAATTGTACAAAAAACAGGTGTTAGAACTGGTTAACACTCGATACAATACAGGGCTGGTCAGGAAAACAAAAAACTATTTCTGGCAGCTTGCAGGAAGAGGCTGAAGGTATATGTAGGGTGTGGTACTTTCCGAAATGCTGTACCTTATAAGCTAATGAATTCACCTGGACAGCCCAGGCATTAACACTGTCAGACTTTGAAGCACCACAAGTCCCAGCCACTCTAACCCTAGCGCCAGCACCACCTACAGGGTGAATACGGAGGTGCCTAGTGATGTAAGCAGAATTCGGAGCAGGCTCTGTTATAAACATTTTACATTTTGAAGTATTGATGTGTCATGAAGGATTTAAATATAAATTATAATATTTGTAAATTTTTTCAAATGACAGATTCCCTTTTATGTAATACAGATTACTATATACCGTGTTGTGTGTGGCAATGCATTACTGTGACCACTAAATGGTTCTGGTACAGAAAAGATGTCTAGCACATTACTAACTAGGAGTGTGGAGCCTACTGGGATGGGGTACTGCTGGGGATGTCATGGAGGTCCTGGTCTGGACCGTGTCCCGGGTTCCGCAAGTAAATGGGGGGGAATATTTACAGGGAGTTTGTCGTGACGCCACCCCCTGGGTTGTGGTCAGGGTAACCACCGCTGCTGCAAAACCTCTGGGGATGATGTTTGGCAGCTGGAGATAGAACGGCAGTAGAGCCTGGTTCCCCGGGGCAGTGATAGTTAAAGTCTGTGGTGGATGCTATAGATGCTGCAGGGTAGGGATGATAGTGGAGATAATAGGAACAGTTTGTGAGGAAATTGTGAGGAGGCAGGGTTTGCAAGGATTATAATGGGGGTTGTAGTCGACACAGGCACTTACTTTGCAGTTGTAGCGCTGATTGTCTTGGTGCTAGATGAGGTATTGTAATAAGTGCAATTCACTTACTTTCCTGCTGCTGCAGCCTTGTCCCTCAGCTTGTGGTGAAACCAGTGTTCGGCTCTGCAGATGGGGATCTCTGCTGTTGAATATAGGGCAAAGGGTGCAATTAACACACAGACTCACAGTTTTGTAGTTCTCCAAAGCTTTACTGTAGTTGTTGTTCACCAAGTACTATCCATGGAGTCTGTAATGGGGACGGGTTGCTCCCACCCTGTCCGGGTCCTTGGCTTCCCACTGCTGCGCTGTGTGGGTGGCCATGCTGCTGCTTTTAGCGGGCTGCTGGCACCGTCTCTCCTCACAAGTACCCCCTTTGCTAGGCAACTTGAGTCTTCCGTGTGCTTCTGACCCCGCCATGTTGCTTTGCTGAGGTACAGTGTAGATCTACAACCTCCACTATTCCGGTGTTTACTGTGCTGTGTGTGTCAGTCACAGTTTCGGATCCGGTATCCGTCTGTGCGCTCCTCCGGGGCAAGTTGTGAAAATCACTCAGTCTTCCCAGATGTGTTCCTCTGTTTCCTGTGCTCCTTCCCTCAGACCTGGCTAGGCCTGGAATCGAGAAGCAGACTGTAGAGAAGCCTGAGGCAGCCTCTTTACACTACAGTCTTTCTCTCAGTTCTCCCAGGAACTGATCTCTTCACGTACTGCTACATACTGAACTACTTCCTCTTGACCCGAGTATATAAGGGAGCTGCTTTAGCTCCCCTTCCTGGCCCAGAGGTGCTAGTGTAGTGTCCAGTGTTGTGTGGGGAGTGAACCCGTGTGATGTTACTGTGGCACATTAATCCCTGGGGTGCCACAGGATCACTGGACTGTGTGTGGTGTGAGCTACATGAAGGCTGGACTGGACCATTGGAAATGAGGAATTCTCCAGTGGGCCCCTCCTTTTACCAGTTTAAGCATAGGATGCACTGATCAATGCACTGCCTATTTCCCACTGCTATGCAAATGAAGTCTGAGTGACACCTCTGTAGAAGAGCTTGTATATGGATACCTCTGTAGGGGAGATTATATGTCGCACCCCAGGGCAGGGATACTTGGAACTGGGCCCTCTTTTCAGTCTGCTGGGGGATGTCACGGTGACGTGACCCAGCTCCATATGCACAAGTGCGGCAAATAAAAAGGGGGAAAATTAAGTAAATGAGGAAAAATAATAGTTTATGAAAGTTATTTGTGATGTCACCCGTAGTGTGTGGCTATATGAGGCCACCGCTGTAATCGGAACCGCTCGGGTGATGGTGAGTGCAGCCGGATGGTGAGCCCTCCCGGGTAGGGCTGATCCCAGGTCATCCAAAGGTGTAGTGTCGTGTAGAAGTGTAAGTTCCCCATACCTTCAGGTAGCATTCACAGTCTCTGCGCAGTTGCGGCCTCTCTTCTCTCCTCAGAATAAACAACTGAGTCCACACCGTACTGGGCTTTACTGGGCTTTTACTCGTAACTTCTCACTTAACAGTTCTTTCACACAGGTTACCACGTGTGAAAGAACGTAGAACTTTAGGCTCACACAGCAGCTTGTACAGTTCTTACGGGCTTAGGTTCTCACTACAGCTGGGACGGTTCATCTGCGTCACGCTCCCCTCAGTGTACCTCTCGGGCCCTCTCATTCTCCTCTCCGTGTGTGGGTACAGTCCGGCTGTCACGGGCTCTGTAGTGATTTGTCCCACTCCTTGGGTCACTAGCCCTAGTACGATGGCTTTCTCCTTTATCACACCGGTTGTGAGGTTCTGGGACATAGAGTTCCCGTACCCCGCGGGTTTCCTGTTGTTGGGGGCTTGAAGCTTGCCCTGCCGCATCTACAGATCGGCACTCTGGTTCTTTGGCCCAGCCACCAGTATTTCAGGTTAATCGGGCATACCTGGCTCCTTCTGTCCTTCTTTGGTTTCAGCCTGGGTTCCTGGCCGGCCAACAGTTTGTGCAGACCATCGGGACCTTCTATTTTCAGTCTGTCCTCAGTCACTGACTAGCTGATGGGTGTTTCTGCTTGGGGATGCTTCCCACTTCACCTCCCTCCAGGAACTCTCTCTCCAACTTAGTGTTCCTGGGTTTAACTCCAGTTCCTCAACCCCTTCTCCGGGTGCTATACTACGTTTCACCCTCACTTAGCTCCTCCCGCCATCCCTTGCCTGACATGAAGTGACTTAGGCTCAGGATTGGAGTGTGTGTTGTGTGTGGTGTGTTGGTGCAAGGTCACCGTCCTACCAATCCCAACTGCAGTTCTCCTCTGTGGCCACCCAGTCACAGGGGCACCACATATACATCTCTGTAGGTGACATGCCCTAAGGTAGTGGGGTACTCGGAACCAGACTGCACTATCTTTGGGGTGTCACAGGGGTCAGACCCTGTTCCGTGGCCCTGGGTTCAGCTGAAAAAGCTTTTTTTGGCTTGGTAGGGAAAGGGGAATGGTGAATAGGGAGATTGTTCATCGTGACGCCACCCATGGTATGTGGCTATCAGGTGGCCACGCTGCTGCAGAACCTCCGGGGATGGTGGATGGCAGCTGGGATAGAATAGCTCTCCCCGGGCAGAGCAGTCCCCGGGGCAGTGAAGGCAGTTTAGGTGCAGGGTGCAGGACGATGAGCTAAAAGCAATAAGCAGACTCACTGTTTGTTGGTCACTCAGTCTTTTACTGGAATAGCTGACTTCAGGCAGTTGTCCGCAGAGTCCTTGCCGAGAGCAACTCATGGTTCCTTCTCACCCGGCCGGGTCTTTGTCTCCTTTACTTCGCTCTGTGTGTTGGCTCCTGCTGCTGCATCAGCTAAGCTGTTGACCCTGTCTCTTCTTGCAAGGTGCCGGTATGACAGGCAACTCGAGTCCTTTCTAACCCTCGTCTCGGGTGTTAGTTCCTGAACTCTCTTCGTTGCTTTGTCTCTGGGCATGGTGTGGCTGAGGAACCTGGCATTCCCCACCTTCCGGTATTGACTGCTGGGACGTTAGACCCTGCACAGTTTCAGACCCAGGGGTCCACTCTCTGTGCTTTCTTCTGGGATGAGCGCGGTCTTGCTCAGCTCCCCAGGTGTTCCTGCGACTCTCCTCAGACACTAGCCTTAGGCCTGGCACCGAGTCAGCGATCCTGGGACGAGCTCTACAGCCTCAGTCCACCAGGATGCCTGCCTCAGTCCTCCTAGGAATTGATCGGCTGTGACTAAGATCAGCTTAGCATAGCTCGATCCTCCAGGTACTCTTCACAGTTGTCTTGGGAACTGAACTAACTGGCTCTGCCCCAGACCAAAATTTATAGGGGAGCTCACCCTGAACCCGGGTTTGGTCTCCCCCTGCTGGCCTGGAGGCAGAAGGTGATGTATGCAATTTTCCTGCCTGATGAGAAGACCCTTTTGTTGCTCTCAGTGTGACACTACCACCCGAAAGCAGTGTTGACACAGTGGCACTAAGACCCTGGGGTGCCACATAGGAAAGCTGTATACTGACACCTCCCCGAGGGCTGTGCAGTCTTCAGTCTACCATATCTTAATTTAGTGGGGTTGGCAGAGCAGAGAAAAGAGACAGTGTAGTGATGTGGCTCATCTGGTTTTGGACAGGTGAGAGAATTCCTCTGCCAAGGTGTCAGTCCGACTTCATTTACTAGTACTAGCATAGCAGGAGGAGACTGTGCACTAATCTGCTACAGACTGGCATGAGTGAGTGTATATATAGGTAGCTCGTGACTGCATGTGTGTAAATTGCATATTTAGTCACTTGCCCACCATTCCCGACTCCGGAGAAGTCTCGCAGTGCATGTGATGGCAAGATTCACAAGTCTGCAGTCACATAGTGTAAAGAAGATGTATTAGATATGGGTATAGCATGTGTATATACAAGTGTACATATTATATAATTTTTATTTTTTCCTTCCCTTTCAAAACACCATAGGTCTAAAACCTTTATACCGTAGGGGTTGTCCAGGCTTGAGACACAAGTCTGCAGTCACCGATTGTTTCTGGAGTGTTAATCCACCATTGTGTTGCGCATTTGTGTTTTACTAAGGTTTTCCCCATGGTCTTTATGAAGTTTTTTTTTTTTGCAGTCTTTTGGTTGTTTGTTTTTAAAATTTTATTAAATAATGAAGAAATCTCCTGCAGTTTTAAGCAAAAAACGAGTCATAATGCTCCATAGAATATCTGCTTGAGGTTCTTAGAAACCTGAACTGGTTAAGACACACATCCAGCAGCATAAAAACATTGTGTTTAATCCTTTAAAACTATTTTTATTTTGCTTTTCCGGTGACTTCTGTTATGGAATCCTGCTGAAAAAGACGTTGAGGGCACATGAGATCTCTTATGGCCACTTTACACGGCGCGATATCGTCGTCCAACTTCAATAAAAAGTCACGTGGTTCACGCGTTGGCCCCGATATCGTTTGTGCGTTGTATGGTGTAAATGTACAATGCGATGCAAGAACGATGCCAAAACGATATCGGGGAAGAATTGTGCAGGCTCTCCAACTGCCCGATATTGCATGGACAATCTGGCAGGATCGTGCTGTGTGACAGCCCAACACCAACTTGGAGAGCAACTTCCCCTATTCTCTCCCATGTTAAATGGTTGTTCCCTGGTTCGCGCGTACCAGGGGGCGTAGACATCGCAGTTGTGTTGCCTGCCGATATCGCCCTGTGTGACATCTCCTATGCGATCTTGGATTTCAGCCAAAAAAGTGTGCGCTCCCGCGTCGTTGGATACAATATTGAAACGATGTTGGGACGTGTAAAGTGGCCATTAGGGTACCTTTACATGTCGCAACATTGCATACAATTTCACTGGCAACTTACTGGTTGCAGTGAAATCATGGACACATTGTTCTATTTTGCGGCCGTGTAAGTTGCAAGTGAAATTGCATGCAATGTTGAGACGTGTAAAGCTACCTTTAAGGACCCGTCACACGTGTCAACCAAGGCTGCGATGTCGGAAGTGATGTGCAGGTGCGCGGTCGCTTCCGACATCGCAGCCTTGGTGTCACACGGCAGGATGTGGCCGGTGACGCCGCACCGATGGGATCAACCCAACGAGCGATCCGCAGCAATGCACCGCTGTAAAATCGAAACCAGGCGACATTGGTTTTATCGACGCCAAATTCCCGAAATACACGCCGCAATAAGGAGACAATTTGGCGGCGATAATTCCAGCGAGAAATATCGCCTCCAAAAATGTCTCCGCTGGTTGTGGCGTGAGAAGGTACCCTAAGGGTACCGTCACACCTGGCAATATAGCCGGAGATATCACCGGCGACGTACGGGGGCACACACGTTTTTTGGCACCCCACCAGCATCGGCGTCGCATGTTTACATGATACCTCCGGCGACACACCAGCGATGTCCACAAACCCCAGCGGCGATCCTGTAACATGGGAGCCTATGGCTTCCATCGCCTGTAACATCGGCGATCGCCATGTTACATGGGGCGATGTGTACACATCGCCCCAGAGTGCTTGCCTGGTTTCAGAGCAGTGCTGAGAAACCAGGCGATCACTCTAAGGCGTCGACATCACCTCATTACATTAGGCGACGCACTGGCGATGTCGGCGGCGATAGGGCACGCCCCTGAATCGCCTATGAAATCGCCGCCGATATGGCCAGGTGTGACGGTACCCTAAAGATACCGTCACACGGGGCAACATCGCCGGCAACTCAGGGGCGTGGTGAAGTTGCAGCAACATCGCTAGTGTGTTGCTACGTGTAACAGGGTGATTTCAATGGCGATATGTTGCTTGAGCGGAGTTGCCAGGTTTACCAACATGATGTCTGCTATCATCGCTCTGTGTGACACCGCAACAGCGATGTTGAAATCAACTTCCCCCATTCACTGCAACACCAAGTGTGACCACATATGTAGTCATTGAGACTAATTACCATACAGAGATGTAAGTATCAAACTCATTTTTTACAACCATTATAGGACACTATTTGGTGAGATAGGGATGTGCTACGAAGGTGCAGGGACAGGTAATGGTAGGTTTGGGGGCCAAAACAAGCGGACAGGTTCCCTTTAAGTGGAATTCCATCAAACTCAATAAGTTTTCCACTTTTGCTGTTCAGTCTGTGTGACGCACACCAGGGGCCAGGGTTACTCCCGGTTTAGACAGGCGATTCTTCTCCTTCCTTGTCACGGGTGGACCGCGCCTGCCGGTAGTGGGGGCCCGGTGTAGTGCAGATCAAAATTGAGGTCGTCTTACGGGAACAGATTAAAAAGGGGTTTTAATTTGTTTTCTTCGTGACGCCACCTATGAGTAGATTCGGTAAGGGCTACCGACGCTGCGGAACCTCCCGGGGTGATGGACAGCAGCAAGATGTTACGCTCCCCACAGGCTGAGCGGTGATCCCCGGGGCTGGAGCTGCTCAAGATGTTGTGCGGCAGCTGCGGTTACCTTAAGTTCATGACGGACAGTTCATAAGGAGACACAGACACAGATAGTCTCTGCAACGGTTCTTTACTGTAACCAGCAGGCAGTACATGGCTTACAGTGGTTGAGTAGAAGACCGGGTGGACTCAGCAGTGATAGTGCTCCTCAGAGATCCGCAGTGTACCTCCTCTCTACCTCCTTAGTTTCTCTTGCCAGCGTCGCCCAGGAATACCAGGTCGGGTACGGGGAGGCTGCTTCAATGCCCTATCCATGATGTACGTTCTGGATTCTTTGGGGAGCCTTGGGTCCCTCGGTGGGTACACCGCTGGTTAGACGACTGGAAACTGGCTGGTGGTGGGGTGCTCCTATAAAGCTGCTCCTCCACGGGGCTGGTTCGCGTGGCAGAGGTGAACTGCTGCCAGCTTCGGTACCAGTGAACCGGCTGTAAGTTGTGGGCACGGGAGTCTTTTGGGAACCCGTGTAGAAATGCCCATTCCCGGTAGTTAAGGCCTCAGGTGCGGACACCCGACCGGTGACGGCCCAGGGGCCCGCACGGAGTGCGGAGCCCCCGCTCCACTCCAAGTTCTAGTCTGCTCTCTTCAAGCTCTAGACTCGACTCTGTTCTGACTCACTGTCTAGATTATTGTGTTCTACTTCACTACCCTAACACTCCACCCACCAGGACCTAGGATTGGTCCTCTGTTCTAGGTGTTGTATGTTGGGTTGGATCTCTGAGTTAACTATTTCACTGCTTTGTCTAGAGAATATTGCGGCTGCAATACTCCCTTGTGACGCACTCGTTGCGGGGCGCCACATGTGCTTTCATCACTTGGTGCATTTTTTCCCTTGAAAAGTGATCCTGAAAAAGAATGAGCTGTCAGTTATGGCTGCGTTTTTCTGATCCGCTTTTCCCATTGAAACCATTGTGTATAGGCTAAAAAAAAAACGCAGCCAAAACGTCTCTAAAATGGATCCAAAAGGATGAAGATCTGTTTCTGATGTGTTTTTTTTCAAAAGCTCCAGATTTCCAGCTGAAAAAGGGACAGAAAATGCACCAGAAAAACAGATCAAAAACACAGTGTGAACATAGCTTTACAGCATTTTTTTTCCATATATTTTTATTATTGAATAAAGATTCTTCTTTCCGAGCCCTGAAGGAGATAAAAGAAATCCCAAAAGACCGAAATGTCGTCTTTAGATTGCTCAGGATTTTTTGTGCACTTTCAAGAGGGTTCCAGGAGGAATTTGCCTCCAGAAAGACTTCATGTGAACATAGTCTAAAAAAGGAGTTTTTCCTGAATTGATTTCAATATCGTTAACAATATCATTGATACGTCACGGCTTTTGGGGCAATGCAACGACATCGTAATGATGTCGTTGTGTGTGACACGTACATACGACCATTGATAACTCGGCTGATCGGTGATCGGAGGTGTATGATCTAGACCATAAATCCGTCGTTGATCGTATGTTCGATCTGCAGCATCGGTATGTGTGACACCGTGATAACGATGTCGTTAACTACCTCGCCTATTCAGAACTGAAGGACGTAGGTGACCAAACGACCGCAAGTATCGTTCGCTTGACGCGGAATAATTGCTGCGTCGTTCACGATATCTGTACGTGTGACACCTCACCAGCGATCAATGAACAATGTGCAAGCGATCAAGGTCAAGTCGGATCGCTGAGACATTGAAGCGTGTAACGGGGCCTAAAAACTCAAGGTTTTTTAACCTCTCAAAAAACCCTCCGTGTGCACATACCTGTATAATTCCTATTCAATCAATGAGTAGTCAAACAGAACAGCAATGTGAGTACGTGCCAGCATTTCAGCTCTGCAGGTAATAAAATTGTACCAGCTTTCCCTGTTGTTAAGAGCAGAATTAACCTCTTTGGTTCCTTCATTACCGACAGCTGAGACAGATTCCCAGATCTCATCCCTCTTTCCATTGAATCGTGTGGATGTCATCCGCACCCAGTCATATTCCTGTCGCAGCTTGATAAACTCTGCCTGTAAACCGCCTGCAGCCACTGCATACAAATGTGCACAACCTCGGCTAAACAAAGCATTGCTTGCATTATGACTTTTAGGATTGCTACTTTCAATAGGTGGCACTAGAGCTCGTCTACTTCCTCCCTGAAGAGACAATTTGCATGATTCAGCAGCGCTCGTCAGACTTTGCCAGCACTGTATAGGTTAAGGTCACCAGATGATATTTGCTGGAGATCTTCTTCAGAAAATTGGCTCATCCTGTGATTTGTGCGTGGAGAAAGGGAGAGATCTAATAATGTATTCAGGAGCTGATGAGACGCAGCAACCAATGGGAAGAAGTCAATTGTTAATGAGTAGATGAGAGGTGGAGGGGACTCCTTCAAGTGTCTATGCGAAGGGACCGGAGTAGTGCATGGTCAGAATCGTCTTCCCTCATCACAGAAAATATGAAGTGGCTTCTTCGTGGGGAGACGAATGTCTAAGACGAGTAGCTTAGGCAGATGATTATGAATCATTCAACACAAGCTTGTGGTCGCATCGTCTTGTCTCCGAATCAAGACCTGGAAACCGAGAGATCGAAAGACCTGAAAAGATGGAGAGGGTAAAGGGTCAGCTGGACGAAGGGCAAGAGTCCCAAGAGCGCCTCGCTTTGGACACCGCAATAAACACACTGTTGGTCGTCCTCGTGTACGTCATGGTCAAGGTGAGCGTGGATGGAATCCGTCAATGGAGAGCGAAGGTGTCCATCCTGGTGGTGGGTGCTGGACCGGTTGGGCTAACGGCGGCTCTGGCAGCTGTTCGCTCGGGAAAAGTGCTCAAGTTGACCATTTTGGACGAGCGCTCAAGGACTTCTTTGCTGTGTCGGCCGCAGCAGATCGCCTTGGACCCGCGGAGTGTTCGGTTTCTCCTGGCTTTGGGGGTTGACTTTGATAACATCGAAGGATGTTGGCACAACGACCACTTCTTCACCAAGATCGGAGTGTTTCAGGAGCATCTGCTCAGCATTCTGGAGCAGCGGAAGCAGACGCTAGATATCCGCATCTTGTTCGGAACCAAAGTAAGTGTTACTGGTGATGAGATTTTATTATATTCCTTTGTATAGCACCAACATATCCCATAGCGCTGTACAGAGATTGCCATCACTCACACTGACTCATAATAAAGCGCTGTGCACACATGCTTATCCTGATGCCAGCAAAGTCAATGAGAATCCTGAAGTTTTGTGCACATGTTGCTTATTTTTTGCCTTGCAAATTTGGTGCAGAAATAAATCTTCAGCATGTCAATTCTTGGTGTGTTTTTGCCTGCATAAGGCTATGTTCACACAGGGCATTTTTTGCTATGGTTTTTGCTATGGTTTTTGCTTTAGTTTTATGCAAAAATAAGCTTTTTTAATTCCCAGCAAGACCCTAGGAGATAGACAAAAAGTCACACACACTTTTATTTTTTTAATTTGCTGATAGAAATTGACACCTGCTTGGTTCCACCCCAAATGCATTAAAAACTTATAACCCCACTGAGAATACATCAAAAACATCACCTTTTTGGTGCATTTTTCTGCCAGGATATGCAAATTTCTGCAACCAAATATTCAACATGATCATAACTAAAAAACAAAGTTCTGAAAGTTCCAAGTGTTACAAGTGTGGAAGGAAATCCGGAAAATGTGTAGGGAACATGCAAGCTCCCTACAGATGTTGCCCTAGGTCAGATTTTAACCCCGGTCCCCAGAGCTGCAAGGTAACATTGCTAATCACTAATCAGAATAAGGCGGCCGTCACACAGTTCAATATCGCTAGCGATATTGTAAGCGATCACGTGCACGCGCGATCGCTAACAGTATCGTTCACATCGCTGGTGAGCTGTCACACAGACAGACTCACCAGCGATGTGGAGCAGCGAGATCGCTGGTAACTATGGTACACATCAGGTTACTAGGCGCCGCGCGGCGCTTAGTAACCCGACGTTTACCATAGATACCATCTCCCAGCATAGGCTCTGCCGCTGGGAGATCGTTCATCGTGGTGTCACACACCACGATGAAGCAAACTGAACAAGCGATTATCGCTTGATATGAGCTCCGGCTCTCATATCTGCGATCAAACAATCAAGCGATTTTACATTGTAAAATCGCTTGATCGCACGTAGCGATGCACAAACGATATCGCTTAAGCGATCAAAAAGCAGATCACTTAAACCATATCGTTCAAGATATTGCACCGTGTGACAGCCGCCTAATATATATGAGAGGTCGCACAGTGCTCCTCCAAAAACAGCGCCACACCTGTCTACAGGCTGTTTGTGGTATTCCAGCTCAACTTGAATGAAAATGGATGGTGACTAGACTTGAAAATCATCAACAAGTCTGGTGCTTTTTCTTTTTCTTTGGGGAGGGAGGGGGTGGAGTAATATTTTTCTAATCATGTACAAACCATAAAAATTGCTTGGCTTCAGAATGTAAGAAATTGTGTAGAACCTGATTTCTTACAATGTAGTTGCTCCTTTAATCTGACTGTAGAGTACGGTAGATTGTCCTAAAAAAACTTTCATTGCCCTCAATTGACTTTTTCAAACATTTTTTGATGATTATATTATCAATATAGATAGATAATCAATATATTGTCATAGATGAACAATGACTGTGTATTCCCTAAAGGTTTACGAGAAATTGTCTGACTATGTTTATATACAAAATATTCTGCTTCGGTGAATCCAGAGTTTTATTGGTGGCAAAAAAAGGGCTTAGGAAATAACTATTGACATCAATGGGCATCCACTGAAAGAGGAGGACTACTTCTTTGCACTTGCTTGAAGGGGGTGTGGGTTTCTCTAAATTCCTTTTTGCCTCAATCAATAGCCAAATATAACTGCAAATTATACCATGTCAGCAGGTTTTTGCTATGTAATCTGAGAGCAGCATGATGCAGGAGCAGAGACTCTGATTCCAGTGATGTCACTCTCTGGATTGCTCTGTTGTCAATTGTGAGCTCTGTAGAACTCACGCACACCCCTGATTGAACGTTTCTAGGTACATTGATGGGCATGGTTACACAGCGTCAGGACTACCTGGCACGTGGGATATAGTCCTACGTGTATAATCGAGTGCTGATAATGCCTGGTTGTAGTGAAACTACAGCACACAGTTTAGGCGGCTTCCCACGCGTCAGTCCAGGTCCGGGGCTGTCAGTATGAACTGACAGCCCCGGATCGGATCTGAACACAGACCGGAGGGCATATCTGCCCCATAGACTCCATGTTAGGAGCGCCGGATTGCCCCGGATCCTCCGGACAGATGAAACGTTGGCGGATAGCTGCATCTAGCTCATCTGGCCCATAGGACACTATGGGCAAATCTCGGTCGGAGCTGTCCGGTTTACACCGGACAGCCCGACGGACCTGACGCAGTGTGGAGCGCCTTGTAAGTGACACATCCAGGAATCAGATCTCTTCCCCACAAATCCTGCCTTCAGATTACATTAATAGCATGCTGCAGATTCCCTTTTAAAGGTGGTGTGTCAAACATCGGGTTACTTCTTCCAGAATAAAGCCCACCAGGTCCATAGGTTTTCCTTGAATTGAAGTTCCTCCCTATTAATTAAAGGAATGCTGTCATATTATACTTTGCATCCTACCTATTGGCAACATGTTATAGAGGAGGCAGAGTGACGAATTTCTGTTTGTTTTATGGGAAAAATTCAATGTTCTTGTTGTTCATTGAAATCCATGCTCTTGCGATTGACACTCCCACTCCAGGGCCAGGGGTCAGGACTGCCACTAAGAATTTTGGGCCTGACTGCCAAAATTTTGGAGCCACCCCCCTGAGACTCACTCAGCCTCACCTGGCTCCGCCTCCCACCAACAATATTTATTTATATAAAAAAAAGTAAAAAAGAGTAAAAAAGGAAAACAGCACAAAATAGAAAAAGTGGACTTTATTCCCAGTGCGTGGCCACGCATAAGTATAATGCATCCCCCATAGCTCCTTATAGTATAGTGGCATCCCAAGTCCTTATAGTATGTTGCACCCACATAGTCCTCCTATATTATTGCACATTACATAATTTCCCATCATCATTGATTTAAAAAAAAAAAAGTAATTACTCAAGTCTTTTCTCGTAATCGGTCTCCAGATTGCTGAGTGCAATGGCAACAGCGATGGAGAAGAATGCTGCCAGCAGATGCAGCGGGACTATAGGAGCGCATCGCGGAGGTCTACCACTGGTACAACACTCTCGCACAGCGCGGCTCGCGTACACTCGACACGCGCGGCTGCTCCATATATACAGCTCGCTACATCCACATTGTAAATCCCTCCTGACGTCACACATTAACTTCACCTATCAGACCATACACCAGCTAGTAGATCCGGCATACTGGGAGCTGATCATTTACCTGATTCCCCCTCATGTGACATCATCACAGGTCCTGTAGACAGAGCACCATATATCTATGTGCGGCTCGGTAGGTGGAGTAGTGGACATTCCCATTACTGGACACAGTAACCCTTATTCCCTGAGGTAGTGTCCCTTCCTTCCTCCCCCAGTTCTGCATGTGATAGTACAGTAATAAGGCTGGAGGTCATGTATACAGGTGAGGTCACTCTGGTTTGGGACAGGGGGGCGGGGCCTCCTTGCTCAAATGCCATGCCCCTGCAGTCACAGCAGGCCCCCTGTCCTTGGTTCAAATTGCACGCCCCTCAAGACGGGCCTCGACTCCAGGAAGACCTGTTGGTAGGCCTAGTGGCGGCCTGCAGGGGTGGTACTCGGGAATTAGGCAGAAGTTGTTCTTCACTTTCAGTTCTTTTCAGGGGACAGACGGGGGCCAAGACCAGTCCGTGACCTGGTGTGTCATTTAATAAAAGGGAGAATGACAGGATACGGGAGAAGGTTTTCGAAACACCTGCGGTATGCGACCAGGCGGCCCACTGCTGCTTAAAACTCTGGGACGTGACCAGCACTTGGATGTTTCGCTCCCTCCAGGTGGAGTGTTGTCCCCAGTTTAGTAGAGGGAGGACTCAGTTGTATCTGGCAGATGGGCATTAGGTCATCAGCATCTGGTGCTCTGGTGCTTGCGCCGATTGTCGCCGCTGAGATAAGTCTCCATACCACAGCTGAATTCTGTTACTTTTACTCCAGTTGTTTCAGCATGGCCGTGGGTGCTTCCCTTGCCAACCTCCGGTTCAGTGTTATCTCCAGAACTGGGACAGGGCAGTTGAGCCTCTGTTGGTGTTCCGTTCTCTCTTACTATTTGTTTCTGTCTCTGGTGGTCCATCAGAGCTATAAGCTAGTCTCTCCGCTCCTCTCAGCACCTCCGCACACAGAGCTCAGGTATGACAGCCACAGGTGCTCAGTTGTACCCCTTCCGGATACTGCTGCCTAGTTCGGCCGCCTTCTCCAAGTTGCGTTGAGTTTACGGCCGCAGCTCCCCTTAGGAACTCGGGGTCTCCGGTGCAACGGTTCGTGCCTACAGCATCCATGCCGGGTCCCTGTGTCGTCCACCAGCCCCTCTGTCTTGCCAGATATGGGCATACGGAGATCTACGTCTCGTTCCGTACCCCTAGGGCTCCTTTCTTAATCCACACCTGTCGGTCTTTCTCTCCCAGGGTAAGTGTGGTCGTGCTCCAGCCCACGGGAGTCAATACCACTCCGCTCCTTCACTCCCGACTTCCACTCATTTCTCTCTTCTCTACACTTTCCCTCCCGGCTATCGCTTGGGTCCTCCCTCTGGGTCCACCACCATCCTGGGGTCCTAAGTGTTGTTGTGGTGTGTTTGTTGTGTGATGAAGCTCTATTGCACCATCCCAATAACTGGAGACCAGAGGCACAACTCTCCCTCTAACAGAGGAGTGCAGTACCTCTGGTGGCGGCCTATCTGGTGGAGCGCCACAGATGTATATGTAGCGCCCAGTTTGGGGTACTCGGGTGTCAGGCAGCAAGGGTTAACTCTCCTGTTGTCATGGGGAATGGCGGTCGCGCCTGACCACGTGTTCTGGGGTATCTTTTTAAAAGGGGGTAATATTTACAGGGGACTATTTACAAAGTTTGTTGTTGTGACGCCACCTGTAGTTTCTGGTGATTTGCACCAGCCCCGCCACAGTCCACCGGAGGCTGATGGTATCACGGCTAGGATGGTGTAGTCCTCCATAGGTAGGACTGGGACCTCCATGGCAGTGTTCCTGTAAGGAAACAAGTTTGTGCAAAGAAAGCAGGCTGAGTCCACAGTCACTGTTCCTCCGGGTACTTTACTGGCAATTGTATTAGTTGCATACAAAAGTTACAGTGCAGTATTCCTGATGGTGTTAGGACAGGTAGCTGAACGGGTGGCTGCAGGCAGATCTTAGGTGGTATGGTGGACCCTTGGTGTGTACCGTTGTGCTCTACTCTCATCTGTTTCTTTCCTGCTTCCCAGTGGTGGTGAAGTCTGGTTCCTTAAAGCCAGCCTGATCTTCTTCTGTCTCTCTCCTTTGCTCCCGTCGGATAACCTTCTGCTGGCTGACCGCTGAACCATCAAGCGGTGCCTGGTACCCTCTTTCGGTTGCTCAGGTGCCCGGCAGAAGTGTAGACTCCACGGGTCTCCAGATTTTCTGTGGTCCTAAAGTATCCCACAGGTGCTGGCTCCAGTGCCCGGTAAGCTTTCGGGGTTGAACCTCCTAAGTTCTTCCTACTCCCTTCTGGCTGTCTGCTCCTGTGATCTTTCTTTAACTCCTGGTCCCTCAGCCGAGAGACCCTTGTGCTTCCTTTCACTACTCAACTCCCCAGTCAAAGACCTCCTTGTTCCCCCTAGAGGTGGTTTTATTCCCTCCTGGGTGACCTCCCACCGTGTGACCTAGTGTGGGTGCTGGTTACTGGGTTCCACCCACCATCCTATGATCCACCTGCAGCTGGAGTATCTGCACCTCTTTTATGGGTGCAGTACCCCTCTGTGACGCCTCCTTGGCGGGGCGCCACATTTAAGGGACCAGTGAGCGGTCTGACTTGGAGTGCTACAATAAGGGAATAAATAAAACCGGCTACAGGACTCGTCACCATAGAGCAAGGATTGAAAATTGATACCTCTCGCCTAAAAAACAAACAAACAAAAAAATCTGTATTGTTTCTTCTCTATACCTGCAGCCACCATGTTCACTATGACAGGTTAAATGGGGGCTCCTTTGCAATATCAGACATCAGGCTATATGTTTGAGTGATTAGTAATGTTTTCAAATTCTTCTACAACCATGATGACATATACAGCCTATTCATCCAAAAACAGTGAAATACCCACTATAGGTTGTGTTATTGCAGTTCAGCCCCATTCACACTCTAGAAAAGTTGCAATCCTGCCCACAACCTGTAGAGAGGTGCGGTACTATATTTGGAGGAAACCTTTAAAAAAAATTCTCAAAATCTTTAACTTTCTTCTTAGTTGCAGCCTTTATTTCCTCTCCCGAGTTTAGTCCTTGATCTCTGCCGCAGCTTCTGGTGTCGGTTATTGTCTGCAGCGCCGAATTTCAACAGTGATGCAGCCAATAGTGAACAAGGTGACTCATACAGAGCCGCTGAGTTTGATAACTTATTGGCCACATGACTCTAGACCATAAAGACACTGGGAGCAACGGTGGAGACTTGATGTTCGATCTGAGGAGGAGAGTTAAGCATATGTTTGTTTGTTGCTGTTTCGTTGGTGTTTGGTTGTTGATGTTGTTTGGTGTGTAGTTGCTGCTGGTGTTTCGTTGTTTTTGGTGTTAGTTGTTTGGTGTTTAGCTGTTGGTAGTGTTTTTTCTTGGTGTTTGGTTGTTGGATTTTGTTGATGGTGGTTGGTGTGTAGTTGTTTGTTTGTCGTCAGTCTTTGCTTGTTCAGTTCTTTGTTTTGTGGTTGGTATTTGGTTGTTGTTGATTCTAGTTGCTGTTTGGTGTGTAGTTGCTGACGGTGTTTCGTTGTTTTTGGTGTTTAGTGTTCAGTTGTTGTTGGTGTTTAATTTTTGCTGTATGGTTGTTGTTGGGTTTTGTTGATGGTGGTTGGTGTGTAGTTGGTGGTGGTATTTGTTTGTCGTCAGTCTTTGCTTGTTGTCGGTTTTAGTTGTCGTCGTTGGTTGTCTTTTTTTTTTTTTCTTTTTTTTTTTATCTAATTGCTGTCGGGGGAGAAGATTTTCAGACAACAAATATCCCCTCCCTTTAAAAAAAAAAAAAAAAAAAAAAAGAAAAAAAAAGTTTAACTGCGAAATTTCTAAGTTGAACCCAACAGCCTCCGAGGAATATATGAAGTTATCAAATTCGGGTCAGAAGACCTGCAGCTGGTCCTATAAATAACATCAGGGCCTGAGGGTGGGTGCATAGACCTTTCCTTGGAGTGTTCCTTTATTAGATGACACAATAAAATGACTGTGACCGTGGTAAATGTTTTAAATGCCTGATCAAAATGTAAAGTAGCAGGAACAGATAAACCAAAGCCAACAGGATAAGGTACTTGAGGAGGGGTCCTGGTATGCAGCTTTACGGTCGTATCGCCCAAGGCTTCCGAGTCTCTGATGCTGCAGATTGATGTGAAGATTCATCTATATGCGCTCAGCGTGTATCTCCATAGAAACAAGAATGCCTGAACCTTTTACCCCTCGTCTCTTCTCTCATGTCTAATATTAATAGCTTGGAAATGCAGGAGCTTTTCTTGCACATATCCAATAGCTCGAAGCTATCAGAAAGGAGCCATTGAGTTGTGGTGATCCCGGGATATTCTACAGCTCGATATCTGGTTACATATAAGCCCCGTGCTCTAGGATTATTCTACAATCCCTCAATATTCATACTCAAAAGGGTTGTCTGCAATTTAACCTATTTAAGAATATCAAAGGGCTTGAACTAACTTCTTTTTAAAATCCTCTACGTATTGAGTTCGGACGAAGGAAACTAGTCAAGAATTTTTTTGCATTGAGTTTGGGAACAACATCATAGCTTTAATTCTTTATTTATATAATTGTTTCTGTTAGAAATGTAAAGCCGTAATATATGTATTACATTTGTGAATGGTCCTGTGAACCTAGTAGCTACACAGACAAGCCATGAGGCAGGATACATCAAACAGTCCACTGTCAGATGTCAAGAGAACATGCCGTGGATAGGCAAAGGTGTGATCAGTCATGGTTCAGGGTGAGAATATTAGGAAGAAAGCAAATCGGAGCAGAAGGGCAACAGAAATGGATGGTCAGAGGAGGTCCAAGGTCTGGCAGCAATAGATCAAAACACAGAGCACATGTAAACAAGGCCAACACGCACCAATGAGCAAGACTCTACAACTGGCAGTAATCTGAGCCTAACTGCTCAGCTAAGTAGCTGGGGAATCCCAGAGAACAGAGACACCTGAAGAAGCCCAGCACCTCTCAATCGCAGATTGGATGGCAGAACAGTCAATCAACACACCAACAGCTCAGCACTAGAGTTGACGACTGAACTGTCACTCACAACAGACAGCCCAACAAGCCCTGTTTCCAAAGTGCAGCAGTCACTCATTGCGTCCAAAATACACCAAGCAGAGAAATCGTCCCATATAATGCTACAGTTCACCAATAGCACCTGTTGCTTGGTAAATGGCCAAATTCATGCTATTCTTGATTTCCCTATACACATGCACAATTCGCTTGGTATGTGCTCCAAATGAGGAGAGAGGATTAAGTTGATTCCTCTGACAGCAGCTTATCAAACCTTGAAAATAATAAATCAGGCATGCTGAAGTCCAACATACCTTACCTTTCTTTCCTCATTCTTTTATTATTGTCAAAAGTCTAGACACTCCAATAAACGCTACCTGAGAAACTCCTGGAGGGTTCTAAGGATGCGTGCACACGATCAGTGTTTGTAGCATTATGGTCGCCGCAAGTTTTCACTGCGTCCATAACACTGTGTTGTACAGAGCCAGCACAGTGGATGGGATGCACAGAAATCCTGTGACTGTTGTGCAATAACTGACATGCTGGGTGACTTTCTGTGCCGCCACTTGTCTGCTACATGTCAATTTAGCACTGTGGAGTTGGAAGCGATCTATGTAGGTGAATGCAGGGAAAAACCGTCCTCCTCTGAACGCAGATTCAGGGCACAGAATAGCTGTGTTCACCCGCGGAGATCCCCCAGCTTCCATGAAGGAGAGGAGACTCTGCGTCCAGGACACCATGTCTCCTGATCGTATGCACATACCCTAAGTGAGTGTCAACCATACAATTCACCAGCACTTGGTGACATTTATAGAGTTCCATTTCATTGTTTTTTTTTTTTTTAGTTTTACTACAGTTGGTGACTATATTTTTTGTATTTGGGCCTTGTTGATCTTTTACAAAGGAGGACTCTGGAGTGCTTGACCTTGCATCCAGACTCTTTAAGGTTTTTTTTGGTATTGAAGTCTAAACTTTTTTTTTTTTTCATTTTGGCTGCAAAAAGAGGCAGTCAAGTTCCCCATCTAGATCTCAAATCCTTCAGAAAAATAGAGGCGAACCTGCATCCATAACTCTTGGGCACTAATGGGACTAGTGTGAGGTTGTCCCAATGAGGCGGACTACGAGCTCGGCACTGCTCGGTCTATTCTCTTTAGGGTATGTCCAGGAGTTTTCAAGTTATTCCTGCAGTGAATTACAAACCAATTACATTTTACTTAAAGCCAATTGTAGCTTTTTCCCCAGGGAATAACAGATAAAGATCCAACTTTTGTATCAAGTGGAAAGTGGCCAAGATCCCAAAATAACCTGCCAATAGCGAAATAACCTTCCTCCAAGGCCAGTGCCTTTCTCCTGAGCGATGTCTGCTCTCAATTACATTTGGTTTCGGGACATTATTTACCCTCTCCTTGCCAAGATTCATCTTTCACTATTTATTTCTTCCTAATCTGAATCTTGAATAGAAATTTTCCATTGTTTTTCAGTGTACTTCTTGCAGGACACACAGATCCAAACTCACATAACTAACTGGAAAAATTCTGAACTGAATGATCTGTAATGCACCAACATCTGGAAAATCACTGATGCAAAATGGGTATGGTGGGAAAAACATTGTAGAAATAGTTGTAGAGTATATATTATCTGCAATACTGTACTATGTGGGTGTAATGCATTGATGTAACGACTAGCACATTTGGTGTAATACAGTGGTGTAGGAGAGTGTCAGTCTTGTAGTGGAGTAGGGCAGTGGTGTTGCGGAGTATCACATTGGTACGGTGGAGTAGCATAGGAGTATAGCACAGTGGTGTGGCGGAGTAGCAAAATGGTATGGTAGAGTATCACAGTGGTGCAGCAGGATATCACTGGTGTGGTGGAGTACCACAATATTGTAGCGGAATAGCATCGGGAAATAGCACAGTGGTGTGGTAGAATATCACAGTGGTGCAGCGAACTAGCATGTGGTGGCCTGTTATGACCCATACAGCACCATCCTGACTCCAGGATAGGGTATTCAGATGGATCCTAATTAGGGAGGGCCCCATCTTCTGGTCAGGAGGAGGAGTTAGCAGTAAGTTAGAAAAAGAGAAGGAAGAGTGTGTAGAGGAGGAAGGCGCCCGGAGCAGATGCAGGACTAAGAGAGTCCTAGGGGACACGGGAGTGGGGGATCTACCAATGTGCCCCGAATCTGGATCCCAACCAGAGTCGTGCGGAGGGACTGGTTGCCAGAGGGGACCGGCCCCGATCTGGTTTGGGTACTCCAGGTCCCAACCACGAAAACTGGAGGCCACTGTGTCTGTAGGAGCAGTGGCCACAAACCGTGGATAATCCGCAGGATGGTGACTAGAACTAGGGTCAGGGGGCGTGCTGCGACTGTCGCCCGGCAAGGCCTGCAGCCATCAGCTTAGGACCCTGTTAATGAAGGGGCAGGCAAGGCAAGAATCCAGTGCAGGGAGAGAGCAAATTGGGAAGGCCCATGAAGGGCGTCTTGGCAGAGCGATCTCGATCTCCTGAGAGCTAACCAGGCTGCACTTTGGGGGAGCACAGCACCCGGCAGGGTACCCTTGCTGATTAGCAAGTAAAAGGTAAAGAGCTTCACGAACTGTGTGTGTCTGCTCCTTTCACGCCCTGCAACCCTCTACCTCATCAGAATCCCGTTCCTGTGATAGACTGTAACATCTGCCCTGGGGCCCCACTCCACCTGTGGGGAGCGATGCCATCTTGGCTGCACTACCATCTGCCCCAGTAGCCTTAATCTGCAGTGTCAGCCATCCCTGGCCGAACCCCACAGGTGGCGTCACAAACTTTCCCCTGTAAATACCCCCTTTACTGCAGGCCGAGGGTCAACGAGCCAATACACTGCCACTGTGATCCCCCAAAGAACTGACCAGCTCGGTCCCAAGTAATCCACAGCCCTGGTGGGCATTGCAGATGCAGTAGGGAGATGGTAGAAAGTTCCACAAAGTCAAGTATCACTGCAGCCCTTCATCAGTCGGGCCTTTATGGCAGAGTGGCCCAATGAAAGCCTCTCTTTAATATTGCACAAAATGACATATGAAAACCCAAATAGAGTTTACAAGAAGACACATGAAAGACTTCCAGACTATGAGAAATAAGATTCCTGGGCTGATGAGACAAAGATGGAACTTTTTGGTGATAATTCTAAGTGGCAAGTGTGGAGAAAACCAGGCACTGCTCATTACCTGCCCAATACAATCCCAACAGTCAAACATGGTGGTGGCAGCATCATGCTATGGGGGAGTTTTTCAGTTGCAACGACAGGACGACTGCTTGCAATTGAAGGAACAATGAATGCAACCAAGTAGAGAGATATCCTGGATGAAAGCGTCTTCCAGAGTGCTCTAGACCTTAGACTTGGCTGAAGGTTCCTCTTCCAACAAGACAATGACCCTAAGCACACAGCTAAAATAACAAAGGAGTGGCTTTGGAACAACTCTGTGACCATTCTTGACTGTTCCAGCCAGAGCCCTGACCTAATCCCAATTGAGCATCTCTGGAGAGACCTGAAAATGTCTGTCCACCAATGTTCACCATCCAACCTGACGGAACTGGAGAGGATCTGCAAGGAAGAATAGCAGAGGATCCCAAATCCAGGTGTAATGAATAAGCAGTATTTGTGGGGATTGAGCAGTATCCCAGTGGCAGCCATGTCGTTCAGACTCTGCTATACCTCGCTCCAATCATACACCTTCATCTCTGGGAAGAAGGGAATATGTTAATTAACCTGAGGATTCTAATTTCCTAGCCAAATGGGCCCACGCTAGAGCTCGTATGAAATGGAGATTAGGTGACAATGAATTTCCCTGCCATTGTCCAAAAGGATGACCACCTGGGGACTTCCCAGCCTGGTGTATGAACTTCCTCTATCTGCAGACTCAATTGAAGAGTTAATTACTGCCCAGACTGAGAGACTCCAAGAGTATAATCTTAACATCTTATGAGCCGTCACTTTTATATAAAAATTTCAAGCATAAATATCGCATCCAGAAATTCAGACGATCCTAGCACATATTTCATATAAGCGCAGGACCATCGTAAGGTACCAGCATAGTAGTCGTGTGTCATATCATTGCATAGGTAAAATCATAACTGAACATGAGAGCATTGTCTTCTGCCTATGACATTTGTAGGCAAAGTTCTGGCAAATAATAACTTTTGTATAACTCATATCTCCACTCAGAGGGGTGGGAGTTATGAGACATCCCAGGGGTGTGAGATAGGAGGGCTTCTTACAGTATAAAAATGTCCCATCTCTTCTCCATCTTGGTATTCTTCTGAAGAGACATAATTACATCAAGCCAGAGTGTACCCAGGAACCAGGTTTGCCCATGCTGCCCTTGTGATGCCATCAGCATTAAGGTAACTGATCACATGTGTATGTAATCCTATGTATATTCCATTTCTTTTATTTGTATAACTTACTGTAACCTTTGTAATATCTTAATAATAACTGTACATAATTAATGTTATTCTAGTGTAGCAATAGGGTGATTAAATATATAAATTTAATCTTGAGTTGCTCTTTTTATCTTGATCATGAACCCCCAAGTCCATGTGCTCATTTAACGCTACCTGTGTTGGTTTCTGACCCAGTATTAGCCCGATTGTGGTACCCCAGAGTCCGGCTACCACAATGTCATTATCTCCCCCAAGGGGTAGAGTCAAACCTGAGAGCAACAGAGGGAATCCACAATAGGCAAAACCCAAAGCACACAATACCTTTCTGCCTCCAGGCCTGAAGGGGGAGATCTAAACCCGGGTTCAGAGTAAGCTCCCCTATAAATTCTGGTCTGGAGTGGAGTTAGTCAGTTCAGTACACAGCAGTACTGAGGAAGACATCCTGAAGACTGGAGCAGTGCTACACTCGTCTCAGGGAGCCAGACTTGGCTTGAGTGACCCATAGGCAAGGGTCTGAGGAAGTGGAGGAGAGCCTGGGAGCAGAGCAGTGTCAAGCTCACCCACAGGAGTAAGCACTAAGAAATGGACACCAGAGTCCGAGGCTTTGCAGGGCCTAACGACCTGGCAGCCAATACCGGAGGGTGGGTGATTCCAAGTCCCCCATCCACACCAAAGTGCCCGGAGGCAAAGCAGCGTGAAGAGCCCAGGAGTAGCCTCTTGAGAAGTGGGGCTGGAGAAGGACTTGAACTGCCTGTCATGGCACACAGCAGAGAGAAAGAGGGCCACAGCTAAGCTTAAAAAGCAGGGGCCTAATAAGAAAGTGCAGCAGGGAGGCCTAAGAACTTGCCGGGTGAGGAGATGCCAGAGTTGCTCCCAGGTTGCCGTATTCCAGCCATACCCACTGTCCTTGTCTCATTATCAACAGTAAAGGACTTGAGGAACCAACAAACCGTGAATCTGTCAGTTACTTCGCACCCTCCATCCTGCACACTACACCCTTTCAACATGCACTGCCCTGTGGATCTGCACCACCCATGGGGAGCCATTACATCCTAGCTGCCCATCCATCGTCCTCAGAGGTTCTGCAGCAGCGATGGCCACTTATAGCCACAAACCACGGTTGGCTTCAGGAATAACTTTCCTTTTAATCCACCCTATTCCCAAAAACACTTTAACACTGAACCCAGGGACACAGAGATGGGTCTTGACCCCTGTGACTCCCCAGAAACAGTATAGCCCGGTTCCGAGTACCCCATGGCCCTGGGACACGTCATGATCACCGACTGGACTTGTATTAAACGAGGAACTGGTGGCAGCAGGTTATTCAGGGCCTCTATCAGTGACTGGGTGGTGATTATTATATATGCTTTGGCCTGTCACAGAGAAGCATATTCCACACACAAAGTATGCTTTCCATAACATTTTATCTTGCATGTGCCCACAGATTAATACATTTTGGCAGTGATGCTGGGGATAGAAGCTGACGATACTCTCTGGCAGTTGACAATTCTCCTTCTCCCTTGGACAGTTGACAATAGTCTACTTCTCCTTCTGGCAGCCAACAATAGTCTCATTCTGCCTCTGGCAGCTGACAATAGTCTCCTCCTTGTGGCAGCCTATAATTATCTCCTTCTCTGTGTGGCAGCCAGCAATAGTGTCCATCACCCTGTGCCAGTGGACTCTAGTCTCTCCCCGCGGCAGCCGACGCCAGCCTCCTCCTTGTCCCCACGGCAGCCGACGCCAGCCTCCTTCTTCTCCCCGCGGCAGCCGACGCCAGCCGCCTCCTTGTCCCCGCGGCAGCTGACGCCAGCCGCCTCCTTGTCCCTGCGGCAGCCGATGCCAGCCTCCTCCTTCTCCCCGCGGCAGCCGACGCCAGCCGCCTCCTTGTCCCTGCGGCAGCCGATGCCAGCCTCCTCCTTGTCCCTGCGGCAGCCGATGCCAGCCTCCTTCTTCTCCCCGCGGCAGCCGACGCCAGCCTCCTCCTTGTCCCCGCGGCAGCTTACGCCAGCCGCCTCCTTGTCCCTGCGGCAGCCGATGCCAGCCTCCTCCTTCTCCCTGCGGCAGCCGATGCCGGCCGCCTCCTTGTCCCTGCGGCAGCCGATGCCGGCCTCCTCCTTGTCCCTGCGGCAGCCGATGCCAGCCTCCTCCTTGTCCCTGCGGCAGCCGATGCCGGCCTCCTCCTTCTCCCCGCGGCAGCCGACGCCGGCCTCCTCCTTCTCCCCGCGGCAGCCGACGCCAGCCGCCTCCTTGTCCCTGCGGCAGCCGATGCCAGCCTCCTCCTTGTCCCTGCGGCAGCCGATGCCAGCCTCCTTCTTCTCCCCGCGGCAGCCGACGCCAGCCTCCTCCTTGTCCCCGCGGCAGCTTACGCCAGCCGCCTCCTTGTCCCTGCGGCAGCCGATGCCAGCCTCCTCCTTGTCCCTGCGGCAGCCGATGCCGGCCGCCTCCTTGTCCCTGCGGCAGCCGATGCCGGCCTCCTCCTTGTCCCTGCGGCAGCCGATGCCAGCCTCCTCCTTGTCCCTGCGGCAGCCGATGCCGGCCTCCTCCTTCTCCCCGCGGCAGCCGACGCCAGCCGCCTCCTTGTCCCTGCGGCAGCCGATGCCGGCCTCCTCCTTGTCCCTGCGGCAGCCGATGCCAGCCTCCTCCTTGTCCCTGCGGCAGCCGATGCCAGCCTCCTCCTTGTCCCTGCGGCAGCCGATGCCGGCCTCCTCCTTCTCCCCGCGGCAGCCGACGCCAGCCTCCTCCTTCTCCCCGCGGCAGCCGACGCCGGCCTCCTCCTTCTCCCCGCGGCAGCCGACGCCAGCCTCCTTCTTCTCCCCGCGGTAGCCGACGCCAGCCTCCTTCTTGCTCCTCCAGGAGAATTCTACCCAGCTATACTGCCATGCTACTGCAGGGGATCTGCATTATCCCTATTAAACAGGTCAGAAAGCTTTTTGAGTTGGATGTTCTGCAGTAAACAGAGGATCACTATGTAGACAAGCTGTTTTTAGAATACCTGATTACAGGGAATATTCTTTTAATTCTAAGAATAAATATTTCAAATGAGTGGATTGTTCTGTTCCATGTGTATTTGGAGTTGTTTCAAGAAATGATACATCAGACCTTCAACACAATAGCTTATTTTCAGTGTTTATTACAATCATCACAACGCTTGATAGCACAACGGATATGCACCCGGCTCAAACATTTTATGGAGGGCAATCAAGGCAAATAATTAAACAGTAACTCTGTGTTCCGATTAACTGATGAGACTGGAACCAACACTGTAATTGGGCAATTGTCGTCCAATAAGGCAGCCAGTCAGACCAGTCTTCCCAGTACTGAACAATGGCTTTATTAAAAACATGCCAACACGAAACAAAATTAATTACCTTAAAAACATATGTCAATTATGATAAGAGTCGCCAGAGTGTGAACCTTTAATTTCTAAATTAAAACCTAACTTATTAATGCAAACAAAAATATCCACAACCGGACACATCGAGGGCAATTTCCAATTCAAAGAAATTAAAAATTAAACATCCCTTGCCTTGTTGTTTCCTCTGGGGTTTGCGCAGATTGTTGGTTATCTGCCATACCTAGCTCTGTTTGTCCTCTTTATTAACACAATAGGCAAACACATCAAAATGCTGTTTAATTGCCAAGTGCTTTTCTAGTTATTTATTCTAATTACCGCTCACCGCCTCGCTAGAATATGTTGTAACATCGGAAGGAGAGGAGGCGAACCACAATGACGTTCGTTTAGAAGAACTCCATTGTAATGAAGGAATTTTTTATAATATCCACTAGTTGGCTTCTACCTAAACAATACCGTAAATATCTTTTCTAACCTGAGATGTCAATGGGATGATGAGAGACATTGTATACTAGAGAACATTCATGTAATAGAATTACTATGGTGTAAGAGAGGTGGACATAGGCCAAATTTATTAGAAGCCATGAAAATATTGTCCGACAGTCGTGGAGCATTGTACATTATTATTTTTTATTGTGCTATTTGTTCCATGGCACTCCTACATGTGAAAAAGGGACATACATACCGTAGTACAAAATTATCAATAATACAAGGCACAGACAGGTACAGGAGGAGAGAGTACCCTGCCCACGAGGGCTCACAGTCTACAAGGGATGGGTGAGGATACAGTAGGTGAGGGGAGAGGACCCTTCCGCAAGGGCTCACAATCTACAAAGGAGAGGTGAGGATACAGCGGGGGAGGATAGAGGACTCTGCCCACAAGGGCTCACAGTCTACAAGGGACGGGTCTGGATACAGTGGGGGAAGGGGAGGGGTCCCTGCCCACGAGGGCTCACAGTTTACAAGGGATGGGTGAAAATTTAGTGGGGGAGGCGATAGGACCTTGCTCGCGAGGGCTCACAGTCTACAACGGATGAGTGAGGATACAGAAGGTGAGGAGAGAGGACCCTGCCCACGAGGGCTCACAGTCCACAAGGCATGGGAGAGGATACAGTGGAGCAGGGGGAGGACCCTGCCCATTAGGGCTCAGTCTACAAAGGGTTGGGTAGGATACAGTAGGCTAGGGTAGAGCTGGTCGTGTGGCTGTTTAGTGGATTGAGGGTTACTGCAAATTGTAGGCTTGTCGTAAGAGGAGGGTCTTTAGGTTCCCTTTGAAAGTTTCTGTGGTAGGTGAGTGTCTGATGTGTTGGAGCAGAGAGTTCAAGAGTATGGGGGATGCATGAGAGAAATCTTGTATGCAGTTGTGGGAAGAGGAGATGAGAGGGGAGTAAAGAAAGAGATCTTTTGAGGATCACAGGTTACATGCAGGTCCGTACCGGGAGACCGTGTTACAGATGTACGAAGGAAACAGGTTGTGGATGGCTTTCTATGTTATGGTTAGGGTATTGAACTGCAGTCTTTGAGCAATGGGAAGCCAATAAAGGACTTGGCAATGAGGAGAGGCCAAGGAATAGTTGGGAGATAGGTGGATTACTCAGGCAGCAGAGTTTAGGATAGATTGGAGGGGTGCAAGATTGTTAGAAGGAAGTCAGAGAGTAGGAGGTTGCAATAATCCAGGCTAGAGATGATGAGAGCATGCACGAATGGTATTGCAGATTCTTGGTTAAGGATGTACGGATCTGGGAAATATTTTTGAGTTGGAGTCAGCAGGAGCTGGAAAGGGCTTGAGTATGTAGCTTGAAGGAGAGAGTAGAGACTAAGGGTGTGTGCCCACATAGTGGTTTTACGTCGGTTTAGCAGCGAAAACCGCCGGCGGTTTAGCATAGGTTTTATTTAAATTTATGTAAATCCTAAGCAGCTTTAGGACTTACATGTAACCCTATGTAATTTAGAAACCGCTGTGCACACATAGTCGGTTTATGTGAGCGGATCGCCCGCGGTTGAGCGGTTTTCCAGCGGTTTAGCAGCATACAGCATGTCAATTCTCTCAGCGGTTTTTGATCGGTTCCATGAAAAAAATCCTCCATAGAAAACCGCCGGAAAAACCGCTGGAAAAACTGACTGAAAAAACGCTGTGCACACGCTGAAAAAAACGCTGGGAAACCGCTGGACACTTCTGAGCTCAGGAGTCTAGGCTCCTTGAATTTTCCAGCGGTTACTGACAATTTGAATGTCAGTAAACCACTATGTGGGCACACACCCTTAAGGTTACACCATGGCAGCGAGCATGCAGAACTAGGGAGTGAGAGCAGCCATTGACTTTTATGGATAGGTCTGGTGGAGGGGTAGAGTGAGATGGGGGAGAAAGATGAGGAATTCTGTTTTGTTCATGTTCATTGTTAGAAATCGAGCAGAGAAAAAGGATTACACAGTAGACAGACATTGTGGGATTTTGGTTAGTAAGGAGGGAATGTCAGGTCCAGAGAGGTATATCTGCCTATCAGCGTAGAGGTGATTAGAAATCCGTGGAACTCTATATAATATAATAATATTTATTCATTTATATACAGTAGCGCTATTAATTCCATAGTGTGGCGCCCCACACCCAGGCTCTCCAGGTGCATCCCAGCACCTGGAAAGCAGAGGCACTACTCTCCCTCTAATGGAGGAGTGCAGTACCTATGGTAGCGGCCTACCCGGTACTTTACATACATCAGTATCTATGAGCTGTCCCGGGCCAAACATTTACATTAATGGAAGATACATGAGTTAAATTGTCATAAAATTCTTTAATTGAATCTCCTCCATTGTATGGTCAACATTTCTGTCTAATTTGGCCTAAACCAAAGACCTCATCTAGAATATCTTCATAAATCCATAATCCACTAGCCTGCAATTTTCTTTCTTTGCTAGTTGCATCTAGTGTGGTTAGTCAGTGAGCTTGGTATTAAGACTCAGATTAGTTTATTCTATCAATACAATAATAAAATATTAATTTGGAATGAACGATAAGGCACAATCCGTTAACCCTAACCATAATCCCTTTTTTCCCCTAGAGGTGATTTTATTCCCTCCCGGGTAACCTCCCACCGTGTAAACAAGTGTGGGAGTGCTGGTTATGGGTCCCACCATCCTAGGGTCCACCTGCAGCTGGAGTATCTGCACCTCTTTTATGGGTGCAGTACCCCTCTATGACGCCTGCTTGGTGGGGCGCCACATTTACAATAAGGGTAGACCAACATAATTTACTCAAAATAGGTTTTCTTTCTTTTTCTCACCATGACCTCATTATGTGAACCCACCCAAAATGCTGAGAAAAGAAGATAAGAATTAATGGCCATTCTATGTCTTTTGAAGTCTTGAAAGTACAAGCCAGTTAAGCTGGTGTTCACTTTTTTTTTATGGTACCTTGTCTAATATCTGTGTTAACTGGAATTGTGTACAGTTTTAATTAGAAGAAAAAAAGGTTTGTGTAATCCAATTGCTCTCAGTGGGAGAAGCAAAATAATAAAGTTGTAGTTGTGATACCTTTTAATGGCAACAAAATTAACATATGTTACAAAGCGAGCTCTCGAGACTGCTTATGTCTCATCGAGCATTGTATAGCAAGGTATTTAAAGAAACTCAATTCTATGCACACGAGCAAATGCATGGACTTTTAAATAAATAAACACTGATCTTAGAGGATCCTAAATTAGCTAAGATTAGTAGTGTGAAAGGTTTTTAAACCAAGGCTACCACCCCACCTCCATTGATGGATCAGATCATTAAAGCCACAAGGATCCCTAGAAAGTATCACAACTACAACATTATTATTTTGTTTCTCCCATTGAGAGCAATACATTGTTTCAGTTGTACTTCACAGATGAAATATAGTGGTTGGGTATGTCTTGGAAGTACTATAATTTGTCGCTAAGCTCAGCTGGTGAGGTGAATTTGCAAAACTGCAACTCGGTGTAGATATGTGTCCAAGGTGTTGGCACAGCAGGCTGGAAAACACATGGAGCATTGATGACTTGGACAACAGGCTATGCTGGACAGTAGTTCGAAACAAATGAGTCCTGCACACAGAGAACAAGTCTGTAAGAACATGTTCACACCGCCAACATATTTGGAGACAAAAAGCTAAATGCGACCAAAAACAACA
Source organism: Allobates femoralis (assembly GCA_033576535.1). NCBI lineage: Eukaryota > Metazoa > Chordata > Amphibia > Anura > Aromobatidae > Allobates > Allobates femoralis. The sequence continues at coordinate 90,271,384 of JARQOC010000010.1, forward strand.
GTACACTGCAGTAAAAGTATTAAATGCAAGTGCAGTATAAAAAATAGTGTAACAAATACAGGGTACTTAGTCTATCCGTTTTTTTGCGCAAAAAAAGTTATATCAAGCCACGTCACTAACTTCAAAGTGTCCTGCACTGCAGTGTACTGTTGTTTTTGGTCGCATTTAGCTTTTTGTCTCCAAATATGTTGGCGGTGTGAACATGTTCTTACAGACTTGTTCTCTGTGTGCAGGACTCATTTGTTTCTAATTAAGTTGCCTCTTGCTTTGCAAGAGATGGAGTCTCCGCCCCTCTCTGGGCCCTGCACACACAGAGCCCCGTCGCCTTCAGTCCATCTCAGACACAGGTCTTGCTGGCTCCTGCTCACTGGTAAGTATACACACTAGTCAGGTTTTTTAATAAAAACAGTTAGGACCGCGTCAGAGATGGGTACACTTTGAAGTTAGTGACGTGGCTTGATATAACTTTTTTTGCGCAAAAAAACGGATAGACTAAGTACCCTGTATTTGTTACACTATTTTTTATACTGCACTTGCATTTAATACTTTTACTGCAGTGTACTGTTGTTTTTGGTCGCATTTAGCTTTTTGTCTCCAAATATGCTGGACAGTAGGCAACCAAGCAATGCAGAAAGACATATAACCAGTCGAAGAATCTAGAATATGAGATTAATGCGCAATAGGGTCTTATCTCTTTAGTAAAGAGGCAAGATAAATGCTTTCATGGAATCTGCTCACCTGATGGGGTTGTGTATACCCACAACCAGTGTGATCGCTCAGAAGGCAGCCGCCGTAGGATCCACACATCCACGGGTAACCGCGGTGAAGAAATAGCCTGTATAGGATGAAGTGTCGTATGATCCACGCTGCTACCAAAGAAAACCAGAAGATCAGACTATGTGGATGAAGGTATTGTTTTAATCCGCGTTTCGGAGCCAAAACCCAGCTCCTTCATCAGACATTGTCTCTGATGAAGGAGCTGGGTTTTTGGCTCCGAAACGCATCAGATTAAAGCAACACCTTCATACAGATACTTTGATTTTCTGATTTTCTTTGGTAGCAGCGCGGATCATACGACACTTCATCCTATACAGGCTATATAACCAGCCGAGCAGATGAAGAGGAAACCAGGAGGTCTGAATAAGTACAGGGATATAGGTGGTAGTCAACAGAAAGTTACAAGATAATGTTAAAGAATAGTTTGGGATGTTTACAGCAAATGATCTGAGGGCTGAAAGTTTGTAAAAATCCCAGGAGTATGCAAAGATGATGGCAAACTTCAAACATAGCACAACTGACTACACTACTGCCTCAAACCTCAACACAGTAGTGTGTCCATTTTGACCTTGACTTATTTTATTTTTTTTAGCCATTAAAAGGTACCACAACTACAATGTTTCTATCAAAAATGTTTTTTATATAAAATGCTTTAAAACATTAAAATCCTAATGCGTATACATATATATACAGTTATTTCTATAATTCAATGAATATCTCAGAGAGCACCAGTCCTGACTTTACACTGCCTGTGACCGATCAGACAGCTTAGCTTAGTGGACTCCACCCAGCATTAGCACAGCATTGCCCTGCTGACACATCAACAAGACACACCAGAAAGCAATAGCTCCATCATGCCAGAGGAGCATACTACATAGCAGAGCTGAAAGAGACGCTGACAGCAGAGCAAGGGTGAGTGGAGACGCTGGAGAAAAGGGCTCCAACACATCTACCCCGGAGGAGACCCACAGAGCACACAGAGAAGGAGATGCCAAATATAGGACACAAAGCAGGCAGATACACCACTTAACAGGTGAACCAAAACACACGGTGTTCACAGCAACTGTACCAAGAGGGGAATCAGAACAACGGGGGAGGGGGAATATAATGAATGTAGAGCAGGGGCCATAGAACATATAGATGGCAAATGCATATTGCATCTGAATAAGCTGAAATTTGGAAACTCTTTAATTTAAAGTTTCCTAATACTATAGAGATAGACTCAAAAGGAATTATGCAAGGCTGTATAATAATACTACCACATTACACATATATATTGTTGTAGGTTCAAGGGATGAAATAAAAAAAGAAATGTAGACATCACAAGTAAAACCAGAATATTGGGACACCACAGCCACCCCTGCAATAAAAAAACAGGTGAGCACAAAAACACAGGGATATATTTTGATCTCCCCCATACAACAACATACCAATACAAACATTTTATAAGGAAGCACCGCATAAATGGAGGAAATCCACATCAAGTAATACATAGCCCGACAAGAAGATAACATATAGAGCAATATACAGAGGTAAGAGAAACCATCCAAGCTGAATATACAATAATAGCAAACAGATATATCTATTATAATAAAACCCTAAGGCTACTTCCGTCGGAATGTAACGGTATGCTACGTCACATCCTGGCTGAAGTAGCCTCTACACCCACTGTGGGTGTTCTAATATGGCCGCCCGCACACACACTAATACAACACACACACACACACACACACACACACACACACACACACACACACACACACACACACACACACACACACACACACACACACTCATACACAAACACACACAAACACACACTCATCACACTCACACACACTCCGCTATACTTACCACCGTCCCTGCATCTTCCCTGCCGCCTGGCTCCTGAGTCCTCTGTTCTGCCGACATGTCGACGCCCCCCACCCCCTTCCTGGATGACTGGATGCAATATGGCGTCCGCGAAGTCTCACGAGAGTTTCCGCACGCAATATTGGATCCAATCCTCCGGGGGCGGCGACATGTCGGCAGAACAGAGGACTCAGGAGCCAGGCGGCAGGGAAGACGTAGGGACAGTGGTAAGTATAGCGGAGTGTGTGTGTGTGTGTGTGTGTGTGTGTGTGTCTGTCCGCCCATCGCTGACCATTCTGCCCACCACTGACCACTCTGCCCACCGCTGACCACTCTGCCCACGCTGCGGCTGTGCTGACCACTGTGCCCACTGCGCTGACCACTGTGCCCACTGCGCTGACCACTCTGCCCACCGCTGAACCCTTTGCCCACCGCGCGCCTGCACTGACCCCTCTGCCCATGCAGCGCTGCTGCGCTGACCCCTCTGCCCACGGCTAACCACTGAGCCACCGCGCAGTGCTAACCACTGAGCCACCGTGCAGTGCTAACCACTGAGCCACTGCGCAGTGCTAACCACTGAGCCACTGCGCAGTGCTAACCACTGAGCCACTGCGCAGCGCTAACCACTGAGCCACTGCGCAGCGCTAACCACTGAGCCACTGCGCAGCGCTAACCACTGAGCCACTGCGCAGCGCTAACCACTGAGCCACTGCGCAGCGCTAACCACTGAGCCACCGCGCAGCGCTAACCACTGAGCCACCGCGCAGTGCTAACCACTGAGCCACCGCGCAGTGCTAACCACTGAGCCACCGCGCAGTGCTAACCACTGAGCCACCGCGCAGTGCTAACCACTGAGCCACCGCGCAGTGCTAACCACTGAGCCACCGCGCAGTGCTAACCACTGAGCCACCGCGCAGTGCTAACCACTGAGCCACCGCGCAGTGCTAACCACTGAGCCACCGCACACTCTGCTAACCACTGAGCCACCGCACACTCTGCTAACCACTGAGCCACCGTATACTCTGATAACCACTGAGCCACCGTATACTCTGCTAACCATTGAGCCACCGTATACTCTGCTAACCACTGAGCTGCCTTACAGTGCTCCATCCTCCTCCTCCCACCACTCTGTGCTCCGTCCTCCCCCTGCCTGTGCGTTCCATCCTCCTCCACCGCTTCCTCCTCCTTCCTTTGTCCGCCTCCTCTCCGCCACTCCATCCACCCCACCCCACCGCTTCGTCTTCTGTCCTCCTCCTGCCGCCGCTCTGTGCTCCATCCTCCCCTGCTGCTCTGTCCTCCCCCTTCCTGTGCTGCTCCATCCTCCCCCACCCCACCGCTTCCCCCCTTTCTTTATCCTCCTCCCCCCCGCCACTCCATCCTCCGTCCTCCCTCTACTTGTGCCGCTCCATCCTCCCCCACCCCACCGCTTCCTCCTCCTTTCTTTATCCTCCTCCCCCCCACCACTCCATCTTCCGTTCTCCCTCTGCCTGTGCTGCTCTGGCCTCCCCCCACCCCTGCCGCTGTGTCCTCCCCCTGCCGCTGTGTCCTCCCCCTGCCGCTGTGTCCTCCCCCTGCCGCTGTGTCCTCCCCCTGCCGCTGTGTCCTCCCCCTGCCGCTGTGTCCTCCCCCTGCCGCTCTGTCCTCCCCCTCCTTGTATCTACATCTGTTGAAAATGACATCCATGAAGCTGTGATTAAAGTTGGCGATATCACAATTGTTAATATTTACAAGCCTCCTGCAGTACAATGGCCCACCGATGTTATCCGTGTCCATCCACATCCTACCATATACATAGGAGATTTCAACAGACACCACGAGCTCAGGCAATATGCCATCAATGACGACAATGGTGAACACCTGGCAAATGGTCTGATGTGCACAACACATTCCTGGTCTTTGACGCAAAGGACTTTCCAACCTTCCAATCAGCAGCCTGGCAGAGAGGATACAACCCTGATCTATGTTTCGTATCATGCAATAGAAACAAACAACCCTTACCTACATCTCAGTCTGTTGTCAAACATTTCCCTTGTAGTCAGCATCACCCTGTCATCATGACCATTGTAGTATCCATCCCTCTTATAACTTCGTACCCACGTCCTCGATGGAACTTTGCCAAAGCCAACTGGAAAAGGTTTGCAGATCATCTTGACAAGTGCATTGACCGGACACCCCCAACCACTAGAAACTATGAGCGGTTCTGTAAAGCTGTTATCAAAGCTGCAAAGAAATCAATACCACGAGGCTTTCGCAAGGAATGCATCCCAGGATGGACTGATGAATGTGAACAACTGTACAGACAATTCCGTGAGAGTGAAGATGGTGATATTGGGGATGAACTGCTGAACAAACTGAATGCAGCATGTCATGTCAAATGGATGGAAACATTCGAGAACTCGGACTATAAAGGGTCCAGCAGAAAAGAATGGTCTCTTTTAAGAAAACTAGAAGGAAACCGTAAAGCAAAACAGAAAACGAATGCTGTAACTCCAAACCAAATCGCTGCACACATTGTGAACACCTCAAGAGCCCCAAAAGACCGAGCACATACCATAGACGTTAAAAATAAGTTTAAGCTTCTAAAATCATCTGTGGCACCAACTGAAGAATACTCCCATCTCTGTACAATCTGCGACATTGAAACTGCCCTTGTAGATACTAAAAGTAACAAAGCTCCTGGATGTGATGGGATCCATCCCGAATTACTCAAACTGTGGACCTTATGTGAAAAAATGACTGGCAAAGTTCTTCTCAGATATCATGGAGACTGCACAAGTCCCTACTAAATTAAAACACGCCAAGATCATTGCATTGCTAAAACCTGGAAAGCCTGAAGATAACCCATCAAGCTACAGACCCATTGTTATATTGAGTTGCCTATACAAGCTTCTAAAACGCTTAATCTATAACAAGATCAATTCAAAGATTCTCGACTCAATACCCATAGAGCAAACCGGCAATAGACCTGCTCGAAGCTGCAGTGACAAAGACTTAGCCCTGACAACTCTCATTGAAGCTGAATTTCAAAAGAACAAACAGGTCTCAGTGGCGTTCATCGATCTTTCTGCCGCATACAACACTGTGTGGAGTGAAGGACTTCTAAACAAGTTTCTGAAGGTGATCCCATGTAAGAAAATGATATACCTCTTGAATAATATGATTGCAAATCTAACCTTTCAACTTATCATGTGTGATTCAACCAGCTGTAAGAAAACCTTAAATAACGGTCTGGTCCAGGGATCAGTGCTGTCACTTCTACAATTTGGCGTATACCTAGCTGACCTTCCGGACACACTATCACGGAAATTTGGATACGCCGATAACTAGGCACTTGCCACAGTGAGCAAAGAAATGGAGGAAGTAGAGTATGTTCTAACACAAGACCTTAAGGAAATGGGATAGTATTTCCGACAATGGAGACTAAAGCCCAGTCCATCAAAAAACAGAAGTATGCTGCTTTCATGTGCACAACGCAAGTGCTAAGACGGAAGGTCAACCTATCAGACACAATTTCAAGCCTAAGTACCTAGGTTTAACCCTTGATAGAAGCCTAACCTTCAAATATCACTTGAATTAGACAGCACAGAAACTGAAAGCATACAATAAGATTATTCAGAAACTCTGCGGATCCTCCTGAGGTTCCTCAACACCTGTCTTGAGAATGTCTCTACATTTGCCTTGGTGTACTCTGCTGCAGAATACTGTGCTCCAGTATGGCTAAATAGCTACCACGTGAATGAAATCGACACCCAGCTGAACAAATCTATATGTATAATATCTGGTGCTATCAGACCAATGCCCATCCACTGGTTACCTGCCCTGAGCCACATCACATCTGCAAATCTGAGAAGACAAGAGCTTCTTCTTAAAGAATACACAAGTAGTAAAAAATGGAAACCTCCCAGTTCATCAAAACATCCAAGATGTCCAACTACAGCAACTGAAATCTAGACATCCACCCATCTCAACTGCAATTAACCTGTATGAACATGATTTCAATTTGGAAGAGAAATGGTGAGAACTTTGGGTCCGTGCAGTAGACGGTGAGCTTCAAACGTTTCCTCGCCCACAAAACCCGCTACCAGGCTTCAATCTACCAAGGAAAACCTGGGTCACCCTAAACCACATCAGAATAAACTGGGTGTCTGTGCAGATCTTATGTATAAGCGGGGAAAACCTGACTCTTGTGCCTGTGACTGTGGAGCTGAGTGTCAAACAATTCAGCACATTGTTGAGGAGCGTCCCTTCAGATCTTACACCGGTGACAAGAACGACTTCTACACTGGAAATGACAATGCAATTGCATATATAGAAAACCTCAACATCCAAGTCTGATCTCTATACCTCTGTTCCTTTAAATTACTGTACACTATATGTTGTTTATTCTTATATGATGTAAAATACTTGTTCATATGGTTAATAATAATAGCAAGAGATCACCGTAAGTCTGTCCGCACCCCCTTCCTGATTAGTAAATGCTGACTGATCCACTCAATCACCTCTGATAACATTGTGTCCTGTAATACAAGTGACATTCAGGAACACTGTCCTTCCTTAGGCTGCCTTCACACTTGCAGATGGATCTGCAGCGTTTTGCAGATGCATCTGCAAGTGTGAGCATGCTGACCGCGGCCCCTATGTTTATAATAGGGCGCACGCGGTGTGAAAGCTCTCATTCACTCCTATATGTGTACTGTCAGCAGGCGTATGCCTGCTTACAGATCACACTCTCCCGCCCGCAGCATGGACGCTACATCTCGCGTCCACAGTGCGGACGGGAGTGTGTGATCTGTCAGCAGGCATACGCCTGCTGACAGTACACATATAGGAGTGAATGAGAGCTTTCACACCGCGTGCGCCCTATTATAAACATAGGGGCCGCGGTCAGCATGCTCACACTTGCAGATGCATCTGCAAAACGCTGCAGATCCATCTGCAAGTGTGAAGCCAGCCTTACTTTTCTCTTTGGATCAACATCTCCCGAGATGAGTGATATGAAGTAGGAAGAAAAAAAAAAGTTTTGTGATACTCTGTCATGAGATGATATTTTTCCATTTGTGGTCACCTAGTGTTTCCAATGTCTGCTGTTTTTCGTTACTTTATTCTAAACCTCTTAAGAGGACTCTTATGAACTTTTTACTTTCCAGATAAATGCCCTTGGCTGTTGCAGTAGACTCCATGTTCTGGGCTTTAGTAATCTGCTGGGTTACAAACCCCACATCACATAATGAGGTGTGTACAGATGCTTATCAGCTACGACCAACCTCCTCCAGAAGCTGACCATCATTTCACACTTCTCTTCCTCACCTCCCCTATAGATACATATGTCTTCTCAATTGTAGGTGACAAAAACATAATAAATGTAATATTCTTTTTAAAAACAAAAAGATCAAAAATTGATATTTGTTCTCATACAGTTTCTATTCTGTATTTTATATTATAGTATTCTGTATATTCTGTATTGTCTAGACCTGACCTCGGTTGCTTTTCTGTGTGCTCTAGAAGTACTTACCTTATCATCTGTTCCTGCAGAGCTACTTCTTACGAATATCCTCTTATCCTAATAGATCCTCAAACTGAATCATAGATGAAATTGAATGGTCGAATAATCCAGTACAATAAAGTATATGAAGGACGAAAAGTCTGAAAAGTGGCAAAACATAAAGCCCTGAACGGTATAATATGGAGAGAAGATATACTGACAATTCCATTTTGTTAAAATAGAACATTATATCAAAAATTGGAACTGCCACTTACTGCACCAAATGTGACTCTGGTGGAGCACTGTATGAGGTTATGTGCTCACATTGTATATTTGGTTGGAGAAATTTCTGCAGGTGTTTTCTGACGCTTTTCCATGTGTTTTTCATGCATTCTGGGGTGGAAAAACGCTGCAAAAATTGACATTGTGCAGGTTTATTTCTGCACCAAATCCGTAAGGCCTAGTTCACATCTGAGCACCGGAGCACACTTGCCCTTCCGGGTTCTGTTTGGCTGCGCTCGCCCATACAAGATAATGGCGGCATTAGCGCAATGCCCTTCATTTGCTCTCCAATGTGCTTGCCTGCACTTGCACTGCGGTAGCGCAATGCTGCCAAACGCATCGGAGCTTAGATGTGAAATGCCCCTAAGGGAGAAAAAAATCAACTGGATTTTTCATGGACTCAGTTAATTATTAACAAAAAACTATTTCTATTAGGTTTGTTGAATCCGTCCGTCCTTCCTTCCTTCCTTCCTCCCCTTCTTCCTTTCCCTTCCCTTCTTCCTTCCCTTCTTCCTTCCCTTCTTCCTTCCCTTCTTCCTTCCCTTCTTCCTTCCCTTCTTCCTTCCCTTCTTCCTTCCCTTCTTCCTTCCCTTCTTCCTTCCCTTTTTCCTTCCCTTTTCCTTCCCTTCTTCCTTCCCTTCTTCCTTCATGTCCGTCCGTCCTTTCGTCCGTCCTTTCGTCCGTCCTTTCGTCCGTCCTTTCGTCCGTCCTTTTCCTCGTCCGTCCTTTCGTCCGTCCCTTTCGTCCTGTTCCTTTCTCCCTTCTTCCTTTCTTCCCTTCTTCCTTTCCTTCCCTTCTTTCCTTTCTCTTTCCCTTCTTCCTTTCCTTCCCTTCTTCCTTTCCTTCCCTTCTTCCTTTCCTTCCCTTCTTCCTTTCCTTCCCTTCTTCCTTTCCTTCCCTTCTTCCTTTCCTTCCCTTCTTCCTTTCCTTCCCTTCTTTCCTTTCCTTCTTCCCTTCTTCCTTTCCTTCCCTTCTTCCTTTCCTTCCCTTCTTCCTTTCCTTCCCTTCTTCCTTTCCTTCCCTTCTTCCTTTCCTTCCCTTCTTCCTTTCCTTCCCTTCTTCCTTTCCTTCTCTTCCCTTCTTCCTTTCCTTCCCTTCTTCCTTTCCTTCCCTTCTTCCTTTCCTTCTCTTCCCTTCTTCCTTCCCCTTCCCTTCTTCCTTCCCCTTCCCTTCTTCCTTTCCTTCTCTTCCCTTCTTCCTTCCCTTCCCTTCTTTCCTTCCCCTTCCCTTCTTCCTTCCCCTTCCCTTCTTCCTTCCCTTCCCTTCTTCCTTCCCTTCCCTTCTTCCTTCCCTCTCCCTTCTTCCTTCCCCTTCCCTTCTTCCTTCCCCTTCCTCTTCTTCCTTCCCCTTCCCTTCTTCCTTCCCCTTCCCTTCTTCCTTCCCCTTCCCTTCTTCCTTCCCCTTCCCTTCTTCCTTCCCCTTCCCTTCTTCCTTCCCCTTCCCTTCTTCCTTCCCCTTCCCTTCTTCCTTCCCTTCTTCCTTCCCCTTCCCTTCTTCCTTCCCCTTCCCTTCTTCCTTCCCCTTCCCTTCTTCCTTCCCCTTCCCTTCTTCCTTCCCCTTCCCTTCTTCCTTCCCCTTCCCTTCTTCCTTCCCCTTCCCTTCTTCCTTCCCCTTCCCTTCTTCCCTTCCCCTTCCCTTCTTCCCTCTTGTTTTGATCTCGGGGATGAGGCCGTTTTCTCCCCTCCCCTATTCAGGATATATACATTTTTGGCTGAGCAGAGAGTACAGGTGGATGGGGTGGGGAATGGGGGGGGGGGTATGGTAGGGAGAATGTGTCTATAGCATGGGAGGAACCCATCAAGAAGTATGGATAGTATATGGCCAGTGTTACTCAAAGATAGACAGATTGATGTGAAAACATTATCTGTAGTAAATGTCATTACTAATGGTGGGTTTACACACTTGGACATCTTGAACGATATCCTTGAAACATCACAGATATGTGATTGGTGAAAAGATATCGTTCGGGCGTCGTTGCATGTAAACGAACGATATAGGATGAAAAGATCGTTGGATCGTTCATCCAAGATTTGAGATCCTGACCTCAAATCTATCGTTCGTCATCCAATTAACGTCCCAGGAAGCCTCATCGTTCAGTGTGACACCGTGATGAACAATATCGTTCAAAAATCTCCTATTCCTGCTGCTTTATTACATCGCTCACTCCTTCCTCTGCTATTTAACAGTTGCACTGCCGCATAGGATATCGTTAACGATATCCTTGTGTGTGACAGCGCACTAACGATGTCGGAACGATTACAGTCACAGTCACGTGATCGCTCTAAGGATATCGCTAACGATATCCTAGCGTGTAAACCCACCATAAGTGTCTTGTTTCGTTTTAAGATCCCTCCACAAAGTCTTTCAAGTTCAGTTTTAATGGCAATGATTATTTCAATATCTGTATAATTACGATGAGCCATTCACCTTCATCATTATCCAAAAATAGCAATAAACCAGACTCGGTTCACATGAAAAACAATATCCTCTAAATCTACCCCAAACGTCTCTGATCTCACTCGCAGTGTAGGAGCAGATATAACGATGGATCTACCTGCTTGACAGTGTGGTGGTGGTGGTGTTATTGATTTTTCACTTTCCTTTTTTCTCTCTTTTTTTTTTTTTTTTTCTTTCCCCCACGTTTTTGCAAATTCCATCCATCTAAAATATTAACAATATAGTAATGAAGATTGTGCAAACGTAAGTCACTCTTAAAGGACTTGCCGGTGCTTTTGCCTCTTCTATGTTTCATGAAATGTATGTAATATATATATTTATATACATTATATTTATATATTTTTTTTTTTAAAGCTAATAAAATCAAATAGGTTTAATGTCTATAAAGCTGCAATTTCCAAACTGTTAGAGATTCTGTGAGCAGGTTTTTCCCTAGGTAATCTGAGAGCAGATCGATGGAAGAGGCCCTGATTCCCGTAATGTATCACTTAGTAGGCTGTTTGTTGCTGTTTCAATAAGATTGGAGAATATCACTAGATGATTACCGTAGTTGTCTCGTGCCTCAAAGTGAACTGCTCTGTGTAACCCCTCCTCTACCACTGATTGGTAGCTTTGTGTACACTGGAATGGGTGGGGTTATACTGAGCTCAGTATTTTGAGCTCTGCTAGATCTACAGCAGAGAAAACTGATTTTCATCACAACTGTTGCACCCAGTAAACTAAGTGATACATTACTGGAGTCGGGGTCTCTGCTCCTATATCATGCTGCTGTCAGATTACGTAACAAAAATCTGCTGACAGTTTCCCTTTAAGAAGCAAATGCTGTGCTGTTTTTCTGGTTTAGTGTTTGTAGTCTTGCTATTTTTATACAAATACTTTACCTTGTCAAATGGCAACTTATTACCATTCTACGGGGTAGGTCACTCTTGGTTTCACCACTGAAACTTCTAATGATCCCCAGTATCTGGCTCTGCAGTATCTCAGCTAAAAATGAATGTGAAGTATGGTATTCATTACTTATAGGACAGCAGGCGATACCGGAGCGCTAAGCAGAGCCGGCGTCGGCACCCGGCGTACCCGCAAGTGCCAGGGTCCTGAACAGTTGGGAGGACCACTAGTCATCAGGGACAGGCAGCCCTGACAACAAGGGGCCCATCAGGGACACTCAGCCAGCAGCTGAGTGCTCCTGCAGCGCTGCCAGTGCACATGGTTAATTTACATGTGATGCAAATTAACCATGTGCTGGCTCCAGGGGCTGTGGAACTTCCACCTCTGCCAACTGCAGCAGAGTATTGACTCATCACCCTGTGACCTCATCACAATGGGGCAGCCATGCAGGAAGGAGGCGCAGACCAGAGGAGACCGCATCTGAGAAGGACATGGCCCCAGGGGAGCAGAGAGAATGTGAGTATGATCGATTTTTTTTTTTTATTTATTTTTTTTTTCTGTGTCGATGTGGTGATTATATGTACAAGATGAGGCAGGATGGAGACATATGTTGTGGCCAAAGTATGAGGCACCGGCAATTCGTCAGACATAATGCTCAGTTTTTCCTGAAAATGATGCAACACAATTCTTGGTATATAATTTCATTTAAATTTGCCCTTCTGAATTATCCAAACAAAAAAAACACAAAAAGAATTGTCCTGAAGCCAAATTGGATATAATTCCACACCAAACATAAAGAAGGGTGTGGACAAAAGTATCGGCACTGTTAGAGATACATCACATGATTTTTCTAATTTGTGTAATTAACAGCACCTGTTACTTACCTGTGGCACCTAACAGGTGTTGGCAATAAGTAAATCACACTTGCAGCCAGTTGACATAGATTAAAGTTGACTCAACCTCTGTCCTGTGTCCTTGTGTGTACCACATTGAGCAAGGAGAATAGAAAGAAGACCAAAGAACTGTCTGAGGACTTGAGAAACCAAACTGTGAGGAAGCATGCGCAATCTCAAGGCTACAAGTCCATCTCCAAAGACCTGAATGTTCCTGTGTCTACCGTGCGAAGTGTCATCAAGAAGTTTAAAGGAAACCTGACCCCACAAACTGACCCCCCCCCCCCCCCCCCGCATCTTTCTACCTGTCCTTGCACCCCCTCTTGTCATTTCTAGTCATCCCTTTTGCAGAAAAAAATCGATTTTGTAAAGTAGAGAAAAGTTTATATTTACCTCCGTCCTGTGTTGGTTCTCTGTTTCTGAATTAGTCTCAATGGTCATGCCAGTCTGCTGCAGCCTTGTAATTATGCATGCCCCTCTCAGGTGGCTGCCTTGCTAAGAGCCTGGCCGCGTCATGAAAGGGGGCGGGGCTAATGGCATGACGCAATTTAGCCCTGCCCCCTTTCATGACGTGGCCAGGCTCGTAGTAAGCAGAGAGGGGTGTGCATAATTACAAGGCTGCAGCAGACAGGCACGACCATTGAGACTAATTCAGAAACAGAGAACTCACACAGGACGGAGGTAAATATAACCTCTTCTCTGCTTTACAAAATCGATATTTTTCTGCAAAAGGGATGGCTAGAAATAATAAGAGGGGGTGCAGGGACAGGTAGAAAGATGTGGGGAGGTCAGTTTGTGCGGTCAGGTTCCCTTTAAAGCCCATGGCACTGTGGCTAACCTCCCTAGATGTGGACGCAAAAGAAAAATTGACGAGATTTCAACGCAAGATTGTGCGGATGGTGGATAAAGAACCTCGACTAACATCCAAACAAGTTCAAGCTGCCCTGCAGTCCAAGGGTACAACTGTGTCAACCCATACTATCCGTCGGTGTCTGAATGAAAAGGGACTGTATGGTAGGAGACCCAGGAAGACCCCACTTCTTGCCCCGAGACATAAAAAAGCCAGGCTGGAGTTTGCCAAAACTTACCTGAGAAAGCCTAAAATGTTTTGGAAGAATGTTCTCTGGTCAGATGAGACAAAAGTAGAGATTTATGGGCAAAGGCATCAACATAGAGTTTACAGGAGAAAAAAAAAGGCATTCAAAGAAAAGAACACGGTCCCTACAGTCAAACATGGTGGAGGTTCCCTGATGTTTTGGGGTTGCTTTGCTGCCTCTGGCACTGGACCGCTTGACTGTGTGCATGGCATTATGAAGTCTGAAGACTACCAACAAATTTTGCAGCATAATGTAGGATCCAGTGTGAGAAAGCTGGGTCTCCCTCAGAGGTCATGGGTCTTCCAGCAGGACAATGACCCAAAACACACTTCAAAAAGCACTAGAAAATGGTTTCATAAAAGCACTGGAGACTTCTAAGGTGGCCAGCAATGAGTCCAGACCTGAATCCCAAAGAACACCTGTGGAGAGATCTAAAAATGGCAGTTTGGAGAAGGCACCCTTCAAATATCAGGGACCTGGAGCAGTTTGCCAAAGAAGAATGGTCTAAAATTCCAGCAGAGCATTGTAAGAAACTCATTGATGGTTACCGGAAGCGGTTGATCGCAGTTATTTTGGCTAAAGGTTGTGCAACCAAGTATTAGGCTGAGGGTGACAATACTTTTGTCTGGCCCATTTTTGGATTTTTGTGTGAAATGATCAATGTTTTGCTTTTTGCTTCAGTCTCTTTTGTGTTTTTTCATTAAAGACAAATTAAATGAAGATAATAATACCAAAGAATTTGTGATTGCAATCATTTTCAGGAAGAAACTGAGTATTATCTGACACAATTGCAGGGGTGTCAATACTTTTGGCCACAACTGTATATACCAGGAGCGGGAACAGCTGTAGCAGGAGGAGAACCACCATAATATATATTTTATGGAGGCTGTTCTGGGCTATATGGAGGATGTACTGTATCTACTATATAATTGCCTAATGTTCTGTCTCTCACGGAAATCGCGCACCAGCGCCAGGGCGCTGGTTGGTGGCCACCGCAATGAGCGAAGAGTATGCAAAATAGCCGCGCGCATTCAAAATTCGCGCCAACCTGAAACCCGGTGACAGCGGTGCATTGGCGCTGCTGTCGCCAGGATACACGCGTTCAGCCGCGGCCATCGTCAGGAGATCAGTGGGATCTCCTGACGATGGCCTCAGAGCACACGAGCCAGCCGGGAGATGACCGGCATTAGCCAGTCAACTCTCGGCTGGCGAGCCGCTGACCTCTGCGCAGCAGTAGCTCAGCCGTGGCCACTCTCCCGGCTGCTCGCAGCGGTATTACCCCGTGCGGTTTGAATGCCGGACGGAAGCACTACCGCTGCGAGCAGCCGGGAGATGACTGGCTGACGCCGATTATCTCCTGCCTGGCTCGCCGCGGACCTCTGTGCAGCAGGTGGCCGCGGCTGACCTACTGCTGCACAGAGGTCAGCGGCTCGCCAGCGCCATATTTGAAATACAATGTGCGGCGCTCAGTGTATTTCAAATATGGCGCCTTGGCGTGCGCCGCTCCTCTGATTGTTGCTGAACGCGGCGACCAATCACAATCAGAGGACCGGCGCACGCCAAGGCGCCATATTTAAAATACACTGAGCGCCGCACATTGTATTTCAAATAAATTATCGTTGTTGAATCCTGTGTTTACACGCAACGACGCAACAACAATGTCGTTTCAACATCGTTCCTGACGTCACTTTTGAACGATGTCGGGAACGATGTTGAAATGTGTAACGGGGCCTTTAGTCATATTAAAAGGCTTGTTAGAAAGTCGACTATGACTTTGAGGAGCTACCTAAAGGTGGCGCTAGAGTTCGTCCACTTCCTCAATGAAGTGACAATTTGCATATTCCTGTATCTGGACGGCAGCCAATTCACAGGCAGCAATTTCCTGGAGCCTGTATTAAATCCAGATCTGTGTACAGGGGTTAAAGGGTGTCAGAGATTCTCGGGATTCTGACAAATGCAGCAGCTTGTGTCTAGTGTGTCCAAGATGGTTGTTTTGTGCCTGTGGCCTCAGATAGATGTCGTCATATTAGTGGGACCTCCAGCAATTTATCGATTATCCTATGAATTGGGAATAACTTGTTATCTTGGCACCTAAGTAAGCATTGCCATAAAGGTATGATTAGTGCAGTCTAACCACTGGTAGTCAACTGGAATCATTAGTTTGGTAAAGATTAAAGAAACCTTCAAAACTTTTTAGACTGTTTTCTTCATCCTAAAGGGTCAAGGTGTGGTGCACCACAGTGTTTTCTCTAATTTATCTTCTCAATAACCATCTTATTATATAACTGGATTCTTAACCATATTTTTGTCTGCTGTGTTTTTTTTTGCTCAGTTTACAGAAGAGTACGTCCGAAAAATATCTCAAGGGGAGTGGCCCAAGATTATTATAGTTGCTGATGGATCTTGTGGAGAGTCAAGTTCTCTTTTGGGCATCAACTCGGAATACGTTGTGGAATCGTGTAATGCATATGGAGCCAATGCTGCGTTTGAAAGACCAGACCAGAGGCAGGTAATGCATTGTGTTATTCTGGAAATAGATCAATTATAGCAGTTAAAGGATAAGACTGCCATGCCTTGGAAGTCAAAAAGGCGAGCCTATGCTCTGTGATTTGCTTCCTTCTCCTCTGAGCCACAGCCGGTTCTATTTCTTTCCAGGTCATTATTATCTGTTGTCCTTGATTCATTCCTCTTTGGACAACAGGTGTTTCCATTTGTTAATTTATCACCTTTTTGAAGTGGTATTTAAACCTTCCCCTGGCTGATCTTTCCTGCTGGTGATATTCTTTGTGGATTCTACTTGGAGTTACAGCCATCCTGACTTTGAATTTTTGCCTGTCAGATAGAGATCATCTAGATTATTTATCTCTACTGTTTCTTCTATATGTTCTACTCCTTTCCGCTTTCTTTAGGTAGAAGATAAGAGGCATTTATTTCTAGCAGTGTAAGTTCACTATTTCAATTAGTTTTCGTGGTTTTCTCACTGAGGGATTCTATCTATCTCTGCACTCCTTCCTGATTTATGGTTATAGTGCTCTTCCCTTTTCCCCTTAGTTCCTAAGAGGAACGTGGAAGTCAGGTGTGAATTGTCATCTCCTAGTCCTGTGGTTAGGGTTATTCCAGCCTGTGCAGGGGTCAGTAGGGTCTGTACAGTTAGGAGCCATAGTCTGTATAGGAACCAGTTGGGTCAGGTATGTTTGTTCTGAGACAGACCTTAGTTTACCATGTGAGTTATGCGAGTGTATAACAAAAACCTTCTCTTCGTTTTTGTCCTGCTCTGTGCTGGAGTTGAGCAAAATGATTTGCAGGATTCTGTTCCGGTTGGTATGACATTGCAACCCAGTGAGCCCTTCCATAGCTGGGACCACCATCCAAGGTATCTCTAATGATTAGTAATCCATCATAATGTTGCAGGGACTAATTACCAGATTGCTGGTAATGGATTCCCGGCTGAGGAAGCTGCAGGACCAGTGTCCTGCAAATCTTTTTGTTCAACTGTGCTCTGAGGTGATATGTCTTGTACCAAGGGATTGGGGTACTCGGATCTCGGGCATACTGATACGGGAATGTCACGGGTGGTCTGTGCCCGAGTCCATGCCCCTGGTGACAAAATAAAAAGGGGAATATTTACAGGGATTAAAGTTATTGTCAGTCATGACGCCACCTGTAGGTTCGGTGATGGCATCGGTGCAGCTGGGACCTCCGGAGTGATGGGTGGCAGCAAGGTGTTGTGGCTCTCTACAGGAAGAGCGGGTTCCCCGGGGCTGTAGGGTATGATGGTGTAATAGGGCAGCAAAATTGGGATGGGGCAGCGTAGTCGTTGTGGTGTGGGACAGGTAGAAGAAGGGACACGCACACAAATAAGTATTTTTCTGTACCTTTTACTGATGGAGAACAGGTACACGTCCCAGGTTGAAGGATGCACTTCGGGATCTCAACACTGAGTGAGGTATAGGCCTCCTTGTACTGTTCCTTCTTTTGAGTCTGGCATGTGTGAAACCAGGCCTGACCTTTCTGTGTCTGTTACACCCGTGTTACTGCACTGAGTGCTCTCTCTTGGGCTACCGCTATCTCTCCTGCAGTCCCTGGCTCTCAAATGTGGATGCTGCGGGTGTCCGGGAAGCTAAGCCTCCTCAGTGTTCTGGATTCTCTGCTGGCTAACTTCTTTCCCTTTTGCAGACTTGGAATCCAGTGACCGTGTTCTGGTGGGGTGAGCCGGGATGGCTCTCTGCCCCCTTCTGTAGTGTTCCTCGCCTCTGCCCTTCGTCCTCACTCTCTGGACCTCACACTGGCTCTGGCGGTGTGCTGGTTTTGGGCCTAGCACGGCTTCGGTAACCAGTTTTGCTCACTAGACACTGAGCTGACTTCACAGTCTGTTTTAGGGGACTGCACACTCTTGCTTACTCTGCCCCCAGCACCTGCATTTATAAGGGGATCTGGAGTGGAATGTGTTGGGTGTATGTGAGTACCAGATGTGGATATCCCTTAGTGAAACTAGTTGGTTCTGTGGCTTACCTGTCACAGGGCCGCCACATGATACTCATTATTTATTCAGAATCAATATTTATGTTGCAGTCTACAATTTTTATTACATGTGAATGTTTTATCATGATATATTGTAAGGTTTATTTTATAGGGTTTTGTGTATGTTTGGATTTTTATGCTATGGAGATAACTAGTAGGATTGAAGGCTGTGACTTTTTGGCCAGACCACAACTAAAAGTACAAACCAGCAACATTTCACCATAAAGTTATACAATTTAAAGGAGACATAGACTATAAAACAAAATTGTATTTCCTATGAACACAATAAACCGGATAGACCTTTGTTCTTACCCCAAAGAATATTGGAACATTCTACTTTCTGTTAAAAGGAAATTTGTCATTATAAATTCCCTCACTCCTCAACCTTATATATGGGCATGCAGGTCTTTGTAAGTAAAACCATTGACACCTTTATACCTTCTATCTGTTGCTGGTGTAGATAGTGGTAGGTGCTTTGGGTGTGACAGAGCACTTCCGATCCTCTGTCTCCCCACGTTGTTTCCCTGCCCTGTACCAGACTCTTTCGCTTGATCAGTAACTAGTTTGTATGACAACACCTTTATATCTTCTATCTGTTGCTGCTTTTCTGAAAGATTTACGTTGTTTACTTAAATGTAGATAGTGTTAAGTGCTTTGGACGTGACAGTGCACTTCTTGAGCCTTTGTGCCCCCAGGTTTTTTTTTTCCCCTGCCCAGTACCAGTCTCTTCAATATTGATCATTAACAGTCTGTATGATGTCAGGTGCCAGGCAAGTGAGCTGGTTGGCGAAAGAAAAGGTATATTCACACATTACATTTTTTGTTACTTTTTTCTGCATGAAAGGCTGTGTTGCACACTAGGGACCAGGGTACTCAAGATTAGGGTGTAGTGTCTCCTGGGGGGTGTCAAGGTGCCGGTCCCGATCCCATTGTCCCAGATGCGGCAAGTAAAGGAAGTATTTACAAGGGATTTGTTGTGACACCAGCCAGGGTATGTAGTTCGTAGAACCACTGCTGCCGTTTTCCTGCTGGGGATGGTGGTGAGGGGCAGTGTGGATGGTAAGCCCTCCTCGGGTAGGGTTGAGGATCCCCAGGGCAGGTGAAGTAGTAGTGAAGGGTCATAGTGAGGGATGATGCTTTGTACCAGTCACTTACTTTGCTGTTGCAGCTTCTCCAACCAGTGTGTGGAAATGGCAGTCTGTGGCTCTTCAAGTGGGACTCTGCTGCAATGCTGAAGAAAGCAGTCTCAGGCAATGGTGAGCTTACTGGATACATTACTTAAGGTTCTTTAGCAGCAGTTCACAACAGTTTACAAGTTACAGTTCTTTCAGCTCTTTCAAGTTACAACAGTTGTCACACTTTAACACTGCTCCGGGTAACTGGGTTTCTGCAGCTCCTCTGCGTTGCTTCCTTCAAGTCCTTTCAGGCCCTTGTCTCTCTCGGTCTCCTCACTCAAGGGTTTGGTCTGGCCTTCACTGGCTCTTGTGTGATGATTCCCTCTCTGTCAGGGTCACTAGCCCTAGTGTGATGGCTGTGTTCCTAGACCGTGGTGGTAGGTAGGCTGCAGGTCATAGAGTACCTGCCCCATGCCGGTATGTCCTGTGATTAGGGTCCTAGAGTGCTCCCGGTCACTTCTACAGAAGCGGCTCTCTGGCTGTAGTGGCCTAGCCTCCAGTGTCCCAGGTATGGCTGTGGGATCGCCAGGCTCCCTCTTTTTCACTATGGGGTGTCTCTGTTTCCGGCTTCTTTCCCTCGCCTCCGGCTATGGAGCTAGCTTTCTCTCCTAGGAATGTAGCCTCTAGGATTCTGCGTCCTCCAGGGAACCTTTCCTCCTGGGAAGTCGTGCCTGAACTCTTCTGTTCTAACTACCTCTGTATGTTCGAGTTTGTCTATGGTTGGCCTCTTCACCCACTTGTTCAGTGCTGCTTACGCTCCACCCACACTACTCTTAAACCCTGCTACCCCTTGCCTAACCTAGAGTCCTAGGCGTAGGGTCAGCGTGTGTACCTGTGTGGGTGTTTCTAAGTCAACCGTCTCTACCTTACCTGGCTGCAGTTCACCCTGTGGCCACCCTGGTCGCAGGGGCACCACAGCCCCTCGGAGCCAAACCCAGCGTGTCCTCACGCTGGCGACACCACAGTAAGCTCAATTTGTTTTTATGCATAACAAGAATATTAACACAAGTATTTTTGGGTCTCCGCATCCGGGGGGTGCTTTCTTGAACGTTACCTAACAAAAACAATACTATATATAAAAGTGCAAAATGTCAACTGTACCTACGGGTGTCTCAGTTTAGGAGGCCTGGCTTTACTCTTACCATCTCCAGGCACTTTCTGTCCCTAACTTAATATGCATGGGGGTTAGTCCAGTTCCTCCACCCATCTGTACACTAAATTTTCCGTGTTCTATTCATATTTATTCTCTTATAAAACCTCTGCATATAAAACCAATAGAGAGCACTCAGGGTATTCAACTGTATACATACACAGTTCAGAATATTCACTGTCCATAGTCTCACAGTCTTTTAACTCAGCATAATATCAAGCAAGAAAAAGGGGAATCTACACACACACTCAGGAAAAGGATGGGGGACACCAAGGAAAACATCACATTCTCACTTACAATTTAGGTGAAGTAGTAGTGGAGGGGCGTAGTGAGGGATGGTGCTTTGTACCAGTTATTTACTTTGCTGCTGCAGCTTCTCCAGCCAGTGTGTGGAAATAGCAGTCTGTGGCTCCTCAGGTGGGACTCTGCTGCAATTCTGAAGAAAGCAGTCTCAGGCAATGGTGAGCTTACTGGATACATTACTTAAGGTTCTTTAGCAGCAGTTCACAACAGTTTACAAGTTACATTTCTTTCAGCTCTTTCAAGTTACAACAGTTCTCACACTTTAGCACTGCTCCGGGTAACTGGGTTATGCAGCTCAGGCAGCTCCTCTTGTTGCTTCCCTCAAGTCCTTTCAGGGTCGGTGTGTGCACCTGTGTGGGTGTTTCTAAGTCAACGGTCTCTACCTTACCTGGCTGCAGTTCACTCAGTGGCCACCCTGGTCGCAGGGGCGACACAGCTGCGTTGGTCAAAAGACTGCACAAAAACAAATGCTTTTTTTTATGCTAAAACATATATCTCAACACTGAAAGAATTGACTCAAATATGCACAACTCCCCCCTCCCCCCACACACAAAGGTAAAAATACAGTGTGAATGAGATTTTAGGAATCTCATTCATTTTACTGTCATTGTTCTGTTAAAAAAGAAATGAGAAATTCTGTATGCGAACAAGCCCAAGGTCTCCGAAAGATTATTTTTATTTTTTTGCTGCACCCAAGGGTCATCATCATTAGTTATTACCAAGTTGTTGTAAAAACGATGTATAAAAAAAGCATGAATTAAGCAAAAAGCACATATATGAACATACTTTCTCATATCGTCCCTTTATGGTGAGGTATAACATGGCTGCTGTGGATAAATGTATTATAAATTCTAGTTCTGGAATGAGTGCCCCATAAAAGTCACTTATGAGGAGATCCAGCCACCATTGCTGTACGGTTGTTTGGAGAATGCCCCCGTGAAGTCTCCTTTTTTGTCCATACATCCTCTAATGGTGAATAGCAGGGAGGCGAAGCTCTCATAACAAATCGTAAATTGCATCTGATTGTAAAAGTGTAAACCTGTTGTACCAGCTGTTAGACATGAAACTGAAGAAATGGCAAGGTCATAAAGTAGTGTTCAGTAATATGTCACCTTAATTAATATTTGGGTATCACACCTTTGTTGCAAAAACACAAGAAGATATGGACAGTAACAACATCTTCAGGGATGGCAGGACCGGATACATAGCTGTGATATTGCGTCTACCATGTAATTGGCAGCTAAAGGTCCAATTCAAAATCTGTAATAGATTCCCCAAATTCCAGCACCTCACATTATGTGGCCTATAGCCCTCCTTAGGCATTAGGACCTGAGTGCCCCGATTACCACTGCATCCACTTTCGCAGTGGCGTAACTGTGGCGCCCCTGCGGATCCAGTCACCACAGAGATGCTGCACCCCCGTTAGGGTGTAGTATCCCACTCATGGGTAAGAGGGGCACAGACCGGTGCTGGGACACCCAGATCACACTAGGAACCATTGTAGTGGGGTTGGGTGACGAAGGAAGTAGTTAGAGAGAGCACTTTGGGAGGAGTGAGTTCAGGAAGAACACATGTAGATGACAACCTGCTCCCTTAAATACTCTTGCTCATGAGGGAGAGCTCAGTTCAGCTCGGAGCAGGGCTGTGAAGAGCACAAGTTAGTGCAGAACTTAGTGCAGACCTAGTGAGGGTCAGAGGAACAGGAGAACGACAGACTGAGGAACACGTCTGGGAGCTGGAGTGATACCTTCACTCGCCCCAGAAGAACGCACAGAACGGACACCGGATCCGCTACTGTGTCTGGCACCCACAGCACAGTGAATCCAGGAACAGTGGGATTTCTAGATGCCCCTAGTAGCAGTACAAAGCAACACGGAGGGGTCAGCACAACACAGAGGACTCAAGTTGCCTAGCCAAGTGGTACCAGCAGAACACAGAGAGAGAGACGTGAGAAGTCCCAGCAGCTCAGCTAATAGCAGCAGCCAGGACACACACACACAGTGCAGCACGAGGAAGCTGACGACCCCGGACAGGGTGGGAAGAGAGCTCAGCCCCATTACAGACTCCGTGGACTATAATCTGCAATAACATCAGCAGTAAAGCTTTGGAAAACAGCAAAACTGTGAGTCTGTGTATTGATTGCGACCTTTGCCTTACATCCAGCACAGAGAGCTTCCCCTGCTACAAGCCTGTCAGCTCTGCATCACCAGGAGAGAAGGAGAATTGCACCAGCGTCTACCAAACGTGAGTGTGTGTCCTTTAACCCCGTCTCCACCATCTATACCCCTTATAGACTATACCATCACTGCCCCGGGAATACAGTTCTACCCACAGGAACTATACCATCTATGCTGCCACTACATCATCCCCGGAGGTTCTGCAGCAGCCCCCTTACTGGCCGCATATAGTGGGTGGCGTCACGACTGACATTTCCCTGTAAATAATCACCTTTTATTGCCGAGCCCGGGACACGGTCCGGACCGAGCCACCCGTGACTTCCCCGGCACCATCCGGTCCGGTACCGAGTACCCCCGTCCCGAGGGACCCGACAATGGTACACGTGACAAGGGGTATAAATAGGGTGGGAAAGATCTAGAACGGAGGAAAGACAGTTGTACAGTCGAGGAGAGAGTTGACCAGCTGAGGAGAGGCGGTAGAACAGCTGAGAAGAGACCGTTGAACAACAGGGGTCGAGTTGGAGGGAAGCTAGAGCAAGAATGCTTGTCGCAGAAAGAAGGAACTTAAGTGTTCAGAGGACTGAAGCAAGTGGGAGCAGGTCCTAAGGCCAGACTGAGGAGCAAAGACAAGGACCAAGTGGCTCCAGGAGGAAGAGAGGGTCCTAGAGACACGGGAAGTTAGCAATCCACCTGTGGGGCTCGAATTCATTGTCAAGCACAAGGCAGTGGAGGGACTAGGCCGAAGAATAGGCGCACCGTGAACCCTAAGACTAGACCAGGCTCAACTAGCAACCCGGAGACCATGTGGCACTTCCAAGGTGACAGTCAACAACCGCGCACATCTGCTAAAAAGGTTGCAACCATAGGGCTAAGGGGAGACACTGCAAGTTAATGTCGAGCCCCAGGCTGTGGGGAACTCGGGTATCAGGCTCCAAGGGGTTAACTGTGTCATAGGGAAGTGGTGGCCGCGCCTGATACCGTGTCCTGGGGAACTTCTTTTAAAAGGGAAATATTTACAGGGGATGCTATATACAAGATGTTGTTACCCCACCTGTAGTTTCTAGTGATGTCACCAGCGCCGCCACAGTCCGCTGGATGTAGATGGTAATGCGGCAAGTTGTCAAAGTCCTCTACAGGTAGGGCTGGTCCTCCGGGGCAGTGTAGTATGGGGAAACAAGTTAATTCTAAGGAAACACAGGCAGAGGCAAAGTCACTTTTCCTCCGGGTACTTTTACTGTTAACTCGCATTGACTTCATACAAAGTTAAAGTTCAGTACTTCTGATGTTATGAGGACAGGTAGCTTATCGGGTGGCTGCAAGTGGATCCCAGGTGGTATGGTGGAACCCTTGGTGTGCCTTCTTTCAACTACCCCCGTCAGTTCCTTCCTGCTTTTCAGTTTTTGGTGTGAAGCCTGGTGACTTGGAATCAGCCTAACCTCCTTTCCTCTCTCACCTTCGCTGCAGTCGGGTAACCCTCTACTGGCTGGCCGCTCGTTCCTTTGACGGTGCCTGGTACCCACTTTCGGTCTGCTCTGGTGCCCGGGAGAATTAAAGTCTCCACGGGAATCCGGATTCTCTGCCGTGCTTGTAGCTACGGCAGTCTGCGGGCTCCGGTGCCCGGTAAGCTGTCTGGGAGAATCTATCTGGCTGGCTCCTCTTTCCCAGACTGGCTGCTCTCCTTAAAAGCTCCTTTCTCCTTGGACCCTCTCCTCCTCCATCTCTCTTCCTGGTCCTTCAGCCGAGAGACCTAGCAGCAAAGACCAAAAAGGTCCAAAACTTAGAGGCAAAGACCTCCTTGTTCCCCCTAGAGGTGCTTTTATTCCCTCCCGGGTAACCTCCCACCGTGTATGCTAGTGTGGGAGTGCTGAAAATGGGTCCCACCCACCATCCTAGGGTCCACCTGCAGCTGGAGCATCTGCACCTCTTTTACAGGTGCAGTACCCCTCTGTGACGCCTGCTTGGCGGGGCACCACATTAACCCCCTACGAAAAGCCCACAGTCTCTGGCTCAGAGCTCTGTGTGGCGAGGCGCAAGGTAGGACGGGCGAGGCAAGTGCAGTGTAAAGGGGCTGAGAAAGGACAGAGAATGGGTGGCGGTTACGTGTCATCCTCCTACCTGGGAGTAGCTGGATCCCTGCCTCCAAGAACCCAGTGCCCAGTGGGCTGTTACACAAAGACGGTGAGTAAAAGATCTGAAGACTGCAATCCGCTGTGCCTGTGAACTTTCTTAACGCGTCCAAAAGCACCAGAAACTCAACTACCAACTCACTCAGGTACCTCAAGCTGCCTTGGGAATCAGCTCTACCTGTAGAGGGCTTAAGAACATTGCTGCCTCCCAACCATCGGCCCCTAGGAGAACTGTTGTGCAGCGGGGGCCATCTATAGCCACAACCTGTGTAGGGTGTCCACGTAAAGTTAACAAGTATCCCTCCACCAAACTGTACAGTGGACACAATGCAGTCATGGGTGAATGTCCTAAAGGCATTAACCAAACCCAGAATCCTCCATTACATGCAGCAGCAAAAAAGGCAAACACAATTCTGGGATATAGTAACAGAAGCATACAGTCTAGATCACATGAAGTCATTATCGCCCTCTACTCCTCTTTGGTCAGACGTCATCTGGATTCTGTGTCCAGTTCTGGGCAAAACATTGTAAAAAAGACATCAACAAACTGGAGCAAGTTCATAAAAGAGCGACCAGAATGGTGACCGGTCTGCAAACCATGTCTTATGAGGCATGGTTACAGGCTTTGGGAATGTTTAGCTTGCCAAATAACCGCCGCCGCAAACTATGAAGCAGGACGATATAAGGTGTCATACACCACCAGTCCGTGCAACCTGGAACACATTGAAATATATGCAAGGTTGAGACAATCAGCTGCCTGGCAGGCACTTGAGTAACTTCCCACTAGGACTACACCATACCATAGAGACGGAAAGCAACAGGCTTGATAAAGACCAAGGTTTTGGTCGAAACGTTGCCCACCTGTATGTTGCTCCTCTGCACCGCCTTTCACCTGAATAAACATAGCAAACACAGAAACTTAAGGAGTGTGCGATTTTGTTACTTTATACTATAGTTTGCCAAATAAGACTGAGAGGTGACGTAAAGGGAACCTGTCACCAACTTTATGCCCCCAAACCTATCACTACTTGCTAAATGTGTACTGTAATGGATGTGAAAAGTGCTTTTATAACTTACATTCTCCTATGGGAATAACCAGGGTGTCATCAATACTGTAGACACTGAGAGTGTTTTCTCTAGCTCCGTGTCCTCTGTCACGCTATTGTAATCATGCCTCTTTGGCTGTAATAATTCATGCAGAAGTGCGCTCACAAGTATGAAATCTGTGGTCATTTTCTGAGTATGACTCCGCAGTCGCATCATTTCCAGCCTGGAACATTGTGGGGGATTTATTGGGTGTAATCAAAAGGAAGAAATCTGGGCACTAGAGGGCTGGGTTTATAAGTTGGTCTTAGCTCCTGCAGTAAGGTGTTGCACTAGTCTAAGCAGAACTTTTTTAGAATAATTAGAAGAGAAGACGGCACTCGCCATTTATAGAAGGTTTCTTTAATCCATTATTCTGTTAAATGTATGTAACCTACACTTCCTAAGTAGTGGGGAGGGAGATGCGGGGAGGACGACAGGCGCACGTTTCACCTGGTTAGGCTTCCACAGGTCCAGGATTATTGGGTGTACTCTAAGGCTTCCAAATGTGCACTGAACATGCTCCGGAGCCGCTGAGTACAACCAATAATCCCCACACTGCGCAGGACTGGAAATGACGCGACTTCAACGTCATACCCGGGAGAAGACCACAGATTTCAAATTTGGGAGCACGCTTCTGCATGAATTATCACACCCACCTGGGCGTGGACAGGTGGCATGGAGCCTTAGAAAATGCCCCCAGTGTCTACAGTATTGACCACACCCTGGTTATTCCCATAGGAGAATGTAAGTGATAAAATCACTTCTTACAGCCGTTACAGGACACATTTAGTTAAGACGGGCAGCACGGTGGCTCAAGTGGTTAGCACTGTAGCCTTTGCAGCGCTGGGGTCTTGAGGTCCTGGGTTCAATTCCCCCCAAGGACACTAAGGACAACATCTGCAAGGAGTTTGTATGTTCTCCCCGTGTTTGCGTGGGTTTTCTCCGGGCACTCCGGTTTCCTCCCACATTGTAAAGACATACTGATAGGATGTTTAGATTGTGAGCTCCAAGAGAGAGACAGCATTACTGATGTATGTAAAGTGCTATGGAATTAATAGCGCTATATAAATGAATAAATAATAAATAATAATAATAATAATAAGACAGGGATGGATAGGGATGTAGTAGGAAGCTGCTGGGACAGGTAGGATAGGTTTAGGGATATAAACTAGGTGACTAGTTCCCTTTTAATAGCTGTGTACAAATATCTCAAGGGTTGTCACACTGTAGAGGAATCAGCTTTATTCTCATTTGCACAAGGAAAATTAGAAACAACGTGATAAAACTGAATGGGAGGAGACACCAATTAGATTTTAAAGAAAAACTTTTTGGCAGTGAGGGTGATCAATGACTGGAACAGGCGGCCACGGGAGGTGGTGAGTTCCCTTTCAATCGTAGTCTTCACACAGAGGCTGGACAGACATCTATCTGGGATTTAGTGAATCCTGCTTTGAGCAGGGTTGGACCATATTGACCCAGGAGGTCTCTTCACACTCTACCATTCTATGATTCTATGCAGATAGAGAAGAGTGATCCATCACTGCACAGAACTTTTTATAGACATTGTCTCTTGCCACGTCTCGCTGCTCTCACCTTGCACCACCTACACTGCCATTCTGAAGACATGGTTATTTGACCATACAAAATACTCTCCTCCACTTTTTTGGTGCAGAGTTGCTGTAGATATACAGCAGAGACATCCATGTCCCAAGATGTAGAACATCTTCATAAACCATATACCTTTAGCTTCCACAATACACAGATTTTCTTACAAATGTGTCTGTGTGTAAAGACTATACCTATCCTGTGGGCAAGAGCAAGAAAGAGGTTATGTGCTGCATCAACCTTGGTAAATGGCTATTAAATGAATGATATCCTGCCTCTATGTAGAAGGACCTCTTGTATAAACAATACTCTTCCTTTCTTTCTTTTTCCTTTTTATTTCCTTTAACGTTTTTATCTAAATGAGATCAAAGAGCAATTGGTATAATTACAGTATAATCTTCACATGAGAAAGGAACCTACGTCAGATACCTACTCCACTCCAGCAATGGCGTCATTTAATGTTGTTCCTCTACAAATTATAGTCTTTCCTTTCTATTTTTATAGCTGGGGAATAATTTATTGCAGAGTCCATCTGTCATGGCTAGTGACTTACTAGAGTAAACTGTCTGATGTGTATAGGACAAATACCGCTATTCTAGCCGTATCACTTGTATTCTTCATTCACAGGTTTCCCCATCTGCTGGTCCTATTTCTAATTTACAGTTGTCTCTGAGCTACTGGGTGGAGACTACCTGATGAAATGTTTTCTGTATTCATCAGATCTAATATAAAACTCAAGAGATAAAGCGCGCCAACTAGGGTCTTATCTGGGTAAAAGACAAATGAAGATATGAGAATTGTGCTCACCTGAAGAGGTTGTGTATGGCCAATCACTGAAAAAGCTCAAAACGACTTCCGCACTCTCACAAGGAGAGGAAATCTAAGGAGTGGAGAGAGGGGATCTTCCGATGGATCATTAATACAAGATGAACAAACCTGGAGTGCATTATCCAACCCTATATATGTTTATATATGTGTGTTCAGAAGTTTGGTCATTATTAAGCCTGAAGAAGAGACCTGAGTCGTCTCGAAAGCTTGCTATGTTTACCATCTTTTCAGTTCACCATTAAAAGGTATCAACCACTGAGGACTCTCAGATTGTAACATATTTTTCTATCTACTGACTAACACGGTGCAAACATTTTTTACCTTCTCATACCTGGAGTGTGATTTTATTGTCAGTGTGTTTCGGAGTAAATAAAGTCCAACAGGACAATCACTGATTGTACTGATGAAGGAGCTTTTCTACTTCAAAATGTTTGACAATAAAATCAAACTCCAGGAATGTTCATATTGTATTAATGATCCATCGGCAGCCCAGGATTCAGCCCTTCTCTCTATTCCTCATATCTATACCCTGCACACACAGACATGAGGGATTCCTGCTCTCCTATAGCTTTGTAGCTCATCTTCAGAAGAAGCAGCAGCGTGGAGGACGTTACACATTAGAACTGAGCAGTTCAGCTGTATATACACTTATTGGGTGACATATACTGAGTAGAAAAGAGGAGCATCATCTGTCTGTACAGTGGCGCACCCAGAAATTTCCCAAGGTAGGGGTCCAAGAAACACACCACCGGCCCTGAAAGGGGGGTGTCACCCCCCAGCGGGGTTCTGAAGGGCAAAGCCCCCCTAAAAGCAGCCTATTTTGTGGGCCCTTGGGTGCTGTGTAATTGTTCCTGTCTCCTGACATAGGGGCCCAGCTCCTTGTGTACTACACCACTTCTCAGGGCCGTCCAAAGGGGGGTCCAGACACGTAGGTCCCCCCCCCCTTGGGTGCGCCTATGTGTCTGTATCTTTGGGCCTCTCCTTCTCATTCTATTCCTCATTCCCTCCATAAGCTTCAATAGGCGGTTGTAATCTGATACCTCAGTATTCTTGCTTATTTTGGCCGAGATATACGGACTGTTTTTCATAATGAATAAGTTCAGGAGAATCAAGTAGAAGAGTCCCTGGCTTGGAAAAGAAGGGCCTGATGTTAAAGATAGAAATGGGCATCACATTAGGATATCATCTTTTGTCACCTAAAGGCCCTCCCACACATTAAACTATCGATGGCCGAACTCGCCAACATCACCTGAATTGGGCGATTGTCTGTGTATGGGACTCCTGGCAATGATTGTCAAAAGATAAGTATCCACATGTCCAAATTTGGACCGCCAATGTTTTTGTTCTCCTTGAGATGAGCTGCTATGAGATGTCTGTATATGGGAGAGGTGAAACAGTTTCTGGCTAAATTTTATCTTGCCACTAGTGCGTTGCGGCCTGATGAAACCTCGGGTGGGATCTGGGGTCAGAATGTCACAGCTTTTAACTGATCGGAGATGCTTTTTAGTTCCTGCTGATTGTTTATCCTCAATACGAGCTTATATTATTCCATTCGGTGGTGAAGGGACAAGATTTCTTTTCTATCCTACTGTGATTCACATGTAGTTGTAATCTCGGCTGCTGTCATTACTTCTGCTTTATAAACACACTCCTTATTCTCTCCTACACTGGCTATAGTTTCCCCCCTCGGCTCCATCCTGCCCCCCCTCGCCACCCCCTGCTCCCTCCCCGGGCTCCACCCTGCCCCTCCCCCCCCATCCCCCCCCCGCCATTGTCCCCCGGCTCCACCCTGTCCCCCCCCCCCCCCGGCTCCATCCTCCCCCGGCTCCACCCTGTCCCCCCCGGTCCATCCTCCCCCCGTCTCCGCTCCTCCATCCTGCCCCCCCCCCCCTGCCCATGCTCCACCTCAGTCCTGCCCCCCCTCCACCTGCCCCCACCTCCACCGCCCCTCCCATCCTGCCCCATCGCTCCATCCTGCCCCGCTCGCTCCATCCTGCCCCGCTCGCTCCATCCATCCCCGCTCGCTCCATCCTGCCCCCTGCTCATCTGCCCCCCTCATCCATCCTGCCCCCCTGCATCCATCTGCCCCCTGCACCCATCCTGCCCCCCCTGCCATCCTGCCCCCACCTGATCCATCTGCCCCCCCTGTCCATCCTGCCCCCTACCATCCTGCCCTCCTGTACCTCCGCCCCCCCTCACCATCCGCCCCCCCTCCGGTTCCATCCTGCTGCCGCACATCTCCGCTTGCTCCTTCGCCCCCTGCACTCCTGCCCCGCACATCCTGCTCCCTGCCACATCCTGCTCCCCCGCACATCCTGCGCACACAGCAGTTTTCAATTTCCTTAGAATTTGACAGTTGGTTATTTAAATAATTGTAAATTACCAACTGTCAAATTCCAAGGAGATCTTGAAAACCTGGACTGTGTGCGGCCCTCGAGGCCTGGAGTTGCACACCCCTGCTCTACTGTATACATAAGTACTTGAAATTTTATCACCTTCTTTTGGAACCTAAGGGTGCTATTCCTAAATCCCTTGCTGGTTGATACACTGTACTTCTCTTGCCGTTTCATGGATAGTTGCTGTAATAAACTTTTTATTTGCTGAGAAAAACTCCAGATGTCGCTCATCACAGGAAATGGAGCCTTCTGCAAACATCACAAGAAACATAATTGTCTGCTGATAACTGTTCAGATGGACTCACTACTTAGATAACTACTTTGACACTTCAATATGACAGCATTGATACTCACCCCTGCTGGTTATATCTGTCATTGGTTACAAATGGTGGTTATATTTGAAGCTGTAACTTTCTATTAGGCATTCAAGTAGGAGAGGAGAGACTGAAATTTAGAGTGAAAGTATGGTTAGGCTCCCAAGAATTGAGATCCCTTTGTCACAAGTATATCCCCTCTTTAGGAGACGTGACAGCTCTGGGATCTGAGCTTCACATAAATTTGTCGACTCTGGATTTTAAATGTGATAGTTTTTATTTGGTCCAGAAAGGGTTAATTACATTTTCCTTTCTGGTAGCTCATGGTTAGTTAGTCTGAGCTGTAGTTGGTTTGTGGCCACTCCCCTTCCTTTTATTTAGTCACATGATTCATCACCTGAGGCCGGTAATAGTTTAGTTCTATTCTGACCATCTTGGATTGAGGAAGTCTATAGTGGCTGCTGCTGGTGTTCTGTTGTTGGAGTCGTGTTGTCTTCAGTCCTGGTGTCTGAATGCAGCATTATACATGGTGGACCATTTATATGGATGCACCTAAATAAAATGGGAATGGTTGGTGATATCAACTTCCTGTTTGTGGCACATTAGTATATGGGAGGGGGAAAACTTTTCCAGATGGGTGGTGACCATGACGGCCATTTTGAAGTCGGCATTTTGGATCCAACTTTATTTTTTTCAATGGGAAGAGGGTCATGTGACACATCAAACCTATTGAGAATTTCATAAGAAAAACAATGGTATGCTTGGTTTTAACATAACGTTATTCTTCCATGAGTTATTTACAAGTTTATGACTACTTATAAAATGTGTTCAAAGTGCTGCCCATTGTGTTGGATTGTCAATGTAACCCTCTTCTCCCACTCTTGACACACTGATAGCAACATCGCAGAAGAAATGCTAGCTCAGGCTTCCAGTATCCGTTGTTTCAGATGCTGCACATCTCGTATACTCACAGCATAGACAATTGCCTTCAGATGAGGGATGAGGAAAACTTTTTTGTGAATGGTGAAGTTAACAAACAAAACCCCCACTATTGGTCTGACACTAAAGGCCCTGTCTCACACAACGAGATCGCTAACGAGATCGTTGTAACGTCACAGATTTTGTGACGCAACAGCGATTCCGCTAACTGTCGTTCTGTGTGACACGCACCAACGATCTGGCCCCTGCTGTGAGATCGTTGATCGTTACACACTGCTCTGGGTCATTCCTGCGTCGTTGTGCTTCCGCTGGGAACGCTACATTGTTGTGTTTGACAGAGATAATGCGCAACAATCTCAATGCTACGCTATGGAGAGAAAATTCACAACGACCTTGATATACTCTGGATTTGTTGCTTAAGTTGTTTTTGACATCGCTGGTAAGATGCCTGTTTGACATCTTACCAGCAATGTGTAAATGACGCACCAGCCATCTCTACACATCGTTATCGTTATCAGGATCACTGGTGCGTCGTTATGTGTGACGGGGCCTTTACCCACAGTGGATAGATCCCTCCAAGACTGTTGGAATACAAAAATTGATGGTATGGTGTATGGGGTACAAAGATAGTGGGGCCATCCTTTATCAATGGAAACCTCAGGATCAGAGGTTAGACCTTGAGCATCGTTAAGTGATGTCTTGAGCTATGGATAGGTCATTACTTACACACCTATAACCCCTTAGTGTGGATAAGGGTTCCCAAGGAGTAAAAACATATTTGAATGGTTCTGCAACTGAGAACAATGGATGTTTTAAAAAAAAGCTTTAACTGTTTTTTGTGCGTTTCTTAACTGTGTTTTACTTGAACCCCAAAGGTACCAACCCCTGAAATCCGGGCACACAATCTTTACTTTGACCTGTCTGCCTATGGTATTGATGTCTCCAGTGGTGGAAAAGACACATTAAGCAAACCCGGATTCCATCTAAAAGTCTACGGGACCTTTCGAAATCGATATATGGCTTTAGCATGCCCGGCTTCAGACACCAAAGTTGTCAGATTTCTACGGTGTACTCCGAATTCTTCAGTAAGTACATTAGTAAATGTTAACCAATGTAAAAAATATATAGTGAGGGTTTTCTGTATGGGTGATATAGAAAGGGTTGGACTGCATGTATATCCATCTGCAGACGGCAGCTCTATCGCTATAGTTATGGAGGTTGAAATCATATACACTGGTATACACCACCTCATGCATATCGGAACTCAAATACTGGACACGGCACTCCTACGTAAATGTTGCCGGGGTGTGAACCATCTCCAAAAAGAACCTGTATTATTACTTCAACTGGTATTACATTTGCAGCAATCACTAATGTGGCACCCCAGGGTCCAAGTGCCACAGTGTCATTATTGCCGCCAGGTGGTAATGTCACACTTGAGAGTAACAGAGGGTATCCACACCAAACAGAAATCGCACACAACACCTTTCTGCCTTCAGGCCTTAAGGAAGACTGGAATGGAAAAACAAGGCGCTACCCTAGGGTGTTACCAGCATAACAATTGGAGATGTTCAGAAGGTTTACACTCACTTGACTTGGTTGTGAAAGCCACAACCACTATAATAGAGTGTAAGAACGTTTGCTGCAGTCTTCCCAAATAAATTGCACCAATAGAAATAGAATGAAAAGAAAGGGATTCTTGATGGCGCTAACATATAAACAATCAACATTTATGTTGATAAAATGTGATTTTTATTTTCTATGCTTTTCTGGGCTCTCTGGCCCCTTCATCAGGAAAAAAAAATCACAGAAACACATAGTAAAATAATCACATTTTATCAACATATATGTTGATTGTTTATATGTTAGCGCCATCAAGAATCCTTTTCTTTTCATTCTATTTTAATCCAGGCCTTAAGAGGGAGATCTCCACCTGGGTTCAGGGTAAGCTCCCCTATAACTGGTCTGGGGCGGAGTTAGTTCAGTTCAGCTCCTGGGAGGACTGTGTAGAGGACCTGTGGATTGGAGCAGTGCTAAGCTCATCCCAGGATAGCCAAGCCTAGCGTGAGAGACCCAAGACAGGGGTCTGAGGAAGTCAAGTACAGCCTGGGGAGCAGAGTGGTATCATGCTCCACCCAGAGGAGAAGCACCACAGAAACGGACACCAGAGGCCGAGGCTGTGCAGGGTTTAACGACCCGGCAGACAATACCAGAAGGTGGGGAATTCCAAGTTCCCCAGCCACACTGTGCCAGGAGACAAAGCAGCGTAAAGAGCCCAGGAACAGCCCCGCCTGAGACGTGTGGCTAGAGAAGGACTCGAGTTGCCTGCCATACCGCCACCAAGCAGGAGAGAGAGGGCCAACAGTTCAGCTTAAGCAGCAGGGACCCACCACCAAGGCGCAGCAAGGAGGCCTTAGAACCTGTTTCGTGAGGAGAACCTCGAGTTGCTCTCAGGTGCAAGGACTCAGTATACGATCACCTGTCGGAATTCCAGTTGCACAAGTAAAAGAACTGAGGAACCAACAAACAGTGAGTCTGTCTATTGCGTTGCGCCCGCCATCCTGCACCCTACACCCTTACCACATCCACTGCCACGTGGATCTGCTCCATCCCAGCTGCCTGTCCATCATCCCCGGAGGTTCTGCAGTAGTGGTGGCTACCCATAGCCACAAACCACTGGTGGTGTCATGACTAACTTTCCCTTTCATCACCCCTTTTCCCTATCAAGCCAAGAACTCCCTTTACAACTGAATGTGGGGTCACGGAAGCCAGGTCTTGACCCCTGTGACTCCCTAGAAGTGTTAATAGCCCGGTTCCGAGTACCCCACACTCTGGGGTGCATCACTAACACAATTGTAACATTTCACTTACTTTATAGACTTCTGTCTTCTTCTACTCTATGTAACGTTTCCCCTTCCAATTTGATCTTCATCAGATTAGATTGCCCTGGTCTAATTTCAGCAGTATAAACTATTTCCTCACAGCTCTGCAATCTTCTTCTTTAATGCCTTATCTTCTGTGGCATTCTGATGGTCTGATGCAGGTACGCTTGTGGCTGGAACATTACGATTATGTTTCTGAGAGCGCTGCAAATTAGCCATACATTGAAGAATCTTTGAGTGCAAAGTTCTGTTTCCGTGATTATGCCTATCGGAGCCTGTATGGAGGAAACCACATTCCCTCTGGCTTAATACTATGGAGACATACCGTAAGTATTTTCTGTCATGTGGCACCATGTGATGGCAAAGATAATTTTCCCCTGAAGCAAAACCTCTGGTAAATGCTCTAATTGCAGATGTAGGACTCTTCCACAAAGGGGTAGTTGGTTTTTTTCACTCACCAATGACCGCACCACGGAAAGAGAGGATCCACCCCTAAAGGACCGGAAACCTACCGGATGAAAGGGCAGTACCTCTCCCATGCATCTGTTTGTTCACCGTCCTTGACAGGAGAACCTTCATGGAGATGGCAGTACATGGCTGAGGAGAAGAGCTTACTCGGGCCTGGCCGATCGATGCAGGCAGCAGCTCTGTCTCTGCTGCGGCTAGTACATGGGTCCTGAAACTGTGCTGTTGGTCCAGGGGGATTTGTCTGGCATGCAGGTGTGAGTAGCGGTGCCATTTCTTATGGTCAGCTGTTTGCTACATGTTTCCAGTCTGCAGATGCACAGGGCATGCACCCTAATGAGTACACCAGTGAGCTTTTGACCCAAAGGTGATGTTTCTTTTCCAGGGTAGACCAGAATAGGTGTCATTGGAGGGATGGGCTGTGTCTTACAAGAATTTGAAAATGTGGTTTGTCCACCAGCAGAGCGACTTCCTTGCTCCAGTTTGATCCCTTCAGCAAGATGGAGCAGCGGGATCATAGCACCAGCAACGGGAGCCCCAGCAGGAGTGACAGCAGTGGTGTTCGCTCCAGTGGGAAACCTGCCATCAGGAGTGAGAACAGGACTGGTCAGCAGAATGGGGGACATGTTAACCAGGAAGATGCCCTGAATGAGGGACATTACTACATAATGAAGAGGGAGTGGAGGGGCAACTGAAATTACTTTATAGAATGTAGAGCACTACAAGGGCCCATACATCTGCCCAACATGTGAGGAGAAGGGGCAGGTCCAAATTTTACAAAGGCGCCCATCTGGCTCTAGTTATTTCAAGTTACTCCACTGCCTGACAGCCTTTCATATAAAAGGAAAAGATAACTACATGGCGGACATTTTAGGCTTCGATTGACTAAAGCAGTGGGAATGGATGTTAAACCATTCGATTTTCAATCAGATTGTGACCATGGGGGCTGACGAACACAGACGTTTTTGTAAGCAGGCAAAATAGAAAGGTGAAAAGATTTTGTTCTTTGAAACCCAGGGAAGATCCTCAAGAGGTGGACGTCTTCTTCAAATGGAATTACAATCTGGCATGTGCCTTTCCACCAGTGGTTTTAGTTCCATCAGTCCTGAGGAAGATCAGAGAAGACCGGACAAGGGTCATCCTGATTGTGGCATTCTGGCCCAAGAGGCCATAGTTTTGCTGGTTAAGGATGATGTCTATCAATGAATTATGGGTGCTCCCAGAAGTCCCAGACTGCTCTCCCAGAGGCCAGCTTTTCACCCTCAGGTAGCCAGCCTACATTTAACAGTATGGAACATGAAAGGTCATTGGTAAGACAGAGAGAGAGAGAGGGCTTTCTCCCAACCTAATTTCTACCCTGCTCCAGAGTAGGAAAGCAGTCACCTTGAACATATATATTAGAACCTCTAGAAAAGTATTGGCCACTTCAGGAGCAAAGCTGGGAGATGGAGTAGTAGTCAGTTCTATTTTAGAGTTCCTTCAAAAAGGTTTAGAACAGGGACTCTCCAATAGCATCTTCAAGGTTCAGATATGAGCTCTTGGAGTCTTTTTTTTTTAACCATGATTGGGCAGGTAACAGTTGGGATTAGTCTCGATCTAGAGCAAGCTTTAATAAAATGGTGAAACCCTAGGCAAAATATACCTCCATGGGATTTAAATCTGGTTTTGAAGGCCTTGACGGATTCTGATTTTAAACCTATAGAATCCATATTGGTTAACATTCTCTCACTAAAAACAGTCCTTGTGACCTTAACATCAGCTCACAGAGTTAGTGACTTCCAGGCTCTGTCAGTAGGTCTTATCTTCACCCAGTTCCTGGAAAGCATTCATCTTTATTCCTGATCCAACACATTTCCCTAAAGAAGCTTGCACATTTCATAGGACTCAAGAAGTAGTTCTTCATCTTTGTGCTAATCCC
This sequence comes from Allobates femoralis, assembly GCA_033576535.1. Taxonomy (NCBI): domain Eukaryota; kingdom Metazoa; phylum Chordata; class Amphibia; order Anura; family Aromobatidae; genus Allobates; species Allobates femoralis. The sequence goes on from JARQOC010000010.1 coordinate 90,308,996, forward strand.
AAAAATACCCAAAGAAGAAAAATTGCATACTCTAGATGTTCGAACATGTCTAATTGAGTAGGATACATTTGTTTCCATTCAGTGTCCTAAGAAAGGGATTTAAGCATCTAATGTACATTAGCTACATGGATTAGGGAGGCCATCAGTTTAGCTTATTCCATGAATGGTAAGGCTTTTCCAGGAGGGTTAAAGGCTCATTGCACAAGAGCCATGTCAACCTCCTGTGCGGGGAGGCTGGACGTGTCCATGGAGCAGATTTGTAAGGCAGCGACATGGTCCTCACTTTACCTTCTATAGACACTATAGCAGAGGTCCTCAACTTTTCTGACCTTGAGAGCCACATCTAGTTCTGAAAGAGGTTCACGAGCCACATCCGGCTCCTGTGGTATACCAAAATCCAAGGGTTCTTACCTTATCCCCATTCAGATCTGCTCTAGTTTTTGGGGCTACTCACAAAAGTCACCATCTTGAGACCTTCTCTTCATAGCTCTTTGCTAGACCTGGTGTTTATGCACCAAGCTGGAAGACAGTTGCAAGTCACACACTGGGGCCCATGAGCACCTTGTGGGTCCCAAGCTACAGGTTGGGGACTCCTGCACTATAGACTGGGTTTGTCCTTCTCTTCTGATCTCACTTTTGAGAGAAGTGTTCTTCAGACTATGGTGCCTCTCTGAGTTCTTATTTCTCTGTAATTCTCTCCATGTTGCAGTCATAAGTGAGTGAAAAGTACATAATAAGTTTATGGTATTAGGAGTTATTGGACCCCATGATAGCGCCTGTCAATTGTGGGGTTGATCACTATTTTATTTCTGGTGTAAGGGCATTAAGGGGAATGATTTTTTAGTATTTTGTTTAATGTTGATCATTTGGAGATCCCGTCATGTTCTGTAACCCAATGTATGCGGGGGAGGGGTTCCACCCTTTTATCCTGAAGATTTCTGGTCTTTGAGGAGTGGAACCTCACTCTCTATGGTGCGGTCATGGGTTCTGGATAATCCCATTACCAGTAAGTAATTATGTATTTCACTTCCCATCATCCGACTAGTAAGCAATTCTGCTCTTAAACATGTCTATTCAGTGGTCAATGTGTTTTTGCTTCTAGTTTTTCTCTAATGGGGAAGTGTGTAAACAGGATAATTAGTGAAATTACCACCATTAGGAGACCAGTAAACACAAATCAAGAATTGGCTATTTTAGGACATTCGTTCCTTTGATTTGCTGCATTCCGCGCTTTAGTCACTTTAATTATCATTTACATAACGAGACGGTGACGGTAGCTGTATAATCGGCGTATGTTTATACATTAAGAAAACTCATTTATAACAAACTAAAAATAAAATCCATGTTGCAGATACTTTCAGCAAACTGTCGCCCACGGTGAATCCTTCCACTCTGTGCTGTGTTGACATTAGAGACGGACTCTTAAGGTACCGTCACACGCGGCAATTTTGCAAGCAATTTCACTGGCAATTTGCTGGTTGCAGTGAAATCATGGGCACATTGTTCCATTTCTACACGGCAACAAAACAGAACCATGTATCCATGATTTCACTGCAACCAGCAAATTGCCAGTGAAATTGCTTGCAAAATTGCCGTGTGTGACGGTACCTTAAGAGTTGTTGCTTTCGGTCCATGAGCAGTAATTCCATATTTTATGACCCAATTCATGTCTAAATTTTTGGGAGGATTGTCTTGTGAACCAGAAGGTTTGACGCATATGTAAATGCTCCTAAAAGGGATTTTTCTATTCAATGCAGTTAGCTACTCCCAATGGAGATCATTGGCAGGAGATGTTTTTTTAATTTTTTTTATTCTAGAGCGGAAATATTATTTACCTTAGAGCATTGATGAAAATAATCGGGTGAATGCATCATCCCCAGTCCGTTGGGGCTCCAGAATCGGTGCTTTCCGTATCCCTCATTTACTTTTATGGGCAATACATAAACAGCATTGTGCAGCCGATTGTGAAATTTCGGCAGCTCCACCTTCCTCTAGCCGGTACGTGGAGGCATGAGTGCCCAAGAAGCCTTTTTCGATATCCTATAATTTTAGATTATTAAAGAAAAATACCATTAATCCATTAAGGCCAATTTCATGGTCAGCGTACGGATTAGCTATGGGTCTCCTAACCCTAATTCGACAGCCACATTGGCGCATATGATGTTGCATTGACCACCATGACCCGTGGCTGGTCCGGATATTGTGGTCAAAAACATAGACTGTGAAAAACTAATGTGTATTATTTAAGGACATAAATCTATTACTTTTTGCAGTACATGGAATACGATCTCTTGCTTTGCCCTGAGGAGGGCCCTAAACAAGTGTCTTCAAGTTGAGATTCTGTATTGGATTTTACACATGAATTTTTACTTTGCCTCCAACTGCAAGGCCTCTAAGTCTTTTTACATGGGCATGTGAGGCATGTTACTCTCCACAAGGAGTGATGTTACCTCCTAGAGTAGGAAGGAAATCCTGCACTTAAATCTTCCATTAAAGATAGTCTTTATTATGAATTAGTCCAAACCACGAATTAGTCCAAACCATATTAAAAGCTTCAAGTACCTAGACCAACATGGCCCTGACTTCCACGTTTTAGAACACGTCCTTAGTCATCTTGCCTATGACTAAGGATGTGTTCCAAAACGTGTAAGGAGGGCCATATTGGTCTAGGTACTTGAAGCTTTTAATATGGTTTGGACTAATTCGTGGTTTGGACTAATTCATAATAAAGACTATCTTTAATGGATGATTTAAGTGTCGGATTCCCTCCCTATATATGTTACTAGGTGGACGCCAGCCACTTGTCCAGACACTTGTGAATCCAATTGAGGATGTTGGTGAGCTACATAATATAATATAATAATAATATTTATTCATTTATATAGCGCTATTAAGCACTAGCGTAGCACTTTACATACATCAGTATCAGTAATGCTGTCCCTATTGAGGCTTACAATCTAAACATCCTATCAGTATGTCTTTGCAATGTGGGAGGAAACCGGAGTACCCGGAGGAAACCCACGCAAACACGGGGAGAACATACAAACTCCTTGCAGATGTTGTCCTTGGCGGGTATTGAACCCAGGACCTCGGGACCTCAGTGCTGCAAAGGCTGCAGTGCTAACCACTTGAGCCACCGTACCACCCTTACATCCCTTCTCTCTTGTTTTTCCGTGTTGATGTTACCCTCTAGACCCCTGTGAGAGATTTTATAATGCAGCCAAATTAGATCTCTTGCTTTGCACTGAAAAGGGGCATCACCCTGAAATTCCGTGTCTGCAAATAGAGAATCTGGTTTGGATTTTATCCCAAGTCATATGATGCATTAAATTGTTGAAAATGACTTTTAGTATTGTTATTTCCAATAAGTGGTACTAGAGTTCAAGCCTTCCTCCTCTCCTCACACTGGAATGTCACTTTACAAAAGGATAGACGTTACCCTAGACCCTCTAGTACATGGAAACCTTTTTTTAGTAGCTCTTAATTGCGATACTATTCGAATCAGACTGAAAACTGTCAAGTTGCCTTCCCTCCGTTTTCAGGCCAGACTGGCAATGACTAAATTTTAGAATAGAATAGAATAAGGAATAAAGAGGATGAAAGTTTGCTGGGCTCTTTGGTGAGTTTTTAATCCAGAAGCAGCGCGGACCGTGACACACCATCACTCCCATCATCTTTCAATGACTAAATTTTATCTGTTTTAGCTTTTTCTTAATCCGGCTTTTGTAAATTGTTTAAATAATTTGTCCGCTGTGATCCCAGATTATATTTTTATAAGGCATACACACTCTAAAAGGCTCAGGGTCATGACCTAGAGGTTGTAGACACAATAATGACAGACGTGTGGGTAGGGCAAAGCTACATGTTTGTGAACTTGTGCCGCATGTAACTGAGAGACTTTTGTGACTCATTAAGGTTCAAAAGTCCAGACCATGGGTGCAACTTTTTGTTTTCTTTTTAATGGATGTGGACCAGCTCTGGAGCACAAACATCTTATGATGGCTCTACACATGTGACAGCTTTCTTCTCCAACTCTCAGACATGTGAAGACTTGGCTAGACAAAGGGGCAAAACAAATACATGAACACTCAGCCACCACAGAATAGTATGTAACATCAATGTCTTGCCATGTCTGATGGGAGTTGGGTTTTTTCTGCTGGCTGTTTGAAGCAAACACACACTGCCTGATCCCTACCCGTAGACTGTGCACTTGAGGCTTGGATTAAGCTTGTGTCACAGGGCTGTGATCAGATGGAGGAGTTAGACTGTAATAAGACGGAGTAGGCAAAGGAGTCATCCAGTGAGGAGGTAGTGGGAGCTGCCCCGAAGGGATAAGCTGCAGGAAGGGGACCAGTCTCTAAGCCACCCAGGCTTTGAGGTCCTGGTGGCAAAACTGGATGGTGTGTATTTTATGCTCAACACAACTTAGTGGAGTTCACCGGGCTTTCAGTAACACAGGGTCAGAGAACTGTTATAGGCACAGATACCCAAAGGATCCGCGTTACCAACCCGGCTGGAAGTAACTCACCAACAAGTTAGGAGTATTGGAGGCTAAAGGCACAAAGAAAATTGAAAAAAAGTCAGCAGGAAGGCCATATGACTCAACCAGCAGAAGGATCACATTCCCATCAGACTGGCCGGACCACATGCCTGGTGATGGACGTACTACCCTGGACTCTGTACTGAATTACAGTAAAAAAGTAAAGCAAAACACTGTCTCCTGCTGTCTCATCCCTCCACTACACCTACCACTACTCTCATCATCTCTCTGAGGCCAGCCCTAGTTGGTAAGGGTTTTCCTTCTGCTCTATATACTACCTAACTCCAGAGATCCCATGCAGTATCGCCACATCAGGATGAATATCTCGGATGACATCATAAATAAAACTAAATCTCTAATACTACCCCTTTATATGTGCAGTTAGGACCACAGCTGCTGGACATGGCTACCGTGAACTGAACATTGGCCCAGCTGCTGAGCATCCTGTCCCTTGCGACCGACTCGTATTCCCTATGGAGAAAATGAAACCGGAATATAAAACGTAGTTACTCTTGCGCTGCTGACGATGAAAGAATCCAAAGAGAATAAAAATATTGTGGCAACAGGTGATTTATTCATTGTGTTTTGAAGTAGACCTCACTTTTTCCTCATGTGGTCTATACTGAGGAAGACGTGAGGTCTACTTCAAAACACGTCAAATAATCCACCTGTTACTACATTATTTTTTGTTTCTCTGGATTCTTTCATCGTCTGCAGTATAGGTTTAACCACATTTTCTACTCCTAGTTTTTGTGCTTTTTGGCATGTGGTCTATGCAGCAGCTGTACATGTGATTTATGCTGGTTATGTGTCACACAAGTATACAAGGTGAGCGGTTTGCCGGTCGTTCCCCTGTCTGGTACCTTGGATAAGACCCTATTGCACTTTTTATACACTGATTTCCTATATAGAGAAAGGGCAAAGATGCCACAAAACACCTCTGGCTTCGACTTAACTTCTGGAAAACAAAAGGTAAATAATCCAAAATGGCCCCATGCACATTAAGTGACAGTCGTCCAGACCCCTGATTATGATGGGACTTGTTGACTATCTAACATGTAAGGGGGTCTATAGACTCTTTTCAACAGTTGATATTGGGTGGAGAGAAGAATCAGGCGTTTGGAATTTTAAAGACTGATCCTTTTGTTTTCATGAGAGATGAGCATCTGCCAGTGGTGTTTAGCAGTGGCTTTTTCTGTGTTTCCGGCACATCACAGATAGGTGACAATCAGGGCCGGCCTCAGGCTAAATTGCGCCCTGTGCAAAATTCCCCTTTGGTGCCCCCAGACCATGTCACATGAGACATGCAGCCAATCAGTGGCAGCTTCACTCTTTCCTCACATAAAAGTGACATCCCGAGGAAATCAGGGAACAACAGCAGCTCTCATTTATTCTGAAGCCGCCATCGGCGATCTGAGGCGGGCACGAGAAACGTGACCGTGCATGTCAGATCGCCACATATCGCCAGGCGAGATTGCGGTGTGTGCCGGTACCATAAGAGATTATTGGGTCTCTCCATGCTGAGGATTCCAGCCCCCTAGCTGCCAAGTTGTACCTGGTTGGCAACCAAAAATACAGTGAAGCCTATTTTTTTTTTATTTCTAGAATTATTTCTAGAAAAAAAATGACATAGAGCTCCGCCATATTTTTGGTCCAGCCAGGTACAACTTGGCAGCTACGGACTGCCACCAGCCCCCAGCTGCCTCGTCATACCTGGCTGGAACAAAAAATACAGCGAAGCCTATTTTTTTATTTCTAGAATTATTTCTAGAAAAAAATGACATAGGGCTCCGCCATATTTTTGGTCCAGCCAGGTACAACTTGGCAGCTATGGACTGCCACCAGCCCCCAGCTGCCTCGTCATACCTGGCTGGAACCAAAAATACAGCGAAGCCTATTTTTTTTTTTATTTCTAGAATTATTTCTAGAAAAAAAATGACATAGGGCTCCGCCATATTTTTGGTCCAGCCAGGTACAACTTGGCAGCTACGGACTGCCACCCACCCCCAGCTGCCTCGTCATACCTGGCTGGAACCAAAAATACAGCGAAGCCCATTTTTTTTTTTAATTTCTAGAACTAATTCTAGAAAAAAAATTACGTGGGGCTCCGCCATATTTTTGGTCCAGCCAGGTACAACTAGGCAGCTGGGGGCTGGAATCCTCAGCATAGAGAGGCCCAAGCGTTCTGGGCCCCCCATGCTGCGAATTGCAGCCCACAGCCGCCCCAGAAAATGGCGCATTCATTGAAGCGCCATTTTCTGGCGTTGTACCCACGCTCTTCCAGTTGCCCTGGTGCCGGTGGCTAACTGGGTAATAAAGGGGTTAATGCCAGCTTTTTATTGGCAGCTGGCACTAAGCCCGAGATTCATAATATAGGGCCAATGTTAGACCCGCCATTAGGATTCTCTAGTACAGTAAATAGTCAATAAATACACACAGAGAAAAATCTTTTTATTTGAAAAAAAAAACACAGACACAATTCGGACTCCATCTTTATTATAAAAAGATCCGACGTAATCCACAACGAAGGTCCCACGACGCTCGATCGCCTCCGACGTAGTCCACAATGAAGATCCCACGACGCTCGATCGCCACTGCTCAATCCAGAGACTGCAGCAAGGGCTCAAGTGTCCTCTTCCTACAGCCTCTGGGGTCACCGTTATGGTGCACTGTATGGCAATGATCTGTCATACAATTCACCAAGACTATGATCCCAGAGACCACAACAAGAGGACACTTGATCCCTTATTGTAGTCTCTGGGATCAGCGTCATGGTGCACGGTATGGCAATGGTCTGTCATACCGTGCACAATGACGCTGATCCCAGAGACTACAAGAGAACACTTGATCCCTTGTTGTAGTCTCTGGGATCAGCGTCATGGTGCACGGTATGGCAATGATCTGTTATACCATGCACCCGACGCTGATCCCAGAGACTACAACAAGGGATCAAGTGTCCTCTTGTTGTAGTCTCTGGGATCATCGTCATGGTGCACGGTATGGCAATGATCTGTCATACAATTCACCAAGACTATGATCCCAGAGACCACAACAAGAGGACACTTGATCCCTTGTTGTAGTCTCTGGGATCAGCGTCATGGTGCATGGTATGGCAATGATCTGTCATACCGTGCACAATGACGCTGATCCCAGAGACTACAAGAGGACATTTGATCCCTTGTTGTAGTCTCTGGGATCAGCATCCGGTGCACGGTATGACAGATCATTGCCATACCATGCACCATGACGCTGATCCCAGAGACTACAACAAGAGGACACTTGATCCCTTGTTGTAGTCTCTGGGATCAGCGTCCGGTGCACGGTATGACAGATCATTGCCATACCGTGCACCATGACGCTGATCCCAGAGACTACAACAAGAGGACACTTGATCCCTTGTTGTAGTCTCTGGAGATCGTTTCCATGACGATTGGATCCTCTAAGTGCTGTGATCCCTGACATCACAGCACTTAGAGGGTTAACACAGCCAGGGCACAGCAATCACACAGATGCTGTGCCCTGGCTGTGACACCGCTCCTCTGCACACTCATCTCTATGCTGGGAAATGACTGTGCAGAGGAGCCGACAGAAGAAGGAGGACGCCGCAGGAAGAGGACAGCGCAGAGAAGACCCGAAGCAGACCGGAGGACAGAGGGAGAAGACCGAAGGAAAGAGGGAGAACAGCGGAGGACAGAGGAGAAGAAAGAAGACAGGTGAGGAAGAAGAGGGAGCGGGAAGAAGAGGGAGCGGGAAGAGGAGAACGGGCGGAGGTGATCACCGCAGGCAGCGGCGATCACAGGAGGCATGGGGAGGGATCGCAGGGCAGGGGAGCCCACAGGGGGTAGATCACCCACAGGGGGGAGCCCACAGGGGGAGATCGGAGGGCAGGGGGCACATCGGCGGCCCGGGGCAGAGCGGAGGGCCAGGGAACGACGGCGCCCCCTTTGAAGCATGGCAGGCGGCGCCCTGTGCGACCGCACAACTCGCACAGTGGTAGGGCCGGCCCTGGTGACAATAGTGCTTAGATTGTAAAGGGACCTGATTCAGATTAAGAAAAAACCCTGCTAGATCCAGTGGGCAGTAAACCAAAATCATACGAGCAAATAGGAATCTAAGTCACTTATAAATAAAGGAGCCCATATAGAATCCTAGAATGGTAGAGTTGGAAGGGACCTCCTGGATCATCTTGTCCAACCCCCTGCACAAAGCAGGATTCACTAAATCACTTCAGACAGATGTCTCTTCAGTCTCTGTGTGTAGACTTCCATTCAAGGATAGCTACCAAGAATATTTTGCCAAGACTTGTAGGTTTCATTCTTTTGTGGTGTCTGGTTCTAGAACTATTTTTTTTTTTTTCTCATGATGTTGATCTTAAAAATCCAATAAATGTGAAGTTTTATATACTGACTGGATCAAGCCCTTCTCATTGCTGGAGTTTCATCCTCTTCCTACAATCCTATTTCCGCCTGCAGGATAACGAAGATCATGGTCTATGATGTGGTGAGCTGATAAGTTCCTTTTTTGACTTCTTAGTTTATTTATTAGTGACTTAGATTCCTATTTGGTCGTACGACTTCGATTACTGGGTGGAATTTTTGTATACCGTAATTAGATTTTGGTTATTTTCTTCACCTCTCGTCGTCTAGGGCTGCGGGGTGTCACGGTGACGTGACCTGGCTCTGTAGTCCTGGGCAAGGCAATAAATAAAAAAAAATAAAAGGGGAGAACTATTTGGGAAATAAACAGGGAGATGATGCGCCCTCCACGGGTAGGGCCAATCCCCAGGGCTTCTGAGTAGATGGTGCAGGTGGGAAAGAAAGTGAATAGTCAATAATCTCGAGCAGCCTCCAGCCATCAGCTCATGGTTGCAAATTAACCCTTTCCCGGGGCGCACAATGAACGCAGTTTTGAGCTTTTACCAGGTTTTTACTTTCTGGTTCATAGTTTTTACAGTACACAGTCAGTTCATGAGCTGCTCTGGTCACAGATTAGCAGCTGGGATGGCTTGTCGGCAGCACCCCCTCTCAGGTTCCTCTCGGGCCTCTAGTCTCGATCCCACACGCAGGCTACAGTCCAGCAGTCACAAGCTTGTTATGAGCACCCTTCGGGGCCTCCTAGCCCTAGTTCGACGGCCTTCCCTTCGTTGTGCCGGAGGTTGAGCCTGGGACATAAAGACAGCACACCCCGCCGGAATTCGTGGTTGGGGCATGCAGCTTCCCTGCCACTTCAGCAGAGGCAGCACTCTGGTTCCGGCCCAGTCCCTCAGTGTCCCCACTGACCCAGAGACACCTTGGACCCCTTCACGCTTCCCTCGGTATGCAGCCTGGGAACCGGACTAGCCATACAGTGGCACAGGCCGCAGGGTCCTGGTGTTCCTCGTCTGGTGTCTCTGACTTCGCTGTTTGGTGTCTCTCTGTTTTTTTGTGTTTCTCCTCCACTCAACTAACTCACTTTTAACTTGGTGTTTCCCTTTTGCTCCTGTCTTCCCACCCCTTACCGGGCTCCTTCCTAACACTCCACCCTCCACCTGGCTCTTCCCGCTATCTCATTGCCAGACTTGAAGTAATTTGGACCTGGGATCGGGGGATGTGTTGAGTGTTTGTGCGGGGTGACCAACTTACTAGTCCCAGCTTAGTGGCGACCGGTCCACAGGGGCACCACATATTCACCCTTCTCTTCCCTAACATTATGTATAGGGGGAGACGGGAGGTCCCCAAGCACATTAGAGAGGAAACTTTTAGGGGTAATTGGGTTACACAATGATACAGGTTTGCAAAGCCCAAACCTCAGTTTTGCAGTATGATAAACCAAATAATAATAACCTCCCATGGACAGAATACGGAGGTCCCAGTATTCGGATTCACACGGGTTCCTGATTATGTATTCTCCATTATTCTATGATATGGTGTAGGCTCCCCATTCACATGTTATCATGTTGTTCAGAGCTGGTTTCTATTCTTTTGCGCCGTTTGCCGTATTTTTCTTGGTCCCTAAAGTGTTTCATACTTGAACGCTTTATCACATTGTGAATTCCTTATCTAAATCTCTGTTTAATGACCCTAAATGTTCCTGGGAGAGTGGCGGCATCTGTTTAATACAACCGTCACAATAAAGATATTGCAGTTCTGTTTAGAAATTACTCCTTGATTTGCGAGTGCGATTAACTGACTCCAAGCCAAGTCCTTCCCTCTGTTGATTCTTGGAATATAGAGCTGTATATCTGTTAGACATAATATCTTTGTATCCAAAGGATCTACTATGAACTGTCTCCTTATTCTACAATCTTATAAAAGGTGGACAGTCTCACACAAATGATCTTATCAAGCTGGTCTGTAGTGTAGAAGAAAACTATCTGTCCCACGAAGATAACCCCTTAATATCAGCGATCAGGTGATCAGCCATAATCATAGGACATACTGTAGACCCAGCTGTCCAAACATCACAGTGGCCACTGCTGGCTGGATGGGGTATTACATGTTATCCATTCAAATGAATGGAGGGTGGGAGCTGTAGACTATATTATTAGGGCAATTGACTTTTTGAACGTTCCTTGGTTTTGGTAGGAAACATACCAATTTTTGCGCAAATTGTTACTTCTTCTTTTGCACCTTTTTTTTTATTTTTTATTTTTTTTTTTTATTATGGCACGACTCAAATGTCCATTTCCACCTATTTTTCATGGATAAAACTCTGGCACTATTAACAAAAGGAAAGAAAAATGGAATTTCTGTCTTTGTGTAACACCCCTTTGAGGCGCCTACTTAGGCAGGATGTCTGGTGGTTCTCAACTCAATACAGCACAGCTCCTTCACCCAAATTTTGCTAGGAGCTCTGGGGAATGCAGAAGGGTCTTCCTTTTCTACCAGGGGTTTACGCTGGGATCCCCCTGTCCATGCTTTGTACACTCTTGAGATGAGGATAAACTAATTCACAAGTTTATTTACAGGGGGGGTAAAAGGTGCCAATTGCAGGGGGCAGTGGCATAATTTGAAGCTCCTGGGCCCCAATGCAGAGGCTCCACTGGAGCCCCCAATTACTGGAAGTCTTTAATATCATTGGTCATTTTATATAGACCAAAGGGACTTTTTGGGCCCTTTGAGGGCCCAGGTGAGATTACTAACACTGCACCTATTGTAGTTGCGCTCCTGGCAGTGGGAATACCAAGAAACAGCAAACAAATAATACTATGCAGTATTTCATAAAGGTACAAGATGTGCGTTGCAAAAACCTCTCTGAATGTTAGAGGTGATGCTTCCTTCTTTAAGTCACAACAAGAACACTCCTATGTAATCACTATAAACCCACAAATAGCTGCAGCTATGCAAATAGTACAGTCCCAGGTTGGGGCCCCAGTTGCTGTGGATGTTGGCACACTTGCTGTAACTGTTGGTGCTCTTAATAAAACGAAAAGAACTCCTAGGTAGTGAAATCATAAGTCACTGTTGGATTGCCCTGCTTTTGGCTTCAGTATGATTCTCCAACAGTAGCACTACAGGTCCCAGCTGTAGCTACTCGCTCCCTTTGCAGCAGATCTATAACTACCTAGAGTTTCAAACTGGGGCTTCTGGGTCCAGGTGGGTGGAAAGGCTGGGAATGGCTGGCAAAATCCTTCTAAGTTGGAAGCCAGGTGGAAGTGGGCAACTGCTGGTAACATGTATGGCCTATGATTGTGGTGCAGCTCCACGGCTCACAGTATTGTCACACAAACCTGCAGAGGTATCGGCACACACCCCATACTGTAGTCCTGGATCATCATTCTCCCTCTACAGTGATGGCCAACAAAACAAATTTCCTCTAGTACAGTTTACTCCCTTGCTTGTTCAGCCAATCAATCCTGTCTTCTGCTGCTGCTCCTCCTCTCCCAGGTAGCCAAGGCAATGCAACTAAGGGGAAAATATTAATATATGTGGAGGGGAATGTCTGTGGGTTTCCATACATAGCTGCCACTGCAGGTGCTACATTTGGATGTTACGAATTGATAGCAGATAGATGCCATCCATGTTCTCATCCGCAGACTGTCCTTCCCCCCCCCCCTCCCCTTTTTAATAATGTTTAATAGGTAAAAGTTTGGAAAAAGATATTTCATTTTTTTGCACATAAAAAAGTGATGATATCGATGTTACAAATAGAGCGACCAAAAATGAAGATCAGATCTAATAAGTGCTTGAAAAACTGTTCCTGTATGCAAAAAAACCCTCAACATTTGAATGAGGCCATAAAGCTTGTTTGCACCTTTGCTCAGTAGGATAGAGGAGCTTGGCTTAGCTGCAAAAAGGAGATGGGACTTTTGTCCAACATTAATTAGGTTTTAGTTCCGGTAATCATTGGTGAACAGAGATCATGGACACCAGTGAGCTCACACACACTGTATGTGCATGGCTCGGTTCACATCACATTTTTTTCCTCTATTTATCAGCTACGCTGGGAATGGAGAAATTTACGTCATACAGTAATATACATCCAAATCATAGTAAAAAATAACAGGGCGCATGTGCCTTTAAGAGCAGCTGGAGCCCTGAATATCATTTATAAACTCTCTTTGAAAAAGTAAACTCATTTCTAAGTGTTGTTCTGCAGACAGCATCTTGGCGCTTAGTAAGAATTTGGTTGTTTTTATTAATAGTTCTTTTCAATTGCCTTAAAATATGTGCAAGAGCAATGGTCAATATTTGTCAAGCCATGTTTTTCGAACCCTAGAAGAACGCAGTAGGATTATATTTGTACTTTCTGGCTATTAGCTACTGTTCTTTAATGGGTTTTCAAACATTTCAAGATAATTTGTGTGTTCGATATTTTTCTAATACATGTATTTTGGGCACAAAAATTAAAGATAAAATAGTTTTTGTAAATCTGGTAACACAAATTTTGCAACTCAAAGCCCAAGGTTCAGGTGGGCACATGGGTCACAGGCATTGTTGCAGCAGGCAGTTGAGGAATTTGGAAAATGCAGACGGGTAGCAGAGGTACTTGAGACTGCAGTCAAACAGGAAATGTCCTGGAGATCACAGATAGGTAGTAGAGGTTTGGGAACTGCAGGTAGACAGGAGACATCCTGGAGATTGCAGACAGGTTTCAGAATTACTGAAGGCTGCAGGCAGACAGGAGATGTCCTGGAGATCGCAGACAGGTAGCAAAGGTTTGGAAACTCCAGGTAGATGGGAGACATCCTGGATAATGCAGACAGGTAGCAGAGGTGTGGAAACTGCAAGTAGATGAGGGACGTCCTGGAGGTTGCAGACAGGTAGAAGTGTGGAGCCCCAAGGGACGTGGGGTACTCGGTACCGGACCGATCTGCTGCTGGGGATGTCACTGGTGGCCTGGTCCGGACCGTGTCCCTGGCTCAGCACAATAAAAGGGGATTTATTTACAAGGGATATGTCACGGGTGACGCCACCCACTTGGTGCGGCCAGCGATGGGCCGCGGCTGCTGCAGAACCTCCGGGGGTGATGGAATGGCAGCGGGGATGGTATAGTTCCAGTGGGGGGAACTGTATCCCCCGGGGCAGTAAGGAGTTAAAGTCTATTTGGTGTAGTGGAGCACACTTACTTTGCAGCTGCAAGGATCTCTCTTCCTGGCTGGTGCTGACAGGCTGTGGCTCTGCAGGTTGAGGTTCTCCTGATGCAAGCCTGTATGGGAGAAAGGGTCTGCAGATAGAGTCTGACAAGGAATTCAGGGTCTCCAAAGCTTTACTTAAGTTGTTCTTCTTCAAGCAAGTTACAGGTTATTCACAGTTCAAGTACACAGTTGCATTCTCCCTTTCCGGGTTCCCTTCTCTCCTGCAGCCAGGCTCCTCTCTCCTTGTGACCCCTCACACAGTCTCTTAGTGTGCCTTTCCGGGCTTTTACTCTCTTTCTCCGTCTTACACGGGTGTATGCGGACGCTGAACAGTATAGCGGTGACTCGGGCTTCTGTGAGTCCTAGTGTGTCACTGAGCTGCCTGTTCTTTGGGTTAGGAACTCCAGCATGAAACTAAAGCTCCCCGTCAGTGAATCTGGGGATACCGGTGAATCGTCGGTCCCCTTCAGAGCTGACACTCTGCTGTAGCCCAGCCTGCAGTAGTCCACAGCATTAAACTACCAGGCTCCTTCCTCTGTTTCCTTCAGATATCTAGGAGGGCTTCCCCACCTGCTGTTAGTAGCTTCTGCTGCTGTCCAGGGCACGGGTTGCACCGTCCCTTCTCTGTCTATCACACTCCTGGTGGTTTCAGCATCTTGGATGGGCTTTTCCCCCCCATCTGGCTCGCATTGGCTCAGTACTGGTCAGCGCTCCTCAGCTTAGGCACTTCCAGGCAGCATGTGTCTTTCTGTGTCAGCTCAGCTCAGCTTCTCCTTGTCTTTGCTGCTCAGCACCATGGCTTACTAACTTCCTTTCCTCCTCCCCCTCTCTATATACTGTCAGTCACCTGACCTTCTGGTGTGCCCAACCCACTCCTCATCCACCACTCCTTCTGGTCTCATATAGTGTCCGACCTCAGAGCTGGATGTGAACCCTCTCTATGCGTGGGGATGTGGGCTGTGAGGGTGTAGTGTTTACTATGTCCTAACTGCCTGGCTGCAGTACCCTTCTGTGGCCACCTGTACGCAGGGGCGCCACAGAAGTAGTTCCTGGAAACTGCAGGAATACATACCCTAGAGATTGCAGACAGGTAGCAGAGGTTTTGGAAACTGCAGCTGGAAAAATGTCCTGATACCGCAGACAAGTAACAGAGGTACCGCAAACTGCAGGTAGACGGGAGACGTCCCAGAGATCGCAAGCAGGTGGCTGGGGTTCCGGAAACTGCAAACAGGTAGCAGAGATATTGGAGGCTGCAGGCAGACCGATGTCCTTGAGATTGCAGACAGGTAGCAGAGGTACTGAAGCTGAAGATCAGATAGGTGGCAGACGTCTGGAGGCTGCAGGCACACATGTCCTGGAAATCACAAACTGGAAGCAGAGGTACTGGAGACTGGCAACAAGTAGCATTGCATCAATAAACGAAGTCTTAAAGGGAACCAACCACCTCAGATGACGACTATAAGCTGTTAATACATGTCCCTGCACCCTATCTACACCATTCCACCTATGTTTTTCTTAAGAATATTGATACTTTGCAGGACGTGATGTTATCTATCAGTGGGCGGGCACGCAAGGCAGCTCCTGTCCCTTCATGTGACGTCCTGCAAAGTAAGAGGGAGGGCTAGAGAAGCCAGTCATGCTGCTGGAGACACAGCCCTCTAGTAACTGACCCAGAAGGAGACGCCCAGAAGTACACAGGCATGTAATTTTATAAAGTGTATATTTCGGTTTACATTTATCAATATTCTGAAGAAAAACATAGGTGGAATGGTGTAGGTAGGGTGCAGGGACATGTATTTACAGCTTATAGTCGTCATCTGAGGTGGTTGGTTCCCTTTAATATCAAGACAGGTATGTCTTACTAGGCTTTATATAGATCCATGGGGCTCATTACATGGGAGTACGATGGGCTACATGCAAAGTCCAATGTGCAAAATTAAATGTAAGCAAACCGTGGAGAATCGAGCAGAGCCTGGACCGGAGACTGGAGTGCAACAAAGTTATTTTATGGCATTTACGATTTGATAGTTTTTTTTAATTTGATCCTGTAATATCACTACACTTCCCTTTCTTTTGTTTTCTTCGGCCCTGTCACCCAAATGAACACTTGACTTTAAATAGCAATTTGCTCCAATAAAACTCTAGCAGTTGGTGCATTTTCAATTTTATTTTGAAGAACACCCTTCTTTCCATTCTGCAGGACATATTTTCCCTGTTGCTTCATATATATGTTTCCCAGGCAGCATTTCTTTATAGGGAAGCCTACTCTATACACAAGTCATGGACTGTACAAAGGTCACTTTCTGGATATTTTTGTGGCGTGAGTCATTGTGCTCCCTGCTGCCTTATTGTAATGTGACATGATGATGAGTCACAGCACTGAATGGCTTGTTAGTCTGTAACCTGCCATGTGGTTACCTGGCTACTGCCGAAAGAGAGACAACGTGTCCTTTAACTCCTATCTTACCATAGAAAACATTTCTACACTTCTATATGAAATAATTCTCCTCCGGTCTGTTTTTTTTTTTGGACAATGCCCCCTGGGAAAGATATGCAGATTAGCTTTCCTCCCTAGAGTTAGTAAACTGGCTCTCTAGTGCCCCCCCATGAGAGGTAGACTTCTATTAATCATGTCCGACTCTTTAATGACCCTTGCTGCTGGGCTATAGTCTATAGGTAGATGATGGTGTATGGGTGTTGTATTCAGTTGACAAACCCCGGTTATAGAAGCACTGCGGTGGCAGTCACACTCCTGCCCTGGTGTAATAGAAATGGCCTATGGTAGGTAGATGGCACAGCTACAGATTATTGCATCAAGGTTTAGAAGTTATAATGAAGTAAGGGGGTAAAGGTGATGCAAACTGCAGGAACCTCCTCAGACAAACAGGGAAGCTCATCCTGGTTTGAGTGGGAAGCCTCATGGAGCCAGGAGTGTGTGAACTGGTGGCGGAGGTTTGTCCTGTCACATGTCCTCTTTAACAAAGACGGTTAAACGTGGAGGGCTAAGAGCATGGGATTGTACATGGCATTTTCCTATTGTTGATATTTTCCCAACTCGAGAAGAAACAACGACTTGCTGCCAGAGGGAGGAGTGCTGCGTAGAGGATGTGGTGCTTGGGGATGTTGATGGCTTTCTAGACGTTCTATCATCGCTCTGTTAACAGATCATTTTATGGTAATATTGTCACCCTGTGTATGTGATTTTTGTCTTTTTCCATATATTCGTTTTCAATTTGGATTGTGTCGGGACTTTCGGTGACTTCTTCTGGAGTTGCAACTTTAACTATAAGTCCCTGAGTTCAGGCCCCGCACATGCCTTTATGCCTTTACTTACTTTTGGCGGGAACAAGTTGGGACTTTGTTTATGGCACCAAGTGTTTGTTGATGGTAGCAGCCAAGGTTACGGGTCTGTGTTGAATGTTTGAGGGTTGCTATGGTACACTTATCCAGATTAATGGGTATCACAAGTTGTGTAGAGAATATGTGCTAGGGTATAGTATTGGTTAAATTTGTAAGTCAGGATGCTGTCCCAGAGACTCTCTTACAGTACACACATTAATTTACATAGCTCTCAAATTGTTGTGTGATTTGTTTGCGAGACGTCCGGTTGTAGGAAACTTCATCTCACAAAGTTAATCGTCCATATAGTTCCATAGATACAGGCTATTTTATTTAGTGCTAATTCTTATGGGTTTTTCTCAAGGAGGCGTGGCTCACAGGATCCCCAGGTGCATGTCTTTATACTGTGCAGTATTATTACCTGTAAGCCTCGCCTCTCTGTAAAGACCTTAAAAATGGATCCATATGTCTGGCACTATATAACGAATATTAAAAACAAGACATAAACAAAAGAGATGTAATATTCAGAGGAGTAGCGGGAATAAAATAGAGAAAACTGCCCACTTTTGACATCTTGACAGGCCTTCTTTAAAGGGTATGTAGCCACTCTTTTTATTGTAAGGTTCCAGAGGTCAGCTCTCTAGGGTATGAGGACAAATCCTAGCAATATGCCATCACTTACTGAGCTCACATTACCCAATAACTTTAGTAATACGATTTTAGTGTCTATTCATATTGGATAAGTCTATAAACTTTGCGGTAATGAGTTTATATAACCAGTGAATCTTTATATGGTTGGGGAAAAAATTCACGTTGCTTTCTCAAACAGGTAAGTGATCAAGATCTCTCTGGAATTCCAAAAAAGTTGCATTTGTTCTGGGATCAACACCCAAAGCTTGTTAATTTCCCTGACAAATCTACACGACATCTGCTTTTAGAATAGTATATCAATACAATAATTTTTACCAAAGCAATGATATGATGAAAATTACATTTCTGGTTTGGTCTAGGGAGAGGCAGCAGTTCCCATCTCCGTTATGGTCTATGGAGGGGGCAGCGTTCCCATCTTCCTATGGAGGGAGCTGCAGTTTCAATCTCTGCTATGGTCTATGGAGGGGGCAGCAGTTCTCGCCTCTGGTATGGTCAATAAAGGGGCAGCAGTTCTCATCTCTGGTATGGTCTATAGAAGGAGCAGCAATTCCATCTCTGGTATGGTCTATAGAGGGGGCAGCAAGTTCTCATCTCTGGTATGGTCTATAGAGGGAGCAGCAGTTCCCATCACTGGTATGGTCTATAGAGGGGCAGCAGTTCTCATCTTGGTATGGTCTATAGAGGGAGCAGCAATTCCCATCTCTGGTATGGCCTATGGAGGCGGCAGCAGTTCCCATCTTTTGTATGGTCTATAAAGGGGGCAGCAATTCTCATCTCTGGTATGGTCTATAGAGGGAGCAGCAGTTCCATCACTGGTATGGTCTATAGAGGGGCAGAAGTTCTCATCATTGGTATGGTCTATAGAGGGAGCAGCAATTCCCATCTCTGGTATGGTCTATAGAAGGAGCAGCAATTCCCATCTCTGGTATGGTCTATAGAGGGGGCAGCAGTTCTCATCTTTGGTATGGTCTATAGAGGGAGCAGCAATTCCCATCTCTGGTATGGCCTATGGAGGCGGCAGCAGTTCCCATCTTTTGTATGGTCTATAAAGGGGGCAGCAATTCACATCTCTGGTATGGTCTATAGAGGGAGCAGCAGTTCCCATCACTGGTATGGTCTATAGAGGGGCAGAAGTTCTCATCATTGGTATGGTCTATAGAGGGAGCAGCAATTCCCATCTCTGGTATGGTCTATAGAAGGAGCAGCAATTCCCATCTCTGGTATGGTCTGTAGAGGGGCAGCAGTTCCATCTTTGGTATGGTTTATAGAGGGAGCAGCAATTCCCATCTCTGGTATGGCCTATGGAGGCTGGTAGCAGTTCCCATCTTTGTATGGTCTATAAAGGGGGCAGCAGTTCTCATCTCTGGTATGGTCTATAGAGGGGGGCAGCAGTTCTCATCTCTGGTATGGCATATAGAAGGAGCAGCAGTTCCCATCACTGGTATGGTCTATACAGGGGCAGCAGTTCTCATCATTGGTATGGTCTATAGAGGGAGCAGCAGTTTTCATCTCTGGTATGGTCTATAGAGGGGCATCAGTTGCCAGCTCTGTTATGGTCTATGTGTGGTGCCCCGCCGGGCAGGCCGCCACCAGGGGTACTGCACTCCTCCATTTAGGGAGAGTTGTGCCTCTGCTCTCCAGGTGATGGGATGGCGCAGTTGAGCTTCACACCCACATACAACACATAGGACCCCGGGAGGAGGTGGGAGGACCCAAGCGTAGCCGGGAGGGACAAAATAGCAGGAGAGTAGAGTAGAGGCAGAAAGAGGAAGTAGAGGGAAGAGTGAAGGAGTGAGAATGTGCTGGCTCCCATGGGCTTGAAAATGACCACGCTCACCCTGGGAGGGAACCACCAATGGGTGTGGAGGAAGAACAGAGCCCTCGGGGTACGGAATGAGACGTAGATCCCCGTACGCCCATATCTGGTGAGAGAACAGAGTTGCTGGTGGATGACACAGGGAACCGGCCCTGGACATGACATGGATGCTGTAGGCTCGAAATGTTGAAACTAAAGGCCCTAGTTCCTAATGGGAACTGCGGCCGAACACCCGGCACAACTTGGAGAAGGCGGCCGAATAGGGAGCAGTATCAGTAAGTGGTACATCTGAGCACCCGTGACTGTCAGTACCTGAGCTCTGTGTGCGGAGGTGCTTAGAGGAGTGGAGAGACTAACTTATAGTGCTGAGAGACCACAAGGGAAAAGAACACCCAAAAGAGAGAGAGAGACAGGAACACCAAAAGAAGCTTGACTGCACTGTCCCGGTTCTTGAGACCACGCTGAACCAGAGCTTGGCAAAGGGAAGTACCCGGTGGCCATGCTGAAACAACTGAGTAAAAGTAACACAACTCCAGCAGTGGTGTGTGAGACTTTTCTTAGCAGCGACCACCGGCCGCAGAGGCCGCATGAAACACCGGGGTGCTGATGACCTAACTAACATCTGTCAAGGTACGAACTGACTTCTCCTTCCGCTGCCCTGGGGACCATGCTCCACCTTCGGGGAGCGAAACCATCCAAGCTGCCAGCTATCATCCCAGAGGTTCTGAAGCGGCGTCGGCCGCTCATGGCCGCACACCACAGGTGGCATCACGAAAAACTCCTTTCCCCTGTCATCCCCGTTAATCCCCCTCTTTTAAATGACACCGCCAGGGTCACGGGATAGGGTCTCGGCCACATCTGTCCCCGTGAACAGAACCGAGAAGAACTGCTGCCCGGTTCCCGCGTACCCCCGGCCCTGGAGTGGGCGTGTCATATGGAGGGGGCAGTGGTTCCCATCTCTGATATGGTCTTTAGAGGGGGTAGCAGTCTTCATCTCTAGTATGGTCTATGGAGGGGGCAGCAGTTCCCATCTCTGGTATGGTCTATAGAGGGGGCAGCATAAAAATGGTCTCAGTATTTGGTATGAAAGTATCAACTATTTATTTGGCATACACGCTTGATATTAAGTGGTCTTCGCTATACTAAATCATTTCTTTTATCTTCAGGTCATGAAAAACATTTTTCACCAGTCTTTCAACGCTTACAAGGCTGATATCGAGCCACGAATGAGTGATCTCACACTCCCGCACCTACAGTGTAGTCGCAAACTATTCGAGATCATGCTATCCCACAGAAGGGTGACTTCTGCCTTCATTGAAGGGGACAACGTTGTGGTCACTTTAGAAGGAGAAGCTGCTCGTGTTCTCAACTTTGATACAGGTAAGTCTTGGTCACCTTTTCTATTGTTTTTGATTTTAAATAATAGAAAATACTTTACAATTAAATACTTTCTTGAAGAAATAGGGCCACTCTAGACGTACGATACGTTTGATATTCCAGCTCGGCCTGCACAAAGGAAACGGCACTCATTTCACCATATCATACAATGCCTACCACCAATCCATAGGATAGCTAATAAATATATGATTGACAGGATCCCCCCTTTAATCACAAGAACAGGGGTCCAGTGTTCCCTGTGTAATGCAGCTGTATTGGCTGTGTAACCACCACTCGTTGTCCACAGGATCAGTGCACCTACATGACCACTATATTTATATTTATGTGGAGGAGGAAAAGGCCCCATTATCAAGACTGATGGGAGACCCAGCAAAGGAACCATCCACCACACAATTATCAGATGGATAAAGGATAATTCTTTCAGTCTTCTGTAAACCAAAATGGGAACTCTATAAGAAATTTAGGCAAAACTGAAGAGTCTGAAAAGGTGGCGCACAAGCATGATGTGCCTCCGGAGCACGATCCTTGCATCAGCTAGTTTCCAACATGTCTGCATATTCCTAAGCCCAAATTCTAGTATCTTTGTATCATGCACTAGAGCCAGGGGTTTAACTACAACAGGTGCAGGGGTTGCTATCGCACCAGGGCCCTGGAGCCTAGGGGCCTCAAAGTCCCTTTGGTCTATAGAAATAGACAATTGCTATTAAAGAATGGCAATAATTGGGGGCCCCTATGGAGCTTTTGCATCAGGGCCCCTTAGCTTCACATTACTCCACTTACCGGAGCATATTTCTGCTCTGTGCAACCTCCAAGTTGTAATTAGTATAATATATATATATTTTTTTTATGTAACCAACCTTCCATTACTAGAAAAAACCCATAAGGACCAAGAATTGAATTGGTGAATCACGCTGGCTTTGCCGCACCCCTACAATGTCCCATTTTTGCTCATTCACATTAGATGTGTTCAGACTTGTCCGACTATTATGCTATAAGCTGCTAATGACCACCCCACTGTTCACGTGCTCAGCTTTTATGAGATTTATATCATTTTTGTTTCTTACAGGAATTACATCATTAATGGAAATCAATAAGTGTATTTTAATGTAAGGAAAGCGGTGTGACTGGCCAATTTATGCCTTAGGTTTATGGCCTGCAGCTCCGTAATATGACTCTGCAGTTTCCGCTGGCGAGCTTGCGAAATCTAAATATATCTTGGCATTTTTCTATAACATGAACAGTCCCTGGATTATTGCAGAGCTCCATCTTCTGCCTGAAACAAAAGATGCAAAGTCACCGAATTAAGGATCCGACGTGATGTACAGAGGGAGCTGCCCTTATATTCATGTCGTATTGGCGTAAATCTACAAAAAAAATCAGCGCTAAACATGTCTAAAGGTTGTGTCCATATTGGAATTCTATGCTGTGCACTAAAATTAGCCTGACCTGTAGTCCCAGACTCAAATGTGGACAGGTGTGGCGCTGTTAATGCCAAAAATATTTTTTTCTAATCTTGAAAACACAATGTCTAACTACTTCTTCCTTTTTTAAAGGGATCCTGTCACCTCCAGAACGCCTCGTAAGCTAGCAAAACATGTCCCTGCAGCTTCCTATCACTAATCGCACACTTCTTTTGTCTCCTAAAAGCATCCTGTGAAAGTGCATAAAAACGTTTTAATACTTTCTTATTAGTGATTATAATTAGCAGGGGCTATATTCTTTAGTCACCAGGGCAGGCTGTATTGCAGCCTCTAGGATCCACCCTCTCTCTGTCTGTGCTGCTGTGATGTGCAGCTGAAGGCAGGACTAATGATTTGCATTCTGTGAGTGATGGAGAGGGGGGAGGGTAAAGCCTGCACAAGCAGAGCACACAGACAGAGAGAGGGTGGATCCTGGAGCTTGCAAAACAGCCTGCCCTGGTGACTAAAGAATATAGCCCCTGATAATTATGATCACTAATGAGTAAGTATTAAAACGTTTTTATGTGTGGCACCCTGTGCCAGGTCATCACAGAATCCCTTGGGACATGGAAGGATGGTACACAGCAAGCAGACCCCACTAACAAACAACACCTTTCACCACAGACCTGTAGGCGGAGCTCCACTGGTTGCCTTAAGCCAGTTCCCCCTATAAATACGGGTCCTGGAGGGAGAAACACCAGAGTGTGCAGTCACTACAGAACTGTGAAGAGCTGAGTGAGCTGAACTGGTACTGGAGCCGTGCTATGCCCATACCAGAGACACCTGAAACAGTGGTAGACCCTCAGAGTAGGGGTCACAGGAAAAGGAGAAAGTAACAAGTACAAGAAGGGGCAGAGGAGTCATACCGACTCACCCTAACAGAGTTCCGGTCACTGGGTCCGAGCTACAAGGGCACAGTATAGACCTTGCAGAGAAACCAGCACTACAAATAGGGGGTTTAGCTCCCCGGACACCCGAAGCACCACCAAATGAGAGCCCGGAGTCTAGGCCAAGACAGGAATCCCATAGAAGTGCCCTCAGTGCAGCAAATCCGGGTGTGAAGAGTCACACAGAAAGTGCAGTAACGGTTTGGTCGGGTTTCATGCCTGCCAGACTCCAGCAGAAGTAACAGACACAAGGAAGCCTACAACCCTGCTTGCTGTGGAAAGTCCTGAAGTGTTTACCTCATTTCCGGTCAAGTGTACCCGTCAACATCAGTAAAGGTACCAAAAGACTTTATGTGTGCGTGTCCCTCCTTCCAGTCGCACTACACAGACCGCACTACCCTATTCCCTTCTACTCCATTAACTGCCCTGGGAAACCCCGCTCATCCTGTAGGGAGCAGTTCCACCTAGCTGCCGCACATCACCCCGGAGGCCAAAGCAGCGCCGGTGCCATCACCGGACCCCCTACAGGTGGCGTCACGACAGACATTTTATTATTTTATTGCCATCATCCCCTTTTCATCTGCATTCCCCCTTGCCCACGGCCTCAGGCATCGCCATCCATGACTACCCCCCAGAGACCTGCGCCTGAGTGACCGAGTACCCCACGGGCCTGGGTCGGACATATGCACTTTCACAGGATGCTTTTAGGAGACAAAAGGAGTGTGAGATTAGTGATAATATGCTGCAGGGACATGTTTTGCTAGCTTAGGAGGCGTTCTGGAGGTGACAGGATCCCTTTATGATACATGCAAATATATAAATATATGATATATATATTATACACAAATGTAAATATACTCATTTATACATACTATAAGTATGTATGTATATGTATATAGTAAAGATGTCTGTATATCACTTTTTTTCTTTTGTAAATAAATAGCACACTTGAAAATAAGAAACTTTCTATTATATCTTGTCAGAAAAACTGCTTTCTCTTAGTGAAGTTGAATTACTTTTATTTTCAGAATTCTCAGTCTACATGTAAAATCTGTTTTTACTAAAGACAGATTTTACATACTAGGGGATAGGTGACAGTTGGTGCTCATAAAGTTCCTGTGACTGTAGCTTCACAAGAACTTGCAGCACCACCTCTAGCTCCTCCCTCCTGTCTGTCTCCACCTCTAGATCCTCCCTCCTATGTCTGTCTCAGCCTCTAGCTCCACCAACCTATGTCTGTCTCTGCCTCTAGGTCCTCCCTCCTATGTGGGTCTCTGCCTCTAGCTACTCTCTACTATCTCTGTCTCTATCTCCTCCCTATGTCTCTCAGCCTCTAGCTCCTCCTTCCTTTGTGTTTCTACCTCTTGCTCGTCCCTCCTATGTCTGTCTTTTCCTCTCGCTCCTCCCTCCTATGTCTGTCTCTGCTTTCATCTCCTCCCTCCTATGTCTGTCTCTGCCTCTAGCTCCCTCTCCTATGTCTCTGCTTTTAGCTCCTCCCTCCTTTAGCAGTCTCCGCCTCCAGCCCTTCCCTTATTTGGCTGCCTCTGCCTCTAGTTCCTTTTCCTATGTCTGCCGCTAGCTCTTACCTCCTATGTCTGTCTCCACTTCTAAACCACCGTCATTTGTCTGTCTCTGCCTCTACCTTCTCCCTCCTATGTCTGTCTCTGCTTTCAGCTCCTCCCTCCTATGTCACTCTGCCTCTAGCTCATCCCTCCTATATCTGTCTCTACCTCTAGCTCCTCCCTCCTATGTCACTCTGCCTCTAGCTCATCCCTCCTATATCTGTCTCTACCTCTAGCTCCTCCCTCCTATGTCACTCTGCCTCTAGCTCATCCCTCCTATATCTGTCTCTACCTCTAGCTCCTCCCTCCTATGTCACTCTGCCTCTAGCTCATCCCTCCTATATCTGTCTCTACCTCTAGCTCCTCCCTCCTATGCCACTCTGCCTCTAGCTCCTCCCTCCCATGTCTGTCTTCTCCTTTCGCTCCTCCCTTCCATATCTGTCTCTGCCTCTAACTCCTCTCTCCCATGTCTGTCTCTGCCTCTAGCTCAGAGGTCTCAAACTCCAGGCCTCGAGGGCCGCACACAGTCCAGGTTTTCAGGATTTCCTCGGAATATGACAGTTGGTCATTTGATTACCAACTGGCAAATGCTATGGAAATCTTGAAAACGTGCACTGTGTGCGGCCCTCGAGGCCTGGAGTTTGAGACCCTTGCTCTAGCTCCTCCCTCCTACATAGAATCTTATAAACACCAACTGTCCTCTCCTATCTCAGTAGTGGAAATGTCTCTCTTCACTGGATAAAAATCTTTACTCATGAATTGAGAGTGAAAGATCAATCTGGGAGGAGAAAGAAACAGATAAACCAGTGTTTCTTCTTTTCGTGTATACTACTAATTTGTGGACAAAAAAATTAAAAGCTGATTACGGTACTCTTTAAATAAGTAAAAATAAAATAAAAACAGAATTGGTAGGTAATTGGCTTGGGGCATGGATTCAGATAGGTTGTCTGGATTTTGGGGTCTTATAAACTTGCTACAAATCCTTTAATACTAGAAGTGGCTCTCTATCTAGAGATAGCCACTGACATTTTCGGAGGACATAAGTGCAGTGTCCTATGAACTCTCCCATTCCTTTTGGAAACAGCCTAGAATGGCCACTTTTGGCATCTATGCCCAAAGGATGGGAGATGACTTGCTGTTCGGTGGAAGTCTGATTCCTAACACCACATGGTAACCATATTCTCAATAGGTCTTTGTGGATCTCTGTCCTTGTACTCATTCGTTGATATCCCATAATCAAAAGGGAATCCCTTATCCTATTGATGGGGGAGGACAGTTTTCATACTTGGTACAAACCATTTAAAGAGTTAGTTCTGCTCTATACACCAGGTAATCTGGGTAGGTGGTGTCACATATACTGAGACCAATGCCACCAGCAGGTAATAGGACACCTGTCCTTTTCTTTAGACTAGGACTGTTGCACCACACCGGCTGACCATGCAGACGACTCCAACTTCCTTGCTCACCTCCCACTGCAGAAGTAAGCAGAGTAGGAACCCCTATTAAGGACCCATATAATTCTAGACCAAGTAGAAGATTCTTTGCCCAATCCCACCATCAATGGAGACACTGTCCCTTGGTAGAGCAATTGTTTTTTTTGTATGACAGCTCTTGTTCTCTTCTCGTGTTTTGCCCACCTGTCCTTTGTCTTTCCAGGTTGTGGTGTTAACCTTGCCTTTCGTGGTCTGGAATCATCGGAACAGTTCATCTATAAAATAGCCGTAGCCGTAGACCAGAGTGACGTCTTTGAAGCCTTGGCAGCTAAAATCAAGCACTCCAAGCAAGTGGTGGAGGAATTCAAGCTTCATGGACTCGAGACTTCAGTAT
This sequence comes from Allobates femoralis, assembly GCA_033576535.1. NCBI lineage: Eukaryota > Metazoa > Chordata > Amphibia > Anura > Aromobatidae > Allobates > Allobates femoralis. The sequence continues at coordinate 90,336,032 of JARQOC010000010.1, forward strand.
TTGTATAAACTCTTGCCCCAAACCCAGGACAAGACTGAAAGAGGTCAAACTCCCACCTGAGCACCAATTCTCCAATGTGAATTACTTAATTTTTTCATTCTTTCGAAGAAAATGTGATTTATCCAAATAATTCTCTCAAAATAACGATATGAACTATGCATCCAATGTATAATGCAGAGACGGAGGTACTAATAAAGGGCTGGGGGTGTATTTATATTTATCTTTGTTTTTGTGTGTTTTTTTTTTTTTGTATTTACAACTTAAATAAACTTTTTTTGATTTTTATTTTGTTTATTTGGCAATTCACTTTTTACTTAAACTAAAACCATAGTAAAGGCTCATTCAGAGATCAGTTATTTTTTGGCATCTAAGAAAAAATGGTCCAAGGTGTGTTCGCTATTTTCAATGATAGAAGCAAGGGGAGATTTTTTTTTTTCTTATCGGTCTATGGAAGAACGGTTAGAACATGGAGGGCATCTGAATGACGCCCTATATTTTATTTCATTATTTTTTCCCATGAACCAGTTGTCTTTACTTGCAGAGTATGATTCGACAATTGTGTCAATATTGGACATGTGTCCACGATTATGCATCGACCACTCCATCCATAAAACGTCCCGGACTAGTACAGTGAACAGCGGCCCCATAGATCACATGAATACAAGTGCTATCTGTAGAGAAAATAGGAAAGCACTTGCACGTGAAAAACTGAGGTGACTGAGCACTAAGGAGGGCCATAAATATAAAGAATTGTGTACTGCCGGGCCCCTGGATACTTGCTTTCCCTCCTACCGGCAGAGGCTTTGGCATGCTCATCTTCCTGGTCATTCTTTTGTGTTTCCTCCTTTCTGGCATTGCTTGCTGCTCCCAGGCATTGCGCATGCCATGCATGCACTTCCATCCTCTTAAAGGGGCAGCGTACCTATAGCTAAGAGGTACTGGGCACCCAAGGCATCCTATTAGGGAGGTGCCCGAGTAACGTGTATTTTCAGCTTTCTGTACGTTTGCTAATTGTCGGGTCCTCGTTATCCAACACTCGTCTTCTGTACCCATGCTCGAGATCCTGAACCTGCCATGTGTTCCTGTTCCTGTGTACCTACAGTCAAGCCTATGCCAGCCATTCTGTCTGAATTAGCCATCTTGCCTGTCCCTGCCTTCCCATCTGAACCTACATTCCTGACCCCTGGGGTCAGTTTCCGTAGTACCAGAGACTGCCCTGAAGTGGTGCCTGGTGGCTAGCTGCTGCACAAGTCTATCCTCCCCATCAGAGGCTCCTGTGAAAACTGGGGAGCCGCTTAGTCATGGCCCTCCCGGGTGAGCCTGGCCCCATGGTGCATGGGGTCCACACCCACCAGCATGACAAATTGATCTTGCTTCATCCAGCTGTCTGACTTTTATTGCGTAAAGATGTAAGCGGAATAAGATTTAAGCAGAGAGGGTTTTGCTGTTACTGTTCAATTTACATCCCATAGGGTAAAAAATAATTATCCCCTTATATTTTTTGAGGGGACATAGGAAGTGAAAATTTATTTCCACAGATTAACATATGGCAGAACTTAAACTGTGAAACAAACAAAACGTTCATTCAGGTAAAATTATGTTTTGTGTAGCGCAAAAAAATATCGCTCTCGGCAGTGGATCAGCATGTGCCAAAAGAACTTGCACTGTTGATAACTATGGCAGCCTATCCATCCATTATAGATTGTGCACTTCCATACAGGGATTTAATAGTGCTGCCATACAGTGGATGAATAATACCGACATACAGTAATCAAGCACTATTTGGTCACTTTATGATGGTAAGAAGTCATTGTGTGGCAATACTATCTGGTCACTGTACAAGGGTAAGAAGTCACTGTATGGTGGTAAGTCACTGTATGGCAGCACCATTTGGTCACTGTATGGTGGTAAGAAGTCACTGTACGGCAGAACTATTTGGTCACTGTATAGTGTTAAGGGGTCAGTGTATGGCAGTGTGGCACCCCAGGGTCTGGTTGCCACAATACTAAGCTTGGAAGCAAGGGAAGGTACCCACATCAGTTAACACACATACAACACCTTCCCAACTCCAGGCCAGAAGGGGGAGCTCTAAAGCCCGGGTTCAGGGCAGGTCTCCTATAAATTCTGGTCTGAGGGCGGGATTAGGCAGTTCCTAGGAGGACTGTAAAAAGCATCCTATGGACGGGAGCCGTGCTAGGCTCGTTCTAGGACACTAACCAGCCAGTGTGAGGGTCTGAGGAAATGGAGGAGTAGGTGTGGGGAGTGGAGCATAGCCAGCTCGCCCCAGCACCGAGTGCAGGATGGACCCCGGAGTCCGAGGTCACAAGGGACTTTATGTCCAGCAACCAACACCGAAGGGCGGGTGATTCCAAGTTGCCCGCCCACCAAAAGGTCAGGAGACGCAGCAGCACCAAAGAGCTCAGGAGATGCAGTTAGAAGAGAGTAAAGTAAATAGAGCTCAAGCCGCCTGTCATATGGCCAAGACAGAACAAGAGAGGAGAGGGTCACAGCACAGCTTCAAGCAGCTAGGGCCTACAGGTAGCAGCGCAGTAGGGAGGCCTCAGGACTTGCCAGGTGTGGAAAACCTCAACTTGCTTCCAGGATCCGGACCCCCTAACACCACTTGTGAACTGTGCCCTGGATGAACCTGCTTCTGACTTCAGTAAAGGTAAAGGATACTGTCACCTCTGTGTCTGTCGGTTATTTCGTACACTGAATCCTGCACCCCCAATGAGACTATCACCTCCATAGACTATACGGTTGCCCTGGGGACCCGCTTTTCCCGTGGAGAACCAAACCACCACAGCTGCTACTCCCATCATCCCCAGAGGTCCTGACTGCAGCAGCGGCTATACCAGTCGCATTCCACGGGTGGCGTCGCGACACAAACTCTATTATTTTATTTTGATATTTTTCTTTTATCCCTTTTTCAACCTCCCCTTTTTAACTGATTACCCGACGAAGGGATCACGGATCGGGTGACATCCCACAGCCCCCGATGACGAGAAGAGGGCAGGTTCAGAGTACCCCACAGTCCCTGTCCAGGGTGAGTCAGTAGCACTATGTGGTCACTGTATGGTGGTAAGACGTCACTGTATGGCAGCACTATTCGGTCACTGTATGGTGGTTAAGGATCATTCATTTGGAGTGTATGGCAGCACTATGTGGTCACTGTATGGAGGTAAGAAGTCACTGTATGGCAGTACTATTCATTCGCTTTATAGTGGTAAGGGGTCAGTGTATGGCAGTACTATCTGGTCACTGTATGGCGGTAAGAAGTCACTGTATGGCGGCACTATTTGTTCACTGTACAGTGGTAAGGGGTCAGTGTATGGAGTGAGCGGGGCAGGACGGAGCGAGTGGGGCACGATGGAGCGAGCGGGGCAGGATGGAGCTGGGGGGGGCAGGATGGAGTCGGGGGCGTGGGGGGGGGGAAGGATGGAGCTGGAGGGGGGCGGATGGAGCCGGAGGGGAAGGGAGGATGGAGCTGGGGGGGGGAAAGGAGGATGGGGCCAGGGGACCAGGGAGGAGCTGGAGGGGGGGGGAGCAGGATGGCATCGGAGAGGGCAGGATGGCTGCGGGGGGGGGCAGGATCCCCCTCGCCCCCTCTGTTCCGGGGGCAGGATCCCCCTCACCCCCCTCTGTTCTCACCCGCAGCGTCGCAATGTGTGTGTACACCTGTCATGTGACAGGGCGGGCTGTGTGATGTCACATCAGCCTGCCCTGTCACATGACCGCTGTAAGACGGGTGAGAACAGCAGGAGGCGTGGAGGTAGGCGAGGTGGGGGCGGGGTACCGGTGCAGGGGGTCGCCGTGGCGTATGCATGTAGCCTGGCGACAGTGACGCCTATCCGTCGCTGTCGCCAAGTTACAGCTACTGTATAATCTTCTCATTTTGAATGCGCACGGCTTTTTGCATAAGCGGCGCTCATTGGTTGCCGTGGCTGGTGGCAGCCAATGAGCGCTGGCACGCGATTTCGGCGTCAGACAGACACGATTAGGAGATTATATAGTAGATTGAGAAAGAGAAACTTTAACCATAAAAAGACACCTGAAACACGTAGCTCTATATTCTATATATCAACTAGAAAGAGAGGAGATACAAGAGGCGCAGATTGTGCCTTATCAAAAAGACACTGTGTGTTTCAGTGTGGATTCTATAGATGTCCACTCACCTTTTGAGGTTGTGAGACCCACAACCAATTTGAAAGCTTAAGGCAGCTGCTGCAGAACCTCCACCGTCACGCTACAAACCGCGGGAAATCAGGAATCAAACAGGAATGGTGTCCACGGTCCGCGCTGCTGCTCTTTACCAAAGGATTTCACAGAGAGGTTGTTACCATCATAAGGTCCTTTATTTCATCATGTTTTGATGAAATAAAGGACCTTATGATGGTAATACCCTCTTATGAAATCCTTTGGTAAAGAGCAGCAGCGCGGACCGTGGACACCATTCCTGTTTGATTCCTTATTCTATATATGACCACAGCACAGGCATAAGAGTTTTTACTCATGACTTTATATAGGAATTACATTTTTTTGCACCATGTGCTGTCATTTTTGGATCAGGGGTTGCTCTGAGATGGATTTACCCCTGCAGTGCTGTTCCTTCTACATGCAATGCTTCATAGTGTCCACTAGATGGAATAAGTGAGTCATATACAGAATTTCAAAGGAAACGTGTTTCTTTATGAAAGATCTCATTATAACCAATATGGAAATGTCTCCAGCCCTGAATGTGATGCTTTGCCTTATGCATAGTTGTCATATTTGCGATGTGCGTTTTCTTTTCTCAGCATGAATTTAGTTTGGATTTTAATTAACATTGTCTTTTCTTCTATAATTGTAAAAGATCCTTTGAAGAGCCTCAATGCCCAGCAATGCATCACATGAGCTTTACAATTACAACAATACTGTTTGGATTCATATTAAAAAGTTGAGCCCAGACAATGTCTTACCAGAGGTGTATGCAGAAACTGGGACAAACATCCCAGCTGCAGCAGTACCTCTTCACATGGTCTTGCCCCATTCAAAATTGATCTATCTTTAATGATAAATGTATCATTTCTGGTGCCCCCCCACCAGGGACCCCAAATTCACTTTGTGAAAGGAGTGATGGTAAAACATGTGCACCCACTGTTGTGTCCCACTAATAGGAACAACCTATTGTATATATTTCTCTGCATTGTATATTTCCTCCAATCAGGAAATTTCCTGTTGTTGCTCGGTAGATTTAGACTGTATCAAGTTTGTCCTACCTCCCTCCTTTAGTTTATATCTGTACAGGATGCCACTCCCTTCTTCACCAGTTTAGTTTAGATAAGCCATTACTGAAGATGCATGTGTGCAACCTTGTACACATTATTCCTTTTCACCTATCATTCCATTGTAACTAATACAAGATTTGGAAGAAAACAACAGCATTTCTCCTGGTCTTTCTACAGCTGCAGTGATAATTGAGTTGACATGTCTGTTTACCCCTGATGGTGTAAGTACAAGCATACAATTATCTAAGGGGCTGGTAATTAGAGCGCATGGGATTTGCAGTAATCAGAAGGGGACAGAAAACCCACCTTTCCTACATAAAGGAGACCCCTGTTCTCATGATTTATAACGATCTCAGCAGACATCATGTAATAAATAGCTGTTTTGTGAATAGTTGATGTGTTGTTTCTGAGAGCTTAATCACAATGTTGTTCTGCAGCAGCTGGGATTTATTTATATAGTGACTCCTTATTAGTCTACTAGATGGTGGCCTGATTCTAACGCATCGGGTATTCTAGAATATCTATGTAGTTGACATACTTTGACTGACAGAACTTGTTCAGTCAACGTGAGTGAACCATGTATAGCAACTCTATGGTATATGGTGGTACATTACATTACATGTATAGCAGCGCTATGGTTTATGGCGGTACATTACACTACATGTATAGCAGCGCTATGGTATATGGCGGTACATTACAGCACATGTATAGCAGCACTATAGTATATGGCGGTACATTACAGCACATGTATAGCAGCACTATAGTATATGGCGGTACATTACATTACATGTATAGCAGCGCTATGGTATATGGCGGTACATTACATTACATGTATAGCAGCACTATAGTATAAGGTAGTACATTACAGTACATGTATAGCAGTACTATAGTATACGGCGGTACATTAGAGTACATGTATAGCAGCGCTATGGTATATGGCGGTACATTACAGTACATGTATAGCAGCACTATGGTATATGGCGGTACATTACAGTACATGTATAGCAGCACTATAATATAGGGCGGTACATTACAGTACATGTATAGCAGCGCTATGGTATATGGTGGTACATTACAGAACATGTATAACAGCGCTATGGTACATGGCGGTACATTATAGTACATGTATAGCAGCACTATGGTATATGGCGATACTCCGCTCCCCGTGGCTCCCAACTCTTCCTGGCCCTGCTCCTCCACAGTAAAAGTAAAAATAAAAAAATCCTCAGTGAGGTTACTCACCTGCCGCCGGCTCGCTCCACCTCCGTCTTCTAGGTCCTACAGGCCTTTAGGACCTGTCGTTGCCTGGGAAACTGATCAGCTGAGGAGGGGAGTGGGGGCAGGATTGTGTCGGGGGGGCAGGATGGAGCGAGCGGGGCAGGATGGAGCCGGAGGTAGCAGGATGGAGGCGGGGGGGAGGGGGCAGGATGGAGTGAGCGGGGAAGGATGGAGCCGGGAGAGCAAGAACAGCGGGAGGCAGGATGGAGCGAGCGAGGTAGGATGGAGCGAGCGGGGCAGGATGGAGTGAGCGGGGCAAGATGGAGCAAACGGGCAGGATGGAGCTGGAAGAGCAGAATGGTGGCAGGGGGCAGGATGGACCAAGAGGGGCAGGATGCAGCGAGCTGGGCAGGATGGCGCCGGAGGAGCAGGATGGAGCCGGAGGAGCAGGATGGAGCGTTCAGCGTGGCGACCAATCAGAATAGCGGCATTCAAACCGCACGCCAGACAGCGCTACTTCTCTGGTCGCCGCGACTGAGCTCCGGTTAGCGGCTCGCCAGCCAGCAGTCTCCCGGCTGGTTCGCGCGCGGTAAGTCCACCGTTTGCCGGACCGTGCATACCTGCGGAAGAGCCGCTTCCGCCGGGCTGCAAATTGGCGCGAAATTCGAATGTTCAGCACGCGCTATTTGCATACTCCGAGCTCATTGCGGTGGCGGCCAATGAGCTGCCTCTGTGTGGCGCGCGATTTTGGTTACAGACACACTCAAAAAACCCTTAGACAATTATATAGTAGATGTTCACACGTTGGGTTTTTGCTGTGGTTTTACTTGCTCTCTTGACAGTAAAAGAGTTGCTTCCAAAAAGCAGGATTTACTGCGTTATTTGTGACTGTGTTTTTGGTGTCATTTGTCTACAGTAAATAAAGAGACAGTGGCACTCTGAAATACTGAGGCTGCAATCAATGAATATAGAAATATGGAGATGCATTACTGCTAAGGAAAGAATGCTGGTAACCAAGGTATACATCGGGTATCTAGGCAGTGCGCGCTGCCTAGTTACCCGTAGTTTACCTTGGATACCAGCTCCCAGCGCTTGCTGAGAGGCACTGGGAGCTGGCTTATTAGTCATCTTCCGGTGTCAAATGCAGCGATGCTGCGTGTCCACCGGGCGACCAACGATTGATTTGAGGACAGGACCTCAAATCAAACGATGAACGATCAGCCGACTGATCGTTCATCGTTTGTAGTGTCACACGCAACGGTGTCATTTCGACATCGTTCAAGCGTCACAGAACACATGACTTTTGAACGATATCGGCAACAATATCGTTACGTGTGACGTAGCCTTAAGTGATATCTGCTAGATTGGTGTTGTCCTACAATTGAAACCCCTTACGATTGCCAGACACATACTCAACTCTTTCCCTTGCTGAGGGGGGTGGTGAACTGGGGAAAATGAGGGACAATCAGTGGGACTTGTATTAACCTGATGGCCTGAGGTGATAATTTTCTTTACACAGGAAAATTCCTTTAAATTTTTTTGCAAGTTCAGCCATCAGGAGCACACGGCTCCCCTTCATCCTGGCTTCTTCTTCCTGGGAGGAGGCGGGCCCCTGATGACTGACAGTTCTGTCTAGCAGCATGATTGTGTCACTGCCCTGAGCGGTGCACCAAGCAGCATTGGAGAGGCAGAGGAGCAACAAATCTGTCTGAATGCAATGATCTGGGTGACTCCAGAGCAGCACTCACAAACTCTATTACTAGGATCCTGGAAGCGCTGCGCTCCTTGCCAATGAAACCAGTCATCTACTAGACAGCGAACCATAAATATGCAAATTTAGAGTAAGTTTGCATGTTAAATATTTGATTGCAAAAACCTTTGCACCAAATCTGCATCTCGTGGCAGAAAAAAATTTGCATTTTTGACTCACGATTTTGATGCAGTTTTGACGCACTTTTACTGCATTTTTTCATGCATTTGTAGACGAGAAATGTTGGAAAACTGCAGCAAGAATTGACATTTCTGCACCAAATCTAAAAGGGAAAAAAGAAGCAATTTGCACAAAACTTCAGAATTCTCATTGACTTTGCTGCCACCAGGATTTGCTTGCAGTTTTGTAACAAAACTGCAATAAAAATGCATCAAAAAATGTGAGGTCCTTAAAATCCCTTAATTCTGGAAAATGGAGATGATTTTTAATGAAAGGTAAATTGCAAAGTTGATTAATTTAGTGTGATCACTTTTATATTTTTACTCATTTTAAGTAGATGAGACAATCCATTAACGTTTTTTGCTCCCCTGCTACCAATAACTTTTTTTATTTTTCCGTCATTATAGACATATGACGGCTTGTTTTTTGCAAGACGAGTTGTACTTTCATATGCAATCATTTATTTTACCATGTAGTGAACAGGGAAATTGCAAAAAAAAGTGCAATGACACATTTGTTTTTTGGGTATTTTAGTTGCCATGATCACTATATGGTAAAACTGACATGACGGGTGATGCCTCGGGTTGGTACGAGTTTGTAGACACCCAACATGTATACCTTTATGATATCTAGGTGGTGAAAATAAATTCAGAAGTCTGAGGAAAAGAACTGACTTTTTGCGCCATGTTCTGCGACTCGTAGCGTTCATTTTTCAGGATCTGGGGCTGTGTGACGGCTTATTTTTTGCGTCTTGAGCTAATGTTTCTAATGATACCATTTTTGGGTGGATCCGCTGTTTTCATCGCCCGTTATTGCATTTTATAACAATGTTGCTGTGACCAAGAAAACTTAATTTTGGCGTTTGGATTTTTTTCCGTTACAGAGTTTACGGCTCTTATTAACGGATTTAATATGTTGATAGATCGGGCGATTCTGAAACGATGCCAAACGTGTATTTTTTTTAAACTTTTTTAATACTTTTATTGTAATTGGGGGAAAAGGAGGGTGATGTGAACTTTTATGTTTTTTTTCTTTTTACAGGTTTTTAAAAACTTTATTAATCTATTAATTCTTATTTTTACACTGCCTCTTAGAGAGGCACCTTTCTGCACAATCCGATCGATTCTGGGAGATACAGATGAGCTGCAGTTCATCTGTATCTCTCATAATCGCGGACTACTTGTGGTTGGCAGCGCCTGGCAACCCCAACCCGGAAGTGCTCCATGACAGCATCTGGGGTATAGCCAGGACCCCGGCCTGTCACGTGAGCACCAGAGATCCCGCGATACTATCGCGGGATCTCCGGTGCAGGCGGGGAACAGCGTGTCCCCCGCCACGGCACCTTTGGATCCCGCTGTCAGAGATTGATGGTGGGATCCAAGGGTTAACAGCACCAGAACTCACATCAAACCCCCCTTACCGGCCCATGACATTGTACAATGTCATAGGTCGGGAAGCAGTTAAAGGGAATCAGTCAACAGGATAATGTAGGGACAGAGACCCTGATTCCAGTGATGTGTCACTTTGATTCCATCACAACTGCTGCATCCAGTAAACATAGTTTTTTATGCTCAGAAAGCTGACTCCACCCACACCACTGATTGGCTGCTTTCTGTGTATACTGTACATTGACCGGGATAGATGAGGGCAACTAGTCTGGCAGTGATAATGTCCTGCTGAAAAAACATTGGATTGTATTAAAACATCACACAGTCTAATAAGTGACACATTGTTGAAATCAGGGTCTCAGCCCCTATATCATGCTGTTCTCAGATTTCATAGAAAAAAAACTGTGGTCAATAATCAGCATAAAAAAACTATAGATGTAGCTGTGCTGAATGTCATTGTCACATTATCTGCAGTTTTTCTGTTGAAAATCACAATTAATATGAATGTTTATTGATAAATTACATTATTATATTATTATTATTATATTATAAATTTTACCAAATTGCAACATCAGCCGGTGACAGTTGTTCTCTAGGGAATAATGAATTCACAGACGTATTTCTTTAAGCTACGACAAACTTCATCCACCCATTTTCCTTGGGACGCCTGTGTCAGTAGGGCACAGTTTTTGCGCTTGCCTCCATTCGGGGACCGCTCCCAATTAAAGTAATTAATAGCAATTCCGTTCACGTCCACAAACTTTCCCTCGGTCACCATATCATTGATGCCCAACCAGAAGTCCCCGGCGCCCGGCAGGCTCTTCTTTCCATAGTCGCGGAGCGCGCTGTTCTCATCTGCGTCCCTCGGGATGGCCAGGGTGCCCCCTTTGGCGATGCAGTCCTCGTTGGCCTCATGGAAATGCTTGGTTTCCTCAAATGCCAGATAACATTTTTTATGGATCTTCGTACCCCGTAGGCAGACTGCAAATAAAGGAGGCTCAGATCATTTATCCTGGCACAGGAGGCGGCAGTCGCAAAATAAAATATCATTCTGTTCATAAAATCGCGGCATTGTTTTATGAGCCTTTAAATTGAAGAAGACAGAAAAATAATCACAAAACATATTTCATAACCGCTAAAGACGGAGCCCGAAAAGTCTGAGAATATGTGAATTTATCCAACCGTTACTATACAGTTGTGCTCAAAAGTTTACATACCCCGGCAGATTTTTTGCTTTTTTTGGCCTTTTTTGATAGAATATGAATGATAACACAAAAACCTTTTTTCCACTCATGGTTAGTGGTTGGGTGAAGCCATTTGTTGTCAAACTACTGTGTTTCTCTTTTTAAATCATAATGGCAACCAAATATATCCAAATTACCCTGATCAAAAGTTCACATACCCAGCACTTAATACGTGTATTACTCCCTCTAACATCAATGACAGCTTGAAGTTTTTTGTGATAGTTGTGGATGAGACTCTTTATTTTCTCAGATGGTAAAGCTGCCCATTCTTCTTGGCAAAAAGCCTCCAGTTCCTGTAAATTCCGGGCTTTCTTGCATGAACTGCACGCTTGAGTTCTCCCCAGCATGGCTCAATGATATTGAGGTCAGGAGACTGAGATAGCCACTCCAGAACCTTCACTTTGTTCTGCTGTAGCCAATGACAGGTCGACTTGGCCTAGTGTTTTGGATTTTTGTCAAGTTGGAAATCCAAGTACGTCCCATGCACAGCTTCTATGCTGATGAGTGCAAATTGCCTCCAGTATTTGATAACGTGCTGCATTCATCTTATCTTCTACTTTGACCAAGTTTCCTGTGCATTTGTAGCTCACACATCCCCACATCACCATCAATCCACCTCCATGCTTTATAGTAGGAATGGTGTTCCTTTCATCATAGGCCTTTTTTACACCGCTCCAAATGTAACATTTATGGCTGTGACCAAAAAGTTTGATTTTAGGCTCATCACTCCAGATGACCTTGTTCCAGAAGTTTGGAGGCTTGTCTCTGTGCTGCTTGGCTTATTGTAGGTTAGATACTTTGTAGCATTTGTGCAGTAATGGCTTTCTTCTGGTGACCCGACCATGCAGCCTATTTTACTTCAAGTGCCTTCTTATTGTGCATCTGGAAACAGCACACCTCTAGTTTTCAGCGAGTCCTGTATTCAGTTGATGTTATTTGTGGGATTTTCTTTGCATCCCAAACAACTTTTACTGGCAGTTTGTTGGTCTACCTCAGGGGTGGGGAACCTCAGTCCCCAGAGCGAATGCGGCCTCGATTACTTTTTTGTGGTCCTCGGGCAGATTCCTGGGGACCGCAGTGCTCAGGCTGGCAGAAACGTTTTGCCGACTGTCTGCTTTATAATTCCAGCTCCCCAGAGATCTCTATCCCCAGCCTCATCCTCCCAAGTGAGTTATATGGTCTCAGCTTCTCCTGTACTGTCTAGGGCTCAAGCAAACCTGGAAAAGCAGTTGAGAAGCAACATGACCAATATCACCAATGCCAAAGAGAAGCAGCTCCTGCCACCACAGTAGGGGTGAGTTGATTGTTTAACCAAATATAGTGGGTAATTTTCAAGTTGATCATTTTGTATGGCCCCCAAAAGATTGCAGAAATTTCCAAATGGCCCTCGGCAGAAAAATGGTTCCCCGCCCTGGTCTACCTGATTGTGAATTGGTTTTTAGAGAGCCATGATTTTCCATTTATTTATCACAGTTTGAACACTGCTGACTGACATTATCAATTCCTTGGCTATTTTTTGTATCCCTTTCCTGTTTTATACAGTTCAATTATCTTATTCCGTAGATCCATAGCCAATTATTTTGTTTGCCCATCACTCACAATCCAGAAACGTCAGTGGCTGAATGAAAGATGCAAGAGTCTGTCTGGATCCCAGAAACTCACTCAGCTTTTATGCACACACACTGATTACAAGCAAACAAGTCACAGGTGAGGATGTTACCTTTATTAGCCATTCAAACACATTTGTGTCAACTTCCATTTGGATGTTTTTGGTTGTCATTTATGATTTAAAAAGAGAAAACACAGTAGTTTGACAATAAATGGCAAACCACTAACCAGGATGTAAATTTTTTTTTTTGTGTTATTATTCATATTCTCTGAAAAAGGCCAAGAAGCAAAAAATCTACCGGGGTATGCAAACTTATGAACACAACTGTAGATCTGACGGCAGACAAAAATTACTAAATTCAGACTGAACCCCTTGTATCATTTTGTAATTTTTTGTCTACATTTTTCTTTCCCTTTTCCAAGAGTCCTAACATTTTATTTTTCTATCGAAGGTCCATATAAGAAATGATTTTGCAGAATGAGTTGAAATTTCGAATACCACCATTCATTATTACCATACAATGTACTGAAAAATGGGAACAAATTGCAAGTGGGATGAAATGGTGACAAAAATACAATTTGAACATAGTTTTGGGTTCTGTTTTTTACAGCATCATTGTAGGGTAAAATAATGACCCAGAAACCTGATTCTCCAGGTCAGTACCAGGATGGCGATATGAAACTTTCATAGATTTCATTTTCTTATTCTAAGTGTGGGGTTGGTGCAAAAACTTAATATTGGGGTTTGTGTGATGGTATGTTATTGTGGGTTATATTTTACTGCATTTTACAAGTGCTCTTCCTATAATGTGTATTCAGCCCTTCCACCTTCCTGTGTACTCATTACACTCCTAAGGGTCTGATAACTGAATTACTATTGACTTGTCCTTACTTGGTCATTCTAGTCCTCTGCCTGTAAATGTGTGTACCATCGCTCCAGGGAGTGTGTCAATAGACCTGGTTTGGACATGGGAGGTGGTTGGGGGGAGGAGAAGCAGTGTGTGTGGGACACTGAGTTGAGACCAGCTCCACAAAGGTGGTTGGTGTTTATAAGAAAAAATTGGGGTTTATGTTAAAAAATAGAAAAATTGGGGATCATGTCGAAGGCAAGAAGAAAAATTTGTTTTTTTTGTAAAAAAGAAAATTGGGATTTGTGTTGTATTTGAAAAGAAAAATTGGATTTCTTGTTGAAAAAA